>OZ007555.1:133344697-134544697 GCA_963931855.1 Philhelius festivus | reverse complement strand
AATGGGTATTATCTTTCTAGTACGAATAATAATACTTTAGATATAATAATCAGAGAAAAAATAAAACAAGATTTGTATGCGATAAATGTTTCCTTTTCAGAAACCAACCATTCGTCCAATAGGATCTCCTTTTTTTTCAACTGTTAAAAGTGCCGCTACTGCCAACAATGTGTTTATATTCATTTTATTGTTAAGAACGAACTGAAAAACAAAGCCCAAATATCGTAAATGCTTCATCGTTGTTCGTTGTTGAGAGAAGAAGGAACAACGTACAGCGAATGAAGAACGAAAGTCTAAATGGGGATTGAAAAAGCAAATCATTTTGATAGTTGGAAGTTAGGACGATACTAAAAAGATACAAAATTTATTCTACGACCTTAACTTTAATAAAATGTTGAATGCTAAATTCGATTAAAATTTGTAAAATTACTTTTCAACAAATTATTGTACTAATAGTTTAAACAAACATCGTGCTAACTCCGACTAAAATTTTTGCACCAATATAACTTTCGCTACCAGTTTTGAATTGATGCGCCTGCGAAAAAAAAAAACTAAAGGGTTTTTCAATAACGGCAGGTAGATGTTGAAATAAAGCAAGCGGTGTGTGAGGTCTGAGAAAAACCCTTTTTTTTATTTGAAATGTCTATGTACTCGTATGTATGTCGTTATGTATGAAATATGGCATCGTTCGAATGTCAGCCTTGAATTCTTACGGTGGCACGGATCGGAATAGTTCACTTTTCAATATTATTCTTCCACATAAATACGGATGAATTTGAGCGATGGCCTGCGTTATGTTCCCCTAAAGGGCATTGGTCGATTGTGGTTTATTTATGCGATGGCGATGTGTGGAAACCCAACGAGAAAAATATTAGTAGGGTAAAATCGCATAACCTTGGTGGCCAGTTCACGTCACCTATGCAAGAGAAGCTTATCTTCAAATCGTTTATGAAGAATGTCAAACGTGGGGTCCGCTGTGCGGCACGTACCGCTGTCCTGCTGGAACCACATGTCCACAAGTCCATATGGTTTAATTTCGTCCAAAAGACATTGGTTAGCATCTTCCTGTAGCACTCACCATTGAAGGTGACCGTCTCTCAAATGTCGTTTTCGAAAAAGTACGGCCCAATGATGCTACCAGCCCAAAATCCTCACCAAACTGTATTTTTTGAGGATGCATGTCACCCGGTAAGCCATATGTGGGTTGGTTTCGTCCAATATATGACAATTTAGCTTGTTAACATAGATATTCATCCAACAATGCACCTCGTCGCTTAAGATGATTTTTATGGCAAAATTGAGGTCCTCTTCCAACCACTAAGAAGCCCAGTAGGCGAACAAACGGCATTGTCTATGGTCATGAACGTCTGCGTCAGTTGGATCTTTTACGGATTTACCCCTAAGTCCCAATGCAAGATTAGCCAAGTTGAAGTCTGCTAGAGGCGGAGTTCTTGGGCACGGCGAGTAATCGACTCCCTGTGGTTCTGTTGTACACTTTCACGGACATGTTTTCGTCCGATCTTGCGTTCCTTTGACGAACGAATATTGGGCCACCACGTCTACCGTAAAATGGGTGCAACGCGTGCAACACTCATTTCGAATAGTAACGTTTCATCACTTGGACGCGCTGTTCAATTATGTAACTTGCGATGGTGAATTGGCATCAGTAACTGAATAATAAACAAAACATTTAACAGATTTCACCAAAACAATATGGCCACCACAAGCGGCCAATTAAAAAACCTTGTAGAATGGTGATTTCCTAAATGACTATTTTTACTTGCGATATAGGTACTATAGGGCAAGTTCTGCATTTGGAAAAAAAATCGAACTCGAGATTTTGATCAAAGTTGACATTACGATGATAGCGAAGTCGAAAAAAGTGGGTCCGGCAATTCCGTCTGTCTGTCTGTATGTCTGTATGTCTGTATGTCTGTATGTCTGTACCTCGAACTACAGCCTAAACTACCGGAGGTATTTTCTTCAAACTCGGTAGTTAAGGGTCTTCGGTGATTCCCTAGAGGAGAAATTGAAATTTTTTTTTTAGCTCTAAAACTAAGGGTACCCCCCATACACCCGTAATGCAAAATCCTATTTATCTCGAAAACGGCTCTAACGATTTTGATAAAAAAAATTAAGTGTGATATTATGGACATGGACTATATTTTGGTGAAAAAAAAATTTGGGGGGAAATGTTATAAGGGGTACCTGTCATAGAACGGTTTTTTTGATTTTCGAATTTCTCACCAACGGCTCTAACGATTTTAACCAAAATTTTTATGCAGGAGCTGCTTTACATTTGAAAAAATATAAACTAAAAATTTTTTCGAAAAAATAGTTTTTGGATTTTTAAAAAAATAATACAATTTTTTTTTTGAAAATTTAATATCTTGAAAACCGATACACGATTAAATTTTTAAATTACGTTTTAAAATGTATTTTATTAAATACTAACAAGTTGCATATCAATTTTTCTTATAAAAATTTTAAGGAAAATTTAGTACACAAAAAACATGTTTCAGTGTGTCTGTATGTCTGTACCTCTCACTACAGCCTAAACCACTGGACCTATTTCTTTCAATCTCCGTAGTTAAGAGTCTTCGGTGATTCCCTAGAGGAGAAATTGAAATTTTTTTTTTAGCTCCAAAACTAAGGGTACCCCCCATACACCTGTAATGCAAAATCTTATTTATCTCAAAAACGGCTCTAACGATTTTGATAAAAAAAATTAGGTGTGATATTATAGACATGGACTATATTCTGGTCAAAAAAAAATTTGGGGGGAAATGTTATTAGGGGTACCTGCCATAGAACAGTTTTTTTGATTTTCGAATTTCTCACCAACGGCTCTAACGATTTTAACCAAAATTTTATATGCAGGAGCTGCTTTGCATTTGAAAAAATATAAACTAAAGTTTTTTTCGAAAAAATAGTTTTCGGATTTTTAAAAAAATAATAAAAATTTTTTTTTGAAAATTCAATATCTTGAAAACCGATAAGCGATTAAATTTTTAAATTACGTTTAAAAATGTATTTTATTAAATAATAACAATTTGCATATCAATTTTTTTTATAAAAATTTTAAGGAAAATTTAGTACACAAAAAACATGTTTCAGTGTGTCTGTATGTCTGTATGTCTGTACCTCTCACTACAGCCTAAACCACTGGACCTATTTCTTTCAATCTCCGTAGTTAAGAGTCTTCGGTGATTCCCTAGAGGAAAAATTGAAATTAGGTCAATGTTTTTTTTTCAATATAATTCTTTATAATTCAAATGTTCTCAGGGGTATATTAAGAGACCCTTATATGTACCAGCCCATGTGATGGGGATATTAGAGGGAGGTGATAAAGGGGGTGTCGATGAACATTGGTCTTGAATGTTTGCAATTTTAAATGGCAAGGGGAAACCGTGCCGGGTCAACTATTTCATAATCGTGTGATTATATGTTCGACGGTACGACCTAAATTAGGCTCGATGGTAAACTCATGAGCACTCCTAGCGAAACGGGTATCGTAGGTAAACTGATTAATGTGGCGAGGATTGAACTGGCTATTTCGAATGAGCATTGCTTGTGAGGGAAGCGATAAAACAAGGAAATTGATTGATTATATGGTCTCCAACATAATTTATGAAATATGATTTCGGTCAAGTGAGCGCCTTTGGACGTGGAACAAGGTCGAGCTGTTTTAACTACATTTTGCATAACAATTCAGCAAACTTCTGTTGTAATTTCGATAACTTTATTTTGTTGTCCTTAAGAATCGCGGTTGTGATTAGTTTGTTGAACTACATCCTCTCTTTCCAGTAACCCCATAAGAAGAAATCGGGAAGCGTCAAATCAGCAGATCGCATGGGGCATATGATTAACACCAAAGAAGTCACGTAATTTTCTTTACGTATTTACAATTGAACAATTATTAAAATAAAATATTTTAATAATTTCAACACGTTGTTGATGCGTTAGATGCCCCATAATAAATTGTTATTGACCTCTCCCTGCGACTGTCAAATGCGCTAACTAACAAACTTCATTCACACAAAAATAACAACTTTACCTTTTCCAATATAACATACAAAATTCTTACATTGTCCACGGAAGTTCTTAATTTCTAATTGACATTTTTAATCTTTAAATTAATGATTATATTCATTGAACGTATCCAAAAGTTCACTCGAATTTATAAATGCTTTCGAGAATGAATGATTACAGGTACATTTGTATGTCAATGAATAAATTTATTTAGACAACTGTTGCTGAGTTTTTATCAGGGCCAGACCAATCATATGTTCAAGATGTGCAAATGCACAGGGCGCAAAATTCTGGCGGCGCATTACCAGGAGCAATAAAAAGTTGCTTGATCTTGCGCAACAAAATACTGCCCTTAGGTTTTTAACCACAAAACTTGTTCAGATAATCCCGAAATAATATCCATCACAACTGTGCTAAGTTATTTCTTGCACACTAATTTACATAAATTTCCTTCTTGCATTCAATTTAAAATATAGTAAAATTAAAGATCCCACTATGTAGGTGTTTATGCTCTAGATATTGAAAGGTGTCGCAATATATTGTATGAAATCAGATATTTATTGCGTATTTTGGAAAAAGCTATGTGTGAACTTGTGAAATTTCTTTTTCACACGATTAAATATCAAAACACAAACTTGATTGCTCAATTTTAGTGTTTATTAAAGGAAAATTATTTGTATCTTCTAAGTTGTGTTTTCGTTTTTCCAATATGGAAAAAAAAAACTAGGGCAGAATTTATAAAAAGGCGAAGGCTGTTGAGGCCGAAAATAGTACTATCGATGAGGTGCAGTTGGGAAGAGCTAGGAGACAACAATATTGATCCGTTTTTGAGATATCGAATTTTCGAAAAAAAACTAGATTTTTTTTCAAAATTCAAAAACAAATATTTTTTTTTAAGTTTTGAAATGCCATGTTTTTTAAACTTTTTAGAAGCTTGCCTACAAAAAATTTCATTAAAATCCGTTATGCCGATAATGAGAAATTCAAAATTCGAAAAAAAATCGTTCTATGGTAGATACAGTCAGTAATATCTTGATTTCAATTTTTTGTTTTTATTTAATTATAGACCGTAAGATGTATCGAAAGAAAAAAAATGCTAGCAAAATTCTCGGAACCGTTTTCGAGAAAAATACGATTTTCGAAAACCATTTTTTAACTTTTGTATGGAAGGTACCGTTTTTTTAGGTAAAATAAATTGTTTTTTTTTTCTCATTTCTTGTAGATTATATTTTATTTATCAAGTTCTAAAAAAAATCGAGCATGGGGTTTTCGAAATATTGAGATTTCAAAAAAAAAAATTCAATTTTTTTCAACCATTAGCTAGCTTTAACTAAATCAATTTTTTTAATTTTTTTTTAAATCAGTAGGACAGTTTTTGAAAAAAAAATATTTATAAAATTTCGAAAAAAAATCTTATGGCAGGTACCGTTACTTTTTGTAAACGACATCTACCAAGTTTAACAAAAATCGGCCAAGCCGTTTAGGCTGTAGTCGAACAGACAGACAGAATTGCGAGACCCACTTTTTTAGTCTTCGCTATCATCGTAATGTCAACTTTGATCAAAATCTCGAGTTCGATTTTTTTTTATGAATGCATAACTTGCCTTCATAGCTGGGCACCGTTAATCAAACAGTTAACTTCGTTAATCGTTAATCCGCTACTAAAAAAGTTAGCTTCGTTAAACGTTAAAGCGTTAAATTTCGGAAGAATTAACGCAAGTTAACGTTAATCGTTAATCCGTTAACATGTGATAAAAATTGCATTTTTTATATTTTTTTACTCTGAGCACCGGTGCTAAGTAATGCCGGTCGTCCACTAGGCGATCAACGTACAAATTTTGAATTCAACGCATTCAACTCTAATGTACAGTGCCTTCAATTCTGTTCAACCAACGGGTTGGATCTAGTTGTTGGCCGTTGCTCAACGAATTGCGCAACAAGTGTACGGGTAGTATACGAGCTCGTGTTGCTCCTTGAAAATGTTCGATCAACACGTTGAGCAACATTTTCAAGATAATGTGTTGCACATTATTTGTTCAACGCGTTGATCAACTTTTTAATTTTCTTTGGGATTTCTTGACGTAATATTGTGTTGCGTTGCGTTGGCTGCAGTGAAATGTGTCTACGTGGTTAAACTATTGCGTTGTCATGAACTTGCAGTTGTTGCAACTTGCAAACTGTAGTTTATTTTGGTTTTTCGTCATGGAAGGTGATAAAAAATCAGAGTGGACCACGGAATTAATTTTGAAAATGATTTCAGAAATTGAGGAAAAGCCCAATATATGGGACATTAAGAGCCCCTCTTATAAAAATTGAGATGCCAGGGAATTGGCTTGGTCTCAAATTTCCTCGAAAATGTAATTGCCTAAACTTTGAATTCGAATTCACGGGCGCGGTGGGATCAATCGATTTTAATTTCTCATATATTTCATTGAAAAAACAATTTTTTTTTCAAAATTTTTCTGTCAAAATCGAACAAGGTGATCAACATTTGAGTAAGTTGGTCAACTAGGTGTACGGAGCTATTCAACACTGGAATAAGTTTTAAGAGTTGATCAACTAGGTGTGCGGGGTTAATCAACAAATGGGAAAGTTGGTCAATTATGTGTACGGGGTTCCAAACGCATTTTGTTCAACTTTAGTTGCTCAACGTGAATTACCTAAGTTGCTGCACTGGTGTAAGAGGTTGTAAATTCGTTTATCCAATGAAAGAGTTAAATAAAAGTTGAACGAAGTTGGTTGAACTTATCGCGCACATAGTGGACGACCGGCGTAGCTCTTATTGTTTCACCCGCGGCACGGGCCGCACGGCACTTGTGTCATACTTGTCTGAACCTGTTTTTCGCGACGCGCGGTAAATAGTAGGCATTGGATTAACGATTAACGTACTTAACGTGGATTAACGGATTTAACGTGTCCGTTAACATTTTTAAAAGTTAACTTAAAAGTTAATGCGTTAATCAAAATTTTAACTTCGTTAATTAACGATTAACGGATTAACGAGTTAATGCCCAGCTATGCTTGCCTTATAGTACCTATAAGTCGCAAGTGAAAAAGGTGCGCTTTCTACAAATCTTGAACAGGGCACAAGTTTGGCTGGGCCAGGCCTGGTTCTGTGTGTTATGTTCATTGAACGTACCCAAAACTTCACTCGAATTTATAAATTCATTCGAGAATGGTATGTCTATGAAAAAAATGAGAACTTATTTAGACAACTATTTTTGAGTTTTAATGTATCGGATTTAGAGTTTTCTGTGTGAAATGTATTAAATACCACTTAAAATGTTACGTTTTCTGTTCAACACACTCTTTTGCATCGTTGAAACAACTTAATGCCTTGAGCACAAACGAAGACAAAGCGGCATTGAATGCAATTCACCGATGTGTCACCCACATTTCTGGTAATGTCAACGCAGACTCAAAGTGGCAAATCCACTATTCTTGGATGTATTGCTGTTGCTCTGTAGAGGGGTACACTCGGTTCGAAGCCTCTTTCCACGGCCTATAGATTCGAATTCTAGTCTCCCCCCACACTGTTTTGTGTATGCATGTTGTTTGTCCGGATTTGCATAGATTCAGCCGGAAGCAGTTGTTTCTTAAGCCTTTGTCTGCCAATTGATCGGAAACCATGCTAATTCCAATTGAACATGGTTAAATGCCTCGGAAGTGCGTTTTCTCGGGGGTGGTGGTTTCATGGTGTGGAAATGGAATACTGTAGCGTTTGTACATGAAGAGCCATTGAACATGGCATCTTTTGTAGCCTTTGGCGTAGGCTGAACAGCGAAGATATGTGGATGGGCGTAGAGGTTGGAAATGAAACGATTGTGTATTGGCTGTGTAATTAGCATTGTAGATGACATTGAATTAAGACCGAGACTGATGTGAGGGTGATAGTGGGTTGATAGGGATAGATACATAGGAAGAAGGATTAGTGAAATCATTGTTAAGCACAACAAACGGGTGTCAGAGATGGCGAATTTGGATAACAATTTATTAAACTAATTGTGTTTCGGAAGAGCATTCAAATAGGATTTGGACAAATGATTGTGAATCGAATGATATCGTTGGCTTACAATAAAAAACAATTAGATAACATTTACAAGCATTTAGGCATAGATTTACATAGTATTTAGGCTTGTTCTTACAGATACAGAGGCTGGCACTGTTTTGAGCATAATCATCTGAAATATATGTTCGAGGTTATTCTCGATATGGATTTATTATAATAATTAACTGTCTTTCTATTATACATATATTTGCTTTCAGATCAGATAAAATATAAAAGCTATTTCAATTGGCTATTTTCAATTTTGACGTCCTGTGGTGACTATGTTGTTTAAGTGACACCTGTCAATTCCGTTATTTGTTATTCAGTTTCTAATACCAAATCACCATGGCAAATAACAAGATTGAATAGCACGTCCTAATGATGAAACCATATTATCAATAAAAAAAAGGCGCTTCTTCAACGTTTGCTGGCCACATTTGTTGTGAGTTACAGTATACCAGAAGGGTTTTTGTTAATGCAACATTCTTGTTGGTTCTTGTTTTCTTTTCCTGCATCTCCGACTAGACAAACAAGCATCTCGTGCGAGAGAAGGTATTGAAAATGGAAAGGAAAGGAAAACTAAAAAGAAAGAATGAGTACATGTCTAGATACCTAGATACCTGTACCCCTGCCAGAGAGAAAGATTTAACCGTTGAAACAAGATTGTTTGGAATATATGAATCTAAACCTAAAATTAACTAAATCCTTATCTGCTAAACCGTATATCCATTCGAATATAACTAATTCCATTTCTTCTAAATTTTATATCAAACCAGATATAATATACTTTATATCAAAAAAAAAACTGAAAATACATACCACTCTGTTGGAGTGTGTCCTTGTTTTCGGAACTATAGAAGACAATTCCTTGGAAGTGAAAGCATTAACTGTGACCAGTTCCTCGAAATTCTCAACGGGCAATACTAAAGTCAACAGTACAATTTCTTAAAAACGCTCTAAGATATCGAAATCTAATTATAAATGAATGTTCTTAAAAATATAAATCATTCGCTCACAGGCAACTTAAAAGTTATTGTCATTTAATTTAATTTTAACATAATGAAAACCAAGCCTTTGTAAAAACTTTCTGAAAATAAATTTTTTTATCTATCTATCTTTCAAAAAAACAACGAATTAAACATTTTTTCATCGTCAAGATTTAGCCTGCCCACACCTGTATCTAAAGATACAAACTTTGTCCTATCCTCCATGCCTGTTTTTTTGGAGGTGACCCCTGTTTCTGCTTACAATCGTCTGTTATAGTGTTACCATTCTTAAAGTCCCATCTCTATACTCTAAAAAATATTCGAAAAATTTCTACAATAAGTTTTTAATTTTTTTCAACACCTATTCATTGAGTTTTACTAAAATTATTGTGGCAACAAAATATAAGTGCAAAAATAAACATTTGCTTAAAAGTAAACAGTTTTTTGTTGAGAATTACACATATATGTTGAAATTTCGTTGAATTTTCAACATTTAAACAGGTTTTGAGGAAAATAACGCATCGCTCTTGAAAACTTATAACCGTTTGTTTGATACTTAATAGATTGCTTTATAGTATAAGAGCGGAGGTGAATTTTCAACACGATTTTTTTAGATATCATTTTTTTTTTTAATTCAACAGTTTTTGATGAAAATATACTCAAAAATAAAAATACTCAACTGAGCAGAGCACTGGAAAGGGGAAGCAGAGAAAAAATTTCAACACAGATAGTTTGCCTCTGCGTAACTACGGATATCGCTTTTCTAGAATTCAACATTTTTTGTTGAATATAAATTGTTCCTTTCGATAATCTCGTAATCGTGAGGAAACGGAGCGCCAAACAGTGGTACCACTTTGCTTCAATTGAAGTAGATCAACTTCTTTTTTTTTCAAAATATTTTGAAATCTACTTCCTACTTCGCACCATTATTGAAATACTGAAATCTACTTCATTTTAAAGATCTCTGTTTCAACCTACTTCAATTTTATAAAAAAAAATGCCCAAATCTACTTCTTTTTCTCTATTTCACTCTAGGTAGTGGGTAGCACCAGAATTCCCAATCAAAAATGAATGTCAAGACAATAAGAGCACACAAATGAGTAATTTTAAAAGCTTAGAAACTCACCACACTCATGTACATACGAATCTTATGAAAATTTCGCTTGCGTGCGTGTTTTTACTTTATATTTAATATTTAATTATAGTGGCGCAAAATTTTAATTGAATTAGTACGATGCTAAAGCTGTTTTAGTATGATACTAGGTTAAAACAATGAATTTGCAAATTTTAATCGAATATAGCATCATACTTTCTCTACCCTTTTATTAAAGTTAAAATCATCGAATACCTATTTTATTTTTTTAGTATCGTGCTAACTTCATATGACTCTTTGACATTTGCAAACATCAAAAAAGGTTCGTGTACTTACTTTTTTACACGAAATGTCATTGTTTTTGGTGTGCTCAGAAGCAATTTATTAAGAAAATTCTTTTAGGGCGATACTAGTTAGAAAACGTTTAAAATTAAGAAGGAGTTAGTAAACTACTATAAAGTTTGCAAACTGTTAAGTAGTATCGTACTAATACCTTAATAATAGGCTGTTTAAAATTTTGCGCCAGTAATTTTAATGTTATTCTTTAATGTTATTTTTTTTAGACAATTTTAAGTATAATATTATAACAATATTATTTCAAAATCAAAGAAGCTCCGATACACAAATTTTGATTTCCAGTAGAGTCGGAAATGAGAAAGTAGAAAATAAAGAAAAGTTCCATGACAGGTACCGCTAACAACTTTTTTTTTACCAAAATGTAGCCCGCATTGTTGGTATGGTCTATATGGTTTATAAAAATCATTAGAGACATTTTCGAAATAAATATGATATTTCATAATGGCTATATATGGAAGGAACCGAGCTAAACAAAACAAACTATTTCAATTTCTCCTCTAGGCTGCATGTTGATGAACAGACCTGACAGACGAAATCACTACTTTTTCGTGTTGTAATGTCCACTGATGAAAATCTGCAGTTCAAAATTTTTCTAAAAGAAAATAAAAAGTCATTTTAAAATCTACTTCGATTTTTCTCGATTTACTTCTTTTTTTTCTTCAAATCTACTTCGACTTTTTTTTCGGAAGTGGTAACGCTGGTGGAAAAATGTGAGAAGGTAGAAAAATGTTCAATGCGTCTCGTTCGGTTGTGTCTTCTTTTCCCGTGAAGGAATGTAGGGGAAGATGGCTTAAAATGGCCCACTAAGGTAAAATCGCCCCCTTGCTAGAAATTGTAGACTCGAACAGAATTAAAAGGTTTTGGTAACACAATTCTTTAGTTTATCTGGCATCATCGCCATATAAGAAATATTAGCAACTTCAAGCTATAGTTTGAAATTTTACAGGTCAAACTGTCTCTAGCCATCTACAAAAATAGAACCAATAAAATTTTGTAAAAAGTTTATTCACAAAAAAAATTATAAGAAACATAAAATTTTGGTGAAAACAATAAATGCATGTAAGTATTAAGTATTCCTTATTAATTTACTGAATTCAGTTGGCCTATAACTATTTCAGTTTTTTCAGAATTATAACTTAAATAAAAAAAACCCTAAATGGGCAGCATGCCATTTTACCTGGACAATTTTGATCGTTGGAATTTGAAGAGTTTTTGAAAATTATATACTTTAAATACTTTTTGAAACTTTTTAAGCTCGTAAAACAAAAAAATGTAAGCGTTATTGATTTAACTTTGGAAAGAATATAACATTTAAGTTTAAATGTCACTTTTTTCCGAGATGTGACACATTTTCCTTAAGGGGTGCCATTTTAGGCCACCTTCCCCTAGTAATCAGATCAAAACCAGTCGCATCTCGCGCAGTTATCTGTCACAGTCACGGGGTGATAGAGTGCGCATTTTTGTCGTTTTAAAATAAAATCGTATGTAAAAAAATCGTGTGAAGCTGTCAAAAGAAAAACAATAAAATTATTAAATAAAGGTAAGTATAGAATATTTGCTGGTAAATATTGTTTCGTTTACATTTTAAATTAAGTTATTTTAAATCTTAATTTTGTGGTGTTAGGATTCCACAGTCTGCTGAATATTTTACATGTGTGCTCAGCAAAAAACCAACATTTTTACTTGCGATATAGGTACTATAGGGCAAGTTCTGCATTTGGAAAAAAAATCGAACTCGAGATTTTGATCAAAGTTGACATTACGATGATAGCGAAGACGAAAAAAGTGGGTCCGACAATTCCGTCTGTCTGTCTGTATGTCTGTATGTCTGTACCTCGAACTACAGCCTAAACTACCGGAGGTATTTTCTTCAAACTCGGTAGTTAAGGGTCTTCGGTGATTCCCTAGAGGAAAAATTGAAATTTTTTTTTTAGCTTCAAAACTAAGGGTACCCCCCGTACACCCGTAATACAAAATATTATTTATCTCGAAAACGGCTCTAACGATTTTGATAAAAAAAATTAAGTGTGATATTATGGACGTGGACTATATTTTGGTGAAAAAAAAATTTGGGGGGAAATGTTATTAGGGGTACCTGTCATAGAACGGTTTTTTTGATTTTCGAATTTCTCACCAACGGCTCTAACGATTTTAACCAAAATTTTTATGCAGGAGCTGCTTTGCATTTGAAAAAATATAAACTAAAAATTTTTTCGAAAAAATAGTTTTTGGATTTTTAAAAAAATAATACAATTTTTTTTTTGAAAATTCAATATCTTGAAAACCGATACACGATTAAATTTTTAAATTATGTTTTAAAATGTATTTTATTAAATACTAACAATTTGCATATCAATTTTTTTTATAAAAATTTTAAGGAAAATTTAGTACACAAAAAACATGTTTCAGTGTGTCTGTATGTCTGTACCTCTCACTACAGCCTAAACCACTGGACCTATTCCTTTCAATCTCGGTAGTTAAGGGTCTTCGGTGATTCCCTAGAGGAGAAATTGAAATTTTTTTTTTAGCTCCAAAACTAAGGGTACCCCCCATACACCCGTAATGCAAAATCTTATTTATCTCGAAAACGGCTCTAACGATTTTGATAAAAAAAAATTAGGTGTGATATTATGGACATGGACTACATTTTGGTCAACAACAATTTTGGGGCAAAATGTTATTAGAGGTACCTGCCATAGGCCCGTTTTTTTGATTTTCGACTTTCTCATTAACGGCTCTAAGGATTTTAACCCAAAATTTTTAGCAGTAGTCCCCTTAAGTTTAAAATATTATTGTATATAAAAATATTCGAAAAAATATTTATTGGGTTTTAAAAAAAAAAAAAAAATTTAAATCAATATCTTCAAAACCTATGAACGATTATTTTTTGAAATTTTTTCCTAAAACCAATATTAGTAAATACTTTAAATTCGCACCCCACAATTTTTTCTTGAAAAATTTTAGAGAAATTTCTTATATAAAAAATGTATTTAATAATAAAACGGTTTTTTAAAGTTTGTTTGCATAAATTCATACTTTTCTAGAAATAAGATGGCAATTATATGCATTTGAACATTATTATCTCATTAAATCCATGTTTTATATTTATAAAATGTATCTTAAATTCGAAAGTACTTTTACATAAGAGCAAGTTCGTGCGATCCAGTCGTGCATTTTATTTGTTGATTCCCTAGTAAAACCATTGTATATAAATTCTTATAGTAGTCTCATGACGAGGAACGCCACGTAATTTACCAAGCGGCAGAGAAAACAACCAAACCCAATACCCAAACCGTATATTAGCAAATTAATTTAACATTTTCTCATATGCTATCCTTTTCTCGGCAGAGAGAGACATAAACAACAAACATGCTATATTGCTATAGCTATTCAGAGCACACCGACTTGCACCAGCCAGTCAGCGCAGGCGCACACAAGCATGCATACATTATATTTATATGCAGAAAACCTACTGAGAAGGACAGCCTACGCTCGATTGAGGGTGGCGGCGGCGGTGCGGTGGCGACGGCACTTTGCGATTGAAATTTTGTGTATAAGTTTTTTTACAACGTTGCTTTGTTTTTTGGATACCTCTATTAGAAATGAAAATATGCATTAGGTATATGAATGAGCGAATAAGGTAGCAATATATTGCCAGAGAGGGGTTTGCGATTGATGGCGGTCCATTGTATTTAGTTTTTGCATATACATGTATGTACTTATATAAAGAAAGACATGCATTCGTAAAAACAATCGAACTCGAGATTTTGATCAAAGTTGATACAATAACGATAGCGAAGACTAAAAAAGTGGGTTTCGCAATTTTGTCTGCCTGTCTGTCTGTTTGACTACCTACAGCCTAAATTGCTCGGCCGATTTTCTTTAAACTTAGTGGATATCACTTTGAATATTTCCTCCCCACGTTTTGTTTTTTGTTTTTATGACCAAAAATAACGGTAGGTACATGCCATACGAATTTTTTCGAAATTTTATAAATATTTTTTTTTCTCAAAAACTGTTCGACAGATTTTAAAAATAAAAATACAAAAAAATTTCATTTAGTTAAAGCTAGATAGTATAGTTGAAAAAAAAATGTGCGAAAAATGGTTATTGAGGGTATATACTCCCCATGGAACCTTTTTTTTCGTTTTTGATTTTCTCAAAAACGGTACAACCGAATTTGATAATTTTTTTTTGCTAAAGCTCCCGAAAAACTTTAATAGAATTGTGTAAGTATTCAAATTTTCAAAAAAATTTTTTTTGGATTTTTAAAAAAAACTTCAATTTTTTTTTTCAAAACTCAATATTTTGAAAACCCAATGCTATTTTTTTTTAAACTTGATAAATGAGAGTTTCTCAATATAATCTACAAGATGTGAGATTTTTTTTTATTTTACCTAAAAATAACGGTACCCACCATAAAAATGTTAAAATATTGTTTTCGAAAATCGTATTTTTCTTGAAAACGGCGCCTAGAATTTTGATATTTTTTTTTCTTTCAATTAATTTTTATGATCTTTGATTTAATAAAAAAAAATTAAAATTAAGATATCACAGCTTGTACTTACCATATAACTATTTTGTCTAATTTTCAATTTCTCACACATCGGCATTACGAATTTTAATGAAATTTTTTATAGAGATGCTTCTAAAAAGTTTTAAATAAAAGTTTAAATATCAAAGAATAGAAAAGCTATGAAGCTGCTTACGAACAAGAATGCTAGCAACTTTGACATCGCTTTTTGATGATTTAAAAAAAGGGTAACTTTGGTGTACCCTGACCCATGTTAAAATAAATTTCTCTGTCAGTACTCACAGTAGGGACCTCATTCTGCACTTTTTCTTAGTATAATACTAACCTTTAAAACTACGTTTAAATTGAGCTGATATGTTTTTAGGGTTGCCAGATATTCGATTTTAAATGGTGTTAAATTTTTCTTGCCCGAGCAAAATTTTGACTTTGAGGTCAATTTTTTTTTTAATGCGTCAAACACAAAGTTTTCTTATTTTTACCTGATGAAGAAAACAATAATAAAAAAAACTCATTAAGTGCACCCAAACACCCATACATCTTTTGATACATGGGAAAATCTTAAACAGGTAAAAATTTTGGGTTTTTTACCTACTTTTATTGCAGCACTTGGCAATCGGAGTGGTTTTTCAAAAATTGATAGTTTTTACCTAATTTTTAATACTGTGCAATCATGAAGAAGGTTAAAAGTATACTTATAGAGCAAGAGCCCGTGAACCCCAAACCTTCTTTATTTTATAAAAGCTGAAAGTTTGTCAGTGCATGCTCCCAACAAAGTTAAGAACAATGAACTATTATGAAGTTTGTATTTTACTTGTATTAAAAAACAGTTGAAATATGAAATAAAATGCACGACTGGATCGCACTAACTTGCTCTTATGTAAACAAATTTTGAATTTTAAATACATTTTACAAATTTAAAACATGGATTTAATGAGATAAAAATTTTCAAATGCATGGAATTACCGTCTGATTTCCAAAAAAAGTATAAAATTCTGCAAACGAAGTTTGTAAATCGTTTTATTATAAAAGTTATTTTTTTATATAAGAAATATTGAATATTTCACGCGTATACAAATTTTCTTTTTTCCAAGAAATGTTCATACTTTTTTGAAACCCAATATTATAATATAAGTTTTTTTTATTTTAATAAAATAATAATTCGCAAATCGCGACCTTAGACCAATAGGGTTCTTACTGACTTTTTTTTTCAAAACTGAGTTATACATGTGGTCGTAGCAAATCGAGTATGCTCTTTCGATCTGTTTCATCCATATTTGTCTCCATATTTTTTGTCTCCTTTAGTTTCCTATTAAGTCAATAAAATGCAGGAAGCAGAGTTCTATGTACATCAATTTATTAAAAACTAAGTTCACAAAGTTCTAATTGGTAAATAGAACCTAGTGTAGTTAGAAAAATTTAAAAAAAAATGCACATAAAACTTTGTTACACAACAGGATGAAGATTGAACTTTGTTGCTTCAAAAGGCTATGAATTTTGTGTTAAAGTTGAATTTTATCTGTGCTGTGTGATTTTCAAAATGTTTGTTCTAAATATGCATACATTTTAATAAGTAAAGGTGAGTATTTCTATTTCAAAAGAAAATAGGAAATCAAAAGATGTACTGTATTAAATATACCACTCATTTAAAATGTCCTGTTAAAGATAGCTTTTACAGGAATGTTTTCAGTACGAACTTTAACCTTGATTTTCACCATCCCAAGTTTGATAAATGTGTTTGATACATTAAGTAAAAAATTTACGATGGAACATGAGGTCCACTTAAACTTAAAAAAGATTTTATTATATCATGTAAAGGTGAAAAAACTTGCCATATTTGCCAGGCTTGGATGCATCACAAAGCCCGTGTAGGGCTTACTAGAACGGAATATCAAAAGATAAGCAAGCTAGATTCCAATGAAATTGTGCCAGATACTCTAGTTGTTATAATGCCACCTCGTTAAGAAGGATTCAAGGCTGTTAGCTTTGCCAAACGTATTATAACTTTCAATGAAAGTTTTGCGCCTCTTGGAACGAAAAGCAAAGAAATACCTTTTACTACAATTAAGCATGAGGGTACTTCCAGTCCACACTGAGTTCATAGTACTTAACTTTTAAAAAAGTCAATATATAAAGTCAACTTTTGTTGAACCATCATCATTTGTTCGCTCCCAGCCAATAGAAATATCAATCGACAGAATAAATGTTATTGAAAAAAATCTCTCCCAACTGTTTCCTGAAAATAGAAAACAATTCATCAATCTTCCTGTGATCGAGCTTAAAAATGGTGCAAAAACAATTTTTTCTTAATAAATGATTAAGTTTTGTTGACATAAATTTATGTTTTCTTTTTTTATTTACAGTTCAGTTAAAAAAGAAGGAATTTTAATAGAAATAGTTTACAAATCGGTGTATAATGTACATAGGGCTTTTTAAATATATCTCTATAATTAATTTCTATATTCAATTTTTAACTCGCTAAGATGCCTAGTTTAGCCAGAAATCACGTTTGAAAATGTCAACTTTGGGGGGTCTACGGAGCTCCGTTTAGCCGCAAATCGCATTTAAAGCTAAAAATTTGTTTTTCGTTACATGCGGTACGTGGATTGAAAGGTGGCACTCCCTTCACGAATATACAATTTTTAACTCGCTGAGATGCCTAGTTTAGCCAGAAATCACGTTTAAAAGTACATTGGGTGGCAAATTTTTGTCAAGAAATATTTTTGAAAAAAAATTTATGAAAAATCAAAATTTCTTAAAAAAAAATTGAAAAACAAAATTTATTGGAAAAATGTTTTTTGAAAAAATATTTTTGATAAAATGTCCAAAAATATTTTTGGCAAAAGTTCAAAAATATTTTGGTCAAATGTCCAAAAATAATTGGCCGAACCATTGAAATTCATCTTATCTCTCTAAAGATGGAGGAGGTTTACCTCCTCGGAGTTCTAACATTTCTTTCCATTTGTTAAAAAATAAATCAAAATAAAATATTCTGAATTCGGTTTTATTACCAAATTCTGTTTGGCACTATTTCGGTTACCATAACGAAATAAAGCCAATTTGAAATTATTTTGTTTTCAAAAACGAAATAAAACCGAATTTAGAATTTGGTTCGTATCAAAATGTAAGCAAACCAGATTGCATGAGTAATGAAACAAAATTCACAAAGCTCTCATACACTCTCAATACTATTTGCTTGTATTCATCTCGCACCTGGCATATACAACTTTATATACCTACCTACAATTGATTCTGACAGCAAAAAGAAACGCAGATAGGATTTTCTCCCTTACCCTCTTTTAAAAATATATCACTACCGCATCTCTTCTTTTATTTTCTTATATTTTTCCCTTCCACGTAGTGTATCTTATATCACAACCGCATCTCACTGGCGATATTAATATTTCTGCGGCAGAGATAAGAAACTTTTAATTCAGTTCCATGAGACTACTATAGAGTTAATATACAAAGGTAAAACGTTGAATTTTTGGAAAACTGCTTGAATTCCTACAATTTTTGAAAATTATTCAGTTTTTTACAACTGGTCAGAATAAGTTTTCTTATGCAGAAGCTTTTAAAAAGTATAAACAATATTGTATTTCATAATTTTCAAAACAATGTTTTTAAAATTGTGGAAACAACTTTTAATTTTTTAGAAAATTTGATTTTTCAAATGTGGGCTAGTATTTTTTTTTTAAATCTGCATCTGCATAGCAATAATAACTTTGAATTATTAGTGTTAGTTTTTTTTTTTAATTTCACAATTAAGAACCGCTTCAACGATTTTTGTTTCATAAAAATATAGTTTAGATAGTCTGGAAATACTCCATATATTTTTGAGATGGTGGGCCCAATGCAATGGATATTTGTTCGCATTTAATTTCGAATATCTAAATGTGGTATCACAAGAATTTATTTTGTGATCCGGTTTTGTTTGAACCACTACTTTTAAAAACTTCACGGCCCCTAAAAACCCCACAAATTTAACTTAATTTAAAAACTTGATTCGCTAATTGAATTAGATCTAAAAAGCAGAGGTAAGTCGTCACTTGGAATTGTGAATATATTTTAGCTGACTAGCTGTCGCATAATAAAATTTATTTGGTGACTTCCATTTATAAATGTTTTTCTATTATTTACAGAAAACGTGATTCCGGACAGAGAACCCATTCATTGCTGATTTTTTAATGTATTATTTATTATTCTCCTTTCAGTATTGTTTTTGTACTATTTTAATTCATTTGTATACCTACTCGTATTTACCTATATAGGGTTTTCTTATTAAAGGTAATTGTTCATTGTTGAAAAAGTGAAAGTAAATACTCTGATTATGATGAGAACTCAACTGCAAATTTCCAAAAAGTTTTTTGGATATTTCACAAAATTTATTTGTAAATTTGATTTATTTGCCTGAAATTTTTGCTGAAAAAGGATCTAGTTAATGTGGAATATTCAGGTCCTGGTTTGCATTTGAGTTTGAAAAAGATTAAGGTTGTTAGAAATTCACTATAAAAGTAAACAAAATTAGTGCTTGCTTACCTTTCATCTATTATGTTGAATTCAGAGCTTTTGAAGGTTAATTTCTCATCTAATGATGATTTTTACTAAGTTTTCATATTTAGAAGTCAAAGAACATAAATAGAAGTTAAGTTTTTATTAATTTTGAATAGGTCTTCATCATCTTGCATCGTAATAATTTTTAATGAACATTTTAAGTTTTTTTCTTATTTTTCAACATATATGCTGATTAACCAACAACTAGATAGTAAATTATAAAATATTAAATGCATTTGACGCGCAATTATATTAAAAGTTCAGATTAGCTGTTGCGAAATCAAAAAATCAAAACTAGCAGTTGCTTTAATTTGTGCAACTTTCTTGGAAAAATGAATGAGTTTTGCTTGTCCTTCAACATATGATATTAAATTCTGAACTTGCAATGGTTGTATTATTATAGTATGATGTTGTTTTTTTGGTATTCATTTTGAAATGTCAATAACTGTCGTTGAAATATCATCAAAACACAAAATAAAAATCGCCTTGCAACTAATTTTCTATGTTTATTATTTAGGTATGTTAAAAAAAAGTGATATTTGCTAATAAACAACTACCATATTTGTTGCCTTTTCAACTACTGCGAAGTGAATTTTATATTATGTAGGTATGTTATATTTTCAACGAATATTGCTTACAAAGATTGCCATACGATCTTTACGATATACGATCAAATCCTTACTTTTTATTTTGATACAAATTCAAAGTTTCACCTTCCAACCAGATTTTGAAAATAGAACTCCGAAAACTGCTGTTGAAAATTGCTACAATTATTGTAACATACCGGTTGCATACAACTTTCAACAGAATTTTTTTTAGAGTGTAGTCAAATCGTTCGTAAAGTCCTTTCATGTCAAAACCCTATGACTTGACCTTCCATCATATCGTTGGCCTTACCACAATCCCACAAACCATCGTACGAGTAGCTATGTTTAGCAATCCATCAGGAACATACAAAAATTCCACACTTATGTTTAAATAATAATTGAACAATTATTTACACAAATTTGGCCATTGACCGTTTCTTATCGAAAATAAAACCAATGAATTGAAAAAAATAAATTTTGCAATCCACGAGAAAAAAAGTTTTTGGTATGAATTGGGGCAATCGAGATTTTTTGGTTGTGCAAAACTCCCTGACCCAAAAACCCTCAGTCCAGAAATTCGAATACATAACAATCGTCGCATCCGAAAGGCACATCAACTTTAAAGTGTAAAGTGTATATGCTAGTAGTTCTCATGGTTTCAATGTTGTCGTTTTTACTTATGAGCCACAAACAGGCAATATCCATTGGGAGTTTATTTAATTTTTTAGCAGTGAAGCTGGAGAATCATGATGGATTACTTAGAACTTTGGTCTGCATCTTCAACAAATGACTTAATGTAATCAATTTCTTCATTATTATAAAACACAGGTGCACCGGCAACAAGAGACAGAGAGACACTCCCAAATTTATTGCGTCAGCAACATAAGGAATATCGACAATAGCAACAGCATCAACAGCGACAGCAGCATCCATATTTACAATATAGCACTATCCACATCAAAAGCAGCATCAACATTTTCTATATCAACGTCATCAAGGAGACCTGTAGAAAGTGATTTCTCATCTGCAGAATCCAGGTTCATCAGTGAACTCACTTTCAAATTGGTTTTGATCATTCGGCGAATTATCGTGAAATAGGGTATATTGTTTTGTTTTTGTTTAGCGGTACCGGTAGATTGACCATTGAAGGGAAACAGAATCTTCCCGAATCCGAACGGCTAAGGTAAGAATCACTTCTCATGACAAGAGATATACTCTTGAATTATTTGTCATTTCCTCGAAACCCCTGGAAAACATTTTTGCAGCGGCTACGAATATAACCAATGACAGTCCAATACACTGTTCATTATACCAGGTGGTACTAAATTATGTCATACTCATTTCATTTAAACTTTACTGCACAAACGAATCATATAGTATACGTAAATATGTCAACAAAACTTAACAAAAAAAAAAACTTGGTCATGTTACTTAATACCCGTCCGCTTATCATAAATTGTTTTCAATGTATGATTTTTAAATTAAGAAATTTCGTACGTCCAAAATAAAGCTTCTATTGGATTTTGTTCTTTAAAAAAAGTTGATTTCTTGATTCCTTAAAAATAAATCTTTAAATCTTATTTCACCTACCATGGAAGATACTTTTCATGATTACAATATGGTTTTTCAGAAGTTGGATTATTTTTGTTAGTAAGCAATGTGCATTAAAAATGACATTACTCTCAAGTCGAATAATCTTAAGTGATAGCTCCACAAACAACTATGTACATATTAATAATATACCCTTAAACTTTCACATAAATAAGTGATAGACAAATATAAAATGGAAAAGTTTAATAAAAAATAAAAATCATAAGATGGAACATCTTCAAAATTGGACAGGGACACATTGGACAGTTTGGACACCCTTGATAACTTGACAACGACAGTTGACGAAAACTTTTATAAAGTAGACATTTTCACTATAATTTGAAAGACGACAAATGAAACAAAAATATTTTATTTTATATTTTTTCAAAAAGCCATTCGCAAAGATAAAAAAAGAGACAATTCTCGTAAAAGTAGCATTTAATAAATCAACATTTTCTTCTGATTCATTTCATCCATGACAACTTAAATAGGCGTTATGTGACATTTTGTTTTGTCAAGTGCTAGAACAAGGACATTTCTTTTTTATATTTGTGTGTCCTTTTAAAATGAAATAGGTAGGTTTAAAGAAAGAGATACAAATATACAACAAAACACTTTGCTGCTGACTATTTTTCCTCTCCCTTAAGGAATACAACAATAAAATATCAATAATAAAAAAAAAATAAGTAAAAAACAGGGAAAAGTTATTTTCAAAGTTTATCTGAAATCTTTGTGTACGGATGTTTGCTTGGGTGATCTATCTGAGAAGTGTATCTTTGTGATAAGTATTACTTCCTAAACATAATATTTATATATTTTAGAAAAAACAAATAGAAATTAATGAGAAATAAATAATGAAACGGTATGAAAAGATATGGTGTTGTAAGTTATTCTGACTCAGAATGGCAATATTGTGTTTCCTAGTATAATTAAAGATTTTTAAATAATTTGTGAAAACTAAGCGATTATACAAAATAGTTAAAAGCACATACTTGTATAGAGATACTGAAAAAAAAAACTAATAACATTCAAAAAACCCTTTTTAGAAAAATATTTAAATAATATCATAGTTAGTATGTACAATGTACAATTGTACATTCAAAATGAATATGTGTAGGTGCGGTCAAAATAATAATAGCGATCCTTTTGACACAACAAAAACTAAAATGAATTATCTACTACTCGTATTTTTAAAGAAATAAATAGTCATCTGACTTATGTACAAATTACGAGTAATGTTTCTTACGCTTTTAATGTCAGAAAAAAATCATTTTCAAATTCAAAAAATTAGTTGGTAATTTCAAATCTATCAAATCTATCGGTCAAAAAAATAGTAGTACATTCAAAATCCAGCTTCAAATATTACAATAGAGAATAGACAATTTCTACCATAAGTGATAGTCGAGTGTTTAAACCTTCAATTAATATTTAGTTGCATGTTTCTTGTTAGCATAACAGCAGAACGACTACGTTGCATAGAATTAATAAGATGTTTACATCTTTCTACAGGTATGGGCCTCTAAGACTGCTTTTTGGCTTCCCAAAGAGCTGTGTTAGTAGTTGGCTTACAAATAGCAACTTGACATCGCAGCAAAGATTTTCTATAGGGGTAGGTCTGGAGACTGCGCAGGCCGCTCCATGACATTAACCTTCTTTTCATGGAACCACTGCTTCGCAAGTTTACTTGTATGCTTCGAGTCATTGTTTTGTTGAAAGACCCATTTCAGTGGCAGTTCATCTTCATCATATGGAAACATAACTTCCTCCATGATCTTCACATAAAGATGCTGATCCATAATGCCTTCAATCCGGTATAAAGAACCAACACCATAGAAGGAACAATTATGCTGGATCCTCCATGTTTTATTGTCTTGGCTGTAAAGCGTGGATTCTATTCTGTGTTTAGACAGTGTTTTTCAAACTGTGGGTCGCGACCCCCTGGGGGGTCGCAAAGAGATCCTTAGGGAGTCGCGGTCGTAAGCCGGTAAGATTAATAAACAAAAGTCATGTGCTAAAAAAAATTAAATAAAACAAACAAATTTTTAGTGCTTTAGAGGTCTTCTTACATATTGACGAGATCTCTTTCCACCATATAACACAATCTTGGACTCGTCTGACTACAGTATATTCCTCCACAAGAACATGAAAATTCATGGACTTACCAAAGATTTTATTTACACTACTATTATTTTGACCGCAACTGTATAACAAAACATAAAATAAAATGCGCGAATGGGTCGCACGAACTTGCTCTTATGTAAAAGACTAAGAATTTCAAAATTTCAAAAATGAATGTTATTAGAGAAAAACTGTTCATAAGCATAAAATTAATTTTTAATAGACTAAAACAACTCCTTTAGTAGATGAAGCTAAAAACAGGATGCCATTTGATTTAAGCAGGGTTGCGAATTTTTGAATTAAAAAATCCTTAAGTCATAAATCTATAGATGACTTGTGAATTAAAAAAAATTAATTCATAAGATATTTGGTGACTTATGAATTAAAAAAAATTTAATTCACAACCCCCAAAGTGACTTATGAATTAAAAAAAATTTAAATCCTAAGCTACTAAGTGACTTATGAATTAAAAAAAATTTAATTCACCACCTACTAAGTGACTTATGAATTAAAAAAAATCAAGTCATCAGGGAGTAAGTGACTTATGAATTAAAAAAATTTAAGTCATGAGCAACAAAGTGACTTATGAATTAAAAAAAAATTAATTCACCACCTACTAAGTGACTTATGAATTAAAAAAAAATCAAGTCATCAGGGAGTAAGTTGGTGACTTGTGAATTAAAAAAAAATTTAATTCATAAGTTAGTTGGTAGATTGGAAATTTTTAAGAATGTTTTGACTACATAATTATTTAATTATTAACGAAAGCTTTTGGCGAATTTTTTGGGAGTTGCCGTTTATGCAGTCCTTATAATCCAATTAAATAAAAAGCAATATTGATAAAATCTTTGTGTTGAACAAATGATGGGTTATCATTATATAAATTTCGTGAGTGCATATTTTTATGCATATGCCTTTAAATTTTTTGGTTTTCATATTTTACATGAGTTGATTATTTGATATTTTCTTGTAAAATTGTTTCAAGTACCTGAAACTAATTCAATATATATTTTTAATAAAATTGAAAGCAAAAACATTCCGTTTTCTTAATTAAGCACTTCGATACTTTTGGTACCTACTCAGTAAGTATAACATTTAATTTTAATTTTTAATTTTTAATATCTTTTTAGCTTTCAAATCTAGTTTTTAAATCATAAGATTATCACGCTAGCTTATAAATTATCCATTTCATATTTTTTTTAATCAGCATTTATCCATTAACTTATGAATTAAATTTTTTTTAATTCATAAGTCACTAAGTTGGTTTCGAATTAAACTTTTTTAATTCATAAGTCACTTACTTGCTGATGATTTGAATTTTTTTAATTCATAAGTCACTTACTTGCTCATGACTTAAATTTTTTTAATTCATAAGTCACTTAGTAGGTTGGGAATTAAATTTTTTTAATTCATAAGTCACTTACTTGCTGATGATTTGAATTTTTTTTAATTCATAAGTCACTTACTTGCTCATGACTTGAATTTTTTTAATTCCTAAGTCACTAAGAAGCTTATGATTTAAATTTTTTTAATTCACAAGTCACCAACTGACCTGTGAATTAATTTTTTTTTAATTCATAAGTCAGTTCCTAGCTGCTGAATTATATTTATTTTAATTCATAAGTCACTCACTAGCTTGTGAATTAAAGCCAAGCTTAAGCTAACAAGTGACTTAAGCTTTTGCAACCCTGGATCTAAGCAAATATTAGTTTATGCAAGAACAAAAATTATAAGTCCTTGTTGTGGTTTCTTAAAAAAATAAGCTTTTAAACACACAATTTTTAGAACATTTTTAAGAAAAAATTTTGGTACACCAACTTAAAGTTTTTTTTTTATACGAACAAAAAATAAATTTCCAAAAAAAGTACAAGGCTGTTTTTGAGATATTGAATTTTCAAAAAAAAAATAGATTTTTTTTCAAATATGTACTCAAACAATATTTTTTTTTAAGTCTTGAAATGCAATGTTTTTCAAACTTTTTCGAAGCTTCTCTATAAGAAATTTCATTAAAATCCGTTATGTCAATAATGAGAAATTCAAAATACGAAAAAATCATTCTATCGTAGGTACAATCAGTAATATGTTAATTCCAATTTTTTTTTATTAAATTATAAATCGTAAAAATTAAACGAAAGAAAAAAAATTTTATCAAAAGTTTCAAAACCGATTTCGAAAAAAATATGATTTTCGAAAACCATTTTTTAACATTTGTATGGTGGGTACAGTTAATTTTATTTAAAACAAAATGTTTTTTCTCAAATCTTGTAGATTATATTAAGAAACTTTTATTTATCAACTTTGAAAAAAATCGAGTATGGGGTTTTCGAAATATTGAGCTTCCAAGACAATATTTTGAAATTTTTTTAAAAATCCAAAAAAAAAATTAAAATTTGAATACACAATAATATTCAAACTTTGGTGAGCTTTAGTATATAAAAAAATTATTAAAATCGGATGTACCGTTTTCGAGAAAATCAAAAATAAAAAAAAAGGGTTCCAATGGTTTTGGAAAATTTTTTCCAACAATTACCTAGCTAATTTTATGATTTTTTTTCTTAATTCTGTGGGACCGTTTTTGAGAAAAAAATATTTATAAAATTTCGAAAGAAATTCTTATGGTAGGTACCATTATTTTTGGCTAAAAAGATAGAAAGAAAAAACCTGTGGGAGGGAAAAAATTAAAAATTATATCTACCAAGTTTAAAGAAAATCTGCCGACCCGTTTAGGCTGTAGTCGAACAGACAGACAGACGGAATTGCTAGACCCATTTTTTTGTTCTTCGCTATCATATCGTAATGTCAACTTTGATCAAAATCTCGAGTTCGATTTTTCTTACGAATGCATAACTTGCCTTATAGTACCTAAAAGTTGAAGTAATAATACCAAAATGAGGCTTATAATTTATTAGTATTTAAGTAAACATTTGAATTTAGGTCCAACTTACTTTCCAATTAAGCGAATTTTAATAACAAAGGGACAGAATGCCCAAAGACTGAACGCCCAAGCGGCAAAATGACATAAAAGTTGTTATTAATTTACGTGATCTTTTTTGTTTGAATCAATCTCTTAAATCCGTAAATCCCTTGGTAATCAGCGATAGTATTGAGAATAAGTACAAGCGCTGCAATATGCCACAATGAAATCACCTAAGATGTCATTATTATTTAAGGTAATCGCAAACTATTTGCTTCGATGCAGCACTTAACTCAGGTTGTAGATGAGTCCACTAGAATACCAGATGAAGTGAGTTTACGCTGTTACAAAGCCAACACAATGAAGGAAAATCGAAAAAAAACAAAAGCAATTCAGAAACAAATGCAACGCTGTTATATAAAGAGCCAAATTCTAAGAAGACCAGAAGCTAAGCCGAAAAATTCTAAAATACCCAAAAGACAGTTTACTCGTAGCTCATTTTGCAGCTAGCTCTTAATTGAATATTGCCCCTCTACTTAAGAACATAAGTCATTCAATAAGACAAATATATTTCCGCACTCGTACAGTTGCAAGAGCATTTCGAGATCTTTATATAAAAATATCCGCTGGTCCTAATGGTATAACCCAAATTCTTCTGAATAGGTGTTCTTTATCGCTTTCAGATCCTTCCTCCCCTCCTCCTACCAACCAACTGAACTTACCTTCTTCTTTCCAAGGTCATGAAATCGCGGATCAATTATTAGCTCACGGAATATCTCAAAGATCGAAAGCTTCTTTTCTTAATGACTGCAAGAATCCTCCCATTGGTGATCTGATGGCCTGTCTCACTGAAGAGTGGAACAGATCTTTACATTATTTTGGAAAAAGTAAGATTATTGCGCTTGATATTTCTGAGACAAGAAATAGTGATATTTTTTCGTTAATGGGTTCACAGTGGACCAAAGAAAGGAATCGTTTGAAAGTGAGAACTGTTAAGTCAATTTTAATAGTGGGTTACAATTTGAAGGATTTAGATTGTCAAAAGTTTTACAGTATAATTTTAAATGATACCTTTTACAAATAAGAATATTTCATAAATAAATGAAATCTTAAATGAAAAAGTGGGATTATAATTTTGTTCTTAAATTATTAATTTTTCTAAGCATTTTAAAAACCCATTTAGAATGTTTCTTAAAATTTTAAGATAACCTCATAAAATGAATTAATATTCAAGCTATTAATGTGTGTACCTAATTTATGTACCTACATACGAGTATGTTATATGTACTAGATTATTATTAATACAAATGAAACGAACTGTGTTATTAAATTATTTTGTAAGGAAATTGTTTTTTATTTGTTTTTGGTTGATGTTTTTGGATGAAAGGGCGAGTGGGAGAAGTGATTGAATTCTGGAAATGTTCTCTTTTTTCATTTATGTTATGGATACCCTACCTTTGTTTGACTTTACTTACTAATAAAATAACTAACTAATAAAATATTATAAATCGGATCATTCAATTCAGCAGGTAAATCACTTACTCTTCTAACTCTATTCACAATAACATCAATATATAAATATATATATACACATATTTGACACTTCCCCTTATCACATCGATGCATCTCGGTCTTTTTTTCAAACGATAGTCTGAATTTTCCAATCGATATTTCTATAAATCTATCGAAAACAATAATCATCTTTGCTTTTGTAATTCAGCCTCAAAGCATATTTCAGTCATGCAATAATATATGTATGAATATAATAAAGATTAAGGACAACCTGGACTCTTTGCGAACTTTATTTTCCATTGACATTGCCGTTAACCAACAAATTCAATAGACATTGAAAAGAGCTTAAACCACAAAATCCACATCCAATCTTCTTCCATTTATTAACAAAAATTTAGGTATAATACTCGCACTACACATAGAGGCATCTTTAATCCGATATATGTACTTACTTTCATAGACAAGGTTCCCGCCTTATGCACCAACATCATTGTACATTGGGAAGAATCTTTACGATATTAATTCAGAACACAGGTCGTATGTAGTATGTACTTGGTCTGCTGTGTATTTAATGTCTCTACATAAATACTCTATTAAAGTAGTATGTTAAGTTTTTTTAACCGCTGTAGGTATTTTTTGCATTGAACAATTCCTAAAAAGTATCAAGGATCTACAAAAATATTCTCTCTACGCGCCTACAACAACTCGAAACTCTCAATGAACATATCTGGATATGCATGAACAGAAGCGCAACAACCTAAAAAGCTAGGGGGGTGTCCAACCCAAAATAATCCAAATAACCCGACAAATCCGGGGGGTAGAGAGATCAAGCTTAAGAAGACAATGCAAACTATTATTCCCAAAGCTATTAACCCCACAAACCCGGGGCGCAGCGAGGCCAAGCTCTCGAAGAGGATTTAAAAAAATTAATTTCAATAGCTCTCTTGATTTGCGGTGTCAACTTTTAAAACATTCTTACCCTTATATTACACAATCTTATAATCTAAAGTCGGAATAAAAAATTTATTCAAGTTAAAGACATCAAGCACTAGATTTGATACTGAGATTAAATTCAGTTTTTTCTAATTTTTTTATTTTTTTAAAAATCCAAAAACTTTGTTGCAAATTCATACTTTAACAAATATTTGGAATAATTAAAGCTTAAATACACTAGAATTTTATTAAAAATCAGAATGTACAATTTTCAATCCAATCCTAGTGTATTTAGGCTTAAAATATTTCCGATTTTTAGCGGCTTGATTTTTTTTGGTGGGAAAATTTTCAAAAATATAATGAAATCTCGGTTCGTATTAATTTTAGTACAGGGTCCCCATTGAGTAAAGTCTATAGTAAAAAACTTTCTATTTTTACAGAATTTAATATTATATGCTTTATAAAATATAAACACAATAGGTGTAATAAATATTGTCCATGTCCCTTGATAGGTAAGTTATAGTTGAAAATCGTCGAACACCTCCCTCGCCTAGCTTTTTAGTTTGACATCGTACAATCGTATCTTTTTTTATTGACGCGCTTTGAAACCGTAAATCGAGCACCGGATTTGTAAGAGTTCACAGCTTTGGGAGGAGCTATTTCTTTACATTGTCTTCTAGAGCTTGGCCCGTTGCGCCCCGGGTTTATCGGGTTGATGGCTTTAGGAAAAGTTTGCATCGTCTCTTTAAGCTTGACCTCGCTACGCCCCGGGTTTGTGGGGTTAAGAATGTTTTAAAAATCGTCACTCGGGTGTCTATCGATTTCGGAGGGGGTGTCCACCGACCTCTAGGGGGTGTCCACCGACCTCTAGGGGGTGTCCGGACACCCTGGACACCCCCCGTTGTTGCGCCCTTGTGCATGAAGGGAAAATACAACACTAGAATATGTATATGCACTTGTTCTATTAGACCGGGGTCCGGAGTTGAGACACATACTTGTTTACCTAGGCGAAATTTAATTGGCCAGTATCACAATGGTCATGATGAATCTACTAAATCAATAAAACACTCTGTGTACTCTGGACTTAAAGCACAGATATTTGTTGAAGTTACGTCTATATATAATTTTATCAATCAAATTCTACGAAAAATATTTACAATAGATTGTTGGACCTGGTGTTTTCCTCTTTTTAGCTTACATTTTTCGGTAGAATGGTCAATAAATCCTCTTTCAATATAATAGATCACCACCCACCACCATTCAGGGTTAAAATTTCGCAATAAAATTACTCGTTTTTCACCTGAAATTAATTTACCAAAGAGGAACTTATTCAGGGTTAATTATGATGATGCAGTGGAATCCGCTCACTCAAGAAGGAAGAAGAGCTGGACGACCGAGAAGCTCATAGAGAAGGACAGTCGAAGAGGAGTCAGCTCAACTAGGCAAGAGTTGGAGGGAGTTGCGGCACATATCCAGGAACCGAACACGATGGCGAGCTGGCGTTGTGGACGCCCTATGTCTCACTAGGGGTCCCTCACGGACATAAAAGGTCTGAGGACCTAAGTAAGTAAGTAAATAAGTAATTATGATGAAATTAACTCTCAGCTATGCCTTACTAATTTTTTTTTTTGACACAAATAAGGGCTTCGTAGAATTTTATAATAAATTAAACACATGGATCGGATCTTTTGTTCCTCTAAAGAGAAAAGTTTCTCATAATTATCTTAGTTGGTTTTCTTAAAAATAACTTTTTGATTTCAGAAAAAACAGAAACATTTAAATCCTTTAGGGCTTTAAGCAAATAGAAAATTAGATACATATCTGCTATAAAAAAGTACTTGAATAATACCGAAAATAATCTTAAAACTAAAACTAATGTCAAACACTTCTGGTCATATTCAAACAAATTAAAGGCCACCAACTCACTACCGTCTGTCATGCTCATGAACCATGAAAGCATTAAGTCTTGCACGCCGAAGACAATTTGCGAATCTTTTTCTACATTTTTCAAAAATAATTAATTGCAACCCAGGTCAAGGCCTAGTTATATTCGTGCATATAAATTATTCTTACATCAGTAAGAGGGAAGGATCTAATAGGATCCCAAATATCTTTTATAAAAAATGCTTTAATATTGTAGCACAACCTATTTGCACCTTACTTTGAGTGCCGATCCGCAGGTCAAGGTGCGCGCACCAACTGTTCGTGCTTTCTATAAATCCCGCCGCAATTTTAAACACAAAAAAAAACAAACAAACAAAAATCAATAACCCAATTAAATACAAAAAAAAATAATAATAAAAATAGTCCCGCCGCAATTTTAAACACAAAAAACAATAAAACTAAATTAGTACAAGTAAAAGTGAATAAAATAGAAAAAAAAAAATCACAGAAACGCGAGTGCTAATCCCCTGGTCCATCCCTTTCCACCATCACTTACAGTTGATCTACCTTGATCATCGTATGCACTGTGTGTACACACACATAGAGTGTACGATGAATCAAGTGTAGATAACAACAAATGTATATTTGATAATTATTACTCTCTTTAAACCAGGATCGGATTTGATGCATATTGCCATTTAGGCATAACACTAATGGTAATGTGTATTGAAAAGTTCAACTGGTACTGAGTTTAGTAATTATTAAATTAGACTATTCGTTTGTTTTAGTTTTTTTTGTTTTGTGAATATTGCAATGGTAAGTGATTTTAGGGTTGATTTTAGCAACATTCGGGGCTTGCGTAAGAACTTCTGTGCCACGTACGTTCATACTGTAAAGAACAGGCCAGCTGTTTTGGCACTAAGTGAAACTCAGGTAGGTGAGAATACCGATCATTCGGAATTTTCTCTACATGGGTGTAGCTTAGTGCCATTATTCTTCCCACACCACGGTCTCGGAATCTTTATTAGAAATGATGTTGCGTACCAACTTCAACCGCAATATGGTAAATGTTTAAATACGAATTTCAATTTTATATGGTTAAAATTCACAGTACATAAGCACATCATACATACCTGTTTCATTTATCGAAGTCCAAACCTAGACAGAAGTTCAACTTTTAACGAATTTGATGCTCTGTCCGATTCCATCCAAAGAATTGTTTCCCATTATCCTCACACTGAAATCGTCATTGCGGGCGATTTCAATGTACACAATTCTAGTTGGCTTCGCTTTTCTGGTCAGACAACACCCGAAGGAAGGTATGTTGAGGTCTTTGCTGAGTTAAACCACTTGACTCAGCTTGTTAATGAGCCAACTCGAATTCCTGACGTTGCAGGTCAAACCGCCAACACACTAGACTTGTTCCTTACCTCTGATCCTGATAAATACACCATCAGTGTATTATCGCCTCTAGGCACATCAGACCACTGTGTCATATCTGCGAATTTCTCGTGTCTGAAAACCTCAGTTAAAGAGAAAACTCCCAAGAGAACCGTTTGGCAATACGAGAAAGCCAACTGGGACGGTCTCAATGATTTCTTCAGAAACTTTAACTGGTCATTCATTATGCTTCCTCGATAGTGACGTGAACTCCAGTGCAGATATGATTACAAATTTAATTCTCATCGGAATGAGAGATTATATCCCGCATAGGGAAAAATCTATCAAACCGAAAGAGAACTCATGGTTTGATTTGAGCTGTAAAGAGGTTATCAGGGTCAGAGAAGTAAGTTTCCGATGTTATAAAGCCAACCCTACTGAGGAAAACCGGAATAAGTTCAAACAAGCTAGAAAGACTTGCAATGATCATATTCGAAAGACCAAGTTCTTACATGACCAACAAATTAGGCAAAAAATACTACAATGTCCCAAGGGTAGTAAAAATTTCTGGTCATTTGTAAAAAATATTCGAAATACTACTTCGTCCTCGGTCCCAACGCTCGTTATCAATGACACTCCTTACGTCAACTCTATTGATAAAGCCAATTTGCTTGCAGCACACACAGACGAGTCTTCTTTCGTACTCGTACAGTTGCAAGAGTCCTGAAAGATCTTGACATACACAAATCCGCTGGCCCGGATAGTATCCCTCCTATTGTTCTGAAGAGGTGTTCTTCACCCTGGCAAAACCACTGCGTAAGCTTTTCTATCTATCCTATTCCTCTGGACTCTTTCCGAGTAGATGGAAAACAGCATTTGTCCAGCCTATCCCTAAAAAAGGTGAATCTTCGTCCCCCTCAAATTATCGTCCAATTGCACTTACGTCCCTTCTTTCCAAGGTCATGGAAACGCTGATAAATAATCAGCTCAAGAAATATCTCGAAGAACGAAAGCTTCTTAATGACCGGCAGTATGGCTTTCGTAGCAATAGGTCCACTGGTGATCTGATGGTATATCTCACCGAACAGTGGCACAAATCTTTACATCGTTTTGGAGAAAGTAAGATTATTGCACTTGATATTTCAAAAGCATTTGATAGAGTTTGGCACCAAGCTCTCTTATCGAAAACGCGTGCATTTGGTATTGATGAATCTCTTCTTCGTTGGATTAGAAATTACCTTTCAGGCCGCTCAATACAAGTTGTATTGGATGGTCTCAAGTCTGAAACTCATAAAATAAATGCTGTTGTACCCCAGGGCTCCGTTTTGTCTCCGACTCTCTTACTCATGTTTATCAACGATCTCTTATCTGAAACTTCTAATCCACTAAATTGTTTTGCTGATGATAGTACCCTCAGCTTTTCATATTCGTTCAAAGATTCACTTCCTTGTTCTTCGGAAGTGGAACTTGAACGGCAGCGTATGATAAGCTCATTAAATTCTGATCTTGACAGAATTGTCCATTGGGGAATAAAAAACCGTGTTAATGCTTCAAAAACTCAATGCTGTCTCCTGTCGTTAAAGCAGAACCCACCCCTATGCCGCTATCCATGAGTGGCACTTGCATTGAGGAAACTGAACAACTCTCTGTGCTCGGTATGTGCATCACAGACCACCTTGTGTGGAATGACCACATATTCGACGTTGCCAAAAACGCTGCCAAGTGTTTAGGTTTCCTTCGACGTTGCAAGAAATTTTTTACCCCTTCTGATCTGGCTGTAATCTATAAGGCTTATATTCATCCAAAGCTCGAGTACAATTCCCATATTTGGGCAGGTGCTCCAATAACACACTTGAGTCTTTTGGATAGAATCCAAAAAAGAGCTTTAAAAATGATAGGTGATAGAAGTATAACAGAAACATTTGAATCTCTCGAGCACCGTCGAAATGTTTCTTGTCTTTAATTATTTTACCGTTACTTCTATAGACAATGCTCTAGCGAAATAGCCAGTTGCATTCCTCCCCTTAAACAATTTAACCGCAATACTCGCGCTTTTAGGAATGCTCATCAGTTTACCCTTGAGTCCACCTTCGGACGTACTGTGAAATACAGAGATTTTTTCTTTAGCAGGACTACACGAATGTGGAATGCTTTACCCAGCTCTATTTTTCCTTCCCATTGTAATGTTCAAAAATTTAAAACTAATGTGCATCGGTATCTCCTTTTAAACCCCTCCTTATCTCCTAATGCTCGTACTGTGTAAATCATTTTAAGGGTAGTAATAACCCCTTGTGTGCGCGCTAATTATAAAAAAAAAAAAAAAACTTAACAAGTTTTTATTAGGGAAAATCTTTCCTGAAAGAATTAAGGCGGCCTTTGAAACACTTGTTCATAAGAATGGCCCTATTTTCGAATTTTGACACTATTATAAGCCCTTTATTAACCATATTTGAAATATGTGTCTACGACACAGTATCACGTTAAACAGCGCGAATTTTCAAGTGGCACTGTTAACAATTTAGTTTACCTTACCCATAATATATCAAAAGCTTTCATTTCTTCAATGCAAGTGGATGCAGTCTATACAGACTTTTCGAAAGCATTTGACAAAATCAGTAATGAAATTATATTAAACAAAATGAGAAAAATTGGGTTTCATGCTGAACTTTTTCAATGGTACCTGGAGTTTTACTCTGGAGTTCCCTAAGGTTCCGTTTTGGGACATTTATTACTTCTGATTTACATTCCTTTGAATGTTAATAAATGCATTGTTATGACTTTTACTCGTTATTGAGTTTCGGTTTCTTAAACAAATATTAAACTATTTTGTAATTTTGTAGATTCTTACATTATAGCTTATAGATTCTTCAAAAACTCAATGCTGTCTATTGTCGCTGGAGCGGGACTTCCTATGCCACTATCAATGAGCGATACTTGCATTGAAGAAACAAACCAGCTTTAATGTTCTCGGTATGTGCACCACAGAGCACCTTGCTTGATGGAATGATAACATATTAGACGTCTTTAAAAACGTTGGTAAGTGCTTATGTTTAACTCGACTGTGCACGAAATTTGTCACCTTTTCTGTTCTGCCAGTAAAGCTTGACTAAAATTCCCATTCCCTTATTTGTGCAGGTGCTCCAATAACTCACTTGAGTCTCTTGAATATAATTCAAATAAGAGCTTTAAAATTATAGGTGATAGATCACTCGTATAACAGCAACATTGATGTACATCTCTCGAACACCGCTGCAAAGTTTCTTGGGTTTCATTATTTTCCGTTATATATTATGTACATAAACCTGTATCAACAGTGTTCTTTTAAAATAGCAAGTTGCATTTTTCCCCTTACACAATTCCACCGCAATATCGAGGCCTCAGGGAATGCCCATCAGTTTACCCTTGAACTCAATATCAGATATACTGTTAAGTTCAGAAATTCTTTAGCCGCACAACATGAATTTGGAATGCTGTTTTTCCTACCCATTTCGATATACAACCTTCAAACCAATGTCTGTCTGTTTTTCCCTAAAGCTCACACTCTGTTTAACATTTTATGTGTTGTCAAATCCCGCGTCTTCTGCCTTTGTTTATAGACATTTATGTTGAGCTGGGCTGTTTATAAATTGAATGGATATTGAACCTACAGTTCGTCTTGCAACCTTTTATTGTGCAGAGCGTTAAGTTTGTGGACATCATTTACTCACAGTTCTGAATTTAATGAAATAAAAATGTTCAAATGTAGAAAATTGCCGTCTGATTTTTAAAAAAGTACGAATTTATTTAAACAAAGCTTAAAAATCGTTTTATTATTGAATTATTTTCTTATATAAGAAATGTCTTTAAAATTCTTCAAGAAAAAAATTTGTGATGCCAATTATAAATATACTTACGTAGTAGGGAGTACAAATTTTAGGAAATAATTTCAAAAAATAATTTTTTAGCCAAAGTATAGTTTTGCATTACGGGTGTATGGGGGGTACCGTTAGTTTTGGATCTAAACAAAACATTCAATTTCTCCTCTAGGGATTCACCAAAGACCCTTAAGTACCGAGTTTCAAAAAAATAGCTCCAGTAGTTTAGGCTGTAGGGAGCGGTACAGACATACAGACATTGCTATCATCGTAATGTCAACTTTGATCAAAATCTCGAGTTTGATTTTTTTCCAAATGCAGAACTTGCCCTATAAAACCTATATTCCAAGTAAAAAGAAGAACGAAACAGGAAAACATAAATCGAACACAAAAATTCCCGTTTTTTTCAGACTTGTAGTTGTCTGTATGCATTAGAGGTGGAAGGATGTACTTTTTTCGTATAACGGTTATGTTTAAACATCCTTGTGCATCCTTACCACGCACCATAGATTTCAAGTGGCGAATTGGTTAGAAATAGAACAGGAATTTCTCTTCAATCTCCTTTTTCTTCCAGACCATTCCTCAAAATCAAAAGTACTTTGTGAATATCCGATGAAGAAGAAAAAGGACGATATGAAATAACTATCCTTTTACATGGACAGACAAAAAATCCACTTTGAGTAATGTCATGCTATAGAACGTGCTGATACTTATTGGTGTTTTTTTATGAATTTCATTACTCTTCGTGTTTTACAATTGCAAAGACGACAAGATTGTGAAGTACATATATATGTACTGTCGAATAAAGATACCCATTTGATCCTTTTAACACGCTCGTGTTGTTGGCCAATTACTCTTTTTTTTACAAATAATAATGGATAGTTGGGATTTGACATTTGAATGTTTGAACTTTGTGTTCGATCGAGGATAAATTATTTGACAAGTTCTTTCTGAAAAACTTCCATTTGGGACAAATTATAGCTAGTGATGTAGGGTAATAAAGTTACGTAATTCTTAAACTACACCGGTAATTTCTAAATTCTTATGAATTAAACCTTAAACAATTGTTTGAATTTAAGCATATGAATTTTGTGGAATCAGCTTTCGGCTTAAAATCAAACACATGCACCGAAAATCACAGTAATTTTGAGAACCTCAAAATATATAATTATAAATTTTATTTGCCATTTGCATGCATTTTCATACTGAACTACATATCTTCCCATTTCTAAACTCCCAACGATATAAGTATGAACAGTTTCTATGTAAGAAACTTGATAATATAATAAAAAATTATTAATGGTTGTAATTAGTCACATCTTTCAAAGTTGTTTGAGTATAAGTATATATAAATAAGTTCTACTTTTTTTAATTTTAAAATAAACTTTTCTGTTTAGACTCGTACTTAACATGAAATTAAGTCACCTAGAAAACATATATGCTTTTAAAGAATAATCTTGTCCAAATTCCTCCCCCTTTTATAACTACCTGTTTGTCACTATGATGATGAAATTATGACTCCCATTTTCAGGATTTTCTTATCTCTATTGTTCAAACAAAGAGTACGGGGGAGTTAGAGTACTGCCCGTGCCAGCAACTGTAGTCGGTGAACGTTGGTGGATTGTACAAGTGAAACATGAAAATATGGAACATAGAAAAGTCAACAAATTTGTTTAACTTGTACCCTCTAAGCTTAACACAGTGTATAGTATAGCATAGTTTGTAGCCCGTGTTGTAGTCATGTTGAACTCGACAGTCGACAGGAGGAGGACGACAACTACAACTAGACGGTCATGAAAATAATTTAAAAGTGCTCCATTCTAGATGTTGGTTTAACCGTCCAAACACATCATAAAATGGCTTTATTATATGTTGGCAACTATGGCTTCCTGAGTGCCATCATAAAGGTAAATAAAGTGAAAAGTTATCTTTTAGTTAAATGTGTGCGTGTGTATATTTTACCGCTATAGAGTAAAGCTAGGTATCCCTATTTTCTTGGAACATAGTATTCTCATATCCAAAAGATGTATTAAATCATAAACACGCCAACGACAATGTCTACCAGCAACGACAATGAGGACTAAAAATGGTTGTGAGGTCTTACCGGAGAGATAGCTTTGCACTTGGCCATGAATGAGCTGCTTAGCAAGTTCGTATAATTGCTTACTACTTAAGGACATTGGTTTTAAGGACATTTTGCTACGTAAATGTGGTTATTTTAGTAAAGTGAGAGAACAACAGTTATGACCTAGTTCCGAAATTAAAGCAATTGAAATAAAAGATTAATATTTTATTTTATTTTCATTTTACGAGTATATTCAAAATGTTTTTAAGTAAGAATCGTTTGTTTTTTTAATGAGGTGAGAATTATTGACTTTCTACCTTGGGAATTAAGCTTTAACAACATTTAAAATATCAATCAACATAATTAGTATTTTGTTTGAGGAAAGATATTGGCGCAAAATTTTAGTCGACTTAGTACGGTGCTAAGACTGTTTTAGTATGATACTTGGTTAAAACGATGATTTTGCAAATTTGAATTGAGTTAAGTATCATACTTTCTATACATTTCTGCTATTTTAAAAGTGTTTTTAGTTAGTCGATTTTCTTATATCTTACATATTCTTATAGCCACCTAGTGGTGCCTTTTTAAATCATAGGTTATTTTGAAATTGACAGATGTTTCCCGGCTCTTAACAGAAAGTCAATATCATAAATTCAAATTACGATTGAACAACGTTTGGAAATATTGAAAACTTATTTCCAAAGTGAGCTGTGTACCCCAAACAGTGTGTTTTTTAAAAAAAAAAAAAAGTTTTGGCCGAAATGATCACAGGTTCGATCCCTGCCGTCGTCTATGTCGTTTTAATTCCATTAAAAAAACCTTCTAAAATTGTCATCAATGGGTTGCTGGTTTACTCATTACATGTTGTTCAGGCATAACACTAACAACATGTAATTGAGTTAAACTAGTATGCCCAACAAGGATGAACACGAATAAAATAATGTGAATTATAAGCGACATAGAAATAAGACACGGCATTCTCCGCTTTAGTTCAGCCGCCATCCCTGGAGATAAAATATCTGAGACAACAACCTTCAGTCTCAGAACATCGTGCCACACATCTTTCCTATCCTTCTTTCTCTTCCTTAACTTCACGCCCGCGCTGTGTTCAAACATTTAAAGGGTAATCATAATCCCTTGAGCGCGTGTAGATTATAAAAAAAAAAAAAAGTACATAGCACACTCATTAAGAAAATCCAAATTTATTAATTCAATGCTGTTTGATTTCAATTTTGTATTTGAAACAATTTGTTAAAAATTGGATTAAGGCCCCAGTTATAGCTTTCAGTGAAATTCATCATTGGAAAAAATAAGTGGAATACTGACTTAATTTTTTTGACAAGCCAGTTATAGTAATCATTGAAAAATTGGTTCCAGTAAAAGAACGTGTCAGTGACTGATAACAACAAATTCTAGGTATTTGAGGTTAGAGTTGATCATTGAAACCAAAACTGACATTTGAGAATAGAAAGAGAATCGAAGACATTCAGTGGAACAATTGTGTTCCAAGTTAAAGAAACGAAAATCAGCTGTTCATTGAAATTGATTTCTAGCAGTGAAATAATTAAAGCTGATTTAAAAGAAATTTTTAAATAGAATTTTGTATTTTATAGGGTAAAAAAATTCTACTAGTCATTATCTTCATTTTGGTGCCAATTAAAGCCATTCCAGTTTGTTTAATCATCTTAAAAACGAAAATGAAAATGTTCAATGATACATTTCAATGATAGCTATAACTGTTCCCTAAAACGTACCATTTGATATAAAATTTTCTATACAAATTTTGATATTTCATTTACCACGTCACAAACTTTACTTCTTTATGGCGATTACTACGTTTGAATGAACACCCTTATTGTAAAAGATACGCTAAAGATTTTAATTTTGGAGCTGTAAAAATTTTTTTGGAACAAAGTTTGGAACTAAGGTGACTACGAAAAAACTAGAAGTTTCTTGGAACTGCATAAAATAATAAAATAAGACTTGCTTGCATCCCTCTAAAAAATTTTCTCCGTGTAACCTGCAATATTTTGAAATTGTATAAAATGAAAGTTAATTTGGTTTTCCTTGAAATAAAAAAATATTGGCCCAACATTTTAAACAGACTTTTATTAAGGTATAAGTATTATACTACTTAACAATTTGCTAACTTGAAGGTAGTTTACTAACTCATTCTTAGTTTTAACCATTTTCTAATTAGTATCGAACTAAAAGAATTTTCTTAATAAATTGCTTTTTAACACACCTAAAATAATGACATTTCGTGTAAAAAAAAGTAAGTACACGAAACTTTTTTGATGTTTGCAAATTTAAACGTGTCATATGAAGCTAGCACCATACTAACAAAATAATGTAGGTATTCGATGATTTTAACTTTAATAAAAGGGTAGAGAAAGTATGATGCTATATTCGATTAAAATTTGCAAATTCGTTGTTTTAACCTAGTATCATACTAAAACAGCTTTAGCATCGTACTAATTCAATTTAAATTTTGCGCCATTTTTTTATGTTTTTCATCTCAGCGAGATTTAATTTTTGAAACATCCAAAATAAATGCTTTTTTTTTTTGTTCTGAGGTCATTTCTTCAAATCTCGATTTTTTGCTAGATTTACATGGACTTGCACTTGCACACACGTCAAGAAAAGTGCCATTTATCTGACCGTCATCGTCCGTCTGGTTTGCGTTTCATTGATTTTTTTTAACACACCTTATACACAGGCATTAATTAACAAATAAAAATAAATCCCACTTAATGTTCTACGCATCACGATATCCCAAATCTGAAGTGGTGCGTAGGAAAACGACATAACACCGCAGGTCTATTGGACATTAATCCTAGTGTCAAAACAATATTGAAAAGTGAAAGTACTTATTTCGCGAATTCATTTTGATTGGAAGTATAATAATATTTAATAAAAAGTTAAGTTTTTTAACAAATTATTAATTTATGTATATTCATTAAAAATACAATACGCATACTCTTCAGAAAAATGTTTTTCTTTTAACAATTCATTTGTTAGAATGTACAGTACATAACGCTTATAAGAAACTCAAAAATTGCACAAGATTTGTTTCTTATAACCGAGTGTTTCTTATATTCATAGAACGGATATGAGAAACAAGTTTCTTATACGGATATAAGAAACAAGTTTCTTATACGGATATAAGAAACAAGTTTCTTATACGGATATAAGAATCAAGTTTCTTATACGGATATAAGAAACAAGTTTCTTATACAAATATACCCAGCAGCGTTACCACTTCCGGAAAAAAAGTCGAAGTAGATTTGGAGAAAAAAGTGAAGTAAATTGAGAAAAATCGAAGTAGATTTTAAAATAACTCTATACTTGGTTTTTGAAAAATTAGAACTCAAGATTTTTATCAATTGATATTACAACACGAAAAAGTAGAGATTCCGTCTGTCTGCAGGTGTGTACCTCAACCTGCAGCTTAAATGAGAAATTGAAATGTTTTTTTTTTTGCTCGTTTCCTACCATTATGAAATATCATATTTATTTCGAAGACGGCTCTAATGGTTTTTATAAAAAAAAAATCATGTTCAGATGCAGTCCGCATTTTTGTAAAAACAAAACGGTACCTGTCATAGATCCTTATTTTGATTTTCTACTTTCTCATTTCTGAGTCTACCGATTTCGATCAAAATTTTCATATATGAGTTTCTGTGATTTTAAAATAATATTGTATACAAAACATTTTTATCCTTAAATATATACAGTAAAACCCGCTTAAGAGAAACGGCAAAATGTCACAGTATTTCTTTCACTTAAGCGGGTTTTTCACTTAAGCGAACCCCGCTTAAGTGAAAAATAATTTCACTTAAGCGGAGTTGGGATAAGTGAAAAAAAATTTCACTTAAGCGGATTTAAAAATTCCATTAAGCGGAGATTTAATGCTAGAAATAATATTGTTTTTATCTTTTGTACTTTCCTTGAAAGAAGTTAAATAAAACAACGATTAAATAACACAAAAATAATTTATTGAACAACGAAAACTAGCAAATTTTGTTCTGTTCGATTCAATTTTTTTTTTCACTTAAGAGAGTTTTTTTCAATGAAAAATATTAAAAATTAACTGAAAATATGTTTCAGTTATCGGGGTTTTTCACTTAAGCGAGTTTCACTTAAGCGGAGTGTTTTAAGGGAAATTGGTCGGAAAATACTTGGGGATGAAGAAAGTGTTTCAGGTAAGCGGGTTTTTCTCTTAAGCGGGTTTCTCTTAAGCGGGTTTTACTGTATTATTAAATATTTAAAATTGTCAGTACATTTCTTTTAATTTTAAAGAAATTTGTATAGCTATAAAGAATTTATATGAACGTTTTTATAATACGAATTCTATATACTACTGAAATAAATCAGCCAAGTAGAAGACCTAGCACTATTAATGGACTTGTTGAATTATTGATTCAAATTAGCTTTTTTGCCCTTTAGTCCACAAAAATTGGCGTTTCGTCCCGGCGATCTCACATGGACTCATCAGTTGACGAAACGCCAATTTTTGTGGACTAAAGGCCAAAAAAACTAATTTGTATAAAGAATTTATTTATTAACACTGAACACTGAACTAAAATTCTCTTCAAATGTCGAATTGAAATGACATTTGCATACCTAGGTTGCTTTGAATTTTTCTCAAAGGTCTGTTCAAGTTTTTTGAGTTTCGTGATTTTTTTGAAAGGTTCTTAAATCCAACCAACTTTACATTGAAAAAAGAAAGTTCGTGGTTGAAGAAATGTTTCTTTTATCAGTGTTTTTCTTATAAGCGTGTTTCTTATAAACACACAATTCAACATTAAAATATATGGGAAAGTACACGGTGCTTTTGTTCAAGTTTCTTGTAAGCGAGGTTTTCTTATAAGCGTGTTTCTTATAAGCGATAAATACTGTATGATGATTGACTGACTTCTTACGGAAATTCAAATGTTTAAGTAAAAACGCACTAATTTGTAAGGAAGACCTTTAAAATCTGCTTTTTATATATCCTTAAACAAAAATATTGTATATCCTTGTATTGAACAGTACTCAGAGGTTTCTCTATGCTCGTATACTAATCCTTCACCCTTAAGGCAATCTTTCAAAAAGAGAAACTCAGACAAAATTGATAAAAATAAATAAAAAATCTAGCAAAAAAAAACATCTTCCTAGTCGCCGCCGGCCGAAGGGATAAAGATACTCAAACACAATAAATAAATCCAAAATTCATGTGAAGCAATATGAAATGAAAAAAAAATTGTTTCGTCATATTTATTGGGCGAAGTGGTCTGTGGGAGTGAGACGTTGAAGTTGAGAACTGAAAAACGATACTACCTATCTATAGATTTTCATCTTCGTTTTTTAGGTATTTTGGATTGTTGGCTACAGGAAATAACCTTAGGAAATTTTTAAAAACTTAAAAAAAACCCAAAGTTCTCATACCTGTATTGTATTTTAAACCTAGTACATATGATGTATTTTTTTGTTAAGATTCCTTCGTACATTTGCTCTGAAGGCATTTATATCAATTTTGTGGAGAATGAGTTGAAACATTGTCTCTCCGCCTTTAAAATTCAGTTTTTCTTGTGGTTACATTGCCATACAACCTTAGCCTGTAAGACTTTGGGCTATGAAAAATAAGATTTAATATGAACTGATTTGATAGATGATAAATTGAAAAGGACGAAAATATAAAGTCCTTGATCGTAATAATATTTTTTTGCATCATAAATAAAAGCCTTCAAGCTTTTTTATAGCTACGAGTATTATAAATATCCGTCAATTTTTCAACAATGAAAAAGGGTCTAATAATGATATTTTAAATTCATGCCATTTACTTGTAAGTAGTAGTCGTAATTCAGTTTGAAACATCATGACAGGTATCACTAAACTACAGTTGATATGTAAAAAGTACAACGCGATGCTAATTGTATTTTTATTTGTTTTAATATGTTTCCTTGTATTTATAGGAAGTGTATGAGGCACTGGACATAACATCGAATGAAGGTGGATGAGATAGGATTTTCCCCGTTTTATAAATCCCGATAACAGGCAGCGTTAAAGTAAGTTTTAAACCGTTTGTATACCTGCATCGAGTTGAATTGGTTTGGTTGATATGAGAAAGTGAATTACTTGAGATTAATAGTTGAGATTAAGATTTTGATTTTCAGTATATTAGCTATATATATATTAGCTGCTGTTCCTCACAAATACGATAGTTAGCAATGTAAGGAATGCTCAGCTTTGGTGCATGTTCCCATATTTCCCAGTCTGTGTTTACATATTAGCTTATTTGATCCGAGCTTATTATAGAATAGCTACATCTATTGAGATAATATGGTTGTATTCTGTGAAAAAAGTTGAGAAGATTTTTCCTTTCATAACACAAAGAGGAATGTTAAATCTTTCCGCAATATTCACGGATGTGTACATCCTTAAAATCATCTTTAATTGCAGATTGCAGCTTCCACTTTTTACCAAATGGTTTGTGCGAAAGTACAAGTAGAAACATTAACAAATTTACGGAGAGAAGACAATTCAACACATGAAAAAAACCTAATTACATATTTTAAATACAGTCCACAAATGAGCTACAAGAAGTACATATATATCAAATAATTAATGAAATGATTGTACAATACGACTATACATCGAGTCATATGACTAAAACTACACATTTTCAAGATTATTCTTACAAGGTGGTTTTTTTTATAATACAAAACTTTGACTTGAACATTTGGTCCCTCGAGCCGGATATGAACAAGCGACCTATTGATATACATTATACAGTCCACTGCTCTGTTTGCTGCTTGTCTCTTTTCATGTGTATTGTGAATGAGATAAGAAGAAGGATGACAACATAAACAGATGGCGAGCCATTAGTCTATCATGCCGGTAATGCAGTATCCAGTGATGCCAAGCTTCTTTTTTCGTATCGTCGTGTCTAAGCCTAGGAAGTCAACTTTTTAGGATGAATTTACCATTCTTGTTGTGAGGCGGGAGAATGTACGAAAGTACATGGTTAATTCATTAATAGACAGCTACGCGTGCCTTCTTTACCCGCTCTTCAATATTTATATTCCAGTTTAATTTAGCGTCAAGGATAACTCCTAAATATTTTGCACTAAAAAAAAAATAAGGAAAGAATTTTGTCGTTAATTCCAGGTAGATTGGATTTGGTTGAATTGCAGTTTAAGTAGTAAAAGGCTTTAGCTCAGTTTAATCTCGGTTAAACCCTAGTTCACAACTCGTAGCCCAGGCCGTCTCCTTAGACTTACCTTTAAGATTTTCGTTTTGATAATTTTCAAGAAAACGTCTATCTAGGATGTCTCTAGTATAGTTGCCTAGAACGCGCTCCATAGTTTTTATCACAAGAGGTCACAGGTCACCAAAAACTACCACTACTCTCAAAGCCAACATAAGCAATGCCATTGGTCAAGTTCAGCCTAATTTATGGCTCAGAGCTATGGAATATTGGATGTTTTGAATGCGCAGCACCCAGTGAAGCCACGACGGACATTTGAATGATGTTATATTTTATACAACATACATACATGTGCCTTCTAAATATTTGCAGAAATTTCAATGATATCTCATTCACAGTCTATTTTATTTAAAGATAGGAAACGATAGGAAACAATCACAATATGAATATGAAATATAAAAAAGCCCATCATCAGCTCAAAAGTTATTTAGAGTATATTTTATGATTCTTTGAATATCATTAATGTAAAGCAACGGAAAAACAAAATTGGACTTAGGATAGATCTTTGACTCCTAAATTTATTTTGGTAGACTCAGAGAAATTATTGTTAAACTGAATAACTTATTGCATGCTTTCAAACAGATATGATTTGAATCATTTATATTTTGGGGTCAAGGAAAACAGGTGCTATTTTCTCATTCAATTCTTCTTTCTCTAGTCAGCTATCACGAAGTTAATTGCAGATTCACACGATTATTTTTTTCTAAATACAGAATGCTGAATATGTAAGTAATTTGCATCAATAAGTTTCTCGAGTTTTATTTTAAGTACTTTAAAAAAAAAAATTCAATGCAATGGTAGCATATTAACTGATCTAAAATGTTCGATGTTTTCTGAATTTCAACTTTTGATGCAATTCCATAATATTAACAGGGACAGGGCCGACCAAACTAAAAAAACATTTTTTTTTTCTCATATAACGGGAATTTTTTTTATCTGCTAATATTTCTAAAGTTTTTAAAATTCTTAAAAAGAATGATTTGAACTTAAAGCTGTATTTACGACTACCTATATTATTCGCCCATGGTTCAACTGGAATATTGGCATTTATTTCTTTAACACTTCTAACAAAATACTCATTAAATTTATTTACAATCAGATTATGACCATTGGTTTTAGTTCCAAATTTCTATAAAGTTTTCTTTATTGTTTGTATTTCAAAAAACCAGTGTTTCTATGCACTTCCGCATTGATTTTTGATCATTTATTCCATTTATTTTAATTTGTAAATCTCTTTTGTATTTATTTATTATTTTCTTATAAACCTTCTAGTTCGAATGTTGTCCCGTTATCAAAAATTTTAAATGCCCTTAAACTTCAATTAACTTTGCACATTAGATATTGATTATATTAATCATTCATTTTGAAAAATATCTCTTTATTTTCTAGTATTAAGGGGAGGTTCTCCTTTTTCGGCGACCAAAAATGCATTTTTTTGCATTTTTTTTTCTAGTCAAATATGTGTAGAATATGTAGCTAAAACCGTTTGTCCGAATAATTTTTTTTTAATTTATAGAACAAAAACGAGACTAACCTTTTTGTCTCGAAAATTGACATTTAGCGGTATTTTGAGCGTAGCATGTTTTACATAAATATTTTTGGATTTGGCGCCTATACTTATATACCATGGTAAGCAGAGGTACCATATGGGCCACCAGGAGTCGACACTTAGACACACGAGACATGAACAACTTTAAAAGTGTTTTTCTCGAAACCACGTTTTCCCAACTGTTGACCACGATTACTTTAAAACTACTTAACGGATCGTCATAATTTTTTTTTGTTTTAAAGCTTATTAAATTTATTAGAGTCTGGACCAAAATCAGGCAGATATATCAAAAACTTTTCTTTGTACAGCGCTCAGAAGAGCAAAAAAAAGTGGAAAAAACGAACACTAAAATTCAAGCGTCCGCCATTTTTTTAATTTTTGACTTTGGGCAATTATTTTGGTTCAAACTCCAATTACACTCTTTTATTTTATAAAAAACTTTGATTTTTTAATTTTAGATCATTTTTGCAGGAGCTAGATTGGCCAAGAGCGAACAACTTTTTTTCGAGGTGGTCTCGTTCCGAGGTGCATTGATTTTTAACGGCCCAGTATTTTTTGATGAAAAAATTATTTTTTGTACTTAATATGATAATAAACAAGTTAAAAAAAAATTTAATTGATTATATCATTCCTTACATGAAAAAAAAATTCATGAAAAAGTGTCATTTTTGACACTGAAAAAGGAGAACCTCTAGAAACTATTGTATTTTACGAATTTAATCGTTTTGATTTAAAGCGTTTTTTTTATTTTATTATTTTTTTTTTATTTTAATTTATTTGTTTATCATAAGTAAGTACCAAGGTGCTCAAACAGTCTAAGGCAAAAACTATTATAAAGAAGTAACCTTCTGTAAGACAATGGTACACTGTGGCGTATGCGTACCTTTTACTTGCGATATTGGTAATACGGGCAAGTTTTTGGAACGAGAAGAAAAAAAAGTCGTGAATTTATGCAAACTTCACATTACGATGATACAATTTTCAATTCACTTCTATCTGTCTTTATATGTGTTTACCTCGATTTATATCGGCTTGACCGATATTTTTCAAGCCTTAGACTTGTTTTTTTTTTGTTTTATTTAATCCCTAGAAAGGAAGTTGAAATTTTGTTTAGTTTGTAAATAACAAATAAATTTTGATCAAAAATTAAACTAAAAAAAAAGTTTTAATGATATTTCATATCAAAAATTCAAAAAACCAAAAATATTTCTTGATTTAAAGAAATTTTTTTTTTAATTTAATATTTCAAACGTGATTTTTTTTTCCCTGGTGTTCTCCAAGGTTCAGTTATGTTTCTGAGTCTCTTTCTGATATTTATCAATGATCTTTCGTCTGAAAATTCTAATCCACCAATTGTTTTGCAGATGAAATTACTTCGGCTCTTAATATTCATATCCTTATGCTTTAGATTTAGAACTTTCAATATCGAAATGTCAAGTTGCGTTACTTCTCTTAAACATTTAGACCATATAATGCTCGCACTTATTCTATACGAATGTGGAATGTCTTGCTCTGTCCTTGACTCTAGATTCTGAGGATAATTTATTTGCCAAGTGCCAAGTGACTTATATCTTTTAAAGAAAAACGGACAAATGCATTAAAGTTGCTATTCGAGTTCTATTATAAGACACTTTTTTTATTGTGATGTTAAGCATTTATGGTGATATTAAAAATGTTAATGTATTTTTAAAGAAACCAATTATGGGGGAGCTCAACAAAAATTATGAGAAACATACATACGAGTACATATGTATGTATGCACTGTAGTATGTGCCGTATGTGCTTATAATGGCTTTCTGCAAATTATATTTTTCTTCCTTGTAATTTTCTTCAAAAAAAAGTTCGGTTTAACTTATTGTCTTTTAAGTTATTGATTTTTTTGTTAATATGATGATGATTATATGATCAACATCGAATTTGCAATAAATATTTATATTTTTGACAAGATTGTTAAATGGACCATTCATAATAAATCTCAATCCTAAAGGGCGATCACAGTTCATCAAAAGTTGAATACATAGTTGACAACTAATTATAATACAGATAATTGACAACCATAATAGGGGTGATAATTACTGAAAATATATATCGATATCTGAAAATATAGTACAATCTTTGGACAAAGAATCTGTCAAACTTTTATTCAAATTTATAAAAACGAAATTCAAACTTATCTGTTAACAAACAGCCCTATTTATAAGAATTTGCTAAACGGGTGAATAACTATGCAATGCATAATGACTTATTCATCTACTATACTAATTCTTATTTTTAAAACATATTTCTACCCATTATAGTTATCTATGTTCAGATAGAATCTATTATCAGACTCCTTTATTAGTGTTGCTTAGCCTTTATACTTTCAAGTTAAATCGAAAAACTTTTTGGCCTTGACTGAGATTTGAACCCAGACGTCTTCAGAAGCCAATGCCCTATGCTACCAAAACCACGTGATCAGGTCCATCCCATTGTAGGTTTTATTGTTAATCAATTGTTACCAGAGGACTAGCATTTTTACTAGTCACCCAAGTTTGTTGTATATTCGGTTTCTTTCTTTTTCTCCAAACTCTGGTTATATTGATGAAAGAATTGACACAGGTCAAGTATTGATGTATATTGAAGGGATTTTTATATGATTAAATACGTGCAGTATGTAAAAAATAAAATAATAGAACTACCAAAAGCTAAAAGAATTCGAGCGTTAATTGCTCGTTGATTCGTTAGATAAAGTAGATATATCAGTATCTCTTGCACAATACAAGTGATTAAGTTGATATTCATTTAATCCTAGTCGCAGAGACTCTTCAAACAACTTATTGAGGATACAATCTCAATAATCGAAAAAAAAAGTGCAACACTAACGCATACCGGATGAAGATGGATCCGTAGAAGGATATCACCAACGACTATATTTATATCAATTGAAAGCGTTTTGTGACCTCTAGTCCAAATGCGTTTCGCCCAGGTACGACAGTTGGGCTCATCAGTTAGATGCTGTCGTACCCTTCTAAGACGCAATATATTAGTCGACGATTATCAACACTAATAAAATTTACAGCACGAACGCAATGTAAATTATATTTATCTAGGGGAATTTGGTCAAATTCAGGCACCTAGAAAATAAAGCCCGTGGTCTGGCTGATGTAAGACGAATAAGTAAAAACGAAAAATATAAAAATAAATTTTATAGTTTTTGTTTTTGTGGACTTTATTGAATGAATCAATTGAAAGCGTTTTGTGACCTCTAGTCCAAATGCGTTTCGCCCAGGTACGACAGTTGGGCTCATCAGTTAGATGCTGTCGTACCCTTCTAAGACGCAATATATTAGTCGACGATTATCAACACTAATAAAATTTACAGCAAGAACGCTTTCAATTGATTCATTCAATATAGTCCACAAAAACAAAAACTATAAAATTTATTTTTATATTTTTCGTTTTTACTTCTTCGTCTTACATCAGCCAGACTACGGGCTTTATTTTCTAGGTGTCTGAATTTGACCAAATTCCCCTAGATAAATATAATTTACATTGCGTTCGTGCTGTAAATTTTATTAGTGTTGATAATCGTCGACTAATATATTGCGTCTTAGAAGAATACGACAGCATCTAACTGATGAGCCCAACTGTCGTACCTGGGCGAAACGCATTTGGACTAGAGGTCACAAAACGCTTTCAATTGATTCATTCAATATAGTCCACAAAAACAAAAACTATAAAATTTATTTTTATATTTTTCGTTTTTACTTCTTCGTCTTACATCAGCCAGACTACGGGCTTTATTTTCTAGGTGTCTGAATTTGACCAAATTCCCCTAGATAAATATAATTTACATTGCGTTCGTGCTGTAAATTTTATTAGTGTTGATAATCGTCGACTAATATATTGCGTCTTAGAAGAATACGACAGCATCTAACTGATGAGCCCAACTGTCGTACCTGGGCGAAACGCATTTGGACTAGAGGTCACAAAACGCTTTCAATTGATTCATTCAATATAGTCCACAAAAACAAAAACTATAAAATTTATTTTTATATTTTTCGTTTTTACTTCTTCGACTATATTTATATTTATTTATTTAATTTTAAACAATTTTTAATTTAATTTTTTTTAGTATAATATAACATTTTAGTTTCAATAAAAAAACACATAGTTTTAGTTTCAATAACAACTTAAAGACATTTTTTTTTTTGCAATCACAATATTTTAATGTGATGTAAAAGTGAAAGTAACATTTTAATGACAAAATTTACTAAGCTCTATTCAACCTCTAAGCACATTTAGCTTAAAACGACTCTATTCCACGTTGCATGAGTCTTATAAATAAAATTTTTGCGTTTAGGGGCTTTATAAAGTCTGCATCAGCTTATGTACTCGCTGTAATGAGTTTATAAATATGGCTGTTAACTTTTATCATATTCAAAACTTTGACAGTCAAGTAAACACAAATCCCAAAAAGTTGAACCATTAGCTAAACATCATTTTGGAAGGCTTAGCAAAGAATGTACATTTCCAAAAACTTATGAACTTATTCTACACAGTTTTATAAATTTAAAATTTTTTTTTTGACTTATTCAGAAATATGATAAAATTTTACATTATAAATAAGCATCTGTATATAGGATATAGCAATTGAATTTTTCACCAACCACGCATCACATGGACATAAAAGACAAATTTAATTTATTTTTAAATTGCTTTTTTTTTACTGCAATACAACTCAAAACTTTTTTGATGATTTTTCAATTTGATGTCATCAACCCCGTCCATTCAACCGACTTTTTTTGTAGACAACATTTACTCTTTATATACACTGCCGGTCACATAAATATATCCAGTGCTTTGTGGAAGTTAAAGTTAAGGTCAAGGGAGTATAGACCACTGAATTAATGACAAATTTTTACCTTTGATCCGTTTTTCCTTGAAATCATATTAATGATAATTGCAGTCATCGGGACTTTCCAAATTATAATTGGAAATCGCGTCATACCTATGGTTGCTAAAAAATCGTTGAAGTGCCTCTTTGTGGTTTGGTGTGTGGTTTTTTGTATGACACGTTTCAAGAAAAGACTAGCTTTAACGCCCGATTTTAACCTACTTTTTGCATCAAAATCGTTTGAATTTGAAGCAGCTCTGAGAATCGCCCTTTTTCGGTATCTGGCGTGGATTGGTAAGTTCCAGCTTTCATGTTTTTCGGAGAAGGTGACGTTCTTTAAAAAATAACGTTAACGTTAATAACGCTGTAGCATCTTCTCTCTTCTTCCTTTGTCTGCAACTTAGCGGTAAGATATTCCTAACTCTCCTAAAGCTACAGTGGTTTAAAATTCCAAATAAAACTCAACTTGAATTTTTAAAGAGCACTGGATATATTAAAGTGACTGGTGGTGTACATATAGGCTTGTAAGATATACATGTATTTATTTCCATTACAATAAATTTTGACAGCATAACGAGCTGATCCATCACTTTGTAGATGGCGCTGCTGTGTACGAAATCAATCTAAATATAATTACGTTAGTTTTTTGTGGTTATTGTTTGGTTTCTGGCTGTGTCAGTATCAGTACACACTTTTGTTTTTAAACTGACCAAACAAAAAATTGATAGGAAACTGCGGATTTCATCATTGGCATATGTATGCATAAAATAAAACCACTCGAGCTATTTTTTTTTTTTTTCATATGGTCACCAATAGTGTATAGTATTTTCCATAAATTGATATTTTTTCCAAGAACTTATGTAGGTATGTTAATATTATGTAGATTTGTTATCATTAAAATGTAAAATTAACTGTATATTATGTTTCATTACTAAAAAAGCTCAGGCTTCACTAACTAAAACCTGAAAATATGTTCTTTTTTAACCCATGCACCACAAAAAAATATTTTACTCAATAACGAATATTATTTTCGGTAATTTTATTTGAATAAAATTGTATGCATTTGCAACTATCTTATGCATAAATGTGCTTGCTTTCCCACAGTCACCACATCATACGAAAGCCATGGGTTCCTTAAATCATTTTAAGTCGAGAAACCTTAAATGGAGTTTTCTCGTTTGCACATGCTTTTCGACTTACATATAACTGTTTTTATGATTGTTGGCTCTAACTTTGTCCAACTGCAACCGATTTTTCTTTTATTTACAAAAAAGCAGTTAACAGCCTTAAAACTTTTTTTCTAAACAATGACACTCTCTATATGAGCTTACTAGATAAAACCAATTTGCTTGCAGCACAGTGTTATGACTCCCCCTGTACTTCAGAACACAAACTTTTCCATGGGACCAATCTATTTTGTACTCGTACAGTTGCAAGAGTTCCAAAAGATTTTGACATACACAAATCCGCTGTCCCGGATAGAATCTATCCTAAAACCGAACATCTTTCAATTCTTGTATGTGTATCACAGACCACCTTGTGTGGAATGATCACACACGATCTCCGACGTTTATGAATTTGTTTACCCCTTCTGATCTGACTGTAATCTATAAAACCTATATTCATCCAAAATTTGAGTACAATTCCCATATTTGAGCTTGTGCTCCAAAAACCCACTTGAGTCTCTTGGATAGAATTAATAAAGGAGCTTTATTTATTTATTTAAGGCGCAGATAATTACTAACATTGTATTTAAGTTTATAATTTATATATTAAATAATTGGAAAAAAGTTAATTTAAATTCATCTGAAGAATCTACAGTATGGTCAAAGAAATTATCAAATCTATTATTGAGATTATGTATTCATAGCTTAAACATTTTATTCAAAAGGGGAAAATCGTTCATAATTCCTCCGATAGTTTGAAATAAGTATACAATCAGCCCAATTTCTCAAGCTTCTTTGGGTAATGTTAAAGTCAATACGAAATGGGAGAAGCAAAGAGTCTATGTTACCGTCTAAGAGTTTTGCAATCAAGACAAAAGATAAAAACTATCGTCTGCTGTCAAGGCTAAGCATGTTGATAAGATAACCAAATAATACACCAAGGATATTTATATCACTTACACGAGACAAGAGTAAGCCGTTAAATAAATAGTTAAAAGAAGAAACAGAAAGCTTTCCCGTAAGACTTATGGTTTTGCATTTATTGATGTTGAGAAACTTACATCTGCGAACACACCATGTAACGAAGCGTTCCATGCTTCTCCACTTCATATTGTTTGGGTATTACTAGTGAAATTGTAGTTAACCAAATTATTCGATTCACAAGCACCGTAGACACATGACGTCACAGGAAAATCAACAACATTAATATTTTTCGTTCGCCACATACGAGTACATACATAGTTCACATTCAGTTTTTTACTGAAAAGTCATCATGAGGACCTACTTGGGTGAACGAAAAGTACCCTTTCGATCATACACACAGTCAGGCGGCCCAATACAATTGATTACATCAATCATTCGAAATGCAGTCGTAGACAAGCTTAGCGTTTAGCGATTGGTCACTTTAGCTTTTCTTGCTTTTGCGAGGCTTCCCCCAACAGCGGTAAGGGATTTCGTGTAAGGACAAGGTGGGTGAGATTGTCCAGCTATTTCTTATTAAGGCTTCCCCCCACCAGTGGTAAGGAGTCTTAGTTCGAAGTTTAATGTCCTAATTGCCACCAGGGGCTTCGGTACCTGCTGATAGTGCTGATCTACCAGAGCGTTTAGCCTGCTGTTCTTGTGCCACCAGGGGCGTTTAGTACCTGCTGATTAGTGCCACCAGGGGCGATTTGTACATGCTGATCTACCAGAGCGTTTAGCCTGCTGTCATAGCGCACCTCTTCAAAATATCTAGTATTCGAAATATTTTTGAAGATTGTTACATTGTCCGCATAAATCAGACAGTTTGTGTACTTTAACACAGACGAGACGGTAGGTGGTTAATAAATTAAATTAAAATGACTGGGCCCAAACGACTAATTAACTTTAAAGTTATTCGATTCGTAGCCGTTGAAAAGTACCGAGTTTGATCTATCAGATAAATAAGATTGAAGAATCTATTTGCCTCTTATTCTTAAATGAGTCGATGTAATTTTCAGCCAATTCCAGGCAAAAAGTTCCAGTTGCGCCCGCCCTCTTGTAAAACCATGTTGATTTGGAATTATAAATGCTTCTACATAAAACTATAAAGATTCACAAATAATAGTCTCGAAAATTTTGGAATAACCGATAATCTAGCAAAAGGTCTATAATTTTTATTCCATCTTTTTGCGTTTCCTATGTAGAAAGATTATGAAAAAATTTTCCAAATTGATGGAAATACATAAGAGGATATTGATAAGTTAAAAATAACGCGCAAAGGTAACGAACTGTGTCTTACACAGTTTTTCAAAATAGTAGAAGGTCTTGGTATACAACTATCGTATAAGTTAGGGATACAATTTGCAATGTTTTCAGTATTTATATTAAATATGCATCGCGCCCCGGCTTTGCACGGGAAGCACTTATTGTCTTTTGTCTATAGCCAGATAACTTTTGGCGGAATGATTGGGGCGGTCATGTGGCTAAGTCTTAATTCAGCCAGCTTAAAAAAACACCTTTGTTTAAGCCAAATGCGAATTTATGTTTCTTTTGTGCAAAAAAAGCAAACAAAAATTCAGTTGATCCGATGATTGGGCTAATCTTAAGAATTCCTGAAAATTTCATCAAAATCGGTCACGATGTTTTGGAGTTCATAAGAAACGTACATTCATACACACATCGATTTTCATATACAAATATTTATATTTTGTAGGAAGAAAACTGTAAGGGCTTGGAAAAATACTTTTTTTTTGATAAATGTTCCTCAGAGCCTAAGAGCAAGCAGTGGAGATTGCAATACAAAATAAATTGCACTACTGAGTCAAACGAACCTGCTCTTATGTTTTGGAGACTTAAAATTTAAAAAAAAAAGTGTTCTATATAAAATAATGAATCTTATAAATATAAATTATAAATTTTTTAAAGGTTCATTTGATCTTTAGTAGTTAGAGCGGAAAAAAGTAACATGTATCATGTGATTTTGAATATACAAATATGAACTAATGCAAGCACAAACATTTTAAATCACTAAAGTAATTTAGAAAAAAAATTAAGTTTTTTAAAACAGTCATAAGAAGAAAAGGGGAATCCTAGTTTAAAATTGTGTAAATAAAAAATTGCATTATAGCACTGTTGGGAAAGATTAGATCTTCTTGGTAATGGAATTTATAAAAATTATACTCACACATCAAAACAAATCACAGACAATATTAATTAAATAAACTACACTTTCGCGACGTAAATATTTGTATAATATACTGACTCTAACTGGATTGACAGGATAATCTGGAATGATTTAGTGAGACCAATCGATTTGACGTTTTTTTTAATTAAGTCGTTTGTTCATTTGTTATTTGTTGTATGTTTAAGTAGCTTAATATATTTTCTTTAGTTTACACAAAATAAATTTCTGAAAACACGCATAAATATTTGACAACCAATATATGTATCAATCTTTTTTCATTACTAACATTATTCTACATTTTAAAAATTTAAAATACCCCATTTTCCGAATATTGTGCATATATCTTGCCGATTCGAAACCTTTTATTAAATACGTTCGTTAATTTGAGACAGTTACGAAACCCACGAACATTTTGTATGGGAAATGTTTTTTCTTTTAATTTATTTTTTTTCGTCAATTTTCTAATGTTTTCAATAGTTATTCTGCTATTAGGGACGGAGACAAATAAAACAAAACAAAAACCATTAAAATCGGTCCAGCAGTTTTCGACTTTGTTTTATATAAATATAGATTTTATGCGAGTCAAGTAAGAAAAAGAATTCAAAAGCCCAATATTTTAGGCAATTTGGTCTAAATTATAACAGTTCAAAATATCAAAGATAGAAGTATCACAGATGTTAGTATCACAGTTGAAGACACTTTGAAAGAAGTCGAAAATAGTTCTTTTATAACCCGAGGGTCATAACTTAAAATGCCTTCTTTTCGTGTAAGAAGAAGACTTTCTTTTACAATTCATAAATTTCCAAAAACATTTTGGATTCAATTTATGATCTCTTTGCACCTTTTGCAGATAATTTAGTTACTTTAAACTTGAAGTACTATTAATAATGTTTCTCACTTCACAATAATTTTGCAAAATTAGCTTCGCTCTGAGATAGCTTGTATATAGACCAAACCTTATTTCTTCTATTTTTAAGGCCTTTTAACTCACTATCATATCAATCTAGAACAAAAGATGTTGGTTTAATTATGGTCAGAGGAATAGATTTTACAAAACATTAAACAATTCGAAGGCCATAGAAATAACGTTTAAACAATTATTAAGACAAGACCAGTCTGCTTGTATTAAAAAAGTATTTATGTATATGTAGTTTTTCAAAATCTGTCTTTTTAAAACATACCTGTAAAGTGTAACAAGTTTCAAAAATTTCATCTGAGTTCAGAAAAGGAGTAAAACTTAGAGCTGGATGGTGGTTTTCTTCAGACACTAGAGACTCTTTTGATTTTTGCCCTGTAATGCCTTCATCATTATGGTAGTGCAGCCTAGATCCAATAGTTTTCCATGAGTGTTTAAAATGTCGTTAAATTGGTGAAGTCCCAGAGATGTTAAATTATCAATTAATTTTAAGTCGCCCGATTTAATATTACCAGATGCCATTTACCAGATTACCAGATAACATTTGAATCAGAAGAGCGAATCCAAAAATATAACGGAAACATTTGCATCTCTAGAGCACCACCGCAATGTTTCTGGTCTTTCTTTTTAATACCGTTTTTACTATAAAGAGTGTTTTAGCGAAATAGCCAGTTGCGTTTTTCCTCTTAAACAATTCATTCGTAATATTCGCGCTTTTAGGAATGCTCATCAGTTTACCCTTGTGTCCAACTTTGGACATGCTGTGAAGCACAGACATTCTTTTTTCAGCCAGATTTTACGAATGTGGAATGCTCAAGCTTGCTCTATTTTCCTTCCCATTGTAATATGCAGAAATTTAAAACAAATGTGCATAGGTATCTCCTTTTAAACTCATCCTTTTATTCCTATCTAACGCTCGTACTGTGATAATTATTTTCAGGGTAGTAACAACCCCTTGAGTGCTCGCTTATTATAAAAACAAACAAAAAATGCATAACGGTTTTCCACCAATTTATTATAATGAAGCTCACTTTTTTTGCATTTTTAAGCTATATTTGTATCATTTTTATTATGTTTAAAAACTTTCTGAAAAAAACTAAAATACCTACATATAACCATCTGTATACTACCTGAGTAAGCTTAAATAAATAAAAGCATTAAATACTAAAAAGCCAAATAAGTATACATTAATTAAAATTTTAAAGAATATGATCTGTATAAAATAATGTTTCAACTTTTTTTTTAGTTTTTAATTTGATGGCCGAGTAGAAATGGTCATTTTGTTTTTAGAAACAAAGCAAGAATCGGAGGGCCTCGATCCAAGACCACAATACTTTAAATACAAAAGTTTCTTTAGTGGTTTTCTTGATCTTTGAATTCTTTAGGCTTAGGCCTCGAAACCAGAAAAGACTCCTATTCGGCTTGGCCTTGGGGGAAGGTTAAAGAATTGAGCTTAGTTGAGTTTGTTTACTACCGCGGCCATTTTTCTTATATTTGAGTTTAGTTCTTATTCAAAGTCCTAAGAAAATTAAACATTTTAAAAAATTATCTTAAACTTAAGACATGGCATGTTTTTTCCTACCGACCGTCTATTTGCTCTTCTTTTTTTCGAATGAGATCCTAGGTACTCGTATGTATATATATTTATAGTCAGTGGCGTAGCGTGGCTTGGGCGGAGCTTGCGGCCCGCCCCGGGCGGCAGAAGGCCAGGGGCGGCAAAATGTTGCCGGTGAAGCGGGTAGAGCAGAGATCATATGTTTCATTACAGAACGTTTGACAAGTCAACAAACCACAATGACGTAAATTTGAAATTTTGCCACCCTGTCTGTTATTCGTCGTTGACGCTCTTGGCTGATTTCCGTGAATTCGTAAACGGCGAGTAAGGCCGTTATTGTCGCGCGACTCGCGAAACTAAAACAGAACGTTCCAAAGCTCCCGCGAAACTGAAAGGGAGCGTTCCCAAAACATATGAGTGCGAGACCGCTGGCGGTGGCACTCCAAACGGGCAGACTTTTGATCACGTATATAAAGGTATAAAGTATGTACAGTAGGTAAAGTAGGTAAAGTAGGTAACAGCCAGCCACGCCAGCGCAGCGGTCTCGCATATCATATGTTTCGGAATGCTCCCTTTCAGTTTCGCGAGAGTTTCGGAACGTTCCGTTTTAGTTTCGCGAGTCGCGCGACAATAACGGAATGCACCCTAAGATTCGACGGAAACGTCATTCTAGTCTCAGCCAGGTCAATATTTTTGCTTCCACCCGCATCACAGAAAGTCATTTCGATTGTGTTGTTTATCGTTTAAATACTGTTGAATTTTCTAAATTTAAACATTTAGTACTTCACTCAACCTTTGAACTAGCTTTAGAAAATGAAAAGTGTCGTAGAAAGCAGTGCGCAATACCGCAAGAAAAAGGCCAAAAAAGAAGCAGATGCGGAGAAGTCTCAAGGTGCATTACTAAAATATTTCAGTTCTAGTTCTGGTTCGAAAGCCACGTTAACGTCTTCGGCGGCATCCAGCAGCAGCGGAAATGATTCCAATATAAGTATGTATATATGATTCTTCCATCTAGAATCGTGGTGGCATAGAATTGTCTTCCGGCCAATATTCATGGGAATGCATAACTTATTTTACAGGCAGAAGAAGAAGACGTGCCTGCCCTCGAAGTTGGAAGTGTTCTGGTCCCACCACAGGTCAACACGAAGTCGACTCATCAGAAGTACCTCAAGCAACTAGTCACCAGCCTGCAGAAGAAGTGAACCTCGATGTTGCCAAAGAAGACATAATTGAAATCTAGCCTTCTGCTTCGCCGAAGCCAAAGATGTGAATCTCGACGATGTAGGTTGCTGGCCTTCTGCTATGACCGACGAAGTCAGAACGCTGGGAGCAAGTGTTCCAGTTTCGTATCTATCTCCAGAAACCCAGAATGAATTGATAAACTTACTGGGACAGCAAGTTCGATCCACCATCATCCGTCGCAGTATACCAGACATCTTAGACAAAGACACAATGAGCCAGGTTCTGTGATACGTACATAGGAGAAAAGGTCGCCGTGGTAGAATCTTTTATAGACTTCTTCGAACCAAAAGAAAAAAATGCATAAGATCTCAGCAAAGATATAATCGCGAAGATATAACATTAGACGGACTGGATAAACAGAACTTGAGAGGGCAGGCTTATGACAACGCTGCCACAATGTCAGGGATTCACAATGGAGTTCAAGCCGGAATTAAAGCACTGAATCTGAAAGCCACATTCAATAAAACAAGTTACGAGTAATTGTAAGGAAAAGAAAACTTAAGCTTTACTAATTTTAAGGTAATAAGAATAATAATTTGTACATAAAACTATGGAATTAATATACGATGGTGAAGACGTGTTGGAACTATTTGAAATTAATATACGTGTCAGAAGACGCCCTTAAATAATAAAAGAACATGTTTATTTCAATCTTGAAGATTCATATTTTGTCGAAAAATTTAGATTTCCAAAAATATGTGTTGAATTTTTGGTGAAGGACCAGAATTTTCTGTTCTTTGGAGGACTATAGAAAATAAAACAATGAAAATTGATCATAATTCAAAATTTATATAATTTTATTAATTCAAAAAATACTTACTTTTGTATATTTTGTTGTATTAAATGTATGAACATTTGTAGGTAAATTTGCTGTATGATGTGGAAAATAAATTTCTTATAGAAACAGTATCACAAAACATTGCAATATTTTCAGTGTAATCTTCAGTCATACATTGTTGTTTAACTTTGGATCATACAACAAAATTGAGAAACAGAAATCATACAGCAGAACTGTCAATATCATACAATGTATAATGTGGGTCAATCCAGAAACTATGGAATTTTCGGCGGCCCCCAGAAATATGTTAAAATCCATTCAATTATTTAATCTGATTTTTTGTTTATATCTACCTGTTCAAACAACATTATTAGGGTAACCTCAAGTGTCCCCTTTGCGTTTTCGCAAATAAAAGTTATTACCGTTCTTTTATTTCAGGTCTCATACTAACAGCCTTATTTATTAGAATTCGCTGAACGCGTGAATAGTTATGCAGTGCATAAGAACTTATTCATCTACTATGAAAATTCATATTTATAAAACAATTGCCTACCCTGCATAGTTGTAATGAGCTTGTGTCAAATAAAGTACCAAAAAGTAAGAATCTATTACATTTAGCCTTCATAACACTCAGCTGTTCGTCAAAAAACAAAGAAAAAACATCTTGTCTGTAAATCAAATTTAATAAACAAAAATGAAACTACCAAAAGCTAAAAGAATTCGAACAATTAACTTTGATTTATCAGATAAGGTATGTACATAATTATCTCTAGCACATACTGGAAATCAAATTGTTGTTCGTTTTATCCTAGCTGGAATACTCCTCAGACAAGTTATTGAGGATAAAATTCAATAATGCAAAATAAAAATTGCAACACTAACACACCGGATAAAGAAGCATCCGTGGAGAGAGATCACCAACAAGAATATTTACATATCTATTTAATTCTAAACAATTTTCAATTCAATTTGTTTTTAATATATTAGTAGAACATTTTAGTTTCAATAAATAAAAACAACAAAGCTTTAGTTTCAATCTCAAGTAAAAGTCATTTTATTTTGTTGATAATCTTTATAATTCAATGTGATGTCAAAGTGAATGTGACAGTTCAATACTAAAAAGTCCTTATGTAGGCACTATTCAACCTCCAAACGCGTTTAGCTTATAATGCCTCTATTCAACGTCACATAAGTTTTATAAATAACGATTTTGCGTTTAGAGGCATTATAAGGGTTGCATAGCCTTATGTACTCACTATAATGAGTTTATAAATATGGCTGTAAGTGAATACCACCGAAGTTACGCCAAATAATACGTCTTTGCTACGAAATAGATAAATATTTGTTGGTAATTGATTTTATTACAAAAAAAAACTTAATTAAACTTTGTCCCCCGCATTTCTTATCAGTCCCCTGGAATATTGAAACAGTCGAAAAAATCTATAACTAGGATATCCATCGAACTTCCAGCGCTGGGAATTTGAAGTACCAAGTCTCCTTAAAATAAAATCGTGTTGCAACTCGATGAAATGGAAAAGCTTACCTTACATATTGCCAAGTTCGACTGATATCAAATGAAGAAGGCAGACCCAGTAGTTTTCTTCCCAAATGAAGACTTTTCTGTTTCAACGTATCTATACAAATCTTAAAAGCTGACCTTAAAAAAGTGATTTCAAGAACAATTTTTTTTACTACACTCTTGGAATCAGAGTTTTGATTTGATACGATTTGTGCGTACACAGTGCTTCCAGCTATTTGAAAAGAAGTTCCTAAGTCCCGATGTCGTTTTTTTCTACAATTCTATATGGACTTGCGAAAAAAACACGGCTAATATAAGGAAATTTAACTTACAGAGCATCGGGCAAATCGAAAATTTTTTCCGTTTTCAATAGTAATTCCATCTTTCGTATTTTAACACTGGGAGATGATTTTTCATCTGTGAAAATCCATTGTTCTTTAATAAAAATTTGAATTCACTTTAATAACTGTACACTTTTTTAAAAAATGACATTTGAATTGATATACGTCAAGAATGATGACAGTTTCGGAAAGTGGTAAGATGGTTTTGGGGATCGATATTACAATTCATCCGGTGGATTTCCTAATTTTATACGATTTGGATTTGGATGCTATATGCAGAATGACCACGCTCCCCGGGAGTAAGATATTACGGGTTGTTAATTCAGCATGCATATTTATGCTTACCGAATTAATGAATCCGTCCAAAATATGCATATAAAATTTTGTCGATTGAAAACAATAGGTACTTTGTTTTTATACTTAAATTTAAATCTTGAAGAAGTGGTAAGTCTTCGACTCACCGGAAGCCGCAAATAGAATTTTGTGAGTTCAAAATATAAGGCGTGTTTTTTTTGCAAGTCCATATAGAGTTGTAGAAAAAAAACGACATCGGGATTAAGCGCTTTACATGCAAATGCAACAACTACTTAAATCTATACAGAGTTAGCTAAGACCAGATAATTTTCGAGAGTTAATCTAAGACCCGATAAAAATGGTGATGCCAAAATAGTATTATCTATACGTTATCGATAATTTGTTCAGAGAAGTCAAAAGTGACGTTTTTGGATTGGTTGATGCTAGTCGTCAATACAGCTGACAAATGTCATAGCGTACACAGTGCTTCCAACTATTTGGAAAAAAAGCTCTTGATCCCGATGTCGTTTTTTTTTACAATTCTATATGGACTTGCAAAAAAAAACACGACTATAGTTTTTTTAAACTTAACGGTTCTAACGAAAATTCAAAGAAAATCTACTACTTAATTTCTATTACAAATGTTTTCCACACAATGTCAACCCAACGTCATCCAAAACGTCAACTCAAATCGATTTTCTCAAAACGAATCAAACTTCACACCTTTCGCTTACGAAGAAAAATTTTCCTGTACAACCAACATTTCTGAGTGGTTCTTTGATATTTGTCCATCAAATAAAATCCTCGATCTTGAAATAGAGATTCTAATTCCAAAGACATGGCGTTGCGTGTGTTAAATCTACCCCAGCATTTGCGACAGCTGACCAAAGGAACCACCTTTGCTCAGGTAAGCATAAAATTGAATTTCATAATCTCGTGCTATGTATGTTAGGATTAAAAAAATTGACATTACGTAATTTTTTCCAAGGAAAATTTGTGTTAATTACAATATTCATAAGTTAATATCATTTAAGAGATATCAACTACAAATAAAGAAGCTCAATTATTTAAAAGTGAATAAAAAATACATTTAAGGGTTCTTGCAAATATCCCTGTGAAACATTTAAGGTTATGTTATTGACCAACAATTCTATATACTTCTCTAGCGCTACAAGGCTTCGCATGCTGCCGGCCTAAAAAAAACCCTGGTGAACATTCCCGCAACCCAGGTCACTCAATTGGACAATGGTCTTCGTGTTGCCAGCGAAGACTCTGGCGCACAGACTGCCACTGTTGGTCTTTGGATCGATGCTGGTTCACGATCTGAAAACGAGTCAAACAATGGAGTTGCCCATTTCTTGGAACACATGGCATTCAAGGTGAGTTTTGCAATTCTTCTAAATATTTTATGTAACGAAAAAACAAATTTCTAGGGAACTGCCAAACGTTCACAAACCGATTTGGAACTGGAAGTTGAGAACATGGGTGCCCATTTAAATGCATACACATCTCGGGAACAAACTGTCTTTTATGCTAAATGTCTCTCTAAGGATGTGCCAAAAGCTGTAGAAATCCTTGCCGACATCATTCAAAACTCAAAACTGGGTGAATCAGAAATCGAACGTGAGCGATCGGTTATTCTTCGTGAAATGCAAGAAGTCGAGAGCAATTTACAAGAAGTCGTATTTGACCATTTGCACGCAACTGCTTACCAAGGTACCCCATTGGGTCAGACCATCTTGGGACCCACAAAGAACATAAAGTAAGATGCCTATTGAAAATTAAATGATATGAAAAATTTATATATTTTTAGGGATCTTTACAGTTTTGTTATCCGAAAAACCTTAAGTTTATGAAGTTTCAATATTAGGAATTACTTACTTACTTTCCTCTTGAATTAGTTATACATGCATATTTTTCCTTGAGGAATAAGTTAATTTTTATTTCTAGACCCGTGTTTTGCCGCAGAATTCCTCTATCATACTTCAATTTTTCAATTGCTATGACCGTTGCTTTATTGACATTTTTTTAGATAGCATATACCTACCTTATTTTGATTAAGAATTCTTGAGGAACTTATAGGTGTGAGCTTTGAAAGTCCAAAAATATAAAGTAAAAACAATGTCAGCAAGTCCTCTTACGTTGCTCAACTCCGCAATTTATTATAGTCTTGTTGTGCTGCTAATATATTAAGTTAAATTTTGTTTCCCTATTTATTGTTAATCACATGTGAAATTTTGAGAATGTTATGAAAGTGAAATTTTGTTTTCCACAATTCGATAGAAATGGAATTTATAAGATGAAAATTTGTTTATTTTCGTTTATTTTTCTATCTCCTTTTATTATGTATTTGTTATTCACTTTGTCTCAATGTTCGGATTTACAGAAACCACGATATAATCTTTAGGGGAAATATAAAATACTTAGCACGAAATACAAATTCCTGTAGGTTCCAAATCACATTTATGTTTCAATCTCAAAGTCTTAAATTTTGATCAACTAAGCATTGAATACACTTTGATAAGATCATGAGACGCCTTGAAAGACATACGTCAACAACATCCCCTTATTGTTCTCTCGTTTGTTGTTCCACAACGTAGTTTGGCTCTTACTAGCTCCTTTTAAATGACCTTGTGTCATCCTAAACTCTTCTGCGTTATGTTTGCTTACAACGAACCTAAAATGATGCCCATCATTTATGTATATCTTTTCAGATCTATTGGCAAGTCTGATTTGTCAGACTACATCAGCACCCACTACAAGGCTTCTCGAATTGTGTTGTCCGGAGCTGGTGGAGTAAATCACCAAGAGCTCGTTCAATTGGCCAACGCAAACCTCGGAAAATTGCAAAACACCTACGATGGTAAGCCACCAGCAATCACTCCCTGTCGTTTCACTGGCTCTGAAATGCGTGTCCGTGACGACTCATTGCCATTGGCTCATATTGCCATTGCTGTTGAGAGCTGTGGATGGACCGATCAGGACAACATTCCTCTGATGGTTGCCAGTACTTTAATTGGTGCTTGGGATCGCTCACAGGGTGGTGGTGTCAACAACGCTTCCAACTTGGCCCGTGCCAGCGCTGAAAGCAGTAGGTTTTAAATTTAACCTCTTTCTTACCGATTTTTAATATGATTTTTTATCGATAGATCTATGCCATAGCTTCCAGTCGTTCAACACATGCTATAAGGATACTGGTTTGTGGGGCATCTACTGGGTTTGTGATCCACTCCAAAGCGAGGTATTTATTAAGATCACATTTCTCTGAGGAATTTTATTTTAGGTTTGAATCTTTTCCAGAACATGCTCTACAACGTGACACAAGAATGGATGCGTCTTTGTACCATGATCACCGAAGCTGAAGTTGAACGTGCAAAGAACCTGCTTAAGACCAATTTGCTTTTGCAATTGGATGGAACCACACCAATCTGTGAAGATATTGGTCGCCAAATGCTTTGCTATAACCGTCGCATCCCATTGCACGAATTGGAACAACGTATTGACTCAGTGTCAGTCCAAAATATTCGTGACGTTGGTATGAAGTACCTCTACGATAGGTGTCCAGCTGTTGCAGCTGTCGGACCAACAGAAAACCTTCCCGACTACAACAGAATTCGCTCCAACTTATACTGGCTTAGACTTTAAGCAGTTACATTACTCAATCAATAAAAAAAATTACACACCAAACAAAAAAAAAACCCAATTTCAAACCAAGCTCCTGATGAATTCGATACCAATTTAAAAAAATTGTTTATTAAATGTGAAAGAACGCACTACAATGATCAACGGATGTTAAAGAAAACAATAAATTTAAATTTACTTAAACTTCTTTTCGTTTGATCTTAATAATCTGTTAGCGTTTCGTTTGGATAAAGCACATCTATTTAGGTATTCAAGCATTAATTTATGGAAAATGGAATGGAAACCGTTTTTGATAAGCTCATAAAAATCTAAGATGTGCCCATGCAAACCCTAGACTTGTTCTTTTCGAATGGGTGAATTGGAAATACTTTACTGGGTAATGTTGAAATGGGAAGGGTTAGAGAAAGGATTTAGTAGAAATCTTAGGTTTCAGGTGCCTCCCTTAACCATCTTGATATCTGAATGAATCGGTCAGGTCTTCGAAAAAGTATTCTCCGGAGCATTTTTTCTAGTTGGGTGGGGCATTCATAAAGAACGGGCGATGAGCCACCTCTTCGACTTGACACCTTCTGCACAAGTCAGATGTGCTGATGCTCATGTGGGTTTCCATTAGGTTGTGACCCGTAAGGACTCCAACCAAGATAAACAATTTAGGTCTGCTAATCTTCAGTAGATACTGTTTTTTTCCTTGATATTAATTTATGGCTGATTGTTGACCATCTGCCATTTAGTTTAGTTCAAGTGATGAACCGTTTTTGGACAGTTCATCAGCCATTTCATTTCCATAAATGTCAAGGCGTCCCGGGACCCATCGACTAAATTTTTATCACCAAGCAATCTTAACTCACTATGGCAATAAGTTTTGACTTCGTGACAATTGACGAAATGGCTCTACTTGCTGCCTGGCTATTTATGACAGACTTACAGACTAGTAGCTTTCGAATGCAAATAAAATTAAAAATTATTCCAAATTTATCAATGGTTTCGTCTTTTATTTTGTCCTTATATAATTCATTTCGCGGTAGCGACATCTAAAAAATATCGAATTATTTTCAGAAATTTTAGCACTATTGGCTTTTTGGAGGCAATCAGCCTTATCACAGACCCCGTCGTAATAGATTCGTAGCACGAACCCCGAAAAAAGGTATCATTGCTCCTGTCGTACTAAAAAAAACTTGTTACGAAATTCGGAGTTCGTGTGTTCGTGAATAATGGTATCACTAGCCTCGAATGAATAGGAAGTTGGACAGTTCTTTCTACGAATAGATATTTTGATCGGAGCTCAACTTAAAACGAAACACAAAACTAAGCGAACGAAGATAAAGGAAATGCAAATAAAATATACATATAGGGGGCTATCGTGAATAAAATTTCCCTCGGAATTTTTCATAACCTTCAAAATTGTAAACTTGAATAATGTCGATAGTTTCCCTTGGAATTTATTGATATTGAGAATTAAGTTTCATAGGGCCTTTGGCTCTCATTTTAAAAGGTCACCAGCCAGCTTTCCATGAACAGTGCAGAAATATTGTCGTTTCCCATTTTTGAAGATAGGGAGAATTCCGAGGGAAATTTTGTTCACGATAGCCCTCATAAAATCAATTTTTATTATTGTTTTTATGTGAATCTGTTTATATTTTTTATTTTTTGAAGGGCAAATAAAGTAAATACAAATATGTAAATATTGGTATCCTTCCGTAATGAATCTCATTTTTAGTGTTTGTCTTCTTCGAGTATTTTCTACATTTATTACAAAGATTGCAACGGCAATGGTATACATTTTTGACGACCAACAAAATTAAAATCAAATCAAAAGAACAACGAAAATTTATTTATTTTTTTTCACATTTTGACGCAAATCAACTGATTTTGAAACTCCGAAATTAGGAAAATGCTTTTTTGATTTCGTTCGGGGCCTATGATGTAAATTTATTCGCATTCGTAGCGTAACAAAATTTTCGGGGACTTGTTACGAGGGACTCTGTGCTAGGGGTGATTGTCTGCAATTTGCATGTATTCAAATTTTGTTCTAAATCGGCAGAGTCGTTAATGAGAAAGAAGATGTGGGGGTAATTGGGGGTCCATTTTTCCTCTATAGTAGTAATGTGATGTTTTACAAAATATTGGCTTCCCTTTCCGCAATGAAATATCGCAAGTAAAAATACATGTCTAAAGTAAAAAAAATTGTGTATTTTTATTCAGAAAACCCATAAACTTTTAAATTCCCAGCTTCTCGGCGTCTATCGCCATTGTCCTTGTCATCACATGCATAAGCGAGCAAATACTGCTTTGGATGCCATGCCACTGTAAATGTTGCTGCATCTACGGGAATATCAGATACTTTTTCACCTAGAAACAAAGTAAAAGTTCTGTATTTCCCAAGATTGCTATTAGAACGTAGAATTTACCTGTTTCAGTATGAGCAATATCGATTAAAAGATCTTCACTGGCCGATGCGAGCAGTTTACCATCATAGCTAAATGAAATTGTACGTACAGGCCAATCCAAGCGAGAAAGAACTCTCATACAAGCAAGTTCGTTGGCATCCCAAATAGACACCAGCGCATCTGCTGATCCAGTAGCAAAATATTTTCCTGGTAATTAAAATTAGCTTTGTAATAGAGCCGCAAATTTATTAAAAAGTATAAAAACAAACCTGTGGGATCAAACTCAATGCAAATACAAGTCGCGGGATGAGCCTTAAGTACGTGTTGTAATTCAAGCCCAGGGTAATTGAGAATATGTACGCAACCTAGTCCATTTGTGAGGAAGAACATGTCACTGGTGTTGTTCCATGCAATTTCATTTACCTAAAATAATAAGAGTTTCCACAATTGCCATTTATTCCAATTTTTGTAATCACCTCAAAATTGAACTGCTCTTCAGCTCGGATCTTGTTTGTCCTTGTGTCAATGAAAGTAACTAAGTCCTCCTTGTTACCAACAGCAATTGTTCTACCGTCGGGCGACCATGTTATATTGATGTTCTCTCCCTTAGTGTTAGTCACAGTTGAGCATTTTCCCGCTCGTATATCCCAAATCCGCACTGTTTTGTCTCCACTAGCCGTGCTCAGAAGCTCGGGTGTAAATGAATGCCAACAGAGTTGATCAACAGATCCAGTATGGCCACGATATGTATTTTCTTTGTTCTGCAATGAAAGAGGTGAAATCCGTACAAAGATTTATTTCCATATGAGGTATAGCTTACCACGCGTTCTCGATCTAAAGTGAAGACTGCTACAGTTTTATCGAAAGACCCCGATGCCAGCCGTTTGCCATCACAGCTCCAACCAACCGAGTGAACCTTAACATCAGAAAAATAATTTGTAGATGGTAATTCAACTCTATAGAACCGGCACCATTACCTTGGAAGTGTGTGCCTTTTGCTCTTTTATTTTACCGTGCGATTTGAAAAAAGTCTGTAATTCTTCTATTGTAGCATTTTTACGGGTCATTTTGCCAAACGAGAAATAGAATACAATAGGAAAAATAAATTAAAAAGTTTTTCGCTGATGAAAAATATAAACAAACAAATGAAAATGAGGGTTTTGTGAGAATTCAAATGTCAAAACCAGGACCAGGAGTGTTATAATATATTATACCTAAAAGGTCTGTTCCCGTACTTTGAATGCATTTTCACGAATTTAATAGTAGATTTCCTCCGACCACTTAATCTAGATTTAAGCTATGTTTCAACCGAAGATTTATCTGAGCTTAGCTAAAATAAATCTATACCTTTCTCATGAAGTGAAAATAATATAGACAAATTTATTTGTGTTAAACTATCAAAATAGATTGAGTCTCGAGTCAATAGCCGTGTTTTTTTGGAAAAGTTATCCGTAGTACAGTAGGATTTTATATGAATAACAAATAAAACATCCGCAGTAGGATCACTGCCGATACTCGAATAAACGTCAAATCTCTATCCGCAGCAGGATTTCACTTCTCCTTTTATCGGCAGTGATCCTACTGCGGATGTTCTATTTGTTATTCATATAAAATCCTACTGTACTACTGATAACTTTTCCAAAAAAACGCGGCTAATATATCAGTACGACAGACCCATGAAGATTTCACAAAATTAATTTCAGTCTTTGCGACTTGAAAAAGATCAAAGGTAGTACCATTGGTGCAAAATTTTAGTTGAATTAGTACGATACGTTAAAGCTGTTTTAGCATGAAACTAGGTTAAGACAACGACTTTGCAAATTTTAACCGAACATAGCATCATACTTTCTCTACCCTTTTATTATCTAAAGTTAAAATCATCGAATACCTATTTTATTTTTTTAGTATCGTACTATTTACAAACGGCACAAAAGATCTTACTTAGTTTTTTGCACGAACTATAATTATTATTAGGAAAATTACTATAGTACGATACTAGTTAGAAAATGGTTAAAATTAAGAATGAGTTAGTAAACTACTTTAAAGATAGCAAATTGTTAAGTAGTATCATACTAATAATAGGTGCGTTTTATTATCCACAAATCTATCTGGATCTGGATCGGGATCTTCCCTTGAAAATAAAACGATACGGATCTTACTGACAGCAGTGTTATAAGCCCGTCTCTTTTTATCCTTGGGTTTGGAAATTTTAAATTATGTCTTGTCTTTTTTCTTTACACTAAAGCTTACACTAGCTTACCATAAAAAGCCATCTACTCGCCAGTGTAATAACTAATTTTTGGATCTTTGAAATAGATCCCGATAGAAAACAGGATCCCAAATTGTTTTTGTAATACATGTTAAAACTTAATCCAGATCCGGATCCAGATAGATTTGTGAATAATAAAACGCACCTAATGTTATTAATAACAGGCTGTTTAAAATTTTGCGCCATTGTATATAAAATCTATACTCGCATGAAGAGGAACGAACGAAGCTCCACCTAGACAGGCGGCTCTTACACTATTTTTCGTAGATTTGTTTAGAGTTGAATATAGTCGAGAAATCAGATAGAAGGAATAATAATGACAGTTAAAGCAAACCGAAGATTGAAAACAAAACGAAAAAATAATTTGTTTATACAGGCATTTGTAGGTTGTTTGAATATTTAGAGGGTTTGAATATTGTTTTACTTTTGCCGTGAGGTATTTTTGGAAATAGAAGAAAGTTATTTATTTTTATATGTATGAATGTATGTATAGGTATTATTGTAGGCATGCTATTTAAAAAAGGTTTCAATGTTTTTCTTTCGTTGTGACAAGTTTTTTTGAATGGAAGAAAATAATTATTATAATAGTAATTTTCGTTATTTGTAGGTATGTTTTATTATCTACGGATCTATGTGGATTCGGATTTGCATTAATTTTTAACATGTATTACAAAAACAATTTGGGATCCTTATGTTCTCTATCTCTATCTATTTCAAAGATCCAAAAATTAGTTCTTTTCCTGGCGAGTAGATGCGGTTAACGTTAAGGTAGTGTAAACTACAGCGTAAAGAAAAACGACAAAAAACATTTGAAAATCAACAAACACAAGCAAAAGAGAGATGAACATACAACACAACTGTCACTATGATCCGTATCGTTTTATTTTCGAGATTAAGGCCGGTATTCACCGAGCGCTCTTAAACTGCTCCTAACTTTACGAGGCTCTTAACTTCAAATTTCTTTGGGGTATTCACCAACCACTCGCAAGTGTTTTTCGAAGTTCGAAAATGAGAGCCATTCTCTCTTGCTATACTTGGCATACCCAAACTTTGAAATCAAACTGTTTTCGAACTTGAACGACAGCTGGCAGTGAGAATTCTTCGGTCAATTTCGTATTTTGCTTGGGGAGCGTTGCTGGTGACGATAACTGGTTTTGGTTTTGCACTCACTTTCATTTGTTTAGTTTGTTTAGTTTTCGAATTTTCGAACAAACTTTCGAAGAGAGCGCTCGTAAGTTTAGGAGTGGTCGGGACTAAATAAAACGCGATAATAAAACGCGGCTAGTATTTATAGCCATAAATAAAAAAATATGATATTTATTCTGGGAGAGGATGGGTACCTATCTTTGCAAAACAAAATTAATTTATGCATTTTAAATAAATGCCAAGAATTCTTATATTTTAAATGCAAAATTTTTAAAATACAGAATTTTGAAAGCAGAATTTTTAATGGACGAATTTTAAAATGAAAAATTTTGTGAAATAGAAGTTTGAAAAGTATAATGTTGAAAAAAGAAATTTAAAATGAAGAGTTTTGGAAGCTAAATTTTAAAATAAGGAGTTTCAAACGTAGAATTTTGAGAAGTAAATTTTGAAAAGCAGAATTTTTTAATGCAAAATCTTAATAAGTAGAATTTTTAAAGCAGAATTTTGAAAACAGAAATTTTAAATGAAGAATTTTTAAGGCAGCATTTAGATCCAAGCCCATGAGTATATTTTGTAAATTCAAGTTTAAATACAAACAAAATATACTTATGCCTTTTTAACACTAGGCGTGTTTTTTTCGCAAGTCCATATAGAATTGTAGAAAAAACGACATAGGGACTAAGCGCTTTACATGCAAATACAAAAACTACTTAAATCTATACAGAGTTAGCTAAGACCCGATAATTTTTGAGACTTATTTTAAGACCCGATAAAAATGGTGATGCCAAAATAATATTATCAATATGTTATCGATAATTTGTTTAGAGAAGTCAAAAGTGACGTTGACAAATGCCATAGCGTACACAGTGCTTCCAGCTATTCAAAAAAAGCTCCTAAAGCTAAGTGTACACGATTGGTAGATCTTACAATATTGTAAGATCTTACAATGTCTGACAATTATCTACCAATGAGCTGACAAATAAGTTGTGTGTGTACACGGTTGGTACAAAATCTACCAATCTCTTACAATTAATTGTCAGAAGTTGGCTGACAATTCATTTTCAGATAGCCGGCTTATTACCTACCAATTATTTGTAAGAGATTGGTAGATTTTCTACCAACCGTGTACACACACAATTAATTGTCAGTTTTTGTTGGTTATGGAAACTGACAATTAAACTTTGGCTGCAAATTTTCTGACAATGAAAAAATTTTATGATGCTAAAAAACGAACATCTTACAATTTCTTCATTGTCAGAAACGTCAGACAACGATAAAAATTGGCAGGCCTGATACTAAATTGTGTGTGTTCACGATTATCAAATACCTTACAATTTACCGTCTTACAATTAATTGTCAGATACATTTTCTGACAATTAATTGGAAGATTACACGATTGTCAGCTAGCGTACACATGATTGTCAGGTTTCTTACAATTAATTGTCAGACAATGATCTAACAATTAATTGTCAGACAAATTTTCTGACAATTAATTGTAAGACTACACGGTTGTAAGACATTGTAAGCATGTTTTTCACTGACAGATCTGACAATATTGTAAGATCTACCAATCGTGTACGGTGTACACTTAGCTTAACTCCCGATGTCGTTTTTTTCTACAATACTAGGTGCGTTTTATTATTCACAAATCTATCTGGATCCGGATCTGGATTAAGTTTTTACATGTATTACAAAAACAATTTGGGATCCTGTTTTCTATCAGGATCTATTTAAAAGATCCAAAGTTATTGTTGAAATTCTCCGTGAAATGAAACAATCCCAGTTGAGGTAAAACAAATTAAAGGTTCTATTTAATTATTAAATTAAATATATTATACAACTAACTCGTTTTGCAGTTGTATGAGAAGTAGTTATTCGAATAGAAATTATTGACAATAAAATATTAATATTAATATTAATACTTAATTATTTTAGTAAGGTACTTTTATATAACAAGTGCTGTATTTCAACAGTCGAGTAGATGGCTTTTATGATAGGGTAGTGTAAGCTATTGTGTAAAGAAAAAAGACAAAAAATAATTTAAAATTTACAAACCTAAGGATAAAAAGAGAGAGGCTTATAACACTGCTGTCATTAAGATCCGTATCATTTTATTTTCAAGGAATGATCCAGATCCGGATCCAGATAGATTTGTGAATAATAAAACACACCTAATATATGTATATAAAAATTCAAAAGTCATAATTGTCACGTAAAAAAATAACGGAATTATGTTTCAAACTTTAAAATAATTTTATGAGGAATATATGTTATGTATATGGGCACTTAAGTATTCAGCCGGTGATTTGAGTATGTGTACTATATACCCCTCACACACGCCACATCGATCAACCTAATGTACAAAGTACTTTGCTTTTGTATGGGCATTAACATGCCAGTACGCCGATGTAGAAGTATATGCCTAAATCAGCTGTTAAATGGTAGGGTTGTGAAATTTTAAATGAAAAGTGAAAATGACCGAAAAATATTTCAATTTTAATGCTCCAGAACCACTTTTTTGTGTGGATCAGAGCTTTATTGAATTGTTGCTTAAGGAGATTGAATTTTATTCTTGCTTTATCAGGCGATTTGTAAATTTAAACAACTAAAAGCGAATAACATCATAAAATACTGTGTCAACGAACTAGTTCGGTCCTTTTTACATGCCATACTACTTCGTTTCACAGAGTTCGCACTGCTATGTCGACACATATTCATTTCATACGACCCAAAAACCTTATCGACAATATGCTTCGATGAAGTAGTTCGTCACGTGTGTTAGGTAATAGTGCTTCTTGACTGGATTCTGTCCTAAAATCGAAAGCGACATTTTTCCTTTGTATATAAAAACTATAGTACTCTCATGAAGAGGAACGAACGATGCGGCACCATACGAGCGTATTCCATAACTTTTTACGTAGAGTTGTGGAGAGTAAGGACAGACGATAATCAGGAAGGGGTGATAATATTTTCTGTAAAAGCAAACCGAAGGCGCAGAACAAAGCGACGACAAGAAAGCTATTTTCTTTTTATCAATTTTCTATACAAATAAGTATGAGGTGGCATTTTTCGCGTCACGCATAGAGAAAAAACGGTATATTGTTAGGTTTGATTTTTTTGTTGTTGTATTTGTATTGGAGCAAATGTAGGATTTTTATTCAAATACACGAATTCTTAAACGGTTACCACTCAGAACAATTATTTTGTGTAGATAGATAATTATTTTTGTAGGCAGATTTTTCAAATGCAGAATTTTGAGAATTGGAGTTTTGAGTATTATTCTGAAATACAGAACAATTAGGTATATTGAAAGCTAAAATTTTGAAGAGTAGAATTTTGGAATGCAGAATTTTGGGAAATTAAATTTTGAAATGCATAAAAATTAATAAGTAAAATTTTGAAAAGCAGAAGTTTGAAATAGGAATTTTGAAATACAGAAAGCTTAATAAGTAAATTTTGAACAGCAGAAGTTTGAAAAAGAAATTTTGAAATGCAGAAAGCTTAGTAAGTAAAATTTTGAAAAGGTAAATTTTGAAATGCAAAATTTTAGGAAATAAAATTTTGAAATGCAGAAAACTTAAAAAGTAAAATTTTGAAAAAGATATTTTGAGAAGTAGAATTCTGAAATGCATAAAACGCAGAAAAGCAGAATTATGAGAAGTAGAATTTTGAAATGCAAAATTTTGGGAAATATAATCTTGAAAAATGTACTTTGAGAAGTAGAATTCTTAAATACAGAAAACTTAATAAGTAAAATTAGAAATTTAAAATTTTGAGAAGTAGAATTTCAAAATGTAGAATTTTGAAATGCAAAATAACAAAACAAAAATCATGTGATACATCACTCCCTACATCACGAGTATGCAATTTTTAACTCGCTAAGATGCCTAGTTTAGCCAGAAATCACGTTTGAAAATGTCAACTTTGGGGGGTCTGCGGAGCTCCGTTTAGCAGCAAATCGCATTTAAAGATAAACATTTGTTTTTCGTTACATGCGATACGTGGATTGAAAGGTGGCACTCCCTAGACCACGAATATGCAATTTTTAATCCTCTAAGATGCCTAGTTTAGCCAGAAATCAATTTAGAAGATGTCAACTTTGGGGGGTCTACGAAGCTCCGTTTATCGGCAAATCGCATTTAAAGATAAACATTTGTGTTTCGAAAAAAAAAAAATATTTTCACATTTCTTACTTCTAATGGAAGAAAAATATATGTATGTATTAAATGTATTTTGTTTGGTTAATTTGTAATAAACTTCAACTACTAAATCAGAAAAAAACAATTTCTGCTAAAATAATTAACATGGCGATTTTTAAATGTGGCAACCATGTTTAATTTTTTCATATTTCAGCCGTTTTTTTAAAGGCAAATGGATATGTATAGGTGTTTGAGCAGGATTATACCTACATTCATTATTCATTATGTTATTTATTTTATTTTCTGTTACTTATTTTAAGGTATGGTACATAATGGTTAAAAAAAATTTTTCAAAAAATGGTAATTTTTTGTACCCCCCATGGAACCATTTTTTTTTTGTTTTTCATTGTCTCAAAAACGGTACAACCGATTTCGATCATTTTTTTTTGCTAAAGCTCCCCAAAAATTTTAATAGAATTGTGTATTAAAATTTTCAAATAAAAAAATTTGGATTAATAAAATAAACTTTTCAAAAATCAATATTTCGAAAACTCCATGCTAGATTTTTGTAAACTTGATAAGTAAAAGTTTATCAATATAATCTACAAGATGTGAGCAAAAAAATGTATTTTACCTAAAAATAAAGGTACCCACCATACAAATGTAAAAAAAATAAAAAATGGTTTTCAAAAATCGTATTTTTCTCGAAAACAGCGCCTGGAATTTAAAAAAAAAAAAATTTCTTTGTATGATCTTTAATTTAAAAAGACAAATTTTGAAATTAAGATATTAGGTACGCTTGTACCTATCATAGAATCATTTTTTCAAATTTTGACATTTGACAATTTTCTCATTATCGAAATTTTTTATAGAGATGCTTCCAAAAAGTTTAAAAACATTGCGTCTCAAAGCTTTGAAAAAATATTTTTTTAATTTTTGGAAAAAAAGTTATTTTTTTCCTTGGAAAATTCGATATCTCAAAAACGGCTCAGTATTTTATTTCGAAACCTAATTTCCATTCGTACAATAATAAAAACTTAAGGTTGGCGTACCAAATTTTTTTTATTTCATTTTCACTTACAAAATTATGTAATTGCAAGTTTTGCATGTGCAAAAAATTTAACTCGAGATTTTGATCAAAGTTTACTTTGCGATGATAGAGAACACAAACAAATATTTTTTTATCTAAGAAAATTGTTTTTTAAAAATCAATGTCTTGAAAAAGTTTGAGCGACTAATTTTTGAAAATGTTTCCTAGAATCTTTATTTTTAAATACTTAAAATTAATATCCCAAATTTTTTTCTAGAACAATTTTAAAGAAATTTCTTATATTGAAAATTAGTTCAATAATAAATGGTTTTTTAAACTTTGTTTGCATAAATTCGTACTTTTTATATTTATATTAACAAAATACAAAAAAAAAAACAAAATTTTTATTTTAATGAATTAATAATTTCCAAATTTGATAAAAATTCGTAGACAAACATTAAAAGAAATATTTGTTTATTCAAAATTCGCAGGGCAAATATCTTATATTTTTACAAAATATATGGATAAAAACTATTTTTTTGTAAAAAAATGTTTATTATTTTAAAAATTTTTTATGTGAGGTGCATCAATAATTTTTTTAAATTGACACCAAATTTCTTTTTTCTAATTTTTCTAAAATTGCTTATAAGCAATATGTAAATGCATACAAATATTTTTTCCAAAAAGGTATCTGATTTTTTTAAAATATTATGTCAATAATAATGTTATTCTAATTTTTTTTAATTAATTTAAGTTTCCTAAAATTATTTTTTTATGTGAATATTTATACATTTCTAAAATTGTTTATATACACATAAAAAGTATTAATAATTTTCTATATTTTTTGCAAACAAAGTTTATATGAATAAATTTTAAAAACTGTTCTATAACTATATCAAATTTCTTTTTTTTATTTTTAATTATATAAATACCTATTAACGAATACAAATATTTTTTTTGTAATCAAAATTATTTTCTACCATACCATATTTTATACAGTTATGTACATTAGACTGGGCCAAAAAAATTGACTATTTTTTTTTTTGAAAGATATATCGAGAATATCATTCAGAATGACAAAAAAAAATTTTCGTAAAAGTTTGAGCCCTTAATATCAATTTTAAGAGGGCTATCATCGCTAATTTTGATTTTTAGTCATAATTTCATGTTTTGCGTCAGAACTGACAAAACATTGAAGTAAAAAAAATTCATTTTGACTTACTTTTATATAAAATTAAATTCCCTACAAAAAAGGTCTAATTGAAAATTTTCGTCAGACAAGCCGTTTTTGAGTAATTAAGCTTAATAAATTGTTATTTTTCTTCGATTTTACTTTTTTAATTTGGAATTTTGTAACTAACGAAAAATAACAATTTATTAAGCTTAATTACTCAAAAACGGCTTGTCTGACGAAAATTTTCAATTAGACCTTTTTTGTAGGGAATTTAATTTTATATAAAAGTAAGTCAAAATGAATTTTTTTTTACTTCAATGTTTTGTCAGTTCTGACGCAAAACATGAAATTATCACTAAAAATCAAAATTAGTGATGATAGCCCTCTTAAAATTGATATTAAGGGCTCAAACTTTTACGAAAATTTTTTTTTGTCATTCTGAATGATGTTCTCGATATATCTTTCAAAAAAAAAAAATAGTCAATTTTTTTGGCCCAGTCTAATGTACATACATATGTAAAAGCTATTTTCTTTAATAAAATTATAGGTATACGTACCTATTAGATTTGCTTAAAGAAATAGTTTTATACCTATATACTCGTATGTACATAATTATATTAATTGCAAAAAAAAACAATTTCCACTACCTAACCACCCACTGCATCTAATGTAGGCATTTAACCTAGTTGAATGCAATTATTAGTTTTGTTCTTCAAAATTACACCAATTATTATACTTTTGAATAACAACAATAATAATAATTGCAATCAACATAGGTAAGTTACCTAATATATTAAGATAAAGTTTCTATGAAGATATACTAAAATTCAAAAAAGCCTAATCCTATCAAGAATCAATTTTCAAAATTATTCCTACTTAAATCTATTCAAACAGGTATGTGTGTCCATACAAATAAAAAGCAACGTTGTATTTTGGTTAGAATGCCGAAATTGAACAACGTTGCTTTGTTGCGTATGAAATAGCCAAAACAAAACAAATATTCTTGACAAAAAAATATAACAACAAAACGCACAGAAGTTCCCTCAAAAGAAAAATGCTACAAAACAAATTTCATTTTCTCATTCTCGTCTTTCTCATTGCCACGTGCTTAAAAAAATTTCCTCAATTACCACCCCACCCTAAATCAAAAGTCTCCACGAAATTTTTTCCTCCGACAGCGCCCTCGGTAGAGTGTATTCCATAACATTTTTTTCTGTTCCATGAGAGTACTATAGTTTTTATATACAAAGATTTTTCTCTCAGAATCGCCACAAGATTTTTTTCGCTTTGAGTAGACTTCTGGACGCTTTCAATCGCTTCTGCACTTCTAGTGGAAAATGACATCTGCATGAACTTTGAACGTGGCCAATTCTATACAAAAATTAAATTGAAATTCTCTGACATCCCTGTGTGAAGGATTTTGTCAAAATAAAAAGTCAAAATAAAATTCTCGAAAGTGCATTTACAACACATCTTATATTTTCATTTTGACCTTAAAATATAGAGTATTGCAAGTAAATTAATTCAAATTCCTTAAGGAAATATTTCAATTATGACCGCATCAGCTTTCTCAACATCAGAAAGTGTTTCATTAGAACGGCAAGCGGAAACGGACAACGATTTGGATACTTCTTTTGAACAAATTTGGTCTGAAAAACATTTAAAAGTTTGCTGTGGTTGGATTAAACAAAATAATTATAAAAATGTTGGTATAGATTTTGTTCTTATAAATTTACTTTAAACTAACATTTTATAATTTGAAGGTTTGCCTACAATTCCCAGATAACTACCTTCCTTTCAGTGTGAGAATCGCGGATAGTTTAAAGGCTGAGTGCAAATCAAATGTCTTTGTTCTGGCCGATACGTCTTATGGTAGTTGTTGCGTCGACGAGGTAACTTTCATCTATATCACACTTTTGGGGCGTGAATAGATGATCTCCCAGGTGGAGTCTTGTCTCTGTTTATGAAACTCAATTCTTCCCCCAAATTAGCGTAGATAACCAAAATATTAATGTTTCTTTATAATTGCAGATAGCCGCAGTGCATGTAGAAGCCGATAGTCTGATTCATTTTGGCAACGCGTGCCGCAGCAAAGTGTCACGCCTCCCAGTGCTGTATATGTTCCCAGAGCTTCCTTTTGTCATTGAAGACTTTGAAAAGCATATCGAAAAATTTAATGTAGATGGCAAACCGGTATCAATCTACTTGGACATTGGGTATCATTACTTATTGGAGGCGGATAATTTATTTGAAAACGCAATCGTAAATCTGTCAGGAGCACAAATTTCCATTAAAACCTATCCCTTCGATGAGGAATCAAACGAAGAACATGAAACATCAGATGACAGAGTTTGTATTTTTATTGGTGCGGACAACAATCGCTTTTTTAATCTATCTCTTACGTCGAAAGCTGCCCAATGGTTCATCTACAACCCAAAAATTAATTCTTTCGAAGAAAAGAATCCGCTCACTGCCGGTTACATTCGACGTCGCTATTTTTACATTGAAAAATGCAAAGACGCTCAAATGCTTGGACTTATTGTGGCCACACTTACAGCGGATGGATATTTAAATGTCGTCACCCGTTTGCAAGAAATGGCCCGAAGCCATGGCATAAAAACACAAATCATTTCAGTTGGTCGAATAAACCCAGCTAAGTTGGCAAACTTTCTTGAAATTGATTGCTTTGTAATGATTGGATGTCCCTTCAACAATATGTACACTTCAAAGGAATTTTACAAACCAATTGTTTCGGTGTTCGAAGCTGAAATGGCACTGAATCCGGCTTGGCATATGAAATATCCAGAATCTTATGTGACTGATTTTAAAGAAATTCTTCCCGAGGGAAGTAAATACTTAGAGTTTAAGGCAGCTGATGTTACCGAAAATGATGTCAGTCTCGTGAGTGGAAGAATGCGTAGTTCGGGAATTGGTGATGTTGAGGAAGGTTTGCAAAATGGGTCACAGACAGTAGCAAAAGTCGGTAAAATGCATCTCATGGAGACAAGCAACGGACTGACTTTTGAAGATCGAACATGGAAGGGATTGGATCCGGAACTCGGTTGTACTGAGCCTGCGAAAATTCAGAAAGGTTTAAGTGGGATTCCAACAAATTATACACATAACTAAAACTTTTTATTATATTTTTTTTCGACAATTTTATATTATGCTTTTGCAATAAATTCCTCGCTTATGTGCAGCAAATACAAACAATAATGTTTTGATCAAAAGCAAGTTTTTTGAATTGAAGCATTTGAAATATGAAATCTATAGTACCTAGTATTATGAGACAGTTTCTGTCATTATGAAGACGTTGCGCGGTGCTGATTTCTTCAAATATATAAATGGTGAGTTATTGTGGAACGTATGCATATACAGAGTGAGATGGTTGATTCTGACAAAAATAAAGGCTTCTGGAAAGAAGTTCCAAAATCCCGATCTCGGTTCTTACTATAATTCTATATGGACTTCCAAAAAAATACGGGTATTATTATTATTTTATTATTATTGTATGCATATTGGAAATTGAATAAATTTAAAATTGGATTGTTCAATGAAACCTATAAATAAATGTATAAACCACATTGCGTCCCCAATACCGTACAACTGTTAGAGCATTTAAAATGTAAATTGTTTTTTTGTTGTGGTTTGTTGTATTTTTGAAAACATAGAAGTTAAATTAAAAACAATTGAAATTGAGATGAGGAAGGCGCTTTGAACTTCATTGCATATATTACTCGTGTTCCTATTGAGTGCATATGTATATCTGTACGCATTCATATACTATGTACAAAAAATTTTTCGTAAAAGTTTGAGCCCTTAATATCAATTTTAAGAGGTCTATCATCGCTAATTTTGATTTTTAGTCATAATTTCATGTTTTGCGTCAGAACTGACAAAACATTGAAGTAAAAAAATTCATTTTGACTTACTTTTATATAAAATTAAATTCCCTACAAAAAAGGTCTAATTGAAAATTTTCGTCAGACAAGCCGTTTTTGAGTAATTAAGCTTAATAAATTGTTATTTTTCTTCGATTTTACTTTTTTAATTTGGAATTTTGTAACTAACGAATCAATGAATATCTCAAAATGATCACAATGGATTTTTAAAGGAAATTTAATGCTCTACAAAAAAGGTCTCTTAATATTTTTGTCTAAATTTAATTCTTCAAAAGTTATTCACAATTAAAATTGAAAAAAAATTGAAATTTCAAGTTTTTCTTTCTTAACTCAATTTTTTTTTACTTAAAGGAACAAATTGACTTTTTTGAACATTATTAATCATCATTCATCGAAAATCTCTTAATATTCACCATTATTCTAACAACATTATTACAAAAATATATAAATTTAACAATAAATATGAATTTATTTTTGCCTAATTGATCATTTCTCAACAAAAACATGGTTCTACTATCTTAAAGAAATTTTTGAGTAAACAATTATTTAATTTCGCTATTGAAAATTATTTATTTATAATATTTCATACATTTATATAGGAAAAAAAAAACAGATTATGGCTACTTAATTAATAATAACAATAACAGATGGTAAAAAATTTATTTTTAACACAATTATAACTCATATTTTATAAGAAATCTATAGGATTTTATAGTTTTACAACCATAATTAACTACTAGTTATAACATTTTATTACATTAAGGTTTTTTTGTTGCAATTAGGGTATTTTTTTCGGTACTCACTAATGTATTGTTTACTCAAAAATTTCTTTAAGATAGTAGAACCATGTTTTTGTTGAGAAATGATCAATTAGGCAAAAATAAATTCATATTTATTGTTAAATTTATATATTTTTGTAATAATATTGTTAGAATAATGGTGAATATTAAGAGATTTTCGATGAATGATGATTAATAATGTTCAAAAAAGTCAATTTGTTCCTTTAAGTAAAAAAAATTGAGTTAAGAAAGAAAAACTTGAAATTTCAATTTTTTTTCAATTTTAATTGTGAATAACTTTTGAAGAATTAAATTTAGACAAAAATATTAAGAGACCTTTTTTGTAGAGCATTAAATTTCCTTTAAAAATCCATTGTGATCATTTTGAGATATTCATTGATTCGTTAGTTACAAAATTCCAAATTAAAAAAGTAAAATCGAAGAAAAATAACAATTTATTAAGCTTAATTACTCAAAAACGGCTTGTCTGACGAAAATTTTCAATTAGACCTTTTTTGTAGGGAATTTAATTTTATATAAAAGTAAGTCAAAATGAATTTTTTTACTTCAATGTTTTGTCAGTTCTGACGCAAAACATGAAATTATGACTAAAAATCAAAATTAGCGATGATAGACCTCTTAAAATTGATATTAAGGGCTCAAACTTTTACGAAAATTTTTTTTTGTCATTCTGAATGATATTCTCGATATATCTTTTTCAATTCAATTCAATTTTTTTGGCCCAGTCTTGTACATATATAGATATGCTACAATTTAGTTTTTTGTCATGTAATATGTGTTCCTTTTAAATGAATTTGTCACCCACGTTCTGTATTCCGAGTGAAAGTAAATTAAAAACAAATTTCAATTTACATAAATGAAACAGCATGTTCTGCATTCCGAGTGAACTCAATTTACTCCGAATTTATTTATTTATTTTCGAAATTTCAAAGCCAACTGAAAGACAATTTGCATCATTTATTCAAACATTTTTTCTTCACCAAAACGAAAATAGGTTCACTATTATTATTAATAAGTGGTAGAAGGGACGGAAATCAAAGATAGAGAATTCGTAGAAAAGTTTTACGTGGTAAAGCCAAAAGTTTAAATCTTCCAGACAGAAGCAGTGTAAGTTTAAATTGTAAATTAATTTACATGGACATCACATACATATATGAATTGTTTGTAGTTTCAAAAGAAGCTTCAGACTAAACGAAGAGGCATTTGTTTACATTTGGGAAATAAATCCCTTAATAAAATCGACTTTAATTTCCTTAACATATAAACTTCTTCATTAACTTAGGCCCTTATTGCGAGTGTCGTTTGTTAATCGATCGACGACTTTTGTCGTAAATCGATCATCGGAAAATTAAGATATCTGAAATTATTCTCGTATAAGATACCATAAGCTGTGTTTTTATACGTGGTTACAACAACATTAAGTTATCTAAATAGCTTTGGATGCAAATTTTAACGCATCAAACGTTTTGGCACTATCGACTTCAAATAATAAATTGCAACAAAACTTTTTCTTGTCGTGATTTCTTGTATATTTCCCTGTAAACAACAATTTTAATAAAATCAAGGCAAAATTTCAAAGCTTTATTTACATGTTTGCCAATTGTCGGCCAAATGTATGGTTTCACCAAACAAAACTAACAGCCCTATTCACATTCATTATATCATTCATTCGATTCCCTTTCACACTTCCTTTGCATTCTGCTATCCATCGGGTGAGCTACATTATCCCGAACTAATTTGACATTCACGTAAATAGCTGTTCATGTGATAATCTTCTGAATCTTGGATAATTGTTTTTGATTTCATTAAAAATTCAAGTTCAACCTAAGCTTTACCTAAGCAGAAGTAATTTTCTAATTTATTTTCATCTTTATTATTAAATTTGGAAATTAACTTTTTTGTCCTAATTCCAAGCAGAGGAATAGGAGCATCCTCCAACAGAAAGCTTCCACCTCCACAGCGAAATGAGTCAATATAAAGAAAAGAGAAACTAATCGTTTGTTTGAAGATTTTTGCTGTAGATAATTTGCAACATGGCGTTGGGCAAGATTTGGATGCGGGCTTTGCTCAGTCCACATTACAGGACGCACTTAAAGCTCACTTATGTCCCAATTGGATTACTCTACAAATAACGACAGAAGAAAAACTTAAAACTCACTCTTGTTAAACCCTAAATGTGGTGTGCCTGTAGTTATGTGCGTTGACGGTATCCACATTCCCATAACGACTTTCTATCAATACCCACATCTCTTTTACATACATCAGAAAAGGCTACCGCGGCCAATCATTCATAAGCAATCGATTACCTATTAAATCGATCTTTCTGTGCTTCTACCCCTAAAAATGTTAGTATCTATTTTTTATAAACAAATATCCTAAATTAGGCAATAAATTAGTTTTTACTTAAATTTTACTGAACACCAACCAGACAGACGATCCAGTAAATGAAAAATCCGCAACATTCCATATGCGGATCCGATTTGTATAGAATGAATCCGTTTACGTGAATAAGAGAATACCGCGCAATGTTACCGACTTAAATACAGATTCACTTCGAATGCAGTGATTAGTGAACATTTAAAAAAAATTCCCCTTGATGAATAGCAGAATAGGGCTGTAAGTGAATTGAATTCACCGTAAAACGCTATGTATTCGAAATGTAGAACACGAATTTTCATCTCCGAAAACTCAATTCACAATGTTCATTTAGGATGGAATTCCGAACACCAACATTTCAAGTTCGGAATGAACAAATTACAAGTCATTTTATGTGGAATACAGAACATCAAAATTCACTTTGTTCCTCGAATTCACAATAAGTGAAATGCAGAACATGGGAGTGTATTTTGTTTTTATCCCTAAATGGATTCTTATTTTGTTATGCTTATATTGATAATTTATTGCGAGATTCATTAGGTAATGGTTCATCTGGTATATCCAACCAAGTTGTACCTGAAATCGCACGGTTAGATTTTAATTTGAATGAATCTTCTATTTCTTAGAGTACACACATAAATGCATCCTTGTTGAGTCGAAAATAAAGAACAAAGGTAATGCTTGAACAAAAATTTCAGAAAGATGGTTATTGATGGTCCTCCACTAGAGGCATTTTTAACTTTTTTTATTCTAAAGTTTTTAAAAAGTTTGAATAGTATTTTTTTTTGAACTCAATATTTCGAAAACCATATGCTCGATGTTTTTCTAAACTTGACTATTAACATTTTTTAATGCTAAATGCTATCTGCAAGATGTAGGAGAAATATTTTTTTAAATTATATCAATTCGTTGATTGTCGTTTTTGACTATAGCTGTCTCTATCATATCAATTAAGAATTACAGAGAGAGCGATGGTCAAAACGACAATCAACAAATTGATAATCAACTATCACCTTACGCGATTCCACTCCAGGACCCTTCAATAAAAAAACGCCGTTTTGAGGATTATCGACTTACGTGAATCCAAAAAAGGCAACGCTATCGCTTAAACGATATGGTCTGACGATAATGGATACGGATATCTTTTTTTGATAAGCCAAGACCGGACTTCCTTAATCGCCAAAAGTTGTGCCTGGAACATGCTACAGTGATTAAGAAGACGAAAAGATTCTAATTTAGTCTACCTATGTATACACCTTCACCAACCCCGTCATTAGTTTTTGATCCATCGTCGGTGTAAAAATGAATCATGACAATGGTTTTCATAGAACTTTCTCAATGAAAAGTTTCCAAAGACAGAGAATATTTAATTTCAAAATATGATTTGAAAAGCCTAATGAAAATTCGGAAAATCGATATTAATAACCAGCCATTTCAATTAAAAAACAAATGGTGAGAAAAAACCTGCTCGACCTTTGTATTGGAGATAACAACAAATATACCTAAGAGTCATCATGCTCATATTTAGGTTACACATTTGTTGTACTTTTCGGATTCACGTAAGTCGATAATCGTCAAAATGCTATCGTCCAAACGCTATCGTTTTGATATCGTCTTACATTTGGTGACTGTAGTTGAATGATTGAGTTTTCACTGTTAATTGACATCTTGTAATTGTTACCTGTTGAATTGACAAATTGAGTTTAAAATGTTCCTGCGAAGCAATTTTCTTATTGTAGAAAACGAAAATGAAAAAATATAACTTATACGCATGCGACACGGCAGTTGAGAGATAAATCAAACCCCTTCTCTCTTCCAAATCATATGTAAACGTATGATTTTTATCGGTTAATTTCGTTTTTGCCTTGGACGGAGTTCGGCTTATATCCCCTGGCCAAATCGGGATGTTCATCCTATTAAGTATTTGAATTTATATAAAATGATTTTCCTTTAGTTCAAATCGGTCCCAAGCAAAATCTTTAAAAATGCATTTTATTGACAATTATGACTGCCAATTTGACTTTTCAACCACAGTTTGAGAGTTTTTGAAATGTATCAAAATCTCTAAAACTGCAATCGTTAGACGAGACGATAGTGCTCGAGTTACGTGAAGGAAATCGCGAACGATCTCGTCGACGATTATCATTCTGACGATTATCGTTTAGAAAATTACGGAATGACCCCCCTTGATTTGAATCAAGCAACGTTTTGTGTGCCGTTCCCAAAAATGTTTATATAATAAAAGCATTTTTTTATTTTCAATCAATTCAAAGAGTTTTGCCAAAGATTGAAATCTTTAAAATAATGGTCAATGGTTTTATTATACAGAATTTCATTTTTACCTTAATTTTCAATTAGTACATTTGATCAAATCGACTTACTCTTAATTAAATATCTCCTTGCAAATAAATGAAAAAATTAAAAGATAACCAACCATGGAAACAAAAATGTATGTATGTTTGTATGTATATATATATATAAAAAAAACAAAATTCACAATTATATTTATGTTTTCTAGTGCAATCTTTCTTATTTATTATTTATTCAAATCTCGAACTTATAAATGTAATTTTTTTTAATTTTTGTTAAATGGTTTCCTTTTTTCTCTATATAAATCACTTCTATATAATATGTATAACTAAAATAATATAATGAAAAGAAAAATGTGTTTTCTTTTTTTAAAAATTATAATATCCTAAAAAATAAAAAAAAAATACATAATAATAAAAATTATTTAACACAAATTGAATTGTAACTAAATCAGGAGAAAAGAAAAGCAATATTTAGTAATATAATTGATGAAAATAATTCTTATACATACAAAAAAACATTTTTTTGTTTTTTTCTTTGTTTTTCATTTTATTAATATTATTTATTTTACAACAAAAATGCTTCAGTTAATTTATTATTTATTGTTATATCATTTATTTTTGTTTGCTTTGTTTTTTGTTTTTCTTTTGTTTTGTGGTTAATTCTATGAATGAATTAAATGATTCTTTTGTTTTGAATGAATTGTATAATGAATTCCTATCTCATTACGATATTCACTTTTATTAATTTATAAATTTGTTTTTTTTTTTTGTATCATATTATTTATAGCTAAGAAAACTAAATATTAATAAGAGAATTATTTTTATTTTTTTGTTGATAGCAAAACGTTTATTTTTTAAACAGGGACGTTCCGTTGTCCGTTTAAATGTTTTTTGTTTTAATTTTAAATTTACTGTGGGTGTATGTATGTATGTGTTGGTTTGTAGGATTCATTTAAAATCGGTTGTTTTTGGATTTTGGGTATTCAAAAGCAAAAAGCCACGAGCTATTTATTTCACAGATGAAGTGTTGCTTTCTAATTCACAAAAAGTTGCCTCTTTAATTTGTTGTTTTGTCCGTTTAACAGTAGATTTTTTTAAGTCGAAGGTTGTGGTTGCTAAGCGGAGCTTTTTAAATATTTAACAGGGGGTTAGAAAGAGTAAAATAAAATGCACAATTCTGATCCTGATGTGTGTGTAGTTTAAGAAACTCTCCTTCACGAAGCTAAAAGTGCGACGATCATGCTTGCACTTAAAAAAAATTCTTATATTTTAATCATTTTTTGTTTATTTTCAGTAGTATATTTTTTGTTTAAATAAATACCACTTTTAAATGTGTATATGAACCGGTTGTGTTTAGACAATGTATTATTTATTGTTTCTACTATCATTGACAACGACCGTGGACCCTCCTCGGATTCGGAACGACGGACGCCGCTCGGGCGTGTCATAAGGCCTTGACGAATTTGTTGCAACGGCCATTGCGTCATCATTAGCACCTACAGCACCACTGCCAGTGCCGCTAGCTCCTACCATCGGGGCATTGCCACCGCCACCAGTAGTGCTGACCAAACCGACACCGCCTCCAGAACTAGGCACCACAGCTGTATGACTGCTGACAATCTGTGGATTCTGTTTGTTTGCTGCATTCGTCTCGCCAGTCCCGTCTTCTTGCTGCTGCTGAACGGCCGGGTTGCGAGGTCCTCCGAATTTCAAGAGATTCCAATCGAAGACATAATCATAGGTGAAACCCAGACGATGGAACAGAGTGCGGAACAACTTACGCAAGTAGCAGTAGTCTGGACGTTGTTCGAAATGCATTTGACGGCAGAAGTTTAAATAGTTGACGAATTCACTTGGAAAACCCTTGCACAGGGATAATATCGTTGTGGAGAGTTTCTTCTCGGAAATACGTTCATACTTCTGTCGTTTGTTTGCGGCTTTAAGGCCCTGCCAAGGGAGCGCACCCAAATTGAAATACATGAGAACATAGCCTAAGGATTCTAGATCGTCACGACGTGATTGTTCAATTCCTAAGTGGGTGTTGATGGAGGCGTAACGAGCAGTACCTGTGAGATTTTTATTTTCTCGGTACGGTATATGTCGCAGGGTTCGAGTATCACGGAATTTTTTCGCTAATCCAAAGTCTATGATATATACTAAGTTACCCTTTTTGCCGAGGCCCATTAGGAAGTTGTCTGGTTTAATGTCCCGGTGGATGAAGTCTCGTGAGTGTATGTAGTCGATACGTGATATCATTTGATCGGCCAGTAACAGTACAGTTTTGAGAGAGAAGCGTCTCGCACAAAAATTGAAAAGGTCCTCCAGAGATGGACCAAGTAGTTCCATTACCATGACGTTGTAGTCGCCTTCAGAGCCACACCATATTATGCGCGGTATACCAATACCGCCTTGCATCATTTTATAGAATTTACTCTCAATGTGCAATTGTGGGTGTTTTGTTCGGATACATTCTAATTTTATGGCGACTTCTTCGCCAGTGTTGATTGTTGTGCCCAGGTAGATATCACCAAATGAACCAGAACCGATTTTTCGGCCCAATCTGTATTTGTTTCCAACACGTAACTCCATTTTATTTTTATTGGTTGATTTTTATTTAATTTAATATTAATTGTTTTGAAATAGTTTTTTTTTTTCTGTTTAATTGTTTGTGATTAAATTATTGCTATATTTTTAATCAACTAAACAAGAGTTTGAATTCTAAAAATTAGAAATGAAATAAATACTATTTTATGTCTTATATCTCAAATGTGGAACTAACCTTAAGTGGTATCAGTGTTTTTTGTGTACAGTTCTAAAGTTTAATACAATAAATGCCAACTTGTTGCACTTGAAGTCCCCTGCGATCTGAAAAAAAAAGTTTTAATAAATCACAGTTTATTGAAATCTTTATTTTAATAAATTATTACAACTCATTTTATTTTAAATAATAAACGTACACATTAAGTTAGTAATGAACTATTTTTTGTTTTCTATAATCAAATACGGTTAAACTGATTTTGATCATTTTTGTATGTTAATAGTTTTAAGATGTTTGAATAGTATTCGGTATTCAAGTATTTTCAAAACCGCATATCGACAAATAACTGTTTTTAAGCAATATCTAAAAGATGTACGCAAATTGTTTATTTATCCAACGCTATCGTAACCGGTAATTTTTACGATCTATAATTTGATAAAATTAAATTGATATTAGAAATTATTAAAAGTACCAAGAGAACCAATTTTTTGATTTTTTACTTCCTCGTTCATTAGCTGTGTTTTATTTTCCCCCAGATCTGATCCAGATTGGATCTTCATTCAAAATTACATGTAAAACAAAAACAACACAAGGCCCAGTTTTGTTTGTATTTGTTGTTTTACATGTTATTTTGAAAACAAAACCCAATCCGGATCAGATCTGGGGGAAAATAAAACACAGCTAATGAACGAGAAAGTAAAAATATATCGAAAAGAGTGAATATTTCTTTTTAATTTAATTTTGATTTGCAATAAATAATAAAAATTAAATAATTGCTTTTAAATGTCTTAACCATTTTATATCTAAAAACTTATTTAGAAATATACCACCACGATTTAAAATGTTTGCTCTACGGTAAATATTGGTTGGGTCATGTAGACCTAGTGGTCAATCGGATAAATGTCCACTCTGATAAACGGTGCAGTAGGAGAAGACTATGGGCCCTATTATGACTTGCGAGTCGCAAGAAAAAATTGGCGAATGTGACTATTTGGCATTAACGTTTGCGAATCGCCTACTGGACGTTCGCTTTAAATGTCAAAAATTTGGCGAATTGAAATCTCGCTCTATTACAATTAGCGAAGGTTCGCCTTTATCTATCAAAATAGGTCGAACTGTAATTCTTGGTGACTTTGAATAAAATCGAAGTTTTTATGTGATATTTGAAATTATTTACATATGAAATTAGTGAAAATAAAAGAAGATTATTCAAAGAAATAATTTAATAATAAAGTTAACAATAAAATTATTAATATAAAAAGAACGAACAACAATACATTTTCAAAGATTGTTGAGCTTATGGAAGCAAACGTCGATATGGCCAAAGGTGTGGGATCGTTTGGATCTTCAAACAAAAAAAAAACAAACAAAATATTGTTACCGGTTTCACCGCGAAGGAAAACAGTGTTATAAAGTATGTAGAAAAAAAATATTGGAGAAATGCATTATTAAAATTTATCTTCAAAAGTTTGGCTTGACAACAAATTAAAATTAAAAAAAAAATAGCGACCAACAACGAAGATCTTCTGGGCAACTTTCTTTGTATACTGTCGCAACAGGTTGTCGATGGATAACTCAGTTTCCAATACTATGTGAACCCTTCGGGAAATACACTGCGACGAATCCTCCGGAAGTCTTGCAACGATATGCAGAAGTGGAATTAGACGTTGAAAACGCTAACCCGCGTGCCGTCAGCTACGACTTCTTCACAAGGTAAAACAGCCCATATCAAGAGACGTAATGACTATGAACGATCAAAGCTACTCCAAAAACAGACGGAGACACAATGAAGCCATTCAAAAATCTAAAAAGAACACTGAGTTGAACTGAAAAATAATTAATGATTTTGTTCATACAAATTATCTGGAACTTGAAGTGGGTTGGATCTATCTGGTAAACGTCTTCTCAGTCTACATATCTCTCGTTTCCTCATCCTCATCTTTAATAAACAAATCAACACTGCTAATTTTATTTTACTTTATATTTTTAAACAGAGAACAATTTTCCATCAACAAATATTTTTGATATAATTTTTTGTTTAGCTTATTAATGACTCAATGACATTACATTTTCACTTTTTGACGTTGGCAGAATTGTATTCAAAGGCGAACGTCGTAGTTCGCTATTCATAATACCACGACAAAGGTAGTTCGCCAAATCGTTCGACTAAAGGCGAACGTTCGACTCGCGAGTCATAATAGGGCCCTATAACTTAGTTGCTGTACTCCAAGCCTGAAGAAATGGAACTTAATAGCTTATATGAGGGATGTCACTTATTCCGATAAGTGTGCACTAAGGCAATGAAAACGGACTTAACTGTTGGGATAAGATTCTATGTTGAATCTCAGGTATAACCAGTAATAAGATACTAAAACAAAAATTACCAACATACAGAAAATATAATAGGACGAAACTTACGAAAGCAGATTTGAAAATAACGAAATTTCTTTGCATAGTATTTTTGCATTATTTATTCTATGTTAAATCTCAGGTATAACCAGTAATAAGATACGAAAACAAAAATTACCGACGTACAGAAAATATAATAGGACGAAAATTACATACTTTCGTTTGAAACTTTCGAAAGCAGATTTGAAAACAACGAAATTTCTTTGCATAGCATTTTTGCATTATTTATTCTATACGCAAGGCATGATGGTTAATGGGTTTGTTGTTATGAAAGTGTTGTAGTTTATGTTGATAATAATTAAATATGACTTATCAATAAAATATTATATTTAAGTTCTAGGAGATATTCTTAATCACAGTAAATATTATTCATCAGAATTGAATGACTAATTAGGAATTCAAAACTCAAACACAAAGAAGACAAGAAAAACCAAACCAGTGCAAACAAAATAATAAAACTCTTATTCACTCATCTTTAGAGATATGTATCTACTTTACGAATAGATATGATTATTCAATGACTTCTATCTTAAAACTATAAGTTCAATACATTATATTAATGACATCGCCTTTATCAATAAAGCATTAAGCAGTTTAAGGGGGAAGATTCTTTATACTAAGTTATCCGATTATCAAACAAATATGTAGTTATAAAAAAACAACAACAAAAACAATATTTAACAGCTGGTTAACACTTGAATGCTTCCTTCATCTTCCTTGCACTTAGTAGCTGTTGCTTCTATGCAATTGGAATGACAATCGTTTATTTGCTGGCGTTTTCATTCAAAACTATAATATATAACGAACACGACTTGGTCGACAACACTTGCTCTAAAAGCAGCTTTGCTTAATATGAAAATTGTTTCCCCAACATAACTTTATCTCACTATCTTGTTAGATGTTAGATTGACAGCTACGATTGACGCGACGTTGTCATTCGCATTTAATTTAAACGATTGGAGCCCTTGCATGTACATGTTTATGTTTTACAAACACGTAAAATCAGTTTTTAGAAATGAAAAAGGTGTATTTATAAGCGCTTAATGTTTAAATTGACAATATTGCTCTAGTGACATCTTCAAATAAAAAGAACCGTTATAAAATTAAATTTTAACACTACTAAAGCGTGGGGATAAACTTCTAAGAATATTTATTTAAATTTGAGTCATTTCGGTATAAGCCCACAAAGTTTGATAGATACAGCGATTTATAGATAGTTTAACTCACGTTTCACACAGTAATAAAGAAATGGAAATGGTTTTTTACATGAAACAAATACTTTTCCTTTAGAGCAACTACGAATATTTTTTTTACAAATTTCAAAATTCTGAAAGACACAATAAGAAGAACTGATACAATTGATAGAAAGAATAGAATTATGTTGTCTGTGAAGTTCAACAATCGGTTAAAGTTTAGTTTTGATATCAGTGTTTTCATATTTCAAATTAAAAATTAATCATCTTCTTTTTTTAATCGAAACTCACGAGAGCAACGAGAAAATTGTGATAAAAATCGAAAGATAAATAACAATCTTTCATGCGTACAGAACAAATATATACATAATGTACATAGAAGTGTTTTTACTGATTTGTTTAGGCAAAGGCACTGGTCAGCAGCGTGAGATATTCTAGTCTTAAAATAGGCAATATAATCTGATAAGAACTTCTGTAAGACTTTGAAGCGGTAAAATGTGTAAATCAATATGAAGCTGTAGTGGTTCGATTTATCTGTACAGAATAATAGACAATAGAGCAAAAAGGAAAGTAGTTTGCAATAGATTTAAGTCACGCTGTACGACGTTTTTAAGAGATGCAATGCCACCTACTGCGAGATTGAAATATAAACAGTTTAGAGATAGGCAGCAGTTGTTTACTTTAAGTATTTTAATTATTTTGACTTGAACTTTTTGATAACTAAAATAAACATTATAAGAAATAAAAGGGGAAAAGATTTCAAATCCTATTGTTATTTTAATAAAAGAATAAAAGATGTAAAAACTTTAAAATATTATTGACTTTCAGGAAGTTACAAAATTTTTAGACAACAAAAACAAGAGAACATAATACAGATGACCTACTTTTTAGCTTAGGTACCTATGGATTCTTATCATCAATCTTATAGCTGCGGTCAAAATTAAAGCAGTAAGAGAAAGTATTCAAAAATTTCTATAAAATAAATACATATCGCTTATTAACCGATATAAACTACTTATATTTATTAAGCAAGATTAATTTTAATCTACGCAATGATAGGAATGGGATACCTTTCCAATTTGCTTTCTACACCATTACTAGTGGTGGGTTTTTAAGATGCAACCACTCTTTTAACATTTAGCCAAAAGTTCTCAATAGAATTATGGCGATGTGATTGAAGAGGTCAATTCAAAACAGAAACATAACTGACATTGAATTACTTCTTAGCTTTTTTGCTGGTTTGCTTTGGGTTAAACTTCTCTGATTGGCATTTTCTCATCTATGTACATAAGGCAGCATGATTGCTGAAGAATATCAACCGAAATACGTTCATATGCTGATTATAACATTGTGCTGGAGGCACTTAAAAATGGGTTTCAAAAATTGATTTTTCTTTGACAGGGACCAAAATCTTCAAATCCCTATTTGAAGAGAAATTTATATACATGTACATGAAACACACAGACCAAACGAAAAAGTTTAGGCCCCACTTTTGGTTTAAGCTTCAGTTCAAAAATAAATTTGATTTCACAGTGTCATTTAAATCTTGAACAGAGTTCATTCTGTAGTTTAAGTTAAACGACACTATTCTTCCGTTTAAACCTTAGTTCAACAACCACTTCACACATAGAATTTATTTTCATTTTTTAATTTGAACTGAAACAAAACAAACTTGTCTTGTTTGTTTGTTCTTTGATTCAAATAGAAAACGAAAACAACTTTTTTTATAACGTCACATAACAACTACGGACAATCCTGCCAATTTATATTCATACAATTTAGTTAAACCACGTTCAATTAACCTGAAGTTCAGATTAGACTGCAAAACCGGACGAGTTGAAATTCAAATTTAAACTCCAGTTTAGGTTTCATTTTTATTAAAAGGCTTGGTAGTTGGGTGTTTAAGGAAGGACGTAGTCACTGATTTGGGTCAATATTGCGATGTCTGTGATATAAAGCTTATAAACGCGAATGTTGAAAACAATGTGATATAAAGCTTATAAACGCGAATGTTGAAAACAATAAAGAAAAACTTACACTTTTATACTCTGTCGGAAATGACGTGCTTAATAAGTTTAGTTAGGAATTTCAAGTTGTTAAAAAGAGATGGTGGCTGATAAAATTGGCATCGGATTATACGATCTAATGCCATTAGCCAAAGCAAGGAAACAGTTTGGGACAATCTTTACCCGGCTTTGGAGGTTATGTCATCAGGTTAACTTCGCCAATAAGAACAAAAAGGTCTGTTTTAAGTGAAACACCATAAAACATTGGATAATTATTACCCAAGATCGGGATAACGACTTGAGAACATGCACCTGTAACGTGTATACTACATTGACATTGACATACGGACATTTAATTGGTATATTAACCAGGTAATAGTTGATTTTCAGGAACCAGCTAGTATTGGGTCTTAACTGAGTTGCAACATAACGACTACTACGGGTACTAGGATCAGTACTCTGTGAAGCAATGTCTTGTTGTAGAGTTATTGCATTTATAAATATGATCACAATTCACAACTTGGCACTTTTTGATTTGAATCCAACAAATGTTAACTAAAATGGAAAATGGATTTTTTAAAAAATACTAAAAACTAAAATTACTAATGTTAATGCTGAAATTTGCGTTTTTTTTTTAAAGTAGTTTTCTATGTAGATATCACAAATGGATATTGGCATGTTGAAATTTATTTAGCTGTTAAATAATACTAAACGTTCTGCTGATGGTATCGCCACAAGCTAAAGGATATTGTTCTCTCGCAGGCTCAAGATGCATACACGAAGGGCAAATCTGTTTAGACGCCACTTAAAAGAATTTACCCTAGGAGGATTCCTTGACATTCCTTCAACAACGTTGACTTGCATGGATCGAAACAATAAGTGACATGAGAATCACAACAAACCGCAGCCATAGAAACTTTCCTCTCAATTGCCACATTCGATCTATTCACGAAGGAGGAAGGACTGTGGTCACAGAATCATTATAAACTTCACTGACAGACATTCAAACAGAATATATTTTACTGATTTTAACTAAGTGACACAATGAAGATATGGATAGAAAACCGGGTCCTAAACGCAAATCATGTATCGGTCTTTACAGATGGTTCCAAAACGGAAGCTGATGTACGGTCAGGCATTTTCTCAGAAAACCCACCCATAAATAGATTATTTAAAACTCCGAAACTTTTGCAGTGTTTTCCAAGCGGAAGTTTCAGAGGCCGCAAAATATCTTTTCACATGTAAACTGACGAACAAGAACATTGATATCTTCATATACATATAGCCAAATGGAAATCAGATCCATTTCGACAACTGTCACAAAGTCAAAATTAGTTACTCGTTGTCGTAGTGAATTAATATTGCTCGACAAAACAAATTCGGTCACACTTCAATGTGGCTAAAAACGATTCATCACTTGTACCCTGGGTGCTTATGCCAATTGAGCAAGAAAAGTATGGAATTAACCAGTTTCCTCAGGACCGCAAATGACACACAGTCAACAATTGACTCCTATCGGGTTTCATTGAGATCCGAGTGAGGTAATACGGCTTGCCGCATCATCACTCCGCCTAACCTAACCTCTATTGGTGGTTTGGAGTTTGGAATTTTAATGTCATGGGCAGAACATGTGACCCAAGTTCGAAAAGGAATTATGCGCAATCCTCCTAAAATGTGGCTTGTACTAGAATACGAAAATCATCAGTTCACGTTTTTTTGAAAAATTAACTAAAATTCCATCCATGAAATTTTTCCAAAAAAATTTCGTTACATTTAACCTTAGCGTGAACAATTTTGGAATGCCTTAGAACTGCACAAACGCTTGGAAACATTTTGTTATTGACGAGTCACGTTTTCTTTTTTTTTCGGTAGATAGGTATGTTAAAGAACAGAACACCAGATACCGGTGATATAACAACAATAAGGAATGCTATGATAAGCAGGTTTCCGTCAATGGATTTCAATTTTGAATGTTTTTTTGTAAACTAGGGAGAGACCGAAACTGCTGACGGGTATACCGGGATTATATTGCGTTATTGCTGTACATTTTATTTGTCTTGATAACCATCTAATGATATGTTGCGTTTTAGAAGGGTACAACAGCACTGATGACCTCAATTACCCCAATTCTCGTGCCAGGGCGAAACGCATTTGGATTAGAGTTGTACAAAAATGATTAATTTATCCTTAAAGTTTACTGTTTTCAAAATTGTATCTTAAATTTTCTTAAGTGATGTTGGTTAACGGCCCGTGTCCGGTTTTTAAAATTTAACTAAAACATTAGGTTTTGTGGAACACCAAATTTGTTTGCTTTAATATTTTTAACGAGCGCTTGCAACTCTAGGATTTAATAGTCAAATTCGTTATGCTTCTATCAGATTATCCTTTCATTTTGGGCTGTCAACGTGAGTGATATTTAAATATTGTATGTTTTTGGTCTTTGTGCGTAACGAAAAAAAAAGAAGAAATTTTGCCTTCCAAATCATTTCTTTACTGTGTGCTGTTAGAACTCAGAAGAACTTAAAGTGTGGCAGCTTGTAAACTTTAAGTTGCATACGTCAGAAGTAAAGTCTACTTTGTTTAGAGGACAACCTTTCTCGTAAGGAAAATATTTGATACACATCTGATCTACGCATGTTATATACAGAACAAAAATCAAATGGCAACAGAGAGAAAAACAAAAAACGCATGAAAACACAAACCCTTTTGTTATTTGGCACATTGGCTATAAATAAAAACAATTTTTCAAAACTTAACAACAAGAGGATTTAATAAATATAAAATAAACCAAACTTACCACCAGAGTCAAGGCGCTGCTCCTCGGAAATTTTTTATAAAATAAATGTTTTGATATCCACCCCACGTCGTAGAGGAATTATGTTCCACAGAATTGAACCTTAATTTCAGAACAGGTTTTTCCGATGTTTAAATTATTTCTTATAGGACAATCGAGGGAATCTTTCTGGACAGCGTCTCTCCAATAACAACAGTTGTTTTTTTTTTTTATTTTTTCTCCTTTTAACTCAAGCTTATCTATTGCAATCCTTTCATGCGCTGCGATTCCAATCAAGGATTACAAATTCATCATCAAAATCGGGAAAAAACATCCGGAGATGATGGCACAGCTGAATCACAAATTTGCATTGTGCTGCAATTCCACAAATCCGGAAGCTATCTTTTTCTACCTCGCCAGAGATGTGGAGAGAAAGCGACGACGAGATAGTTGGGATGCTTTTCTAGCAAAGTTCACTCTTTTTTGTAGATTTTCGACTTTAAATTTACAATAAATTTTCTTTAAATATTAAATAAAATTGTGTAGTGCTTCTGTGGACAATGGTTGGTGATGGATAGATGATGATGATGTTAGGGATTGTGCCACCGAACACGAAAAACACATGCGATGAAGAATTTGTAGTTTTTCTTCTTTTCTTTTTTTGTCTCTGCAGTTATTTTCAATTAAAACATAAAACAAAATAAGAAAGTTTTTAATTTGATGTTTGATATTTTTGAAAATTTATGGCGATTTTTTTAAATTCTACTTGGGCATTTTTGAAGAAACGAATCAGAAAAATATATTAAAATCTGCGATCGCCATTTTGACAAAAAAAATTTTATTTGACATTTTCTCGACGAATGGATTTTCTTTCAGTGGAATTGCATACAGTTGTAGATAATATTGAGCAAAATGACATCTAGTTGTATATGGATAAGGAAAATATGATGTGGTGTTTGTAAAATGTGATGACGATGTGTGGAATTTTTGTGATGTTTTCTTTGTGTGTACTTAACTTAGGTTTTTAGTTCTAGAGAGAAAATATTGTGAAGTGGCGCTAGGTGCATTAAGAAGACATAGCAGGGTGCTTATTAGGTTAGGTAGAGTACACATTAAGTGCTCTCCATTGCTTATAAGTGGAACGCTTTTATTTTGTCAGTGGTACTTTTTAATTAAAAATGAAAAAAAATCTATGATTTGGATTAATTTCTTTAATACACTTTTATAACTTAAGACTGAATCAAAAATATCTCATGTGGTATGTTCTGTAGTGGAGCGGTGTGCCAGCAATGTGAACGCTTGTGTGTAGTTATGTTAAAAAGGAAAGAAACGAATATATATGTCATGACATGACAGCATTACAGCAGCTAGACACAAAATTAAAGATACTGCCGCAAAATTTTAAACAGCCTATTATTAAGGAATTAGTAGGCGTGTTTTTTTTCACAAGTCCATATAGAATTGTAGAAAAAAACGACATCGGGACTAAGCGCTTTAGATGCAAATGCAACAACTACTTAAATCTATACAGAGTTAGCTAAAACCAGATAATTTTCGAGACTTAATCTAATACTACGTTTCCACTGAATGATAATCTAGATTATTTTCCAGTTTTACTGCTTTTACACGAAAGCGATTTTTAATCTTAGTTTCTCTTTTGGAGTCATCTTCTGCTTTGTGTAACCCCGCCACCACACACGTCTCTCTCCTACGGGCTTAAAAATCGCAAGGTAATATTGCTTCGTTTAAAAGCAGCTTTTGATTTAAAATAATCTAGTTGTGTTTCCACTGGACTTGTTAGATTTATTTTGACATCTAAAATCTTAATTACAAGCAGTGTCAGTTATTAGAATGTTTTTTTTTTGTTCAGTTTGTCAACAGACTGTTTTTTTTTTCTTTTTTCTTCCATCAAACTGTCAGATTCATTGGAAATAGAAAAGTGAATCCGTTCAGTACAGTAGATTTCAAGTAGATTTATTTGAAATCTCGAGCGAGATGATTAATTTTTGTACGGTAAATCTAGATATTTCAAGAAGATTTCAAGTAGATTTGAGTAAACCTTAGATTATCGTTCAGTGGAGACGCAGTCATTGACGTATTATACATATATGGACTGCTAGTCGTATGAAATTTCTATACAAACATTTCAATGAAATGGTTCAACCTCTCCCTACCGACATTAGAGCTCTTGGTGCAAAAGTGGTAAAAATAAATATTAATTCCAGAGGCCATCTCTTGGCTCCTGGCCTGAACTACGATTTTTGCCATAGAAACTATAGCCATCTATCTCAATTTGAACTTTACATTTTAACGTTATCCAAGACAAAATAATAACATTAATATAAAGGGTGTTCAGCGAAATTTGTGAACACGCGAGAGCAAAGCTTTTAGTTTAATGAAAACTGCTTTACGGCGGATATTGTCTTCTATGGCCTGAATTGCTTGGCGATTGTTGCTGTAAAGTTTTGACAGGTAACCTAATAAAAAAGTAGAACTTGTTCTTCGTAAATTTATATTTATATTTTAAAATGGAAACGGCATTTTTGTCATTATATTTATCTAACTATAAGTGAATTTGCTATTATTTCAAAAAAATCTCCTATCTACATAAATGTAAGTAGAACAATATGAACTTTTTAATTTATCTTTTCATGTTGAATCGCATCCATTTTTTACTAGATAGTTTTCATCATGATTTGAACACAATGTTCACAATAAATTGAAATGAAAAGTTAAATTTTGATTTGTGTTAAACAATAAGGTGTTTACATATTGATATATGTAAGTAATGCTCTTCTCCTGTCTATGATAAATGCTATTATGACTCTTAAATCGGTAAATAAAGCATGAAAATAGCCCTCAAGTTTTTATTTAATAATAAACTTAAACAATTCCCGCTCAACACCCTTTACAAACTCAATTATGTCAAAAATTGATATATCAAATACCAAAACCAAAAGTTACACTATGTTTTCCGAGTTTGCACCAAGAGCGCTAGTGCCATATAGTTTTAAGTTGAACCATCGTGAAGTTGGGCTCTGGCAGTCCATGTATAATAAGTCAATGGACGCAGTATTAGACACGATAAAAATGTGATGCCAAAATAATATTATCTATATGTTATCGATAATTTGTTCAGAGAAGTCAAAAGTGACGTTTTTGGATGCTGGTTGATGCTAGTCTGAATACAGCTGACAAATGCCATAGCGTACAGTGCTTCCAGTAAATTTGAAAAAAAAGCTCCTAAATCCCGATGTCGTTTTTTTCTACAATTCTATACGGACTTGCGAAAAAAACACGGCTAGTATGATACTACTTAACAATTTGCTAACTTCATAGAAGTTTACTAACTCATTTTTTAATTTAAAACATTTTCCAACTAGTATCGTACTAAAAGAATTTTCTTAATAAATAGCTTCTGAACACACCTAAAACAATGACATTTTTTTTATGTTTGCAAATGTCAAAGCGTCATATGAAGCTAGCACGATACTAAAAAATAAAGAAGGTGATAGATGATTCTATCTTTAATAAAAAGGTAGAGAAAGTATGATGCTATATTGGATTAAAATTTGCAAATTCGTTGTTTTAACCTAGTATCATACTAAAACAGCTTTAGCATCGTACTAATTCAATTAAAATTTTGCCCCAATAACTTTTGAAATTGCAGCAGTGGTAATCGAAGGTAATAATTTCAATCTCTTGCAATAGATACCTAATGCGCACGTCCCGTCGTTGGCACCACCAACCTGCGAGATGGAATAACATCTCTTTTTTACTTCATTTTTATACTCCCTGTATTTCCAGTGATGGACATCATTTTGTCTCAACAATTCTATTGAATGTTCGGACGTTTCAAACACAAATATTTTTTTTTAAATACCAAAAACTCTTGTGTTTTGACATATATGTATAGTGTTTTCTTTATTACAAAATAGCAAAATATCTGTTTTGACATTTGAGTATTTGTTTCATTTTATATACTCCATATCGTGGTATGGCGCAATCGAAGCACAAGCGATTCCTGCACAATACAACACACTTTACAATTGTGGTTTTAAGTATATAAAACACATTGCAGCGATAGCGGCACACCACACGATATAGTTAGGTGTGGTTGCGGCCTTACATCAGATAAATTATGTGTGTAATGCGAGAAACAGATTGGCACAGCAACTTCAACAGCAACTTTGACAACCACGTCACTCTTTTTAGAGCCAGTGGTTTTAAATGGCTTTGATTACATTAACACAGCAACTTCGACATCGACATCAACGTTAGACCTAAACCCTAAATTTGCTGCCGCTGTGCAAATGCTACCAACTTTTAAGGTGAAATTTGTCAGTATTATCAACACTCAAATGAAAATGTGAGAACCATCTTTTTTTTTTGTCTATTTATTTTGGTTTTGACAATGGCAGGATTTTAGGAAATTATGTACGGCAAATTCATTTCGCATTTGAAACTATTTTGATTATATATGCTGTCAAAAACGCTGTTCACGTTGTAATCTATTTCACAAGACTTTTGATGTTGAAGTTTTCGTTGCTGTTAAAGTTGCTGTTGAAGTTACTGTGTTAATCTGTTTCTCGCATAATGTTTTCCCATGTTTTTCTCTGCATTAATTGTCATAATTTTTTGACAACTGTTAGTATGACACAAAATTTGTACTATCTTGTCATATGTTGTAAAATCTTTTTTTCTTAACTGCAAGTAATGTACATGTTTCTAAATTATAATATTGTTATATTAAGGCAATCAACAATTTACTAATTACCTTTGTATTCATTATGTTTTATTTCGTTTTATTTCCATAATTTAGGATGCGTTCTTTTAATTTTGACAGTTGCGTAAGAAAAATTATAGGAACTTGTCAACACATCCATAAACATTGAAATGAAGATAGAGATGCTATAATAAAAATGAACTATTTGTTTTCACAACAATCCTCATCATCTATTCTCGAGTTTCTTATGGTCTTCATTCATAAAGATATCTGGATTTTAGTCTTTTCTCTGTATTCATCTAACAATTAACCGTCCAACCGTGTCGTTCCTTCTTTCCTTTCAGATAAAAAAGAACATTTTGAAGAACGAAAGCTTATTAATAACCAGCAGTACGCCTTTCCTACAATAGCTCCACTGGAGACTGTTGTGAAAAAATATTTTAAATTACTCGAATATTATAATACAACGCCTTATGAACCTATAAGTTTACAATTTGTTATAGATATGAAAAATTTGTTTTGTTGTAAGGACTTTATACAGAAGAAACAACTAAAAATTTATTATTTTTACAAATTTTGGCAAAAATCTATTATGTATATAATATGCAAGTTCTGTAGGTAAAATGTCATTCATATTGTAATATTTTTACTAGGTTCGTTAAATAAAACTTATCACTCTTTTCAGTATTTCTTCTTTATTTACACTTTCCAATTCAAAACAGTAAATCTCAATTTATAATCAGCTCAAATACTTTTATTCAATTTAAATCACACTTGTTTAAAAACACAATCCAATAAGCAATACTTTTGCACACTTTCACAATCCAAAATCAACTGTGTCTCGCTCACCGTGAACACTCCCTTATATACTCAAATTAGTTGTTCTCGAAAGTTCTTGTCTTGGAATGTTCTAGATGTTTGGAATAAGGGGAAATACATTTGACATTGGAAAAGAGCTTTTCGTTTCTTCCATAAATTTGATATGCAGTTTTCCAACAGATGGCGCTGTAGTAGTATAAAGCTCTGTTCACAACATTGCCCCCTTCTTAAGATTGTTCGTCCCGAACAATTCCATCTCCAGATTCGCCACTGTATCGGTGCAGCCGATCGCTATGCACAACTTTTAACTTTCCTCTTGACCCTCTTTGAATTCGGTAAACGACATCATTGATTTTCGTGACGACAGTATAAGGGCCTTCCCAGTTTTGTTGAAGCTTCGGAGACAATCCCTTTTGACGATGTGGATTATACAGCCATACACGATCTCCTACTTGGAATCCTGTCGTGTTTGCTCTTGTGTCGTACCTTGTCTTCATTCGATCGCTGTAAGCGCTCATTCTAGTCCTGGTCCTTTCGTGGATGTCGATTAGCCTCTCTTGTAGGTCACTCACGTAATCCCTTGTTTCCTTAGACTCTTGTGATGGATGTCCAAACCTTATCTCACTAGGCAGCCGTATGCTTCTTCCAAACAGGATTTCAGATGGCGTTTGTCCTGTTGAGCTATGTATTGCACTTCGGTAGGCCATCAAAAATAGTGGTACGTGCCTATCCCAGTTTCTTTGGTAGTCGCCTACGACTTTAGTGAGGTGTTCTTTTAAGGTCCTGTTGAATCTCTCGACCATTCCATCAGATTGCGGGTGAAGTGGTGTGGTTCTCGTTTTCTTAATGCCAAGGAACGCGCAGACCTCTTGGAATATGTTCGACTCGAAGTTCCTTCCTTGGTCGGAATGAAGTTCCATAGGCACACCAAACCTGCTTACCCAGTTAGACACAATCTGGTCGGCCACGGTCTTGGCTTCTTGGTTCGGAATAGCGTATGCCTCAGGCCATTTGCTGAAGTAATCCATTACCACCAGAATGTATTTGTTTCCAGCATTCGTTTCCGGAAATGGGCCAGCCACATCAACAGCAATCCTTTCAAACGGTGAGCCGACATTATATTGCATCATTTTTCCTTGCAGTTTTCTACCAGGTCCTTTGGTTGCAGCACAAGCGTCACAATTTCGGCACCACTTTTCAACGTCGTCTCTTGCATGCAACCAGTAGAATCGTTGCCTCACCTTTTCAAAAGTCTTATTGACTCCCAAATGGCCTCCTGAAGGTCCATCATGCATCTCTCGAAGAACCTCTTTGATTTTCGATTGAGGTAACACAAGCTGCATCACATAGGATTTACCATCAGCGGACTCCCATTTTCGCCGAAGAACACCTTCTTGCACATGAAGTGAGTCCCATTGTGCCCAATAGGCCTTTAAAACTGGACTCCTATCGGAAATGTCATTCCATGCGGGTTTTTCTTCATGTTCCTTCCATGCGAGAAGAGGTTCAATGTCGGGGTCTTCTTGTTGAGCAGATCTTATTTCTTCATTGCTCCATCCACAAATGGGGTCAGCCCTTATTCGCAGAATATTGATGGATTCCTTTTCTTCTTGTCGCCTGCAATGCTTGCAATCTATTTTACAAGGTCTTCGGGATAGTGCGTCGGCATTTGAGTGCAGCTTTCCCCTTCGGTGTTGAATTTCGTAATCGTAAGTCTGCAGTCTTTCTATCCACCTTGCGACTTGTCCTTCTGGGTTCTTGAAGTTCAACAACCAGTTAAGAGCACCATGATCGGTTCGTAGAAGAAACTTCTGTCCATAGATGTATTTGTGGAAGTGTTTCGTTGCCAAGATGAGTGCCAATAGTTCTCTTCTGGTCACACAGTAGTTCCTTTCGGTCTTCGACAGTACTTTGCTGAAATAGGCGACAACCTTTTCTTCGCCATTGTGCACTTGTGATAGAACAGCGCCGACTCCCACGTTGCTTGCATCAGCATCGATGATAAAAGGCTTGCCTGGAGTCGGATAGATCAGCACCGGAGCATTGCATAGACGGTATTTCAGTTCTTGGAAGGCTTTTTCACACTCACCTGACCATCTAAACTGCTTATTCTTTTCCGTAAGCTGATGCAAACTCTTCGCAATTCCGGCAAAGTTCTTTACAAAACGTCTGTAATAAGTAGCAAGACCAAGAAAACTTCGTAGTTGATGTTTGTCCTGTGGTGTTGGCCAATTTTTGACGGTGTCAACTTTTTCAGGATCGGTCTTGACTCCTTGGGACGAGATGATATGTCCCAAATACTTTACTTCAGTCTGGAATAGTGCACATTTTTCTGGGTTTAGTTTAAGGTTAGCCTCTCGAAGTCTCTGGAACACACCCCTTAGGTTCTTGCAGTGTTGGTCGTATGTTTTTCCATAAACGATAACATCATCCAAGTAGACAAGACAAGTTTTCCACGTCAGGCCTTGAAGGACGCACTCCATCAAACGCTCAAATGTTGCCGGAGCGTTGCAAAGACCAAATGGCATCACATTGAACTGCCAGAGCCCATTACCTGTGGAGAACGCTGTCTTTTCTCGATCTTCAGGGTGAATTTCAACTTGCCAATATCCACTTTTCAAGTCCAGTGTTGAAAACCATTGTGCTCCTTCCATCGCATCTAAGGTGTCGCTAATTCTTGGCAGGGGATAGCTATCTTTCTTGGTCACGTCATTCAACCTTCGGTAGTCTACACAAAACCGTGTACTTCCGTCCTTCTTTTTGACTAGGACCACTGGTGATGCCCAAGGACTCTTGGAGTTCTCAATCAAACCATCCTTCTTCATGTTGATAATCATTTTCTCAACTTCACATTGTTTGGCCAGTGGAAGACGTCTTGCGGGCTGACGAATGGGTCTTGCATCTCCTGTATTTATTCGATGCTGCACCATTTGTGTCCTTCCATATTTCCCGTTTGGTGAAGCAAAAATGTCAGCATACTCATTCAGAAGGCTTTCTGCCATTTTAACCTGATGTTGGTCTAGGTTAGCTGAATTGAGTATTTTTGCCTTGATGCTATTGAGCTCCTCAGGATCGAATGTCTTTCTCGGTGTTTCAGCGTCAATTCGTGTTATGGCTGCGACAGATTCGCACTTACCGATAACTTCTCCTTTCACTAACTTTACATCGTACGGTTTGGTGTTGAGTATCCGTACGGGGACCATGTTGTTCTTCGGAGCCACAAGTGTCTTCCCAATGATGACGTTTTGGGAAGAACAATCTGGGCCTGGTTCCACCATTAGGTATCGATGGCGTCCACACTCACCTTCTACTTTTGTCCAAACAAATACCTCAGAAGAAGTAGGAATAACAACATCTTCTTTGATGAAAGTCCTTAGAGTTGTTGTTCCTTCGTGCCCATAGATCATTGGAATCTCTGTATTCTGGTATTTGAGTACCTGGTTGCCGATATCCAAAACTACACGATGTTCTTTCATGAAGTCCATTCCGATAATGCACTCGTCACATATATCTGCCACCAAAAATTTGTGTGAGAATTCCAGACCTGCAATTCGAATTCCAAGTCGGACTTCACCATAAACCCTAGCTGCTTCTCCTGTGGCAGTTCTAAGACGGTAGCTATTCGTGTTATGTAGCCAATTCAGGTGTACTAGGTCTTGACGCACAATGGAGGCTGTGGCACCGGTGTCGATTGTGACCACACGTTTGTTGCCATTTAAAGTTGCCTCGACAGTCAGACTTTTATTATCTCGCTTAGTCTGAGAGACCTGGATGGTGTTTCTGGGGCCATCGATACCAGAAACCAGCTTCTGCCCCTCGAAGTTGGTTCTTACTCGTTTCCCTGTTCCCTGGGAAACTGTTCGGGAAGTAACACTGATGTTATTGTTACCTTGTTCTGGGTTTGAAACTCCGTGTCCACAATGTTGACAAGCTCTTCTTGGTGGTAATCGACATTGACGCTGTAAATGTCCGGTCTTGTTGCAATTCCAGCACTTTGCAAGTCCGTTTCGTTGGTTTCTTTGGACATCAGTTCTTTGGCATGAGCATTCTTCGACGATGGCTTCTCTAAGTCGATGTACTCCGTGAGAAGCTTGCTCAGCTGCTTCCATTGTCAAGGCAAACGCTAATGTTTCAGAAAGCGTTCGTTTTCCAGCAGTTCGCACGGCCCTTTGAAGATGTATGTCGGAAATGGCGCGAACAAATGCCTCAACTGCGAACTGGTTACAAATTTCCTCTCCAACATCTGGATATGCAAGATGAACAAGCCTTTCAATGTCCGCTTGCAGTTGTTGTAGAGTTTCTCCCCTCTTCTGAACTCTGGAATTAAGTTGCACTTTGAAGACTTCTTTCATGTGGCTGTTACCAAAGCGTTTGTCTATAGCCAAAACCAAGGAATTGAAGTCGCCGTTCTTATCTGTTGGTATGGTTTGCAACAACTCAGCAGCTGCTCCTCTAAGAGCAAGAGTTAAGGCTATATACTTGTCAGCCTCATCCCAGCCATTTGTTGTGGAAGCTGCCTCGAATTGCTTCTTGTATATAGACCAAGAAGTTTGTCCATCAAAGGTTGGAGGTTGCATCTCTTTTTTTCTCAAAGTTTCCCCAGAACTTTCCCGAATCTTTATGTTTCGAACACGGTCTAACTCTTTTGAAAACTTCTCCATTTTGTTGTCGACTAGCAATGAAACACGTTCATCTAACACTTTTGAAAACGTCTCCATTTTGTTTTCGACTTGATTCCCTAGCAATGAAACACGTTCATCTAACTCTTTTGAAAACATCTCCATTTTGTTGTCGACTTGATTCTCCAACAATGAAACACGTTCACCAAGTACAGATACATTATTCTCGATATTAACAAGCTTGCCTTCTAGCATGTTCCTCTGCTCTTCCAGAAGGTCTTTTTGTTTCTCCAGGCGTTCGAGAATATTCTTTTGTTCGTTTTTCTGCTCATTTCGTTGCTCTTCGAGACGTTCGAGAACATTCTTTTGTTCGTTTTTCTGCTCATTTCGTTGCTCTTCGAAACGTTGAAGCAGAAGACTAATCATATTTGAAACATCTACATTTTTACTTACGTCTTCTTGTTCAGCGTCAGCTTCAAAGACGAAAATGTCCGGGTCTTCATTTTGTTGTTTCAAATATTCGGCCAAACGCAGAACAAGCTCATTTTTCGATCCTGCTCTAGAAAGTTCTCGCTTGCCTAATTCACTTTTCAGCTCATTACAATTGAGCTCTTTCAGTAACTTGCTCATTTTTTTTTTTTTTTTTTTTCGCACACTTCACTTCACAATAAGTTTTATCCCACTTCTGACACCAATGTAATATTTTTACTAGGTTCGTTAAATAAAACTTATCACTCTTTTCAGTATTTCTTCTTTATTTACACTTTCCAATTCAAAACAGTAAATCTCAATTTATAATCAGCTCAAATACTTTTATTCAATTTAAATCACACTTGTTTAAAAACACAATCCAATAAGCAATACTTTTGCACACTTTCACAATCCAAAATCAACTGTGTCTCGCTCACCGTGAACACTCCCTTATATACTCAAATTAGTTGTTCTCGAAAGTTCTTGTCTTGGAATGTTCTAGATGTTTGGAATAAGGGGAAATACATTTGACATTGGAAAAGAGCTTTTCGTTTCTTCCATAAATTTGATATGCAGTTTTCCAACAGATGGCGCTGTAGTAGTATAAAGCTCTGTTCACAACAATATTATTCATGTGTAAGATAGAAATTTTGTATGTATACAAAAATTTTTTTAAATTGTACCTACTATACACAGATAATGGTTGGTGTGATGGACCAACCCAGAAGGTTCTGGGTAGAATAAATAAATAAATAAATAAAATGAATGAGAACGAATGAGAATTATGATTGATTTTTGCTGTGGAAAATCTTGTAAGTCTTTTCCGTCACCAAATATTCTTCTAAATATTATTCCATTTCAAATCGAAATTTAGCTCGAGAATAAAAAAATGTGCCAGACAATTATTTCGTGTGCTAAATATTGACAGATAAGTTATGTACAGTTGGATGAGAAATTTTGATTTTTAAGCTGGAGCAGAGAACCTCTTTGCTAAAGCTTGACATAATTTTAGCTTTGCTAAATTTTGAAGAAGAATTTGTATGGAAGATAAAATTTAGTCGTTCTAACACACACAAAAATTCAAGGGCACCCAATTCCTCCTAACGCATACAAAGAAATGGTTGAAAGTGGTAAGTTACTAGATTATGGCCGATTTAACGAAGGACTTTTTTAACATTTAACAGACTTTTTAACTTTAAAGTGGGATTTTTTGGTTTCACGAATCGCTTTTTAATTAAACAAGATTTTAAATAACCTTATAAGCTAAAAGAACATTTATGGCTCATTAAATTTTAAAAGTGTCATTGAAATATGATCAGATGGCAGTTAACAAGTGGATATAGCAGCTGACATTTTTGTCTTGTAACATTTTTATTTTCAATTTTTAGAGATACATGAATGTTAGAAATGATATTTTTATGATTTGCTTTCTAGTTAGAATACTTATCGGTCGTTTTCTTCCGACGATGAAGAGCAACACATAGGAATTCGCCTTGCAAGAGTGTACCAGATTCACAGGAATACATTCTCCGACTACGACGGTATTGACTTCAAAATTGGCGCGTTTAGGATTCACTTGGATAGGTTAACTAGGATAGGTTAGTATCCATTAGCCTTCTGAACGATCACAAAGGGATTGCATAGGTTTGGTGTTGTTATATTTGAAGAAATTGTAATTGAAAGAACACTATAAGTTTCTTAATATTAATTTTATTATTTAAAATATATGTTCTTGCCTCGTGGAAGGTTGAAATGAAAAAGAGGACGAAGATTGCCGGATATTTCATGACTTGACATTTCTTCGTTCACTTTTGGACTATTTCAAATATAATGCTGCCAATTAATCAATCAAGTTTTAGTACTTGTATAAATATAACTTAATGTAATTATAACAGGTGTCGAAAACCAACATGTTTTATTTACTTATTTCTTCAATAACTATACTTTAACAAAAAAAGAAAATTTGATTAGTTCAATCATTATCATTTATTTATTTTCGAAAAACAAAACAACTTCACTTGAAAAACAATCTTAAATCAGATTTGTAGTCAGCTGTTTTTAAAGTTCCTTATATGACTGCTTTGAACACCAACATTTTTAGCATAGCTTGAGATTTCTTTTTTGCTGTTTTGGCATCAGCTCCTCTTTTACACAGGATTACAACAAAACCTACTCATATAGCCCAGTCATTTTAGGTTTTATCTGCGGAAAAATTCCTAGTGAGCTGAATTTTTGTATACACCTTTATTACGGCATTGTAATGAAGATGTGAAAAATCGACATTGATATCGTGCCGGCTAAAAAAGTTATAAGGGTCAAAAGGTCACAAAAATCAGTTTTCGCAAATATCTCGCGATCTATTGCTCAGAGGTCAATAAAGGTCATAATAAAAATTGTTTGTCGTAAAATTGTCTACAAAAAATGTTTATTGCATTTTTCTGTAAAATTAACCGTTTTCGGAGTGGAGCGCTGAGAAAGCGAATATATATTATGACGACACTCGTTTCCTCATCACCTTCGAGGTAGAATGCAGGGCGCGTTTTTTTTTTACATGGTTTCCCCTGAAGGCATAATCCATGATATGTAACCAGAGGTTTTTTTTTATTTACAAGTGAATAATTTTTTATTTGAATACAGAAAAATACAGAAAAATTAACTTTAGTATATAATTTATAATATAATATTATCATTCATTGTCGATACCTTCAGTTTCTGTGTCAGTAACAATTGCATACCACAATCTTCGATATTAAAAATGGTCTTCAGCTGGGAGCGGTTAACTCACTGATTCTATTCAGCATTTACACCAGCGATCTAATAGGTAGTCTAACTCGGGCAATTGTGTATGCCGTCGACCTAATAGTGTACAGAACAGCTCCCAAAGTCGAGGTCATCAGAATTCTTTTGCACAGTGACTTCAACAAGATTCAGTGATATTGCGATGACATGGAAGTCAGTTTCAGAAATCTGAAACTATTCTGCTTAGGACTCGATCCATCAGTGTGCCACTTGATGATATTTGTTTCGAGGATCTATAGCTGCGGTAGGGCAGGTTCTCATTGCTCCTGTAGTACAGATACAGGCGAGCCCTTAGACTTTTTCTAGAGCTTTCCATGTTCTTGATAATTCGGTTCTTTTGTGCCATGCAACCGCCCCATATGTAATGATTGGTCTTACCATAATAGTGTATATCCAGCTAAGGATGTTCGGTTTGCATTTGTATGACTTGCCTGCAAGTCACTTGCAAATCATTAGGGCTTTTGTGGCTTTCCTGACTATAGCTTTTAAGTGTTTGTTCAAAAGGAGTCTACTATCTGGTAGAATTCCAAGATATTTTACCCCTCTCTGCGTTTCAATCACTTCACAAGCTAGATGGATAGGTTTCATATGTGGCAGAAGTTATTCCTTGTAAATGGTATGATTGTCGTCTTGGTAATCCTACAGATAGACACCATTTCCGTGTAATAGTTAGTCCTCTTTGGAATTACCTACGGCTATGATAGCAACATCATCAGCAAATCCAATGCAGAATATACCTTGGGAGGTAAGATTTTCTAACAATTCATCCACTACAAGACTCTTCAACAAGGGTGATAATACACCACCCTGAGGACAGCCTCTTGTTGTGATTTCTTTTTTTACATTTTGTCCGTTTTGTGACTGTATTTTTAGTGCCTAATATTTCCATCTAGTTATGGTGATGGCTACGCATTTCCTAACAAAAGCTGTGCCTACGGCCTCGTGGGATGTGTTGTCGAAGGCTCCCTCTATGTCTAAGAACGCATCTAATGTTGTATCTTTTTTCTATATTTTGGGAATAAAAAATATTAGCTTTCCTGTTCTCCATATACTTGGTATATACCCAAACGCAATGCTACTACGAAGAATATTAGTGAGATAGGGCATAAGGTTTTCTTTTCCCTTCTACAAGAAAGTTGGGAAGATACCATCTACGTCTGGTGACTTTTAGAGTTGAAAAGTATTATCCTTTTACTTGAACACATGTTCCTACCTATTTACCTGTCCTCTATTTTTAATATGAGAGGTGTTCTGTCTACCAAGTAAGCATTTTAGGTTTTATGATAAAATTATATTTTTAGGACTTTTGTGGGCACGAAATGTTTTGCCTATACTAGTATTACTAGTGCTATATGTCTGTGTATGTAGTAGATTTTACTAACAACACACTTACAACATGAATAAAAAGCAATAGCGTTTACGCCTTGATATACGCCGTACGGTATACAATACCGTATGTGAGTGTATTCTAGTCGTTTTCTCTACTTCAAAAACGGTTAATTGTACAGAAAAATGCAATAAACATTTTTTGTAGACAATTTCACGACAAACAATTTTTATTATGACCTTTATTGACCTCTGAGCAATAGATCGCGAGATATTTGCAACAAACTGATTTTCGTGACCTTTTGACCCTTATAACTTTTTTAGCCGGCACGATATCAATGTCGATTTTTTACATCTTCATTACAATGCCGTAATAAATGTGTATACAAAAATTCAGCTCACTAGGAATTTTTCCGCAGATTGGGGTTTAAAATGCCTAAAATGACTGGACTAATATAGGTTTGTATAGAATTCAGAACGTGTCCAATGAGGTTTCCATTCCAAAGTATCTATGGCTCAGGTTCTTAACGAATATTTTTGTTTGAATTTAGTGTTTTTTTGTTACATTACTTCGCATTTGTTTCAACACATTATGCTTTCTCATTTTTTGCCATACATATCTACATCGCTTATTAGAAAGAAAAACCCATTTTATTTTTATAGGGATCTGAGAGAACTCAATTTTAACAAAAGTTTCCATAAAATTTCCTTTTTATATGTAAATTGGTGTAACTAAAAAGATCTAAGGGTCTGATAAAATTTAAGAGGATTTTTGATAAAAAGTACTTTTACTGGACTAAAATTTTGGGTCAATGAGATTAATAAATAAAATCATACTAAACTTGATTATTCATACTAAATAAAGTTATAGGTTAAAACTTTATTTAGTGTGAATAATCAAGTTTAGCATGATCTTATTAATTCTTAAACTCATTAACTCAAAATTGTGTGTTTTATTATCAGTATCATCATGAGAGTTTCAAAAGTTTCTGCTATAGTTTTATCACCTATCATGTTTAAAGGTCTTTTCTGGATTCTATTTAAGGTATTCAAGTGGGTTATTTGAGCACTTGCCCAAATATAGAAATTGTACTCGAGCTTTGGACAAATATAGGCTTTATAGATTACGGCCACATCAGAACGGGTGGCAAATTTCTTTCATAGTAGTAAGAAATATAAGCATTTAGCAGGCGATGTAGAAAATGTGGTTATTCCACACAAAGTGGTCTGTGATACACATACCGAGAACTGCCAAACTCTATCAATTTTGGAATATTAATATTACTTACTTACTTTCAACAAAACGATGTAAAGATTTGTAAAACTGTTCAATGAGATACACCACCAAATCACCAGTGGACCTATTGCTACGAAAGCCATACTGCCCTACATTAAGAAGCTTTCCTTCTTCAAGATATTTCTTCAGCTTATCGTTTATCAGCGTTTCCATGATCTTGCGAAAAAAGGATGTACTTAAGTGCAATTGGACGATAGTTATAGGATGAAGAAGATTCGCCTTTTTTAAAGCAAAACTGGACAACTGTTTGCCATCCACTCGGAACGGGACTAGTAGAGTAGGACAGGTGGAAAAGCTTGAGCAATTGTTTTGCCAGCGTTAAAAAAACACCTCTTCAGAACAATGGGAGGGATACTATGCGGGCCAATGGATTTGTGTATATCGAGAACGAGATCCTTCAGTACTGTACGAGTGTGGGGAAGATTTGACTCATAAAATCGAAGACGAAGTAGTATTTGGTACATATTTTACAAATAAATGACCAAGCATTTTTACTACCTTTGAGGCATTGTAGTATTTTTTGCGTTAGTTAGTGTAAAATATGATCATTGCAGGTCTATTTAGCTTGTTTGAATTTATTCCGGTTTTCCTCAGTAGGGTTGGCTTTATAGCACCGGAAACTTTATTCTCTGACTGTAATAACCTCTTTAATTCTCGAATCAAATAATGGAATCCTACTAAGGTTTTTTTTATTATGTGAGGTTAAACTACACAGGATATCTAAGAAGATATCCAACAGCAACTTAAAAAAGATGGGCTGGACTGCGTCTTTGTCATGTATTCATGCAGGGGTACAATGAAAAATACGAGAAGATAATCCAAAAACTCTTTTCAGAGTTTCAACGACGTTGTTAAGGAATTCGCCAAATCACGACGGTATTTAAAATAATTAAAAAAAAAAATTGTTTTTGATTGTATAATCTTGTTTTTTAATATACCAAATAAAATGTATTTTCGTATTATACTCATAATTATTTCCTTGCAGTCTGTCTACTTGTTTGTGACTGCGTCATATTATGCTGATGTATATTTTAACTATTGCCGAGCAAAACAATACCTACGAATATATTTTTGATATTGATATGGCTGACATATTATTATTAAGACTACAAAAACATCAAGTCACACCAGGGGCTTCATTTAAAGCTCTGCCGCCTCGGGCCTCTAACAAGCTTAGTCCGCCAATGCCCATACTTTAGGTTATTATGGGATGTAAGATATAATAAGTAGGAGTTTTTAAACTTAATCTTAAATCTTTGCACAAACTACCCCTACGTATTATAAACAAAATTAAATAATAATATTATGAAATAAAGACGGATGATTCTTAAAATATTTAAAAATCATGAGGCTAGCTTTAAGTGTTTTCTTCTATATTTTCTTTACTTTTAAGATAAGAATAATTCCATTAGATATCAAGTGCGATTTCCCCCCATTTCTTATAATATCAATATACCTATAGAAATATCTTAAGGGAAGCTCCCCAACATTATAGTCTACCTTATCAATAATTCCAGGTGAAACTCTTATCACACATAAAAAACATATTCACACGTGCATGTTGACTTAAGAAATTGATTAGGAAGGTACATATAAGATATTTATGATCCAATTTGAAGGCAATTGAATTAAATTGAATAAAAGTGTCCTTGAAAAATTTAAGCATTGCTTAATGTATGATAATTTTGTTCTAAGTAGTAACACAAAAACTTAAGAGACAAACCCCTATAAATCAAAGATCACTAAAAGTTTCCTATATCAAAATTACTGCACTTTCGTCTGCATCGTTAAACGTGTGAAACTAATTGATGGATCAGTTGTAACAGTTTCCAGTATTCTTTCATCAGCCGAATCTCTTCTTACTTGTGGAGCTCCTGCGTCAAGTCGTTTATTTGACACTGATGCCGTTCCCGGAATTCTACGATAAGCACTATTATTATTGTGCACTAGTAAACTTCCACTGCACAATCCTTAAACGTTAATAAATAATGTCTGCGAATTCTTGATTTGTAATTACAGACATTTCGAACAGAATGCAACTGTAACCTTAGCGTAAAAGATTACACTGATGAATTGATTTTTTTTTCTGGAATTTCTTATACCCAAGCTACCTCTTTTCAGAAATTTTAAGGAACAACAAAATTGAATAAAGTTTAGTAAAATTGATCTCAAAGTAAAAAATTAGAATGGAAAGAAAAATGGAACAGGCAAAATAAAAACAAGCCTGGATATCTGAAGACTCAAACAAAACATCAACTTTTTACTTGCTATATAGGACAAAAGTTATTCATCAAAAAAAAATCGAACTCGAATTTTGATCAAAGTCGACATTACGATGATAGAGAACATGAAAAAGTGGGCCTCAAAATTCGGTCTGTCCGTCTGTGTACTGTATGTCTGTACCTCGACTTACAGCCTTAACCGCCGAAGCGATTTTCTTCAAACTTGGTATTAAAGGTTCTCCGATGGTTCCCTATGAAAGAAATTAAATTTTTTAAGGTCCAAAACTTTTTATGCTTTTTTATACAGTACAAACTCGATTAACGCAACTAATAGAAATTAGGGCAGTTGCAATAACCGAGGTTGTTGCACTTACTGGGTTATATTTTTTTAAATAAAAAATTGTAGTTGTAATAGCTTATTTGTTTAGAGATAACGAAAATGTTATAATATTGAAACCAAACAAATCTTTTTTGTTCGTTTGATGTTTTGATTTCAATGAACAGATGCATAAACACAAGAAGTTGCACTAATCGATGTTACATTTTTGAAAAGTAGCACTTATAGAGTCAAGACGTGCTACGATTTTAGTTTTGCGAAAATCAAGGAGTTGCGCGAATCGAGGGAGAGTTCGTACTGTACTTTTATGCAAAATCTTATTTATCTCGGAAACGGCTCTAATTTGGTAAAAAAATTACGTGTTATAGACCTGGATTAGTTTATTGTCAAAAAAATTTGAAGAAAAAATGTTATCAACGGTAACTTTCATAGAACCTTGTTTTTGATTTTCGACTTTCTCTTTAACGGCTCAAATAATTTTGACCAACATTTTTACAGAGGAGCTCCCTTGAATTTGAATTATATATGTATATTTTATTATTACAAATTTTCGAAAAATATTTTTCAAATTCCAAAGTATTTTTACATAAGAGCAAGTACGTGCGATTCAATCGTGCATTTTATTTTGAATGCTTGTACAAAAATGTTGGTCAAAATCGTTAGAGATGTGAATGAGAAAGTCGAAAGTAAAAAAAAAACGGTTCTAGCACATGTACCGTCAGTAACATTTTTTTTCCAACATATTTTTTGACCAAAATTTAGCCTTTCCGAATACCTAATACAATAGCACACTTAATTTTTTTTTATCAAAATCGTTAGAGTCATTTTCGAGATAAATAATATTTTGCATAACAGCTGTATGGTAGGTACCATTATAGTTTTGGAGCTAAAAATAAAATTTCAATTTGTTCTGTAAGGAATCACCGAAGACTCTTAAGTACAGGTTTTGAAAAAAAATTGCTCCAGTGGTTTAGGAACCGCTGTAGGTTGAGGTACAGACATACGGAAATATTTTTTTTTAAACTAAATTTTCCTTAAAATTTTTTAATTAATCGTGTGCCCATTTTCAATACATATTGAATTTTCAAAAACAAATTAATTATTTTTTAAAAATCCAAAAATTTTATATTTTTTGAAAATGTTTATAAACAATATTTTTTTTCAGTTTTTTTTTTTTTTTAATTTGGTTAAAATCGTAAAAGTCTCTAATGAGAAAGTCGAAATAGAAAAAACAGTTCTTGGCTAGGTACAGTTATAACATTTTTCTTAATTTTTTTCACCAAAAGCGTCAATTCCAAACTTCCCGAAAATATTGAAGTGAATGATGTAGAGAGTTTTAAATGGGTTCCACTCGTTTTTACTCAAGTCCTTTTATTCCCTCAAGGTGCTTCTTAGAAACAACCGTAGAAGGCTGTACTTTAAAAAACCTTTGGTAGTTCAGTATTCCTATAATTAAACTTGAGTTATAATCGCTTTATTTAACATACCCATTTTTTTGTCTTTTTAAGAATTTTATTTTTCCGTTTTAATTTTTTTTTTAATGTGAACAAAATTCTGTCCCTGGTTTTAACTTATAAGATTTGAAGCATTGAATTCTTCACGGTTTTTAATTCCCAATGGTCAACATAAAAACTTGATTGGCTTACCGTGATAAATCTAAATGCGACGAACTCGAACTGTCCCTTAGAAAAATTATAATGTAGTCAACCCCTAAATGTAGGTTTTCTTTATGGATTTTAATATAGACCCAACTCAAATATTCCAAATTCGGGTCCAATTTCGTATTTACAAACATAATGGTTCTAAAAGGGATTAATATAAAATTATAGTGTAAATCTTGAATTTAATAAACCGAAAATATTCAATAGTACTCATTCCTATATTACTGATGACATATTTTGAATAAGAATTCTTAAACACTGAAACACCACTTTCAATGACCATTTTTTGAAACCATAAAATATCATGTTTGTATATTTATCAAGCATAACAACTGTAAAATAAGACATTAAAATGAGCAATTAAATTTATGACATATTTGAAGAAAATCTCTTGGTTAGGCTCTAGATGAGTTTTACGAGACATTAGGTTTATTACAAGAAGTAGACCAAACCAAAGAAGCAAACAAGCTTCTTGATGTGAATACTATTTATTAATTGTATATATGTATATACATACATACATACTTCCAATCCTGTGTAAGAACCAAATATTAGGTTCCAAGGACCTGTCCTTTTTTAAGGACAAAAATACTTGAAAGCAGGATGATTGTGTTTTTGTTAGAATGTCAAGTAGTTCATTTAGGGGATAAATTTAAATGTACATATTTCGAATAAAACGAAGATGTACACATACATTATATATGTATGTAATATTAATTTAGAGTAACTTTTCTTATTTTGTTCCTACCTCTGATCAACATTGGGTAGTAAAAAAAACACAGGCGTAACATTTTGAACATTCTAGTTTTAAGGTACTAACATGATAATACTTAACAATTTGCTAACTTTAAAGTAGTAAACGAAGTCTTTTTCAGTTTTAAACATTTTGTTACTAATATCGCGCTAAGGCTATTTTTTTAACAAATTGTTTTGAACACACCTAATACATTGTCATATTCGAGCAAAAAACAAGATACTAAAAACATATAAAAAGGATCACTTTAAAGTTAATAAAATGCTTAGCTCAATCCAAATGTGCAAAATTGTCGTTTTTACCAAGTATCATACTAAAACAGTTTTAACATCATACTAGTTCGTCTAAAATTTTGTGCCACTATCTTTCAGATACACAAAAGTAAATAATTTTAACAACTTTAATACTGGTATGCAAGGGTGATTTCCAGTTAATTGATTTTAGCTGTCTATTTTAATAAAATATTAATTTCGTTGATTATTTATCTAAAGTAACATTAATACAGACGGCGCTTTACACAATCTGCTCAAAAAGTGAACAATTCTCCAGAGATTTAATTTTATTTTTACTGAGTTACTTAAGGACACGTACTTAACACTTTAAGTTCAGTTTCGGGGTCTGACAGACTTAAGTGCCATTCACAAAACTACATAAGTGTGCAGTGCGAAACTGGGATTTAGTTTTTTTTCTAACACCAACTCCTACCGTGAAATTGAATCTGATTAAAGAATGCTCAACACAAGTTTTAATAGAGGACTGCAGAATTTTTCCCGAGACAAGTTGGTTGTTTAGATTCAATGCAGCCTATGCTTCTTAAATCATCTTCATATGTTTTTTGCATAATAATGAACTTATTATATTAGATATTATATTAAACAATATTTCTGAAAATGAGTTTTATTCTTATTTAACTGATTTAAGAACTTAAGAGTTGTGTTACCAAAATTGAATGCCTTACTAATTCGCCAGAAATTACTTTTATATTTCAATTGACTTAGAATCTTAGAAAAATGTACATACAAAACATGCATTTAATATGAGAAATAGGTAAAACTCGTTCTTTCAATTTTTAAAACAATTCATAAAATGATTTGGAGCACAAGTGCTACTTATTTTAACGGCCGCAATATTCAAGCCTTAAACCGAATACCTTAAAGCTTTAACCAGGGTAAACGATAAAAATTTAATTTAATTTAATTTTTTAAAATAGAAATCTGCTCGAGTCAAGCGGTGAGTGGCTAGCGTGCAGTCGCATGCAGGGGTGGGAGGATATCGCCCGACTTTTTAATACAACACCAGACGTTACCCTTTTTATCAAAAGGAGTAGAACGTTCTCATCCTTGCATTTTTTACTTTCACTCTATCAGCAACGAACGGATGTCGAATTACGAGAACGACCACAACATAAAAAACAAACCCAAAACAACTTGCCAATCACCCCCTGACTACTGTTTCGGAGAACGGAGGCGATTCCTCAAAAGGCTACTAAAAAAATGTTCAGTTTTGTTCAAATTGACTAGTTGAGTCATGCCGATTTCGGGAACGGTGCAGCTTTCAGCGACTGGCTTGTCCTATACCGACAGTGATGCTACTACTTACGCTATGAGCGTTCTTGAAGTGATTTTCCAACGAAGAAAAACCGGACATGCAGCAAAGTCAGTGGCTGTTCCATGCACTCTTGTTTATTGCGTGGCATATGCACGAATTTGTCGAAATGCTTCAATACCGCATTGCAAACTTGGGTCAAAATTTCGGACAATGTGCTCTGCCCGAAATACCCAACGGCCATCATACGTACCACTGCTAGCAATTTCTCCTCCGCAGACAATTCACGTAACCTTAAATATAAACAGTAATTCGAGAACAATGAAATAAATGATCGAAGTAAATTGACACCCATCAGCTCGGATCGCGGTCAATGCCGTCGCAAATCAAATGGAGCATAAAAGAAAAAACATTTTTGTTTATTCGAAAATGTTTTTGCGAAAGTCACATCGCCGTAGCAATCAAGCTTCGGGCGCTGAATTATTCGATATCTACGGGCCCAATTCTCTGCAGCCTACCTTTTCATCTTCGTCGCTTGACACCACCTGAAAGTTTTTATTATTATACAAATAAAATTTAAATAAAATAAAATATTAATCTATTTTTGAGATATTGAATTTAAAAAAATATACATATTTTCTTTTAAGTTTTAATATGCAATAATTTTCAAACTTTTTAAGAACTTCTGCATAAAAAAAATTAATTAAAATCAGTTATGCCGACAGTGAGAATGTCAAAATTCGAAACAATGGTTCTATGGTAGGTATACAGTCAATAATGTCTTTAAAATTTTGTTTTTATAAAATTGCAAATCGTTAAAATTAAACGAAATATACAAATTTGTTATCAAAATTCTAAATGCCGTTATCGAGAAAAATAAGATTTTTGAAAATAATTTTTTAACATTTGTCTGGTAGGTACCGTACCGTAGGCAAGGGGTTTTCAGAATATAGGGAAATCGTTTTTTTTAAATCCAGTTTTTTTTTTTTGAATACACAATATAAATTATAGTTCTAAGGAGCTTTATCATAAGAAAATTGATTAAAGTCACTAGTAGAATTTTTGAGAAAATCGAAAAAAAAAGAAAATAGAACCAATAATAACTATTCTTTAATATTTATTTTTCAACCATTTGCTAGATTTTACTAAGTGAATATTTTTTTTTTTAAATCTGTTAATAAGTTTTTGAGACAAAAAAAAAATATTGAACGAATTTGTAAGAAAAAATTGTATCGCAGGTACCGTTATTGTTGTTCTTAAAAAAAGAACAAAAAGAAGTCGCTTGGGCTGATCAATTTGTTCGTCTTCCCTATCATCATCATGTAAAATCTGATTGAAATTAGGAATTCGATTTTTTACGAATCCATTTCTTGCCATAGAGTACTTACATACACACGTAAAAAAAGTATTGGTATACACTTGCAGTTTTCAGAACTAATTCATTGTTTAGTAAAAAATAAGGGGTATTTTTTAAAAACTTTCATTAAATTAATTTCGAAACGGATATAAACAACATAACTTGTCCTTAGTTTTGGTAATGAAAATTCACAATACAATAGTTAAGTACAACTTCAGTTTTTTTTTTCGTGAAAAAAAAGTATTGGCACAAACTAAGTACAACTGAGTAATTAAGAATATGTATTTAATAAATACTAAAAATATATTAATAGCGAGTTGGCATACCGTTTTTCCTTATGACTTCTTTTAACCTCTTTTGCGTGGAGTTTACCAGTTTAAGCCTAGTACTCACCTAGCGTGAAATGAAAAAAAAATACGTTCCAAATTACACGCGGAGAATAAAAATGAAAATAGAATAAACTTTTCCACGTGAATCTTGATACTCACCTGAAATACTGAATACCTACTCATATTTTTTGCTTTCATTAAGTAAACTCTCGAGAGCAGTATCAGTATCACCATTCTTTATTTCTGTTTATAAATTTTCAATTTTTTATTTTGAAACAAAATATTTAAATTAACCGACAAGTGTCACAGTTTTCCACGCTGGCTGCCTTAAACTATTCCCGATGGTTGTACATTGGGAAATGAAAATTTGGCGTGGAAAAATTTGTAGAACATGTAGACATTTATATGAAATTTTCATTTTCACTTGAACTGAGTACTAGGCTTTACTTGTAATTTGTTCGTCATTTGGTTTCCATTCGTCTGAAATCACCGTTTTTAACTCAGCCTTGCTGGATATGGCGTGTTTTCTGATACGTCTATCTAACACATACATAGATGCTCTTTGGGATTCATGTCTGCAGACTGTGGCAGTGTTTCCAGAGTATGAGGAGTGTTATATAGTAGGAGTATCCATTTTTTCACTATATGAGCAGTATGCTTTGGGTCATTATCATTATCTTGCAGGAAATAAAAATTCCCAGCAAGGCCCAGTTTTTCATCTCTGTTTATTAGTTTTTCTTTTTATATATTTAAATAGACTATCTTGTGCATTATGCCATCTATGAATACTAACACCTCTATTCCAGACGCCTAACTCCGCCACATACATATGTTTGACGGTAGGAAGCAAATTTTTGTTTTTAAGAGCAGTATTCGGCTTTCGCCACACTCTCGGCCATCGTTTCGGAAAATGTTAAATTTGCATTTATCAGGAAAAATTACAATTTCCCAGAAGTCCTTTTCCTTATTAAGGAAGTTATTTGCAAAATCTATACGTTTCGCCCTAGCAATCCTGTTAAAGTAACCATCCTTATAAATGATGTTTCGTACGGTTCTGGTTGAAATTTTATTGCTAATTTGTTCGCAAATCTCTGCGCCTTATTGTGAGGAAGTGGTTCTTGGATTTTTTAATGCATTTTACAATTGACTTGGCTTCTTTTTTCGTTAGGACATGCAAACCAATCTCCTTATATCTACTTATTAGATATTATAAATTGGTATATGTTTCCATTGTTATCATAACGCCAGCATATATGTATGTAGCTACTTTGGTTTGTTTTCTATCTCAAAAAATCATAATTAGAATAGCATTTTTAATTTAACTATGTATGTATGAATATGAATACATATGTATGTATTTGTATTTGTTTTCTTTTAAATATCAACTCCATTTTTACAAACCCCAATTACGAACTTACTTAAAATTCGTCACTTAAATATCAGGCTATAAGCTGATTGGTCAACTCATCCATGGCAATTAATTAACTCAGCGTACCAAGACCGCCTGTCATCTCATTTCATTGGCTATAAACCTCATTATTCCCCCACAAATCCAACGCAGATCTTCAAATGGAAAAAAAATTAATTAATTTGAGAATGACGTTCAAGTAGTATAGAGGCGATCATGAACATGAACAACAACAACTGACTACAAGGTGTTAATGGGTCTATACGACAGCGTTTCCCACCCTAATTTACTCACGCAAACTCTAAACTTATTCCACTTGTCCCGGCCAACGGCTCCCAGGTTGGTGTGAATTTTAGCACATTCGCGACCAGAAATCAGAGATCTTATTAGAAGAGATCTGTATATTGACATAACAACGCCAAAAGCATTAAGTTATAACAAAAGCGGTGGGATTGCTCTCTGTCTCTCTGACAGTAACATCGTCAGCGTCATATCACACGAACTGTCAGCAATGCCAGACAATATAATTTGTCATGAGAATTTTGATTTGTGTAGGACGGCTGCTCGCAAGATTTATGGGAAATAATATTTTTCTCGAAAGCTAGAAAGTTTTCTCGGAATAAAAATAAACAAAATCTTAGCGATCAAATTGGAAACGTTTGACATTTCTAATGGCTTCCATACACATATATACATAGATAGATTGTTTCAGGGGGTAAGAGAGATGATGTGCAATTTTGCGTTGAAAGCATTTCCGTTCCATTTCACCCGCACTGTAGGTACTGCTGCGCAACCCCTGATTACCAATATACAGCGGCTGGGGGCCGGCAGAGCAGCGGCAGCGACGACAGCCGTTTGAAAGGATTTGGGTGCGATATTGGATGATGAGTTGTGCCGCGCGTTTAACTATAGTCAGCCATTTGGTTTCATTTAATTAGAGAGATGATCCAATTTCACATAAAAAGCCAAGCGGTCGGCATAATTCAAAGGCTCAGCTTCTGGCCATTTGTTATGCATTTAAAAAAAAGTCGGCTTAATGGTTTAGATGCAACGGCTTTGATGATGGTGTCGGTGGTAGGCGCATTTTATCGTCGTTCTCGAGAGTTTTTTTTTTTTTTTATTTGCAAAACTTACACAAAGAGTTAATGGGTCGCTCTAGTTTGATTATAAACTGATATTGATAAATATTTCAATATGTTTGCGAATATTCATCTCATACTTTGAAAATAATTCCTTTCAAGTGCCGCACTTGCATCATTTGTTGGAAAGAATAAAAATGACAGCAATTAGAGTGAAGTAGGATTGAACTAAAATTGTTTTGTCTATACTTGTATATTCTTCGATTGTTTAAGAAAATCTTATTGCATTATCCAGTATACCTAACGTAGGTTTATATTGTTATCTAGACCTTCTTTTATTTTAGTATATATTTTTAAACATCTTAATCATAAATACAGGAAAAGATATAAATTTAAATATATTTTTCTTAAATTAGTCTTAAATTTAGAACCATTAGCTTTTATAAGAAGGCAAATTCAAACCGGTGATGTCGCCAACTCTAAATCCACACCAAACAATTCCTTTCTCTGGATGCATTGAAACTTGGTGGACCTTGTATGATCTTTCCAAATTCGACAATTTTTCTTGTTTACCAACCCATTCATAAAGAAATGAACTTCGTCGCTGAATAATTTAACGAGCGAAGCCCTCGAAATTTTGCTCCAGCAGCAGGATCACTTTCTTAAAATATTTTAATTATTTGCACATGTTGTTGAATTCTGTTGAACGGCCAATTGAACTTTTTCTTATTGAAAATAACCTAAATCAACTTAATAACGAGTTTATTCCTGGCCCAGATGGTATCCCCGCCATATTTCCCAAAAAATGCTTTTCCATTCTTTCTTTTCCACTTTCAAAAATCTTCAGTTTATCCCTATCATAAAGAGAATTATCTCGGGAATGGAATACCTCTTTCCCAATGCATAAAAAGGGGTTAAAGTGTGAAGTTATAAAATATCGTCGTATTGCTGAACTTCCACATATTCACAAAATTTTTGAAAACATTTTGTACTTTGTTAAAGCCCTTAAGTCTAAGAGAACGGAAAATAAGTCGTTGTTGTCTCAACCGATTTCAGTACGGTCTTTGAAAAAATTTCACATACATTTATTCTATTTAAACTGTCCCTTGTGCCTTAACCTATCTTTTTAAGATGGATTATTTTTTACCTGGAAAACCGTTTCTACAAGATTCGATTCAAATTAGCTTCCTCCGGGGTCCCACAAGGTAGCCACTTAGGACCACCCTTTCTTATTCTTACTATAAACGATATTGAAATGTACATCAAATATTCCCTTATCTCACTCTACTCCGAGCATACCAAGTTTTTCCAGACTATTTCTTAAACACATGATTCTATTCTTTTTCAAATTAATATTGGCAGTTTTTCTGTCGGGTGCCTGAAAAATAGTTTGGAGCTAAATTTTGCCAAATGCCTTTCGATCACTTTTTCACGCGAGCACATCCAATCTCCTTCACGTCTCTACTCTCTCCAATACCAGCCCATATCCACTGCTGAATCGAATCTCCTTGATGTTTTATGTGATAGTGAGCTCAACTTTCATACACATATTGACGAGATTAAAGCAAACTTAACACTAGGATTTGTGAAGCGATGGTCCAAAGAATTCTCTGAACTTTACGTGACTCGATCCCTTTATAAGCCAAGTATGGTCTAGTCCCCTTATTAACAAATTCATGTATTCAGAATCGAGAGCATTCAATACCGTTTCATACGTTTTGTCCTTTGTGGTTTGTCTTGGAATAACCCTTTGATTCTTCCTCGGTTTCCAGACCGACTTTTAATAATTAACTTGAATACGCTTAAAGAAAGAAGAACAATAAGCGACATTCTCTTCATTCATCGACTACTTTCAGGATCTGTCAAGACTAATTCCCGTAAATCTAAGAAATTCTCGTCTCTTCTATCGGCCCACCTAGCTCTTATGGCTCCAATGAACCTATTACTTGCATTAATTATAATTATTATTATAATCAATTATTTCGACTTTAACCTCAGTTGCCCCATCCTAGTACTCGTATATAATAAGAGCTATATTTCAATTTAAATAAACTACATTATTTGATGAAAGTCTAATTGTCTCAATGAAACTGTATCTATACAGTCTTTACTTTTTCTCTAGAGTGACTTATATACGAGTATATTTCGATGAAAACTTTCATAATTTAATGAAACAAATTCATAAAAATATGCCGTTACTTTACTGCTGTTACGGTACGGTACCTTGTCATATTGTCAACCCGTAATTTTTACTTGCGACATACTAGGTGAGTCGAACTCAATGTTTTGATTAGATATAACGATGATAGGGAAGATGAAAAAAGTGGGCAATTCTGTCTGCCTGTCTGTCTACTCGACTGCAGCCACAGCCTAAACGACTGTAAAAAAAATTCATTAAATTTCATTTCGTTGAAAAAAATTGTTGTTCTCCTTAGCTGGGATAAGCTTGAGCTTCAAGCCCTCCCAGTCATTGCTGACCTTAACAATGCTGTCTCTAAGGAAGTCCCTTGAAAACGCGTCCTCGCATCTGATCACCCTGTATCCCCTGAGCATTTCCCCAGAGTCGAAGCTGGGGTAGGGTCCCTCACTTGTCGACAGGGTGTATGTAAATACCATCTCAGAGAGCTTGGCTTCGATTGAGCTCCACACCGACACCAGACCTTTGCTGTTGGTGGAGAGTTCATCTACAACCGCTACCTGGAGGTCATCCCTGACGATCTCGCTTATAGTAGGCGGTTGCGCCGCTCTGAGAGATGTGGCTTTCCTCTTCTTTATATTGCCATCAAGTTTACTCTTCTTTTGGGAAGGTAAAGTCTCTTCCTGAGACCTGTCTCGCTTGACAGCTTTTTCTTTTTTTGTCAGGAGGTTATTGTAGTCATCAATAACCTTCTGGTACTTGATTTTATCCTCGGCGTCCCTCTCGTGACAAGTTCCCTCCGCCTCATTCTTGGCAATCTTGCTAAGAATAAACGAGGCATGCAGGAACTGGTTCTTTCGAAGAACGCCAGAAGATTTCTTCTTACTACGGTTAGCATTGCTATGGCTGGCATTGCTACCCGATGGCTTGGCTGTATTGTTCGGTTTAGGGAGCACAGGAGTACTATGGCTGGTAATCGCTATGCTCCCTGAAGGTTTGGAAGTTATCTCATCGGCACAGGTTTCTGTGCCGTGAGAGCTTCCTGTCAGTGTCTCTTGGCTAGAGGCCAAGAGTTCGTCTTCGTTGTCAGTTGTTGTTGTTTCCGTAGTTGTCGTTAGTTTGTTCATTTTATAGTTTTTAAAAAATTTTGGTCCCACGAGTAGGTCGGAAAAGAAAGGTCAGCCCCGGCAGAGCCGATATACCGGGGTAAGGCAAGTATTAAGACGGACCCGGCCAGGGCATCCGAATGAGCTCGTTAGTGACTGGTTTTCCCCCCAGCCTTCCATTTCTTCGGCACGGATTATGAATAATCGCTCACAACACCACTAAAAATTAGGGACCTGTATCTATGGTAAAATCGCATTGTTGAGGGTTGAACTATTGAGGAGTAAAGGAACCTTACAACAATGCGACCTGACCTTAGCTGATCCCCATCTTGACAACGCACAAGATTTCTGTGGTGATCATTACCGCCCGGCATCCACTAGGAGGGTTTGATACGAGGATTTATGCCGAGCTTGTTAATAGCCACCCTTATAATTTTTTTCGAATTTAGAATTTCTCATTATCGATAAAACGGATTTTAATTACATTTTTTTTTATACAGAAAGTCCCTAAAAAGCTTAAAAATTATATTACATTACAAGTTCAGTTGCCACTGAAAGCACTGGCAACTCAGACCATCGGCTGTTGTATTGTCTAAGCCACGCAGAAAGAAAGAACAACAGAAGAAAACACATGTCAACAGCACACGGCTGGTATTTGAATGGTCTCCCTTCCCCATCATCACAATGCACAGTGATGCTTGATTTCGCTGATCGATAAATTTAAAATTTACTGCCTATCAAAACTTAAAAGAAAATATTGTGTTTTTTTTTTATTGATATTTTGATAAGAAAAATGAAATTTTTGTTTGCAAATTCAGTATCTCAAAAATTTCCTAAAAACAATCACATCCAAAAATTGCCGTGGGCTGTAATGATATTTTTTGATCATATAATGTAACGTATGCTATGTAGACAATCGGGCTTAATGATCTCTTCAAAATACGAGTGTTGCAATTAATTAAATAAAACTAATTTATTTTTTTCCCAACGTCTGACCGGTTTTTTTCCGGCTTCATCAGGAGTTACATTTATTCAGTCTTAAAAAAACAATTTACAATAATTACTTTAAATTGAATGTTTGTATTTGATATTGCACTTACTTTTAGTTTGATTTGGAAGTATTGCAAAAAAAAAATATTTTTTGAATACAACAATTAATAGTTTATGGAAACAATTTAACTTCAACACTTAATAGTTAAACATTAAGAAATTAACAAGATTTAATTTTAGACAAAACGAAGATTGTTAACCTAATATCACAGATTATGTTATGGCTAAGGCAACACTATAACTGGCGCTTATATCATCCGTGTCCGCTTTGTGGTTCATTGTCTTTTTACTTGCGATATACCTAGGTACTATAGGGCAAGCTCTGCATTTGGAAAAAAATCGAACTCGAGATTTTGATCAAAGTTGACATTACGATGATAACGAAGACGAATAAAGTGGGTTCGACAATTCCGTCTGTCTGTCTGTATGTCTGTATGCCTGTATGTCTGTATGTCTGTATGTTTGTATGGCTGTATGTCTGTATGTCTTTATGTCTGTATGTATGTTTTGGGCCAAAATGTTATTAATGGTACCTGTCATAGAACCGTTTTTCTGATTTTCTACTTTCTCATTAACGGCTGTAACGATTTTAACCAAAAATTTTCACCAGGAGCCCCTTAAGTTTAAAATAATATTGTATATAAAAATATTCGAGAAAAAATCCAATTTATTTTTTGAAAAATCAATATCTTGAAAACGTGTGAACGATTATTTTTTTAAATTATTTCCTAAAATCTATATTACTAAGCACTTAAAATTGGCATCCCAAATTTTGTTCTAGAAAAATTTTAAAGAAATTTGTTATATAAAAAATTACTTTAATAAAACGGTTTTTAAACTTTATTTGCGTTAATTCATACTTTTCTGGAAATCAGGCAATTCCATGCATTTGAATATTTGTACCTCATTAAATCCATGTTTTATATTTATAAAATGTATTTTAAATTCCAAAGTACTTTTGCATAAGAGCAAGTTCGTGCGATCCAGTCGTACATTTTATTTTTGTTGAATACGGTGACTCTCTAAGGTGAGGCGTGTGTTCATGCGCTTCTCTATGTCTAATATTTTTGTATTGTCAAAATCTGCGGTGTGGCTGTGTTCTACCATATGTTTCGAGAGAGCTGTGGACATTTTCTTTTTTCTTATATCAGCTTCATGTTCTGACAATCGTACTCCTAATGTTCGTTTTATTGTACCAGTATATATATTTGTTGGCTTTCTTCGGCAGGTTTCCCTTAGCATGAGATTTCATAGACAACATTATTTAGAAATTTTGCTTTTGCATAAACTTAAATTTGCTTGAGAAATCACATTGCATGCTGTTCTTAGCTCTAACAACTAAAAGAGTACTTAAAGTCTTTTAAAAATGAATTTCTTGGTTATTAACATTTTTCTCAAGTAACATTACTTTTTTAAATTTTTAGTCTTTTACGTAAGAGCAACTTCTTGTGATCCAGTCATGCAATTTATTTTTTGTTGGAAGATACATATATTCTAAAGAAAACTAAATAGAAATAAAATGCACGACTGGGTCGCACGAACTTGCTCCTATGTAATAGACTAGGAATTTAAAAAAAAAAAGTTATTAAAGAAAACTGTTCATAAGGATAAAATGAATTTTTTAAATTCTTTTAGTAGTAAGAGATAAAAACAGAATGCTATGCAAATGTGAATTTATGCAAGAACCAAAATTATAAGTCGTTATAATGGTTCCTTAAAAAAATAAGCTTTTATGTACAAAATTTTCAAAACATTTTTAAGAAAAAATTTTTGTACGTTTTGGTACGTTTTGATTATTGTACGAATAAGAGTTAAATTTAAAAGAAAAATATTAAGCCGTTCTTGAGATATCGAATTTTCCAAAAAAACGACTTTTTTGTCTAAAAATTGAAAAAATTGTCTTTTTTTTTTAAGTTTTGAAATGCAATGTTTTTTAAACTTTTTAGGAGCTTCTTTATAAAAAATTTCATTAAAATCCGTTATGCCGATAATGAGAAATTCAAAATTCGAAAAAATCGTTCTATGGTAGGTACAGTCAGTAATATCTAGATTTCAAATTCTTTTTTATTAAATTATAGATAGTAAAAATTAATCAAAAGAAAAAAAATTTTAGCAAAATTCTCGGAACCGTTTTCGAGAAAAATACGATTTTCGAAAACCATTTTTTAACATTTGTATGGAAGGTACCGTTAGTTTTAAATAAAACAAATTTTGTTTCGCTTGTAGATCTTGTAGATTATGTTAGGAAACTTTTATTTGTCAAGTTTGAAAAAAATCGATCTTGGGGTTTTCGAAATATTGGGTTTCCAAAAAAAAATTCTGATTTTCTTTTTTAAATCCAAAAAATAATAAAATGCACGACTGGATCGCACGAACTTGCTCTTATGTAATGAGATAATAATGTTCAAATGCATAAAATTGCCGTCTGATTTCTAGAAAAGTATGAATTTATGCAAGCAAACTTTAAAAAATCGTTTTATTATTAAATAAATAAGAAATAATAATAATAAGAAATTTATTTAAAATTTTTCAACAAAAAAATGTGGGGTGCGAATGTTAAGTATTTAATAATATTGATTTTAGGAAATAATTTAAAAAAAAAATCGTTCATAGGTTTTGAAGACATTGATTTTTCAAACAAAAAAAAATTTCATAAAAACCCAACAAATAATTTTTCGAATATTTTTATATACAATATTATTTTAAACTTAAGGGAGCTCCTTATGAAAATTTTTGGTTAAAATCGTTAGAGCCGTTAATGAGAAAGTCGAAAATCAAAAAAACGGTTCTATGACAGGTACCGTTAATAACTTTTTGCCCCAAGAATTTTTTTGACCAAAATGTAGTCCATGTCTATAATATCACATCTAATTTTTTTTATCAAAATCGTTAGAGCCGGGTGTATGGGGGGTACCGTTAATTTTGGAGCTAAAAAAAAAATTTCAATTTCCCCTCTAGGGAATAACCGAAGACCCTTAACTACCGAGTTTGAAAAAAATACCTCCAGTAGTTTAGGCTGTAGTTCGAGGTACAGACATACAGACAGACAGACAGACAGACGGAATTGCCGGACCCACTTATTTCGTCTTCGCTATCATCGTAATGTCAACTTTGATCAAAATCTCGAGTTCGATTTTTTTTACGAATGCATAACTTTCCTTATAGTACCTATAAGTCGCAAGTAAAAATAAATAAAGTCGAAGACTATTAAATGTATCTACTATATACGCTTTAAGCTTTGTTTCTCTAAGCGTAGGTATTTTTTAGTGGGTACGACGGTCCAGCCGATTCCACCTTTCACCTCTTATAAAAAAGTGACTAATCCTTCAAGAGCATATCTCGACATGGTACCACTTATTTTCGCCGTTCGGATTCGGTAGAAAATTAAAGATCTCTTTCATTTCGGCCAACTTACAACACACACAAAAGAATTGTTCCCCTCGAGCTAATAAATTATTTTAATTGGATGTATTTGTAAGTAAAAAAGTCTAATCCTTTCCTACTCAATCTTGATATGATAACAGTTATATTTTTATGATTACAAATAACATAAAATCTACGCCTGCCAATCTATTTCAAGTTTGTCAATAAATTTGCAAATAAACTTATTCGTACTTATATGTACTTCCAAATTGTTAAGGAAATATTCTTATCAGTTCTATGGACTTTTCAATTCAAGTGATCCATGGCCATGCCCTACCCATAATAACAATGTCTATAATAGGGTGAGCAATACTCGCACTTCCTTGGGGTGCGCTCTTTGCGTCCAGTCCCAGTCCATCACATACATATGAAAACGCTTAAATATTGCGCGCATAATTAGCAATCGACTAGCACTTAAGTCTTTCTTCGAATGACAGCAACTACATACCACTTGAAGATCGGGAGATACATTTTTCGTATGATACTGCGAGTGCGTACGCTTTCCCATTTAAGTTTTGAGTAACCGTGGCTGTGACTCTTTATTGGTGCAGCATATAGCAATATGGAATATTGTGGACGGTTTTCTTAAGTAAACACCAAACCGTATAGTTTTCTTGTGTTTTACTTGAACATGAGACTCTCCAATTCGGTTGTAGAAGTAGAGCCGAGGGCCACCGCACCACGTCAAACCAAAATCACACATCAGTCACACATAAAAATGGGAGATGAGCCGCGTTCGTCCGTCCGTCAGAGTCGGCTCTTCGAGTTTTGAAGTGTGACTTATGGGAATGTGTTATAAATGTATATGTTAGATGGATTTCGTTAGTTAGATCGGCGGCGACGGCCATGGTCGAGCTGATTTTTATCAGCATAAACAGTTACAGTTCTCGATGGGATGTTGAACGGTGACGATCGGTTTCCGTGGAAAACTAAAATAACGGCGAATTAATTCAAACTAAACGATCCATATTTCGCGCGTACATTTCTTAAAAAAAAAAAAAGAAAAAAAAGAACGATCACTTTGATTAAAAGTTTTAGTGCAAAAAAAAATATCCTATATACAACTAAGTTTAAAAAAAATATATCAAAATAGGGTGATGGCACCAGTAGTCGGCCAGTTAACTTTTTTTTTATCTTTGATTAGCGTTTAAAAATCACTTATTTAAGTTTTTGATAGAGTTATCAGTTTTAATGATTAATTGAAATGTGTAGATTGGGAAATTCTAGACGAATTAAGTATATTTACTACATGAAACAAATTATTTACCTTTATGGAGATGAAAGTGTGATTCTTGAGTAGTCGGCCCTTTCAGTTTCAGTAGTCGGCCGCATAGGTATCTAGTAGTCGGCCTCTATTCGACAATTCATATTTTCATACTATTTGCAATAGTTAAAAGTATCTAAGAAGCATTTTAGCATTTAATAACTATCAAAACACAACAGGAACATGTTCGGCAACAATTACCAGCACTCTTTAGTGATTTTTTCACAACACAAACCCACCTTTCCCAGAACACCCTCAACGCTGGAATTCTTCCTGGCTTCCTCGAACCTAGTACACACTGTTCATGAATTATATGTGTACATTATTGCACAGTGACACGGATCATGAAGCTGTTCAACTGTCGATCAATCTCAACCAACCCGTAAACTTTACAACAGAAGTTCCTGAGAATTTCAGACGGATGGATATTGATAGACTTCACAGGGACATCGAAGACATCTTAACTCTTATACCTTCAGACAGGAATCTTCTGGCTACCCAAATCGATGCATCGATTGTCAATTTTAACATACCTTATCTAATGCCTTGGACAAGCAAAAACAGTCTAGAACGTCAAAGGATAGGTACCAGCACCTTCCCGAGTACTTTCAGAGTCTCTATGCTCACTGCCAGCTTCTAAGAAAACGAATCAATTAAAAAATCAAGTGACCACAACTCCAAGGCGAAACGCACCTTAAATTCAATCACTCCACTTAAACCGAAATAATTTTCATATCTTCATTGGTATAAGAAAACATCTCTAGCGGATCCATCAAAGTGAACTGAATATAACCAACAGAAACTTACAGATAGTTTGTAATGATCTACCGCAAGCCAACATCATGTTCCGGAACTCTATTCAATACCACAATAATATCCAATACCAGAAAAGATTGTAAATCAGGACGTGATGCTTTTAAAACATCAATAGGATCCATAGGAAAACAGCCATAAATACAGGAAACCATCATCAGCAGTGATACTGAAGCTACCTCTCCCCCAAACAAGGTGGAAGCGTTAGCCGACTACTTTGAAGGAAACTTCACTCCGTATCCACCTACTGACTCAACTTTATTACAAGAAGTTGAGGCAACAGTTCAACAAACAATTCTAACGATCAATTTTAATATAATAAATCCAGCAAATGATTCCACCGATGTTTCAAATTTATCCAATCTAGAGAAGATGTCGAAATCATCGGTAATTCTAGGCCAAAAAAGTCTAATGGGGTTGCTCATGCAGTAATCGTAATGACTTTCCTCACAAACAGTTTAAACAGCTGCTTGAATTACTGTTACTTCTCCCAGAAGAGAAAACAGCAAAGATTGTTCAAATTCCGAAGGAAGGTGCTTCCAACCTAGTTTCCAAGTACAGGCTGATATCAATTCTCGAAAACATCAGCAATTTACTGGAAGAAGTAGTCTTCCGAAGACTGAAGAAATTCTGCTGTGAAAATTCCATCATCCCTGATATGCAAATCGGCTTTCGAGAAAAACACTCAACCTCGCAACAATTTGCAGAAATCTGGTCCTGAGACTCCCGAGGGATCTACTACTAGCGGCAAGAAATATACTGTTAATAACTTAAACTATTAATTCAAGTTTTTTGTCAAGAATTTAATAACACTAGTAAGTTATTTAAGTAAATCTTACATGTGTAATCCTATAGCCTTACATACAAATCGTAATAGGCCGACCTAAGAATACTGGTTGTCTATAGTCGGCCACCCCTTCTCCCTTTACGTTAACAGGCGGCCGACTAATGAAACCATGCAATTTTGTTCAAAGTGTTTGTGGGAATTAAAAGAGAATACAATTTCCCTTCACTTTGCATACTCAGTTGAAAAAAAACTAAATATGAGTAGTTTTCAGTAGTCGGCCGGGGGGGGCCGAGCTAAGAAGAATCGAAAAAAAAGTGTCTTCTGAGGCCGGCCCCCCTTGTAGTTAATAACAAAAAAATATTTTTTAAGTTTTTTAGCGAAAATACTCAAATATAAACTATAAACAAATAAAAAATGAACACATAGTGCACCTACCTTCAATATCTTGCCAATTAAACCTGTTTTAAAAACTTACTTCCACTAATTTTTTTTGTTCGAAAAAGCATAAAAACACAACGAACGAAATCTCGACGCAAACTTTTATTTTCTACAGGAAAACCAGCAGCTGCAATTTAATGAAATTTTGCACCCAGGAAGAAAAACCGTTAGCCTATTAGAAAATATTTTTTGCCTGGAAGTTGAACGAAGGCCTTAACTATTACGCTGTACTTTACGACGAAGTGGCCGACTACTGGAGGTGGCCGACCTTAGGTGCCATCACCCTACATATATACAAAAAATAGTGCTTTAGAAAAAAATGGATACCGACGATAAAAATATGAAAGTCGATACAAAACCAGTTGAAACCTTAGTGCTTGCCAACTATGCAAATGGTAAAGATGCGAAAAAAGGATCATCTTCAACGAAAGAAGCACCAGGTAGTAGGCGCAAGGAGGATGAAAGAATAACGTGTGCAGTGATGAAGGTGTTGGAAGGATATGATTGGAATTTAGTTCAAGCAACAACGAAGTGAGTGTCACTATATACCTTTGTAGTATACATAATGCACTTTAATTTCAAAAGTTTCAAACAGATTAGATGATTTATCATCGACTTTGTAAAAAACGCTTGCATCAACATTAGTTTTTTTTATTTGTTTGCTGATTCATAAGATTGATAACGGATTAAGTTTCAATCAAAAAAAAAAAAATCTTTTTACTAACTCGTTTCAACTAAATTTAGAGCTCTTAAAAAATAATTAAATAATTTTACTGACGATCGAAAAATGCCAATATTTTTTCGCATGGATATTAGTTTATTCTCGAGTGAATTTTGAACAAGAAAAGAGGCGAAAACATAAAATCTTACGAGACATACTTATAATATTTCATTCCAAAAATATCGGAAAATTAATTCAGATTTTTAAAGAATTAAAAAAAAAATACATTTACTGAGTGATTCACATGAAATGCTATAAAAACCTTGGGTCGTATCGTCGGTTTAAATGTTAAACTGACAAAGTAAATTATTAACGTAAGAAAATGTTATTGAAGTGTATATTCTTTGAGTCAAAACTGTTGTATTTTTCAAGATATTTATGCAAATATTGAAAGTCATGCCCGGGCATTACGCGTTATTATTCCGGTAGTCTTTCTACTTAAACGCCAGTAAAACAACATCAGGGCCTTAGAAAAAACATTTGTAATTTAAATAAAATGGATACATTACTGTGCGTTCAGTTCTTAACTTTTTTCTTACCAGTTTTTTTTATTTATTTTATTATTATTACCATCTTTTAAGTTACAAGACTTTATGAAGACTACCCTTAAAATTAATTTTAAATATATACCTATACAATTTTAAATAGATAAACTAATTAAGTTAAATATATGTTATAGGATTTGCAACAAGCTTATCAATTTTCTTTTAATTTCATTTCTATTCATATTAAAATCAATTGCATATCTAATCATATTCATCAAAATCAATGCACGCATTAGTGATTGGACTGTGCCTAGCATAACTTGTACTACGAGGATGTGGAACATATAAAGATCTACCATTTCTTGGTTGCAAACTGCAAGCAGGTGCAGTGCATACATACGAGTATTAAACATTGACAACAGCACCGGACAATTAATAATATGTCGAATTCAGGGCATCATAAGCAAAGAGAACAAAATTTAATTTTCTTCTCAAAATGAGAGGTCTTAGGTCGATGAGAACACATCTGTTTCATAACATGGAACACTTAAAGAATCAAAAGTTTTATGCAAATCAAACTTAGTAAATCTTTTTTTTTATACGAAGGATACTTGACTGGGTGTGAGTATTCCATATAACTCTAGAATACTCCATCAACGGTCTTAGTCGTCAATACTCGTGTAAAGAGTTTTAAGTGAATAAGGATCTTTGAAATATTTTAAATCTCTAACTAACCTAGAAATTATATGATCGATGTAAAGCGAAAAATTTATTTTCGAGTCGAAAATCACTCCGAGATCCTTCTGGTAATCTACTCTTTGTAAAGCGTGGCTATCAAGCTTGTATTCAAAATACAAAGGATTCTGTACTTTTGAATAAGTCACAACACTACATTTCTTATTGTTAAAAAAGAGTCACCATTAAAGAATTTTATTTAGGTCAGCTTGAACATTATTCGCATCTGATAACGATTTTATATACCTAAAAACCATAAGATAAACAGCATACAAAAGGCATCATGAAAAATAGAGGAGACTTGGCAAGTCATTAATAAAAATAATGAACAGCAACGGTCCAAGGTGACTACCTTAAGGTACACCTAAGGAGTTCCCCATTTCTTTAGATAACTCATCACCAATTTGGACATATTGTTTTCTGCCCTAAATAACTTTTAATCCAACTAAGCAGTACACAATATAATGAAAAACAAATATTTCAAGTTTCTTTATCAGTACATTATGTTGAACGCAATCAAAAGCCTTTAAAAATCAGTTTAGATGGTGTCGATTTGAAAATGTTTTTTCACATTATTAAGGCAATAGCTCGTAAAATCGATAAGTTAGTCGATCTCGAACTTCCACTCATAAAACCGTGTTGGTGCTGAGATATATGATTTTGAACTAAAAAATACAATTTGTTTTTCACTATTGTTTCGAAAACTTTAGGGATCAAGTGAAGTTTAGCAATTGGTTTGTAGTTCTCAACAGCACTTTTTGAACTGGATTAATGCAGAGGAGTAATAAATGAGTATTTCCACGTATCCAAAAATACACCTTGATTCAAAAACATACTGAATATAAAACATAATTTAACATTACATAAACTTTTGCTGAAATGCCAATTTTAGCTTCAAGAGAGTTTTACTGACGTTTTAGTAAAACCACTTCCAGTATAAGTGTTGAGACTCATTAGTTTAAAATATAGTACATACGTTTAAAATATAGTACGTTAGTTATCTACTGAATTTAGCTTTAAACCGAACGATTTGTTAGATCAAGGTAAGACAAGAATCTTATGGACTGGATACGAGTATGTAGGTCTATTTCCCAATATTTAGGCAGGAGTAGTAGGTAGTAAAACCCGCTTAAGAGAAACGGCAAAATGTCACAGTATTTCTTTGTACCTAATTTTATACAAAAAAAAAATAAGTTTAACATCCGCAATATGAATAATATAGGAATTTAATTTAATTAAATCGAAGAAAATTTTGTATCTTATCCTTTTTACAAATGTAAATTTTACTCACTTAAATTCTTTTACATGTTTCTCGCTGAAACTAAGCTTTGTGGTTTTGTTTAAGTAAACGTAGATGACTCTTTATGGAATTCAATACTTGGCGGTATTTTGTTTTGATAGATATTAACTAACCATTAAATTTATATATCGATAGATTTTAAGAAAATGTGAAAAACCTTATTTCATTGTTTAATCAGTTTTGTAACATAATGTGTACTATTATAAAAACTAGGCTAATTCTAACTTGTAACTAAGCATCGTAGACCAGACCCTACGATATGATCTTTATTTCACCGATCAAATAATTTAATGAGCCGATAATCGTTACATCGAAAAGCACATGACATTTATGGCTTTATTATTTGCTGATGCTAGTGCAATCAATTCTCCGATATTTTGTAACAGTTAAGTTAAAAAAGCAGATAGAAATGCCTTCGAAGTATCTATAAGTATTATATGTTTAATTACTCAGGGAAAAGAGCATGTAAAATAAAAAAAAAAACTAAACGGATATCTTGTTGTATTTTTAAACTCGGTTGATCATGTCAAATATTTAACAAGGTACGAGTACAAGTCGCACACAAGTTTACAGATGTCACTTTACCTTAACTATGTAAATAATACTGTAAAACTAAAATCTTTATAATTTAACAAGGTTTACTCTTAAACTGACATCAATTGTGTTCTAATCTACACGACCCATTGTTTAATAAACTGAATTCTTCCATCAGAACATGGATGAATTAACTTAAAAATGGTCATTTAATACGATCCAGTGTCAAACTAAACAAATGGTCGTGCTACTCGTGTGCGATAAAATTTTAACTAACACGCGGAACCTACTTTGTCCTAAGTTCCTAACTTATATCTAAGAAGTTTTTCAATAAGGGTACCTAGATATTAAAATGGAATAAAGCAAACTCTTTTTTTATTTGAAACCCCCATGTTTGCCATTATGTATGTAGTATGATCATGAATGACATCATTCAAATGTTCACCTCAGTTTCTAAAAGAAACACGGATCCAAGTGGTTTAATTTTTAATCACTCTACCTCATAGATCCGCTTGAATTTGAGCGATGGCATGTGTTATGTTCACCTTAAGGACATCGTTCCATTATGGTGTATTCGCATAGACCTGCGAATTCAGGAAAACCCACAAAAAAATTTAGGGTCAAATCACATGACGTCAATCGAACTTCTGTAGGAACTACATGTCGATTAGGTCCTTGTATTCTTGACGGATTTTCTCTTTGAAGGCTTCAAGACTCTGAGATTATTGACATAGACTGTTGACAAAAATTCAACGAAAAGAAATCTGGAATGGTTAAATTGGGCGATCTTCCTAACAGTGCAAATTGCCAAAAGAAGAGATTCAGCGACCCGGGAATTCAGCCTTTAAAATTTCAGTTGTGGCTCGTGCAGTATGCGCCGATGCTCCATCTTGGTAGAACACCATGTTCTCGAGTCCTAATTCATCCAATTGAGTTAAAAGGAGGTCATTTAGTATGATCCTTTAGGGCTCGCCGTGTACATTGGTTGGGCAGACCTGGCGGCATCCATGTTCTCCCATACTTTCTAGGCGAGTGGCTAAAAGTCTTAGTTTTTGTAGTTGGTGTCTACGATATATAGGTATTTCGCAAAAAACGAAACTACGAGTATTTTTCCCCGTTCTTTAGGAGAATAGCGATTCATGTCTTGTTGACGTGTATTTCCTATCTGTTTACTTCATAAATATCAAATGGTCAATGATGGCCAAGTATTCCGAGAATTCTCTAGAAATAATGGTTACCTGAAAGTTTTTACCAAATTGAATCTGAGGAATGGGGTAATCGATGCTACTTGGAAGGGATCCGAATGAGTTCGGAATTATGGAGTGGCCAATTTCATTATTGATACACTGCGAGGAGGCTTTTAGGAGAATAACTTTGTTTTCAGCCGTTTTTTTGCCAAATATATCAAGAGTTGTTAGATGGAACAGAAGGTCAAGTGCAGCGGAGGGAGTCCCATGCAGAAACAATCGGACAGTTGGACCCTGTTTAATATTAATTACTCAGTTTTTTCGTCTAGACCTGTCCATCATATAACCACGCCGCCGTAAGTTAGAATCAGTCATATTACTGAGGTATATAGCCAGTGAGTATTGCGGGGTTGGAGCACCCATTTATTCCCAATGGCTTTTTTGCAAGAGAAAAATGCCACTGTGGCCTTTTTAACTCGTTCTTGAATGTTAGGTTTCCATCTTAACTTTTCTTTTCTAAAATGAGACTGGTATAGGTACCTTTAATTGAAGGGTTGTCTATGTGGAAAATTTTATATTTCCCAAAGGAGAAACAAGATTTGTTTTGTGAGGGTTAACACCCAGGCCACACCGAACGGATTTTTAAAGAGGGATCTTTTAGGTTGTTGGGATGCTTCCCTGAACAACCTAAAAGAACAAAAATTATAAGTCGTTGTAGTGGTTTCTTAATAAAATAAGGTTTTATATATAAAATTTCTAAAATATTAAAAAAAAAAATGCTAAGTCAACTTTATGTTTTTATTACTGTACGAATGAAAATTAAATTTCCAAAACTAATATTGACCCATTTTTTGAGATATAGAATTTTCCAAAAAAAAAAATTATTTTTTTTTTCAAAATTCAAAAAATATTTTTTTCTTAAAGTTTTGAAATGCAATGTTTCTTAAAGTTTTTAGAAGCATCTCTATACAAAATTTTATTAAAATCCGTTATGTCGATAATGAGAAATGCAAAATTTAAAAAAATCGTTCTATGGTAGGTACAGTCAGTAATGTCTTGTTTTAAAAATTTTTTGTATTAAATTATAGATCTTAAAAATTAATCGAAAGACTAAAAATTTAAGCAAATTTCTCGGAACAATTTTCGAGAAAAATACGATTTTCGAAAACCATTTTTTAACATTTGTATGGAGGGTACCGTTATTTTTAGGTAAAATAAATTTTTTTCTCATATCTTGTAGATTATTTTAAGAAACTTTTATTTATCAAGTTTTAAAAAAATCGAGCATGGAATTTTCAAAATATTGAGTTTTCAAAAAAAAAATTGAAATTTTTTTTAAAAATCAAAAAAAAGAATTTGAAAATTTGAATAAACAATAATATTGAAACTGCTGGCGAGCCTTAACATAAAAAAATGATCAAAGCCGGTTGTACCGTTTTTGAGAAAATCAAAAACAAAAAAAAATGGTTCCAAGGGGGGTACCAAAAATAATAATTTTTTGGAATTTTTTTTTCATTCATTACCTAGGTTTAACTAAATGAAATTTTATGAATTTTTTTTTTTAAATCTGTGGGACAGTTTTTGAGAAAAAAAATATTTATAAAATTTCGAAAAAAAATCGTACCGTTATTTTTGGTCTTAAAAAATCAAATCAAAAAATATCCGGGGGGAAAAAATAAAACCCATGTCTACCAAGTTTACAGAAAATCGGCCGAGTCGTTTGGCTGTAGTCGAACAGACAGACAGACAGACAGACAGAATTGCGAGACCCACTTTTTTGGTCTTCGCTATTATCGTAATGTCAACTTTGATCAAAATCTCGAGTTCGATTTTTTTTCCGAATGCATAACTTGCCTTATAGTACCTTTAAGTCGCAAGTAAAAACTGTAGGTATATTTTCAATTTTTAAAGAAAAATAGGTTATAAAACTGCACTTAATTTAAATGTCACCAAAGTAAGTGTAGCATAACAATTATTTATTTTGTATGGACCTGTTCTCTTGAAACCATACTGCCACTTTGCCTTAAATGTAACTTCCCAAAACAATTTCAATTATGCGTTAACTTTTAGTTATGCATAACAAATAGTTAAACGCTGTGCAACCTACTCAGTGAATCTCTGCCTCTCCCTACCTAAACTTACTATGTTCCAACTCTTAGAGGGCTTTTTTGTCCCAGGAAACAATTTCATTTCCATCAAGAGAAATTACATACATTTTCCTGAGTTTACAATGGCTCACGTACAATTTGCAAGTCGAGCACGTTTCCTGTTAGCTACAGTCTCTCACTTCAAGGACATCTTGTACATATACATATACACATTCGACTTGTCACAGAGTTTCCCTAACCCACATCAGGGGCACCACCAACTTTTTCCTTACACGGACCACAAGCCATCAGCCAACCTTAACAGACTCGTGCTTATTTAAATTTTAAATCGATATTTAAACGCTGGAAGCGATTCAAATGCCTTAAAGATTGATGGCATAGTCGAGTCACCTTGCATCCAAAGGATCGAAATGATGAAATTAATAATCCACTTTCTTAACCGTCCGAGGAAGCGGAGACGACAGAACTCAAGACTCTTGTTTAGCATTGAGGTGTTAAATGCCTGACTAAGTACACACATACCGCTCCGCAACCGCACTTGACAAATTGAAACGCTTAAGAATCCCTTTTGAGTGTTTATCCAGTGTCTTGTTAAATGGCGATGGGACATGGGAGTACCTACCTGCCTGTTCCTTCCGCCACTGCATCTCAATAACTATATGAGTAGCGGATGTGGTATGTCTGGATCTGGATGCTGCTTGATGATGATGATTAAGACTCTTATCTTCTTGTTAGGCTGTGGAAAACAATTTGTTTACATGATTAACAACATTCATAGTCACAATAATGTAAACTCGCAGTTCACAGAGGAAAAAAAGAGAACGGAACAAATTAGCTTCCTTCGTAGATGGAGGCTTCCTTTATTTAAAGAATAAGGAGATACACGTCCTAGTCTCACCTAACCTAAGCCAGGAAAAAAACTATAGAATTATTTGCACAAGGATATGAAAATGTAGGTAGTTGTAGTTTACTTTGTGTCACCGCAAGTCTTCTCTGTCTGTGTTTAGTTTGTGGTGCCGGCTGGTAAAGGTATTTGTGGACAATACGAGCGGTAAGGGCGTTTATATTGCCAGAGATAAGAGTAAAGGTGAGTATGACTTTAACAAGGTACTAAAGGTTTAGGGGTACAATTTAGATTAAAACCAAATTAGATGTCGACCGAGATTTAAGATTTATATCTAAATAATACTGTCTCGTTTTATGTTTGTTTCCTGTAGAATAGCATTTGCTCCAACAGGTACAAGGAAAAACATGATTATGATTTATGATGTTTAAAATTATGAATAAATTTATTTTTCTTGGCAATTATAATACCTACAGTGGTGGACAAGAATTTAGCACATTAATAAAAGAAAAAATTAAACTATATTTACAAAATTTGTTTCTATTTCAATATTTTCATTTTTATGTTATTTACATTATTTACGGATATAAGTATATTTTTCCAAAATACAATCTTATATTTTTTATATATTAAAGAAAAAAATGAAAAAAAATAACAGAAAACATACTTTTTTGTCTGGACATGAATTTAGCACATTTCATTAAAATTGCTTAGTTATGTTATTTACCGTTACTAAAACTATATTTTCTTTTATATTTTGTTGGAAATCCTTTGTTCTTTAATACTGAATTGAGTCTTCTTGGCAAGCTCTCGTATAAGGCCTCACAGCGTTGCTTAGGTATTGAATACCAAGCATTCTGTATCTCTTGCCACAAATCTGTTAAATTTTTCGTTTTTTGTTTTTCAATGTGTTGCTCAACATTATTCCACAAATTTTCGATCGGGTTTAGATCGGGTGATTGAGCAGGCCACTTTAAAACATTCACTTTATTGACCCCTAAGGCACTTTTCACTAGGTTTGAAGTGTGCTTAGGGTCATTGTCGTGCATGAAGCGCCATAAAACCGGCAAATTATCTTCGGCATATGGTATCATATGGTTCAAGATAATATCTTTGTACAGGTGCTGGTCCATTTTGGAGTCTATCTTCACTATTGGACCAATACCGTGCCAAGAAAAGGCAGCCCAGGCCATCACGTTTCCACCCCCGTGATTCACCGTCTTAATGGTGTATTTTGGATCATGTTCCTTATTTTGTGGACGCCACACATATTTTTTTCCATCTGATCCGAATCGACAGAACTTTGATTCATCGCTCCAAAGTACATTTTTCCAGAAATTTAGTAGTTTGCCTAGATGTAATTTGGCAAACTCCCATCTAGCCTTCAGATTTTTTTTCGAAACCAATGGTTTTCTTTGCGCAATGCACCCTCTCAATTTTTTTTCATTCAGGCGTCGTCTCACGGTTCTTCAGGATACATTGACATTGTAATTCTCCATTAATTCATTTCGAATGACAATAGAGGTCTTAAATGGATCGTTTGTTGATAATATGTAAATGACTTTATCTTTCCTCTTTGTTGTCTTTCGTGTGCGAGAGGCTTGTTTTACATGTTTTGTCACTTCATACTTTTCAAAATGTCTAAGAGCATTGTAGACCATCTTCCTGGAACATTCTAGAAGCTCAGAAATCTCCGTTACTGTGCGACCCTTTGACTTCATCTTAATGATAATACTCCTTTTGTCCTCAGAACACCACTGCCCTTATGCCATGACTATTTAATGTTTTTTTAAATTTTATTTGAATATATAACATTAAGAAGATATAAAATTACCTCGAAAATAATTTTGTTCTCTTAAAAACCTACAAATTAAAAAAAAATAACCAAAATTTGTACACGTGCTAAATTGATGTCCAACCAAAAACAATGCAAATGACAAACTATCAACGATTTTTTCACTATGTAATTGGATTGCATATGAAAATATATAGTTTTGTTTTCTCTGATTTGTTGTCATATATATAAGTTCAAAATGTACCGTTGCTTGGAACAAAACAAGAGAGAAAATTAAAAATATGGTAGTACCCATCTCAGTGTGCTAAATTTGTGTCCACCACTGTATGTATATGAGAGAATTCATTGATATTATATTAGGTTATATTTTTTAATCCTTGTAAAAAAACATATGTGTTCATTCATTCATTGTACATGGTGTCCCTAAGGTCATGCAGGTAAAAGCTTACACTATAAAAATGCCATACGCATTTTTAGCCCAAAATTGGATTTTGATGGGAAACTTTATTGATACTCGTATTAAGCATTTTTAACAAGTACCCCAAATTTGGAACGGGGCTACAATTTTTTTGGGGCAAGATCCAACTGACCCAAGAGCTGAAAGTTCAACGCCATATGTTCGCTGCCGAGGCTTCGGAGCATTTGGAAGAGGACCCCAAATTTGACCTAAAAACTTGCCATTTATGGAAGGACACTTACTCACACGAGGTTCACCAGGTAACAAGCATCCTCAAAAAGTTACCGATTGGTGTGGATTTTGGGCCGACCGGCGGCGGCGGCGGCGGCGGCGCCATTATTATGTACTTTTTCGAAAAAGATTTTGGTGAGGTCTTCAGTGGTGAACGCTACAGAATGATCATAACCAATTTCTTATGGCTCGAATTGGACTATATAGACTTAGACCGCATTTGGTTCAGAAGGTAGGCGCTTCGTGCCAAAAAAGTAGACGATACGATTAACATTCTGCATGAACGTTTTGAGGGTAAGGTTATACGAGTATCTTGTGGGGTTTCCTTTGTTGATACCTAACACACAGCTTGTTCTATTCTACTTCAACATCTAACCCCCTTTTTTGAAAATCCTTTTAATTAGGTATCTACATATTATATTATTATGTATTATATTATTTTTGGCATGTTACGGCTAAGAAAAATGTTGCCATTTTGAAAAATATGCTTTGTTTTCATTTAATAACTATCTTGAATTTTATATTATACAAGCTACACAAAATCTCTTAAGAATAAGCTGAGAAGGAGCTTTGTAAATTAATTCCTCTTTAAGTCATTGTGGGTCAAAGTTCGTGCTGAAAATATTCCCAGTAAAGAGGATGAAACAAGTTAGAAGTTTTTGCAAGTTTTTCTGCTCCGACATTGTGACCTATGGCGTTCGATTGGTCGCTTGATATAAGGTAAAAATCACCATGAAGCGCTCAATTTACAAGGAAGTAAAAGAACTTTTCAAATAAGGCTAAATTTTAATTTTAAGAACTTTATTTCACTCCAACCAATAATGCATAGGCGAACATAGAAAAACCGCTTTAACTATATTTTAGTACTAAGCTCATTTAATCACATAATTTTTGGAGCAACGTCAAAGTGCATATATATGCTTCACATGGAGACTGGGCTATAACCGCTGTACATACAATCGCTTAAGATGCACGCAGGCAATATCTGTCGAACAATAGGTATAGAAAAAGGGAATGTCAAAAAGAATCACATAATATTGCTATCTCTAAAAAAAACTGTGGTTTAATGATTGGAAGAGCTTGAGATTCAATGAAGCAACTTCTTTGATCTTAATATCAAAAACGTCAAAAAAGCTTGAGGCAGGTTTTACCATATTATTGCTAGTCTGGATGAAGACATGATGCAAAAAACGCTGCTTAGTGTTTAGGTTTTCTTCGACATTCCAAGAAATTTGCTACCGCTTCTGATCTGGCTGTAATCTATAAGGCTTATATTCGTTCAAAGCTCAAGTAAAATTCCCATATGTGGTACGTGCTCCAAAAACACATGAGTCTCTTGACTCTACCAAAAAGAGCTTTAGAAATGATAGGTTATAGAAATATAATAGAAACATTTGAATCTTTCGAGCAACATTGTAATGTTTCTTGTCTTTAATTATGTTACCGTTATTTTTATAAAAGGTATTCTGTATTGAAATATCCAGTTGCATTCTTCCACTTTAACAATTCAGCCGTAATACTCACGCTTCAGTTTACCCTCAAGCCTAACTTCGTACGCACTATTGAATTCAGAGGTTCTTTTTTAGCCACACTTTACGAATGTGGAATGCTTTACCCGACTCAATATTTCCCTTCCATTATGATATTCAGACATTCAAGACCAATGATAATGTACATCGGTATCTCTTTTAAATCCTCTGCAACTTTTCTAAACGTTCGCATTGTTATCAAACATTTTAGGGGTAGTCATAATTTCTTTAGTGCCCTTGAATTTATATATAAAAAAAAGATGTGTAGAAAATGCAACACAACAAATGGATCGGAACATTTATTCAACGCTGAATTATTATTTACTTTGAGATTATTCTTATTTTAATATCTGGTTCAATACCGAAGTCATCTCAACTATTTTTCAAGCAAGGGGCGAGCAACTACTCCTGAACTCTTTTCCACATAAAGAGGACCTGCCACTTATCTGTAATCTTTGTTATACCGGAGTAAAAGAGAATACAATCCATTTCCTAAGAAAATGAGCAATATTAAGGGGAATAATATAGATATATTGAAGAGTCAACTATTGCAACAAAAATGATATTTTTCTTCACTTAAATGAAAAATGTTGGTTGAAATTATTCGAATTTTTTAAGGCGCTTCTTAGTTATCGAAGTAGAATAAACAAAGAACTTTTTTAAACACCACCTATCAAAGATTTTAATTTTCTATTTTTTATAAACAAAAATCTTTCAAAACTAAAATTTCTTAAAGCATCGTGTAACCTCTTCAATATCCTTGGCTTTCCATTTTCTAGTTTTCAAACATAAAAAACAGTTATTGCATTTTACAGGCCATTTTATGTTCCAAGTCGTAGAAGATGGCCTACTCGTATAACAATAACATCTAACGCAGCAAGAACGTTAGATATTACTAAAACCTTTTATTTTAATAATTGTTCAATTGTAAATAAATCATAAGTCTGCGAAATTGTTTTGCAAACTGTATTTAAAAGAGCTTGCCTCTGCTTCATGGCTAGAGGCGTGAATATGAGCGACGTCATATTTCATACATAATGTTAAAGGCCATATAATCAATCAGTAAAATATAAATTGTAAAATTTTATTTCAGTTTAAAGTTATCGACAAAAAAAATCTCGATCTGGAACAGAGACGCACTCTGTATTTTTCTTTTTTTTTAACCAACAAAATAGAGCGTTTTAAGAATTTTAGGAATAATTGCTTTTAATTTAACTTAATCCTTAAAAATCACTGTTATTATGGTTAGTGCGTTGGGTTGAACTGTCATGCAGAAGGTCTTAGGTTCGATTCTCAACCGCTTTAAAGGTAACTTTTCATGGGTTACTACCTCTTGCGAGGAAATGACAAGTCCTCCAAGAGTATTTCCTGCTCATTAGTCGTTCGGAATCGGCAGAAAATTGTAGGTCCTCTCCATTTCTGCAAACACGCACTAATAAATGTTTGAGAGTTGTAAGTCACTAGGCTCAGGCTCTCTATGAGCCGTCATGGTCTCTATTTTATTTATTTGTTTTACTTATAGGATTACAAATTCAATTTTTTTTTAATGAAACCAATTTGTTCCAGCTAAGAAACTTTTCAAATGAACAATTAAAAACCTTCAGGGGAGCAATTTCAACCATACCATGCTCTTTCTAGTATTTCTGCATCACCAACAGCAGGTCTTCCTCAAATCTAATATGAATTTATTATCAGTCAACCGCATGTTATAAATCCTGTCGTATGTCTACATTAATAAATAAAACTTTCACGAAATGTCACTACAACGCCAGCTGTTAGGTTCATATTAATTGCCTTTATTTCCACTGTACCTCAGGGAATTTTTAATAATTAATTACGATAACTAAAAGAGCAAACATCAGCTTTAAATTGTACATAATTAGTAAGTACTCCCAATTGGCAACAATAATTTCATTTTTTTGTATATTTGATCAGCTCAAAATCATGCAGCTTATTGTTTTTATCATCTTCAGTAAAAATATTTAAGCGTAGACCTACGAGTACACAACAAATGAGGTTCGGGACCTAACTTTTAACATAGCAAAGGAGAAAATCAAATAAAGTTCATTTCCATTTTGTTATAAAAGCAAGAACTTTTACAGCTAAGTTCAAAGGGAATATCATCAAACTAAAAGGATTTGGAAATAGAAAAATTCCTTGGGGAAGAAAGCTATTCATTTGAGGACCGATGCTGTGTTGCTCGTTTTGTTGGCAATTTCCACCATTTTTTCACATCGCGCTTTTTCATGCTCATGATAGCAGTTTAAAAGTTAGAAAATGTTCTCAAAAGGCGTTTGTCTCTGCCGTGCAGTAATGGATAGAATGTATTTATGGGATGATACAGGGTGCTATGACATTAATCCTAAATCATTCGTATTCGTAAAAAAATAATAAAAATTGGGAATAAAATAAAGAGCGGTCCAACGAAAACGCACGATGTTAATTGTAAATAAAACAAAAGGTTTTCAGAGAATTATCTTTATATTTTTTAAGATGATAGAAGAATCTGACAATTATGTGTGAAATATCTGCCAAATGCTCGCCATGGCTGCGGTGGCATACCTCTATCCGATGGTCCATATTTTCAATGACTCTGAGACATAATTGAGGTTTAATGTCGTTAATGTGCCGAATTATCTCATTCTTTAGCTTTTAAATTGTTCTTGGCTTATTAACGTACTTTTCTTTCAAATATCCCCAAAGAAAGAAGTCCAACGGTCTCAAAATACATGATCGTGGAGGCCAATTAACATCGCCACGACGGACGCACGTGAGATAACACGGCCATTGAATTTCTCGTGCAAAGGAGCCATTGTTTCGTTGGCTGTGTGGCAAGTGGCACCATCCTGTTAGAATCATCCAGATCCATATCCTCAATTTCTGGCCACAAGAAGTCCGTTATCATCTCGCGATAGCGAGCACCATTCACGGTAACTGCTTGGCCGAAACATGTGAGTTTTACGGCTGGCCAGCCCATAAACTGCACCAGTCACTCTTTGTGGATGCATCGGCTTTTCAACAATCACTCGTGGATTCTCCTTTGCCCAAATGCGGCAATTCTGTTTGTTAACGAATCCACTGAGATGAAAGTGTGCCTCGTCGCTGTCTGTTCAACCAACCACACGGCGTATTGACGACGCTTGAAATGGGCAGTAGGCTTCAGCTCTTGAGTAAATTGAACCTTGTAAGCGTGTTAATTCAAATCTTTATTCAAAATTCGCATCAGTGATATTCGTGAGAAGTTCAATTGTTGGGCACGACGACGAGTCGAGGTTGACGGCTCTTCTGCCACGATATCGCGAACAACAGCAATATTTTCCGCGGAACGAAATGGGCGAGCATGCACAGGTGTTTTCGCATTTCCTACAGACCCGCTTTGCCGAATTTTATGTACAATTCTACCGATTGTGGACACATTTGGTCGATTATTCTGACCAAAAAAATCACGAAGTGCGCGAAATGCATTTTGATTTGAACGCCCATTTTCTCCATGGTTGAATTTGTCAAACACTGAAACAAAGAAATTTCAAATTAAGTTGGGCAAAAAACTTGACGTTAGGGTGTGACTCACAATTAACATCGTGCATTATGGTTGGACCACCCTTTATAATGAAATACAATAATTGTAGTTTTTTGTAGGATGTTAAAATGATGTATGATAATTAATATAAAAGAAGTATTCATAAGGAACTATCACTGTTTAGGAGTGTTCAGCTTGAGTTCAAATGCTTAAGAACGAAAGTATTTACAAAATTCTTAAGATTGAGGAAAAATCAAAAACGAATGCGACATTTTAAGAAGAACCACCACGATTTATAGACCTATAATTCGTAACACATCATATGCGCCTATTATTATTCGGCGAATTAGCGGATACTGATCTTTTAGAATTTCGCCTGCCTGGCTATAGCTTAGTGCCATTGCTCTTTCGCCATCCCAGCCTTATAATTTATGTAATCTACACAATTCAAGTTGGCTCCGCTATTCAGGACAGAAAACACCCGATCTTTGCTGAGATGCACCTCCTCACTTAGCTCGTAGATGAGTACACTTGAATACCAGAAGCTGCTGGGCAAAAGGCACATGCTCTCGATTTGTTTCTTACTAACTCCGATAGGTATACTATAACGGAAAACTCTCCATTCGGCATTTTGGACCATTATGTAATATCAACCAATTTTTCGTGTCCCATTCATCCAGTTAAAGAGAAACATCCCACAAGAAAATAACCGTTTGGTAAAATAAAAAAGTCAACTTGGGGATGGCCGTGGCGCGATGGTTGTATGCTCGCCTGCCAACCTCAATATCACAGGTTCGATCCCTGCCGTCGTCTATGTCGTCTTTAATTCCATTAAAAAACCTTCTATAAAATTGTCATCAATGGGTTGCTGGTTTACTCATTACATGTTGTTTAGGCATAACACTAACAACATGTGATTGAGTTAAACTAGTATGCCCAACAAGGATGAAAAACGAATAAAATAATGCGAATTATAAGGGACATAGAAAAAAGACACGGCAATTCTCCGCTTTAGTTCAGCCGCCATCCCTGGAGATAAAAAAATCTGAGACAATCACCTTCAGTCTCATAACATCGTGCCACACATCTTTCCTATCCTCCTTTCTCTTCCGTAACTTCACGCCCACGCTGTGTTGAAACATTTGAAGGGTAATCATATTCCCTTGAGCGTGTGTAGAATATAAAAAAAAAAAAAAAAAAAGTCAACTGGGACGGTCTGAATAACTTTTTTCGAATTCTTAGCTGGTCACTACTTTTACTCGATATTGACGTTGATGCCAGGGCTAATAAGATCACAAAATTGATTTTTCTTGGGATGCGTACTTTTATTCCTAATAGAATTAATAATATGAATTCTAAAGAACAGTCATGGTTGCCGAGCCAACACAACTGTTGAAAATTGGAAAAAGGATAGACAAGTCAGAAACCATTGCAACACTGTTATAAAAAGAACCAAATTCTTACATGACCTGCAATGTTCCAAAGGCAGTAGAAATGTTTAGTCATTTGTCAAAAACGTAAAAAATTAAACTTCATCTTCGGTTTCAACGCTCATCTACAATGACAACCGGATAACTAGCTCTTTAGATAAGGCAAATGTACTTGCAGCTCATTTTGCTTCTACATACATACATATAGTCCGGGAGGCGACCGTCAGATTACCTACCTCATTCGGAGATAGAACAAAACTATAATTAGTCGATAGTGTTCATAAAAACATTTGTAAAACCACTGGTCGGGCAAACTTTTTCAGGGAAGTTTGGGTTGAAAAGGATCACTTCCGGTACCGTTTTTTGAAGAGAAACTACCTCATCGGGAGAACGAAAATCTTTATACAGGGTAGGATGGGTATTATATCTAGGTTTGAAAACTTTTGGTCGGGCAAAAAAAATCGAGGAATAAATGCTTCCCCGACCAACTCAAATAACGGTTTTTTTGATGAAAATCTACCTCATCGGGAAATGGATGATATTAGTACCAAAACAAAGGACAGACAGTCTTCTTTTCAAATCCATTGGTCGGGCAAACATTTTTAGGGAATAACCCTCCCCCCGACCAATTTTAGAAAAAAAATGACAAAAACAACTTTCTCTTATTTTTTAACTTCAAATGTCTAAAAACTTATTGCAAATGCATAATATTACTGTAAACAAAAGCCAGAATAGTATATTTATTAAATCCAGAGATTTTGTAGCTACCCACAACCCCACCCCCTTTCCCTTCTTCGATGAAAAGTATTGTATAATATTATTTTTCGTATGTTAAGTTCACTTCAAAAGTAAAATAAAAACAACTTTCTTGATCAAATAGATATTTTTTTACAATATAAAGACAACATACATTTGTCCCTTTAACAAAGAAATACTTACTACTTACAAGGGTTTCTCTTCAACACTATTTGCCTTACCATTATTGTGATTATTCGCAAAATAAAATTAGTAACTTCGAACAGTTTAGTATTCATAGTATTTATTTTTTATTTTTGTAGTGTTTTGAAATTTTGTATCACACTTAATTCAAGGACTTCTTAATTCTTAACAATTAACCAAAGAGACCCACTTTAATATCCAGCATTACAATATTTCAATTATTCGAATCAGATCAAAATAAATTACAAAAAGCTTTTAATTCAAAAAAATTTCATTTATATCTACTCGTATATAAAGTTTCAGTTCTTTTCTAACAATATACCTAGCAAAAAAAATATTTCTTATTCAAAATAAATATACATGTATAAATAAAACAATAAACAAACAAAATTTAAATTGCACGAAATATGTACATATACTCGTATGTTATGTACATACAAAAATGAATAATAATTCATTATTATCTTTTTTAAATAGTGTCGTCATCGGAATCTTGTTCTAAAAAGGAATATTTAGTGGTGTTGGTTCACCTTCATACCAAAGAGGTAAGAACCTTTCATCTTTTAAAATCCAGCACAAATCGTCGGCTTTAGTTTTTACACAATTTAATTCAGTCGCGTTTATCCAAATCGAACTAACAAAAATTGTTCTTTTAATTTTTTGTTGAAGAGATTTTATGCAAGGCGGAATTAAACTAGAGTCGAGGTGTTTCAGATTTTTGAAAATATTTCCAGCAGTGTTATTTTTCGCAGCATAAAGACTTTGAAACATTTGAACCCTCGCTTAATTTACGTTGCTACAATTCTTAACGCCATACATTTGCAACGTAAAATTTTGAATCGTTTCAGTGTCAACATCATCTAGATTTTTCTGACTTTTACTCATGGCTGCAAACGCTGTTTGAAAACGTTCATTTTTTTCTAAAAGACTTAATGGTTTTGCTTTCGCTTTCCTAAAAAAACATACTGTATAATCGTAACCTGTAAATGCGTGAAACGCTGGCAAAGAAACGCATAAACTACTGCCTATTGCGGTAGCTAGCTGAGAGCAATTAATGCAATTAATATGTTGAGATCTAATATTTCCTCCAGCTAGCCAAATCTCCAAAGTTTTCAGCTTATGCATATTGCCCAGTAATATTATTAACACATCAGTATCAGATGCCTTTACTAATATTTTTGAGTGAGATTTTGACTTGCTTATATGGTAAATGATGCGCGTGTTCGCTTCTTCATGGCTACAATTAAATGCAATTTCTTCAAATTTAAAAATTGATTGATTTTGAACTGTATAGTGTATAGGAGAAGCATGTGTCATCTAAGGTCAAAAAAACTTTCTTATTTCCAAGAATCGGAACTAAAGAGTCGTTTTCCCAATGTTGTGCTAAAAATTTTACCAGAGTTTCTTTGAATTTGGGATTTTTCAGGCACTTTAGGAAGTCATTATTTCGTTTTTGTAACGGTCCAAGAATCGTGTAATTAACTGTTTCTTGTTTGTTACGAAAAATATGCTCAACATCTTTAATAGATGGATGCAAATACCTATCAAAAACTAAATGCACTTCCGAAGCGTTTGTTCAGCATACTGTCCTCAAAATCATTTCGAAAATTTTTTCAAATGTTTCAGGAACTCGAATTAGAACTCCCAAAAGATGAAAAAAGTAAAAACCATCTATAATTTCAATATTTGGACAAATTGGTTCAGATAAAGGAATTCGGTTTTTGAGCTTTTTGGCCAAAACAGGTGCAAGTGGATATGATAAGCATACTTCCATATCAATTTTCTTTTCCAAAGCTATAGCTAAAAGTCGCCCAAACACATCTCTCTCTATTTTAATCAGTGCTTGTTTTTCGGCCATTTTTACTTTTTTGAAACGTTTTCAAACACTGAGATGAGAAATTTTGAATATTGTTCCGACTCAAGTTTTAACGAAACGTTCAAAATTTTCGAAACACTCCTCGATAAAGGCGATTTTTTTACTATTTCCGGTTTGAAAAGCACTTAAAAGAAAATCTGCAGTTTCTTCGGATGCTGCTATTCCTGTTGTAATATGAAGTAAATTACTTACACATTTGGTTCAAATTGAAATAATATTTTGTTTAAAAGAATTATTTCAAATAACGCCTTTCTGTCTTTTTGGATGCGATTATGTGCAAGTTCATGGGTTATGTCATCCTTTTGATCAAACTTGATTTCAGCGAACATTTTGGAAATTATGTTTGTGCGTATGTTATGACTGAGGGCCCAACGCTGCCTTGCGGGATCAGCATTTATTATCTGTTCGAGTGTTAAGTCAACAGGAGCTCTTGCTAGACTCATTGCCGTGCATTTGATCCCAAAAGCACCTCGTTTAAATTCATTTATCAACAGAGAATTACGAATTTTTAACTATGCTAAGTTACTGTGGTATTTCAATATCCATCTTGCATAATTGGGTTGATTAAATACAAAAAATAAATTAGACAACTCAATATAGAATCCACATACACATCAAAATCATTCGTTCTGATACTTCTCGAAAGTCTAAAAAATACGTTCATAAGCTCAACGTATTGCATGAAAAATTGTGGAGTTTTTCCATCACCTCCTTTTAGAGTAACATTACAATATTACCTATATTTACTTATGACATCTTCTAATAATGAATTCATAACAAGGACTTCATTTGGTTCTATTGGGTTATCGTGTATGCGATGTAAATCTTCTTCAATATGAACCTCATTTTCTAAACAAAATTGTTCAAAATGTAAAGTTTGAATTTGCCCCTGATAGCAAAAGATGTATTCTTTTGCATCTATTAAAATGTTTGCCATCAATAAATCCATTTACTAATCCTTCGGCCAAAACTTCAGAATGAACTAAAATATCAGCTACACCAGATCCATCGATAAATTTTCCCAAAGCTTTAAAAAAAGCCATTTGTATATGAAATGCTCCCAAGTTAATAAAAACATTGTTTTAAGTTGGATTTTCATTTATTTGAATCTGCATAGCCATTTTAGCAATTGCTAAATCATAGGTTAATACGATTTGTTTTTGGCCAATTTCATTGGCAATCTTTTGGCCATATTTTAATGTTGTATGTACAACAGTATAGGATGTTGGTGACATATTAATTTGAGGCAAATAATCTATAATCTGAGTTTCGCTTTTGTCTATTGTAGTTTTACTGTTGAAACTTATCCACATTGGTGTTTCAGAAATTTGAGAGAGCGATATAGACCAAATTAAATCTTTAATAATTGCATTTTCTTTCGTAAATCGTGTTGAATCGGTTATAGCATTTATGATATCCTCTAAACGAAGCAAAGTTGTGTTAGAAGTAACTCTTTTCATATAGGGTTGAATATCACGTGGCATTTCCTCAAATCGTCTTCTTTTTCTAGAAGAACACTCACTCTGTTTGTTAGGGTTGTTCGAAACTTCTACAGAACTACTAGCGACATGCACTAAATTTGGATTAGCTGTAAACTGATATATTATACCAACTGTATCATGAAGAGTATCTTTTCCATTAAAAGTCTCGACATACCGACCAATATTATCAAATGCTACATGGGTACTTAAATTTTTATCGGTTTCTATTCCTGGAGGTACTCTGGGCTTATTTTGTTTAATAGTTAAGTATTGAGGTGTATTTTAAGTATGAGTAGTGTCCCATAACACTAAATAAATTAAGGTTATTCTTATAAAGTTTTTTTTATGAATAATCGTGCTTTTTATGTTACAAATCACAATAATGGTAAGGCAAATAGTGTTGAAGAGAAACCCTTGTAAGTAGTAAGTATTTCTTTGTTAAAGGGACAAATGTATGTTGTCTTTATATTGTAAAATAATATCTATTTGATCAAGAAAGTTGTTTTTATTTTACTTTTGAAGTGAACTTAACATACGAAAAATAATATTATACAATACTTTTCATCGAAGAAGGGAAAGGGGGGGGGGGGGTAGCTACAAAATCTCTGGATTTGATAAATATACTATTCTGGCTTTTGTTTACAGTAATATTATGCATTTGCAATAAGTTTTTAGACATTTGAAGTTAAAAAATAAGAGAAAGTTGTTTTTGTCATTTTTTTTCTAAAATTGGTCGGGGGGAGGGTTATTCCCTAAAAATGTTTGCCCGACCAATGGATTTGAAAAGAAGACTGTCTGTCCTTTGTTTTGGTACTAATATCATCCATTTCCCGATGAGGTAGATTTTCATCAAAAAAACCGTTATTTGAGTTGGTCGGGGAAGCATTTATTCCTCGATTTTTTTTGCCCGACCAAAAGTTTTCAAACCTAGATATAATACCCATCCTACCCTGTATAAAGATTTTCGTTCTCCCGATGAGGTAGTTTCTCTTCAAAAAACAGTACCGGAAGTGATCCTTTTCAACCCAAACTTCCCTGAAAAAGTTTGCCCGACCAGTGGTTTTACAAACGTTTTTATGAACACTATCGACTAATTATAGTTTTTTTCTATCTCCGAATGAGGTAGGTAATCTGACGGTCGCCTCCCGTATTAATAGCTCTACGTTGCCTGATAGCAACAACTCCTGTACTTGATAACGTAAATTATTCAATGGAAAAGGTATATTTCCGCACTCGTACAGTTGCATGAGTCCTTCGAGTACTTGATATGAGCAAATCTGCTGGTCTTGCTGGTACCCCCATTCTTCTAAACATTTGTTCTTAATATCCTTCCAAAATATTGCGTAAGCTTCTCCATCGTTCTGAAATCTTCTGTATAAGATGGAAAACAGCATTTGTCCATCCTGTTCCTAAAAACGGCGACCCTTCCTTCCATTCATTCTATCGACCAATTGCGATTACTCTCTTAATTTCCAAGACAATGGAATCGCTGATAAATCACGAGCTCAAGAGATATCGGGAAGGTCGAAAGCTTCTTAATGACCGACAATATGGCTTTCGCAGCAATCGTTCCACTGGTGATTTGAAGGCAATCTCACCGAAGAGTGGAACAGATCTTTTGTGGAGAAGCTAAGATTATTGCGCTTCATATTTTTAAGGCATTTGATAGAATTTGGCATCAAGCTCTCTTATCCTAAATGCGTGCGTTTGGTATCATCGGAACCCTTAAGCTATTGTCCTTAAATGGCACTTGCATCGAAGAAACCAAAAAGCTTTTATTACTCCTACTCGGTATGTTTGTCAACGACGATATTCGTTGGAATGACCACATTCTCGAGACCGCCAAAAATGCTGCAAATTGTTTAGGATCTCTATATCGATGTAAGAAATTTTTCATCCCCTCTGATGATGATACGATGATACTCGAGTATAACTCACATCTTTGGACAGGTGCAGTACAAACTTCTCTCCACTAATAGGACAGATTTCAGAACAAAACCGTAAAACTGATAGGAAACAGAGCTATCATGAATCATTCCCATTTTGAACACTGTCGGAATGTTTTATATATTTCCTTGTCTTATAGCATCTTTCACAAGCAATGCTCACTCGAAGTAGACAGACACATTATTCCCCTCAATCAGTTCACCCGTAATACCTGTTTTACAAGGAATGCAGATCAGTTCACCCTGAAGCTGAAGCCTAATTTTGGTCGTATCGTCAAATATAGAGATTCGTTTTTGACATTTCAATTTGCAAACATTCAAGACCAATGCTAATCGACAGCTCCTTTCTTTCACCTTTAACGAAAAAAGAACTAATACCTTAAAATGCAATTATTAACCACTGTAAATCCTAGAGCCTAGATATTTTGTCTAACACACGAACATCACTTAGAGCTTTTATATAAAGTTTTTACCACCCTGTTTATTTTCCTCCACATCCTAAATGAACGATATGGCTTTAGATTACGATGACGCTGCGAGAATTTAGTTTTGTTATCCTGTATTTGCTTTCTTTTTTTGCTCAAGGTTTCAGGATACAAAAATTCTTTGTGAGTGGTGTTCAAAGGTTAACGAGAAGATTTTTCTATTCTCCTTAAAATGAGTTGTGAAGATATATTGAGCTAAGAAATTTCTGTGGACAAGGAAGTTTTGTGTTATATTTTTTTTTGACATTGTTTGAGAAAGTCGCATATTGTTTAGGTATAATACGGATATATATGATTTTGGCAAACATTTCCTTCTTTTCGAAGGAAGTTTAAACGATTTCTATGGAGTATGGACAAAAAGGAAAAAAAAGACGGAAATACCGTCAATAGATTTAAGAACTTATATTTTTTACTTATGTATGTATGTATTTTGTGGCTTTTCTTTGCTGGCCTCAAACGAAGACCCTTTGAAGATCTTAAAGTATCATCAAAATAAACGCTTTACGATTGTAAACTAAGGGCTTTAAAGTACAAACATACCTACATAATCCTTACAACAAGGTAAAATGGCAAAATATTGTCGTTGAGTTATTAAATATTTTATGTAGAAGATGAAATATTGTTAAGTTGTCGTAATGTAGCAATAAAGAAAATCTTTGAAGAACAAATCATTAACGGTTGATGGCTTTTTCTGGTCCAGGAAAGTTGATTAATTTTATTGTTGCTTTCTAATATTAAAAATTTAATGGCCTTTTTCTCAGTATATATGTTCTTGTTGCTCTCTATCTCAACCCGTTCTCGAGCTAAGAACTTATTACAATTGGCTAGTCGAGCGAAAAACGTTAACATTTTGATGATTTAAGTAGTTATAAAGGCATTATTTTCTGGTGAGTGGATAAAGGGATTCATACCTTAGCAATGAGGCAGAATCAGACAAGGGTTGATGGATAAATTTGGGCAATAGAAAGAATACAATGTATGTTTAGGTCGCATGAACTTACTATAATTTTAAAATTCGTTATCAAGAATCAAGATGTGGCACTTTAGTTTCAATCACATACAAACATACGTCAAACTGGGCGGTCATTAGATTGTGAAAAGTTCTACAAAAATAGTGAATTATAATTCGCGTAGACTCACGCAACAATTTGAGTTGTCTCACGTTGGGAAGTGAAATTTATAATTTGGTCTAGCAGTGTCTTGTTCCATAATTTTTGAAAAATGAGAAGCCAGAAGCATTGCAAGAGCTACCAATGCATCCAGAAAATGTCACTGTTTGGTGCGGATTATGGGCTGGCGAAATCATTCTTCAAAGATGATGCGAATCGCAACGTTACTGTGAATGGTGGGCGCTACCGTGCGATGATAACAAACTTTTTTTTGCGCGAAATCGAAGAGCTTGACTTGCATGACATATGATTTCAACAAGATGGTGCCAGATGCCACACAGCACTCGTAACAATGGACCAATTGAGAGGCGAGCTCGGTGCACAGTTTATTTCACTTTAGGGCCGGTCAATTGGCCGCCTAGATCGTGCGATTTAACGCCTCTAGACTATTTTTTGTGGGGCTATGTTAAGGCTCATGTCTATAGCGACAAGCCCGCTTCGATTGACGCACTGGAAGACAACATTGAAGCATTTATTCGTGAGATACCGGCCGAAATGTTAGAAAGAGATGTCAAAATTGGGCTAAGTGGATGGACCATTTGAGGCGCAGCCGTGGCCAATATTTGCATGAAATAATTTTCAAACATTAAATTATACCGACCGTACTATCGATTCAAAATAAGATTTAATACATTTTTCTGAATTGTATATATGTGTTTTTTTTTTTATTTCCGATAGCCCTTAAAAAGTCACTCGTTATAAAGAAACTTATAGAAATTAAAAAAAAATGGATATCAAAACCAAAAGACATAAGCGCAAAATTTTAAACAGCTTAGTATTAAGATATTATACTTCATCCAACAAAAATGTGCAGTACACGTCTTATGGGAGAGCTTTTTCAAAATCAGTAGCGTGCTATATTTTTGCACCATACTAAATTGAAAAAAGTGTTCGTGCGCCCGTACATTTTCGATTACATCTGACGCAGATCCGACGTCCTATTGACCGAACATCTGAGTGTGCAGTGTGCACTGAATTGCTGCGGCCTATGGCTGTTGGTTATATTCAATTTCAACCCCCATTAAATATTGATGTGCATTCAGAGTTACCCTTGTTCATTTGCTTACTTGTTCAGTTTTTTTTCCTTGGGTTTCTGTTGACGTGCTTTTGATTTTAGAGCTTTAAAAAAAGGGTCCATTTAAAATTAACACAACGATAACCCTGTGAGAGCTTTAATGAAGGACAGATTTATGCAATCCAGTGTAGCCAGAATGCGAGGCAAACGTCCTATCTTGCCCACACTGCATATTTTTGTTGGACAGAGTATAATAAAATTTTTAGATTAGAGACCATGACGGCTCATAGAGAGAATAAACCTAGTGACGTATCGGGTTTTTCAATAAGAGCGCTACAAAAGTTATTTTAAATAAAACAAAAACGGTTTTGGATATCAATGAAATTCTTTATTCCTGTGGAAAAACGTTCGATGCCATTATGTATGGAACTCGATTTGTTTTGCATGGCCACCACGGGCACGCTTGAAGAAGTCCAGACGCTGAACCCAATTTTCGACGGTTTTCAAGCATAAATCGGCCGATACTGCTGCAATTTCACCTTCGATATTCGTACTTGTTGGTATAGACCATAGACTTGACGTAGCCCCACAGGAAATAGTGTAACGGCGTCAAATCGCACGACCGAGGCGACCAAGTGACTGTGGATTCAAATTTGTCCACTAGACGCTCAATTGTTGACCTGCTAGGACGATTATGATGACCATAAATTGGACGTAGCGCTCTTAACGTTGAGGCCACTGACTCCGAATTTCGGTAGTAAATTTTAATAATTTTGACTCGTTGTTGGCTCGTATATCTTTCCATCATGAAATGGCAAACCTTATTGAAGAGAAATGTCAAAAGAGCGGCAAGAAATATGGCGTCGTTTGCTGTCCCTGTCGCTCTACTTTTGCAGCGTCCCTGTTGAAAAACCCTACACAACTCTCTATCATTTCCGTATGAATGTTTGGAGAAATGGAGGTGACCTACAATTTTCTGGCGATTCCGAACGGCTAATTAGCAGAACTAATCATGACAAGATATACTCTCAGAGGATTTCTCAATTCAGCGCAAGAGGTAGTACACCCCTGAAAAACTCTTTTGCAGCGGCTGAGAACCGAACCCCGAACCATCTGCATGGCAGGCCAACGCACTTACCATTATGCAAAGGGGTACTAAATGACCAATATCTTGTATATAATAAATCTCGGTGGGTGTTTTATTTTGTCCTTCTTGACTTCCATTTTTATATGAAAATACTAGAAAATACTTAAGCTTGTTTGTGCAATGTAATACTCGTATAAAATTTAAACAAGAATAACCATGCGAATACACACAGTATAAATAGTTTCCTAGGTAAAAAGAGAATTTAACTGCAATATAAACCTTAATAGGTCAAAACTGGCTTAACCTAGATTCGTGTTGAATCATAAACAGATGTCAATGATTTGAACTTCATAATGACGATGAGATTGAAAACCAAGTTCACAAAGTATCACACATCAACACGTGTTTGAAAAATATGTCAAAACTGACCTTACTTATGTATAGGTAACATGTTATGTATCTTCCTGTATACATACATATATGTATGTATGTAGATAAGTTACACTTGAAATGTTCTTCATTGAAAAAGGATATTGTTTCATTTTCCACATGACATGGTTAGTTGAAGTGGTAAACTATGTGCTACGGTTTGCTGTCATTTACCATCACTTCTAGGCATCAAACTCGGAAAGAGTTTACACATCGCATCGTTCAAAAATATGTAGTTGTCAAGATATACCTTCTACGAGTACATATATATGTATGTATATATGTATGTACGACAATGTTACATCATGTTATGGTTTGTAAATTGTAGTATATCAAAAGGCAGTAATCAAGGTGTCATTTTGTTGTGTCTTTTGTATAAACTATTTTGCATATAAATTAAACGAGCATGTCATGTTCGTTCGGTTGCTCCTTCCTGTGATTGGAGAAGCTGTGTCTAGTCCTCGGTCTTGGTATACTGCACAAAATATTTTGACTTTGAATGGACAGATGTACCTATAGCTTCCTGCAAAGATGAGTTTTCATGTTTTTGTGGCGTTGATATGTGAGTTCTTTAAGTTTAACAGGTGATTTTGAAAGCAATCAGGATAAACAGAATTTGTAAGGTATGGTGTTGCCCTATGTACATATATACAAACTACTCTAGCTTGACCATGAATAAAAGAAACTTTTGCTACATGCGAAATCGATGACACACTAAAATTTTATTATGAGAGATAAAAGTATTTCAATAAAACAATCAAATATATATACATATACATGCATCAGTGGCGTGGCGTCCATATAACACGATTCCTATCGTCTTCCCTTTTAGAAAATCCACATATAACAAAATCTAACAAATAAACATCGAATAAGTAAGTTTTCCATTCTGCTTCTCGTTTGTATCTTATACTTTATCTAAACACATTCCACAATCCACAACCAACATTAACCAAGAGAGTCACAAAAATACTCTGACATAAACTTTTCAATCACCGTCTTATTTATTTGTTTTATATCCCTTTCTTCCCCAAGCATTGTGTTTCGGATCCTCTTTGTTTAACATCCGCAAAAAATAAGACGCTACATTCCGTCTTATAAAATTTTCGATGTATAAGACTAGGAGTTGGAATTATTTGTATTTTATTCTCCCTTTAGCAATTAGCAATTTAGCATTGCATTTCAGTAGGAAGATAATACATTGCAGGAGTTCAGGTGCTCGCCTTTTTTCAACCTTGTGTGAGAAATAAGACGGTGTTCTTCGACTTATTTGTTTTTTTTTTCTTTCATACATACATATTATGTCATATATGTAAATATAAAACTGTCATGTTGTGGGTATTGTTGATTCTTGATTTTGAATTTGATGTTGATTTGCATGCTAAGCTAATGTAAACTGCTTTCATTTTTCTCTCTCGTGATAGTTTATAATATACACGATTGATATGTTTGCAAATTTACTGTGATAATTTTGAATTATGAAATAAATCATGGTAGAATATAAGAATATATGGCAATTTGTCAGCAGTGTAAATTTAGCATTTCGCTGAAGAACACTTCTGGTCAAATAAAATGCATTTGTTTTTTTTTTTTAATAGGAATTTAAATTTGGATTCAACTGGCATTCAATAAAAGACTGTGTTGCACAGGTTCAATAACTTCAAATAAATTGAAAAGCCAATTTGAACTTAATTAAAAATAGTGAAAAGTTAGATGTTAAAGTGAAGATTTAATTCCTTTTATTATCCACTATATTGATAAAAAAAAAAAATTGGCTTCTTAATTTAAGTGCAGTTCTAGATTTTGTTTTTTGTCTTTGATAAATGTAGATTGCTGTTTAACAGATTATATCGGAGAAACCAAATAATTTTAGTAAGGATAGTTGATAGTTTATATTTTATTCTTTTTTCCTTTACACACCAGGGATTTCGATCCCAGATGTGCGTGTTTCATGAATACATGTAAATCCCTCTTGATACATAGTATCGCGGCTGTTATTAAATCTGAAATTAAAACAGAAATCATAGAAGCCCGGTTCGTGTCGATTATGATCGACGAAACATCAGATTTAAGTCATAGGGGACAACTGAGTGCCATATTTCGGTTCTTGTCAGAGAATGGAATACAATAAAGATATCTTGTATTTTTTGACGTTAGGGCGAGTCTTAATGCAGATTAGTTGTGTTCTTGACACATATGATTGCAAGGAAAAATTAATAGAAAATTCCTAGGAAGGTGCCGCAGTTATATCCGATGAAAGGGGTGGTGTCTAAAAGGAGGTCCTTTTTTATTATGTTTCAAGCTCATTGTTGATTGAAATATTAATGTCATGAAGAATAAAAAATATAGCTACACATTTTTTGCTAAGTCAATGTGGAATGCATTTGTAGATACCATATCACTACTAGAAATGTTGTTGTTAAGGTTCTAAGATATTTTATTTTCATTTTTACAGGTGACAAAATTTTATAACGTCTTCCCATTTAAAATTATCCACGCCACGCCACTGACATGCATAGATGTAGCTATGTATGTGAATAGATTAAGGATTCATAGTATTCATGACAAATTCATAGGATAGAATGATACATAGAACGAAATTCAAAAGCTAGAAACTTTTTGATTTTGGAGTCAAAACTCTATTATAAAATTTAAATTTGAAACTAAAAATATATACACTATTATCCCAAATTTGTACAAGAAGGTAGGTTAAATTAATCGGAGAGGTAGAGAAATAATTGTTCCTGTAGTGTAATTGATAGTCATGATCCTACGAAAATTTCGGAAACATAACAAAATACAATTATTTCGAGTTATGAATGAATGATAAAAAGTTAATAAAAAAGATATTAGCTAATAAAATATATAGCCTCCCTTAAAATCTATGATTTTTGAAGGCATGTTGGTGCGCTCTCAACAAGTTTTGTAAGTATTTCTATAGGAATTTCATTCCAAAGTGTCTTGACCTAAGCAATAGTCTCATTTCATATCCGACTTATTGAAGAACATCGTTTTTATTTTATATAACTCCATATGTTTTCTATAATATTTAAATCTATTTAAATCTAGCTTTGTAGTTTCTAGCTTAGTATCAATACCAGACATAAAGGCATGATCATTTAAAACATTTAAATATTTGTGCGGTTTTTTGTTTCACCTTTTGAAACTGAGTCTCTTTGACAAGTTAAACAAACACAACCCCAGAACATAACCGAATAAGCACAAATTTAATTCTATCGGGATGAGAAATTTTATACCGAATATGGAAAAAACTATCAAACCAAAAGAAAATTCACGACTTGATTCGCGCTGTAAGGAGCTTATTAGCAATATAGTCCGGGAGGCGACCGTCAGATTACCTACCTCATTCGGAGATAGAACAAAACTATAATTAGTCGATAGTGTTCATAAAAACATTTGTAAAACCACTGGTCGGGCAAACTTTTTCAGGGAAGTTTGGGTTGAAAAGGATCACTTCCGGTACCGTTTTTTGAAGAGAAACTACCTCATCGGGAGAACGAAAATCTTTATACAGGGTAGGATGGGTATTATATCTAGGTTTGAAAACTTTTGGTCGGGCAAAAAAAATCGAGGAATAAATGCTTCCCCGACCAACTCAAATAACGGTTTTTTTGATGAAAATCTACCTCATCGGGAAATGGATGATATTAGTACCAAAACAAAGGACAGACAGTCTTCTTTTCAAATCCATTGGTCGGGCAAACATTTTTAGGGAATAACCCTCCCCCCGACCAATTTTAGAAAAAAAATGACAAAAACAACTTTCTCTTATTTTTTAACTTCAAATGTCTAAAAACTTATTGCAAATGCATAATATTACTGTAAACAAAAGCCAGAATAGTATATTTATTAAATCCAGAGATTTTGTAGCTACCCACAACCCCACCCCCTTTCCCTTCTTCGATGAAAAGTATTGTATAATATTATTTTTCGTATGTTAAGTTCACTTCAAAAGTAAAATAAAAACAACTTTCTTGATCAAATAGATATTTTTTTACAATATAAAGACAACATACATTTGTCCCTTTAACAAAGAAATACTTACTACTTACAAGGGTTTCTCTTCAACACTATTTGCCTTACCATTATTGTGATTATTCGCAAAATAAAATTAGTAACTTCGAACAGTTTAGTATTCATAGTATTTATTTTTTATTTTTGTAGTGTTTTGAAATTTTGTATCACACTTAATTCAAGGACTTCTTAATTCTTAACAATTAACCAAAGAGACCCACTTTAATATCCAGCATTACAATATTTCAATTATTCGAATCAGATCAAAATAAATTACAAAAAGCTTTTAATTCAAAAAAATTTCATTTATATCTACTCGTATATAAAGTTTCAGTTCTTTTCTAACAATATACCTAGCAAAAAAAATATTTCTTATTCAAAATAAATATACATGTATAAATAAAACAATAAACAAACAAAATTTAAATTGCACGAAATATGTACATATACTCGTATGTTATGTACATACAAAAATGAATAATAATTCATTATTATCTTTTTTAAATAGTGTCGTCATCGGAATCTTGTTCTAAAAAGGAATATTTAGTGGTGTTGGTTCACCTTCATACCAAAGAGGTAAGAACCTTTCATCTTTTAAAATCCAGCACAAATCGTCGGCTTTAGTTTTTACACAATTTAATTCAGTCGCGTTTATCCAAATCGAACTAACAAAAATTGTTCTTTTAATTTTTTGTTGAAGAGATTTTATGCAAGGCGGAATTAAACTAGAGTCGAGGTGTTTCAGATTTTTGAAAATATTTCCAGCAGTGTTATTTTTCGCAGCATAAAGACTTTGAAACATTTGAACCCTCGCTTAATTTACGTTGCTACAATTCTTAACGCCATACATTTGCAACGTAAAATTTTGAATCGTTTCAGTGTCAACATCATCTAGATTTTTCTGACTTTTACTCATGGCTGCAAACGCTGTTTGAAAACGTTCATTTTTTTCTAAAAGACTTAATGGTTTTGCTTTCGCTTTCCTAAAAAAACATACTGTATAATCGTAACCTGTAAATGCGTGAAACGCTGGCAAAGAAACGCATAAACTACTGCCTATTGCGGTAGCTAGCTGAGAGCAATTAATGCAATTAATATGTTGAGATCTAATATTTCCTCCAGCTAGCCAAATCTCCAAAGTTTTCAGCTTATGCATATTGCCCAGTAATATTATTAACACATCAGTATCAGATGCCTTTACTAATATTTTTGAGTGAGATTTTGACTTGCTTATATGGTAAATGATGCGCGTGTTCGCTTCTTCATGGCTACAATTAAATGCAATTTCTTCAAATTTAAAAATTGATTGATTTTGAACTGTATAGTGTATAGGAGAAGCATGTGTCATCTAAGGTCAAAAAAACTTTCTTATTTCCAAGAATCGGAACTAAAGAGTCGTTTTCCCAATGTTGTGCTAAAAATTTTACCAGAGTTTCTTTGAATTTGGGATTTTTCAGGCACTTTAGGAAGTCATTATTTCGTTTTTGTAACGGTCCAAGAATCGTGTAATTAACTGTTTCTTGTTTGTTACGAAAAATATGCTCAACATCTTTAATAGATGGATGCAAATACCTATCAAAAACTAAATGCACTTCCGAAGCGTTTGTTCAGCATACTGTCCTCAAAATCATTTCGAAAATTTTTTCAAATGTTTCAGGAACTCGAATTAGAACTCCCAAAAGATGAAAAAAGTAAAAACCATCTATAATTTCAATATTTGGACAAATTGGTTCAGATAAAGGAATTCGGTTTTTGAGCTTTTTGGCCAAAACAGGTGCAAGTGGATATGATAAGCATACTTCCATATCAATTTTCTTTTCCAAAGCTATAGCTAAAAGTCGCCCAAACACATCTCTCTCTATTTTAATCAGTGCTTGTTTTTCGGCCATTTTTACTTTTTTGAAACGTTTTCAAACACTGAGATGAGAAATTTTGAATATTGTTCCGACTCAAGTTTTAACGAAACGTTCAAAATTTTCGAAACACTCCTCGATAAAGGCGATTTTTTTACTATTTCCGGTTTGAAAAGCACTTAAAAGAAAATCTGCAGTTTCTTCGGATGCTGCTATTCCTGTTGTAATATGAAGTAAATTACTTACACATTTGGTTCAAATTGAAATAATATTTTGTTTAAAAGAATTATTTCAAATAACGCCTTTCTGTCTTTTTGGATGCGATTATGTGCAAGTTCATGGGTTATGTCATCCTTTTGATCAAACTTGATTTCAGCGAACATTTTGGAAATTATGTTTGTGCGTATGTTATGACTGAGGGCCCAACGCTGCCTTGCGGGATCAGCATTTATTATCTGTTCGAGTGTTAAGTCAACAGGAGCTCTTGCTAGACTCATTGCCGTGCATTTGATCCCAAAAGCACCTCGTTTAAATTCATTTATCAACAGAGAATTACGAATTTTTAACTATGCTAAGTTACTGTGGTATTTCAATATCCATCTTGCATAATTGGGTTGATTAAATACAAAAAATAAATTAGACAACTCAATATAGAATCCACATACACATCAAAATCATTCGTTCTGATACTTCTCGAAAGTCTAAAAAATACGTTCATAAGCTCAACGTATTGCATGAAAAATTGTGGAGTTTTTCCATCACCTCCTTTTAGAGTAACATTACAATATTACCTATATTTACTTATGACATCTTCTAATAATGAATTCATAACAAGGACTTCATTTGGTTCTATTGGGTTATCGTGTATGCGATGTAAATCTTCTTCAATATGAACCTCATTTTCTAAACAAAATTGTTCAAAATGTAAAGTTTGAATTTGCCCCTGATAGCAAAAGATGTATTCTTTTGCATCTATTAAAATGTTTGCCATCAATAAATCCATTTACTAATCCTTCGGCCAAAACTTCAGAATGAACTAAAATATCAGCTACACCAGATCCATCGATAAATTTTCCCAAAGCTTTAAAAAAAGCCATTTGTATATGAAATGCTCCCAAGTTAATAAAAACATTGTTTTAAGTTGGATTTTCATTTATTTGAATCTGCATAGCCATTTTAGCAATTGCTAAATCATAGGTTAATACGATTTGTTTTTGGCCAATTTCATTGGCAATCTTTTGGCCATATTTTAATGTTGTATGTACAACAGTATAGGATGTTGGTGACATATTAATTTGAGGCAAATAATCTATAATCTGAGTTTCGCTTTTGTCTATTGTAGTTTTACTGTTGAAACTTATCCACATTGGTGTTTCAGAAATTTGAGAGAGCGATATAGACCAAATTAAATCTTTAATAATTGCATTTTCTTTCGTAAATCGTGTTGAATCGGTTATAGCATTTATGATATCCTCTAAACGAAGCAAAGTTGTGTTAGAAGTAACTCTTTTCATATAGGGTTGAATATCACGTGGCATTTCCTCAAATCGTCTTCTTTTTCTAGAAGAACACTCACTCTGTTTGTTAGGGTTGTTCGAAACTTCTACAGAACTACTAGCGACATGCACTAAATTTGGATTAGCTGTAAACTGATATATTATACCAACTGTATCATGAAGAGTATCTTTTCCATTAAAAGTCTCGACATACCGACCAATATTATCAAATGCTACATGGGTACTTAAATTTTTATCGGTTTCTATTCCTGGAGGTACTCTGGGCTTATTTTGTTTAATAGTTAAGTATTGAGGTGTATTTTAAGTATGAGTAGTGTCCCATAACACTAAATAAATTAAGGTTATTCTTATAAAGTTTTTTTTATGAATAATCGTGCTTTTTATGTTACAAATCACAATAATGGTAAGGCAAATAGTGTTGAAGAGAAACCCTTGTAAGTAGTAAGTATTTCTTTGTTAAAGGGACAAATGTATGTTGTCTTTATATTGTAAAATAATATCTATTTGATCAAGAAAGTTGTTTTTATTTTACTTTTGAAGTGAACTTAACATACGAAAAATAATATTATACAATACTTTTCATCGAAGAAGGGAAAGGGGGGGGGGGGTAGCTACAAAATCTCTGGATTTGATAAATATACTATTCTGGCTTTTGTTTACAGTAATATTATGCATTTGCAATAAGTTTTTAGACATTTGAAGTTAAAAAATAAGAGAAAGTTGTTTTTGTCATTTTTTTTCTAAAATTGGTCGGGGGGAGGGTTATTCCCTAAAAATGTTTGCCCGACCAATGGATTTGAAAAGAAGACTGTCTGTCCTTTGTTTTGGTACTAATATCATCCATTTCCCGATGAGGTAGATTTTCATCAAAAAAACCGTTATTTGAGTTGGTCGGGGAAGCATTTATTCCTCGATTTTTTTTGCCCGACCAAAAGTTTTCAAACCTAGATATAATACCCATCCTACCCTGTATAAAGATTTTCGTTCTCCCGATGAGGTAGTTTCTCTTCAAAAAACAGTACCGGAAGTGATCCTTTTCAACCCAAACTTCCCTGAAAAAGTTTGCCCGACCAGTGGTTTTACAAACGTTTTTATGAACACTATCGACTAATTATAGTTTTTTTCTATCTCCGAATGAGGTAGGTAATCTGACGGTCGCCTCCCGTATTAATAGCAATTAGCGTAGCAATAGGTCCACTGATGATTTGATGGTATATCTCTCTGAACAGTGACACAAACTTTTTCATAGTTTTGGGGAAAGTAAGCTTATTGCTTATTGAAAATGCGTGCATTTGGTATTGATGAAACTCTTCTCCGTTGGATAAGTAACTTCCCTTCGAACCGCTCAAACCAAGTTGTGTCGGACGGTTTAAAGTCTAAGGTTCGTAAAACAGCATGCAATTCAAAGCAACTTTCATTACTCTCCTAAACTCTTGACCAGAAGCTTTTATAATAATTTTTAGCGAATTTGAGTCACGAAAACCTTCAATTTGTTGCATTTATATTTTCTTAAGATTTTACCTAAACAAATTATAGGTCGTGCAGAATAAAACCTGAGGAATCATATAAAAAAGTTCTGTACTAAATTCGAATGGTCCACTCATTTATAGGTTCTAATCTAAATCAATGTTCAGTGGTAATACAGATGGACAGACTAATGGAAGCACGTGAGACGTGACTTTTGGAACGACACATACTCTTAATGTCTGCCAATATAATACACGTCGTAGAAAACGTCAAACAGTTATGGTTATTTTTGTATTTCAGTGTGAAAACGCTATCGTTCAGTGAAAAAGTAAGTTGTGCTATTTTAAATTATATAAAATGTACGACTGGGTCGTACGAACTTGCTATTAAGTTGAAAAGACCTGGTATTCAAAAAATTAAGGTTACTAGAGAAAAATGCTTGGAAGCAAAAATTCATTTCTAAAAGACTAAAACAACACCTTTAGTAGTTGAAAGTTGAATTTATGCAAAAAAAAAAAAAATGCACGACTGGATCGCACGAACTTGCTCTTATGTAAAAGTACTTTGGAATTTAAGATACATTTTATAAATATAAAACATGGATTTAATGAGATAATAATGTTCAAATGCATGAAATTGCCGTCTGGTTTCCGGAAAAGTATGAATTTATGCAAATAAACTTTAAAAAAAACGTTTTATTATTAAATAAATTTTTTATATAAGAAATTTCTCTAAAATTTTTCAAAAAAAAAATGTGGGATGCGAATTTCAAGTAATAAATAATATTGATTTTAGGAAATAATTTCAAAAAATAATCGTTCATAGGTTTTGAAGATATTGATTTAAAAAAAAATTTCAAAAAAACCCAACAAATATTTTTTCGAATATTTTTGTATACAATATTATTTTAAACTTAAGGGGACTCCTGATGAAAATTTTGGGTTAAAATTCTTAGAGCCGTTAATGAGAAAGTCCAAAATAAAAAAAAACGGGTCTATGGCAGGTACCCCTAATAACATTTTGCCCCAAAATTTTGTTTGACCAAAATGTAGCTTATGTCCATAATATCACACCTAATTTTTTTTTATCAAAATCGTTAGAGCCGTTTTCGAGATAAATAAGATTTTGCATTACGGGTGATTGGGGTTACCGTTAGTTTTAGAGCTAAAAAAAAATTTCAATTTCTCCTCTAGGGAATCACCGAAGACCCTTAACTACCGAGTTTGAAGAAAATACCTCCGGTAGTTAAGGCTGTAGTTCGAGGTACATACATACAGACATACAGACATACAGATAGACAGACGGAATTGTCGGACCCACTTTTTTCGACTTCGCTATCATCGTAATGTCAACTTTGATCAAAATCTCGAGTTCGATTTTTTTTCCAAATGCAGAACTTGCCCTATAGTACCTATATCGCAAGTAAAAATTAATAAATCGTTGCAGTGGTTTCTTAAATAAGTTTTTATATAATAATATGCAATGTTTATTGAACGTTTTAGAAGCGTTTTAGTATACGAAATTTCAAAGAAAGTCAAAAATCGAAAAAAGGTTTTATAGTAGGTTCTGTCATAATTCTCTCAGTTTTTTTTTATTGAAAAATATATTCTAAAAATTAAGCGAAACGGAAAAAATTTAATCAAAATTCTGGGTGCTGTTTTCGAGAAAAATACGATTACGAAAAATGTGGTAAAAAAAAACTCAATGCTAGGCGGTCTGGGTTTAAATTCCCCAGACACTCACTTCAGAGAACAGAGCGACATTAACATTACTAAGCTTCTCCAAGGAATATGACTTAACTTAGACTTCTTATGCGTATCGTTATTCTTTGAGATGATTGGCAAATAAGTTTCACTTTGAAGCTAATGGCTTGTGAAGGCTGTCGGCTTATCGTCTGTGCTTTGCGTGAGACTATCATTTCGGAAAACGAAATAATATTTTTCAGAGACATATGCATATTGATCGATTGAATGGTAAAAAATTTGTTAGAATATTGAGGACACGGTCAGATAACGGCACATAATTTGGAAAAAAAAAAACTCGGAAACGTTATTTTATATAAATTATTAGTTAATTCCAAAAATACTCCAAATGTTTTTGGTGATTTTAAATTTGTATTCCTTGAATTTATTTCAATCCTTAAATTTGTTATGTATATTTTGAAAGAGACAATTATTATATATGTATATGTGGTGTATGATAGAAACATGATAAGTCCATCAAAAAATTTGCGTTCTTACGTCCATTTTATATGGAGCTAGGGCCTAAAGGGGTAAACCGATATTGTTCAAATTCGTAATATTTATTTAATATTCTTTAAAAAATTATGTTCCAAATTTTAAGAAAATCGGTTTATCCGTTAAAGTTCTAGCTCGATGTAAAAGGAACGTAATGAGGCTTATTATTTTAGGGAGTTGTCACTTGTCATGTTTCTACCAAACACCACAGATATGTATTTACCTTAAGTCAAAATTAAAAATAATTCAAAGCTTTCGTGGTTTAGTAAAAGAATTTGTTATTTAAGTAATACAAAAAAAAACAAGGCTTACAAACTAATTCGTCATAATTCTCCTCACAATACTGCATTTAAAATTAATTTTATAAATTGGGCGCGAGAAATCGATTTTCTAAAAAAAAATTCTGTAAACAAATTACTTGTTTTCAATTGAATAGAATTTAAAAAGAAAAAGTAAGTGTCCTTTATCAATAGTAAACAAAAAATCAAATGGTATTCTCAGCTCTATCCAATATATGTATGGGTTCTACATATTCTGATCTTCCGACTGTTTGTAATGTATGTATTTGGTGAATATTTTAAATCTAACTACACTTCTTCAAATGTTGTACATCCTCGAAGAACTGAATAGTGTACTTACCAACTCCAACATTATGGTTGACATTGGTCATTTAGAGGTAAATACTTCCGAAATTGAAGAATTTTAAATTTTGAGTTGCTACAATCGTTCTGAAAAAATGCGCAGCTCCTCTTTCTGACTCCCTTTTTTACTTGCGACTTAAAGGTACTATAAGGCAAGATTATGCATTCGTAAAAAAAATTGAACTCGAGATTTTGATCAAAGTTGATATTACGATAATAGCGAAGACGAAAAAGTGGGTCTCGCAATTCTGTCTGTCTGTTCGACTACAGCCTAAACGGCTCGACTGATTTTCGTCAAACTTGGTAGATATCGTTTTGAATTTTTCCCCTCACACGTTTTTTTTCTTTTTTTTAAGACCAAAAATAATGTTACCTGTCATACGATTTTTTTTGGAAATTTTATAAATATTCTTTTTCTCAAAAACTGTCCCACTGATTTAAAAAAAAATCATAAAATTTCATTTAGTTAGAGCTAGGTAATGGTTGAAAAAAAAAATTCCAAGACATACTTATTTTTGGTAGCCCCTTTGGAACCATTTTTACTTATGATATATGTAGGTACTATAGGGCAAGTTCTGCATTTCGAAAAAAAATCGAACTCGAGATTTTGATCAAAGTTGACATTACGATGATAGCGAAGACGAAAAAAGTGGGTTCGGCAATTCCGCCTGTCTATCTGTATGTCTGTATGTCTGTAACCCGAACTACAGCCTAAACTGCTGAAGGTATTTTCTTCAAACTCGGTACTTAAGGGTCTTCGGTGATTCCATAGAGGAGAAATTGAAATTTTTTTTTAGCTCCAAAACTAACGATACCCCGCATCAGGGCCGCCGCTACCATATGTGCAAAATGTGCGGCGCACAAGGGCGCCAACGTCTAGGGGCGGAAAATTAAGAGATCGATCTAACTCAACCTATAAAGCATACTCCAAAAGCTTTCCTTAAGTTATTGGAACCTGTTTACATTTGACCGTTCACTACGTAGTGCCCACACACAATCTACTACCAATCCTTATTCATATTTTGTTTGTGACTGTCGCACCTCACAACAAATAACCTCTTCGATTGCAGTCATAGTCTAAACTGCTTAACGCCATGTCGCCATAGATTGATACTTGGGAAATAGCTTTCCACGCAACCTACATCTCAGACCTATAAACTCGAAAAGGATATTGATTTTTTTAGATTTATAGCCCATGTATTTCCCATAAACTTAAACGAAAACAGTGGCTCAAAAATATTAATTTTACTATTTACTTGTATTTTAGTATAAATGGGTATCAATATTCTGATTGCAATGATATAGCTAAATATCTTAAATCTAAGTTGGTAACTTTAGAACAAAATTAATAGAAGATGTAAACAAATGTAAGCAAACCACCTTTACAACGGGAAAAAAACAGCGACAGGGTCTTTGGTAAAAGGAAAAAAAAGTTTTGTGTCTCTAAATATTTATGTTTTTTTTTAAATAAGGATTTACGAATAGTTTTTAATTAATTTTAGAATTGAATTGATAAATAACTTAAATGTCAACGGATTGAAAAAAATCAGAATAACGCAGAAATTTAACATTTCATTGGTCGTTAGAATTTGAGCTTTTAATTGGCATTCAGAGTTCAGACTCTACGAGTATTTATATCAAAATATAGTTCGCACACAAATCACAAAATGTCAAATTCCATTAAAAGGATACCTAAGATGTCAAGGAATTATGTATATATATAATACTTCCAGATGAGGAAGTAAATGATTAAGGCCCATTTGCTGATACAGAACATAAACACTTATATTCCACATAAACTCTTATGTAGTAGAACATAAGCGCTCAGGTTGAACATAAATATTTAAGTTTCGTTTCAGCAAATGGCCTTAATGTCTTAAAAAGAGAGGTGAAAACAAAAACTTTTAAAAGTATCAAAAACTAAACTGATTTGGCCATTGTTTGATGCCAAACGCTCAAAACAACTAATTTCTATTGGTAGATTGCATATTAGCTCCATTATAGGTGTCCTTACTGGGCACTGCCTAATAGGAAGACATGCTTCTCGTCTTGGAGTTCCTGCAAATGACTTTTGCAGAAGCTGCATGGATGAAGAAGAAGAGGAGTCAATTCCCCACCTTCTATGCTCTTGTCCTGCCCTAGCGCAAAGACGTAGACTCCACTTGGGAGACTACTACTATAACGATCCTAGTGATCTAAATAATTCCGACATTCACTGTCTCAAACGCTTCATTATTAGCTCAAAATGGTTTAACGAGTAAGGGGGATTTTTGAAATCCTTGTGGTATCACAACGGACCAAATATTGGTCTAAGTGTGCTGTCCTTTTCCGGTCAGCAGCCACTTTAACCTAACCTAACCTAACCTATCAAAAACTACTTTGTCTTCTTTCTGTCAAGCTATAAACTATTGATTTTTACCAAAGGATTGGATTGACATACATAAATTGAAAACTGTGCCAGGAACTCGAATCTTTGCATTTTATATGAAAATGGTTTTGTTGAAGAATTATTCGCTGAGTCACACGAACTTGCTCTTATGTAAAAGACTTCAAAAATTAATGCGATTAGAAGAAAACTTTTCATAAACACTAAGTTCATCAATTAAATGACTAAAACAAATCTTAGTAGTTAGTAGCTGGAGCTAAGAATAGGATGACATGTAATGCAAGCAAATATTAGTTTATGCAAAATTCTAATCTAAAAAATAATCTATTAAAATCCGTTCAGCCGGCAATGAGAAATTAAAAAATCGACAAATTGGTTCTATGGTCGGTACAGTCAGTAATATATTGATTTCAATTTTTTTTTTGTTTAATTATAGAACGTAAAAATTTATCATAAGAAAAAAAAAATATCAAGATTCTTTTCGAGAAAATTGCGATTTTCGAAAACCATTTTTAGTCCAGTCAAATTAAATTAATTAATTCGAAATATCTACAAAAAATATTGCGTCGAATTTTTTGTTTGTTTCTTAAAGAGTACCTATTGGAGAGTGTAAATCCAAAAAGTTCGAACAAAAAACGCCCTTGCGTTGTCCGCTTTTGGAAAGAGGTTTCAAATTTTTTTACTCAACAAAAGTTAAAGAAGATGTTTTAACGTACAAACCTAAAAATAAAATACAGCTCTAGATATGATAGGAGCCGAGAAAATCGAGTTCAAGCTTTCCAAAGCCTTTTTCAAAATGGCGGACAACGCAAGGGCGTTTTTTGTTCGAACTTTTTGGATTTACACTCTCCAATAAGTACTCTTTAAGAAAAAAAATTCGACGCAGTATTTTTTGTAGATATAAAATACTAATTTGATTGGACTATTTTTAACATTTGTAGAGTAGGTATCGTTATTATTAGGTAATACATTTTTTCTCTTTATATTAAGAAACTTTTATTTATCAGGTTTCTAAAACATCTACCAAACCCAAACTAATTTTTTTTTGAAAATTTGAATGCACAGGAATATTTAAAATTTTGGGGCACTTTATCATAAAACAAATTATCAAAATCGGTTGTACCAATTCTTTAATTTTTTGTTTAAATCTATTGGACATTGTTTAAATTTTTTTTTTAATTTCGATGAAAAATCGTATGGCAGGAACCGTTATTTTTGGTCTAAAAAAAAAAATAAAGAACGTGTGTGGACAAAATTTCGAGACCCACTTTTTTCACTTTTGTCTTCGCTATCATCTTAATGTCAACTTTGATCAAAAACTCGAGTTCGATTTTTTTACGAATGCATAAGTTGTCTTATACATAGTACCTATAAGTCTCAAGTAAAAAGAGTAAATAATCCTAAAAGGATGCAAATATTGTATATGCTATAACAGAAACTCTCAAACTCATTTACAGGAGAGACCCCCCCAAATCCTAGTCTGACTACGTTCGTTGTATAAGAATTTGATGTAGATTGGAACGCGACAACAACAATGCACGTTTGCTTAAATTTTCCAACTTCCACTTAAGCTAGCCCTAGACGACGAACATGCTCGCCGAACTTGTTCGTGCTCGCTATGTTTTCGTCGTGTAGTTAACAGTGCCTAATCAATATAAATATTATAACACATGTCATTCGTAAGTATTATCTTTCCTCTCTATCTAATAGCCAAGTTAGGGTACATTTAAGTTGATTCTGTGTCATTGGTTTTTCATTAAACATACGGAAGTTTTAATTTTGTGCAGTTTTCTTTTATTTTTAAAAGTCAGAACTATATTCAATATTAATAATACATATTTTCATTTTCAACAGTAGTTAGTATCTATTTATAACAGTTTTTAACATTTTAAACAAAACTCTGAATTTTGAGCACTGCTAAGTATGAACAGGACCCACTGCGCGTCACACATGCTTACTCTGTGAAGAATCAACACGAAATGAATGTTCGCCAAATGTGTTCGCCGTGTAGGGGATAACGCAAACGAACCAGGGTTCCAAAAGCTTAAGTCACTTGTTAGCTTAAGCTTGGCTTTAATTCACAAGTCACTCACTGACTTATAAATTAAAAATATATAATTCAGCAGCTAGGAACTCACTTATGAATTAAAAAAAATTTAATTCACAAGTCAGTTGGTGACTTGTGAATTAAAAAAATTTAAATCATAAGCTTCTTAGTGACTTATGAATTAAAAAAAATAATTCAGAACCTACTAAGTGACTTATGAATTAAAAAAATTTAAGTCATGAGCAAGTAAGTGACTTATGAATTAAAAAAATTCAAATCATCAGCAAGTATGTAAGTGAATTATGAATTAAAAAAATTTAATTCAAAACCAACTTAGTGACTTATGAATTAAAAAAAATTTAATTCATAAGTTAATGGATAAATACTGATTAGAAAAATTATGAAATGGATAATTTATAAGCTAGCGTGATAATCTTATGATTTAAAAACTAGATTTGAAAGCTAAGAAGATATTCAAAATTCAAAATTTATTAAAAAAAAAAATAAAAATTAAAATTAAATGTTATACTTACTGAGTAGGTACCAAAGATTCGAAGTGCTTAATTAAGAAAACGGAATTTTTTTTTTTCCAATTTTATTGAAAATACATATTGAATTAGTTTCAGGTACTTGAAACAATTTTACAAAAAAATATCAAATAATCAACTCATTTAAAATATTAAAACCAAAAAATTTAAAGGCATATGCATAGAAATATGCACTCACGAATTTTAAATAATGATAACCCATCATTTGCTCGACACAAAGATTTTATCAATATTGCTTTTTATTTAATTGGATTATATGGACTGTATAAACGGCAACTCTCAAAAGATTCTCCAAAAGCTTTTGTTAATAATTAAATAATTATGTAGTCAAAACAAGCTTAAAAATTTCCAATCTACCAACTAACTCATGAATTAAATTTTTTTTAATTCACAAATCACCACCTGACTTGTGAATTAATTTTTTTTTAATTCATAAGTCACTTACTCCCTGATGACTTGATTTTTTTTTAATTCATAAGTCACTTAGTAGGTGGTGAATTATTTTTTTTTTAATTCACAAGTCACCAACTGACTTGTGAATTAAATTTTTTTTAATTCATAAGTCACTTACTACCTGATGACTTGATTTTTTTTAATTCATAAGTCACTTAGTAGGTGGTGAATTAAATTTTTTTTAATTCATAAGTCACTTTGGGGGTTGTGAATTAAATTTTTTTAATTCATAAGTCACCAAATATCTTATGAATTACTCGTAAATTTTTTTAATTCACAAGTCATCTATAGACTTATGACTTAAGGATTTTTTAATTCAAAAATTCGCAACCCTGAAACGAACAAGTTCGGCGAGCATGTTCGTCGTTTAGGGCTAGCTTTATTCAACATAAATACCCCAGACATCCAAGATATGGGGCGGCAATTTAAGGTTCTTGCACAAGGGCGCACGAACGACTAGCGGCGGCACTGCCCCGCATACACCCGTAATGAAAAATCTTATTTATCTCGAAAAAATTAAGTGTGATATTATGGGCTGGGCATAGACTATATTTTGGTCAAAAAAATTGGGGGAAATGTTATTAGGGGCACCTGTCATAGAACCGTTCTTTTGATTTTCGAATTTCTCACCAACGGATTTAACGATTTTAACCAAAGTTTGTATGCAGGAGCTTATTTGCATTTGAAAAAATATAAACTAAAATTTCTTTCGAAAAAATAGTTTTTGCATTTTTAAAAAAATAATACAATTTTTTTTTTGAAAATTCAATATATGTATGTATTGAAATCCGATACAAGATTAAATTTTTAAATTACGTTTTGAAATGTATTTTATTAAATACTAACAATTTGCATATCACTTTTTTTATAAAAAATTTAAGGAAAATTTTGTACACAAAAAACATGTTTCAGTGTGTCTGTATGTCTGTACCTCGAACTACAGCCTAAACCACTGGACATATTTCTTTCTATCTCGGTAGTTAAGGGTCTTCGGTGATTCCCTAGAGGAAAAATTGAATTTTTTTTTAGCTCCAAAACTAACGGTACCCCGCATACACCCGTAATGAAAAATCTTATTTATTTCGAAAACGGCTCTAACGATTTTGATAAAAAAATTAAGTGTAATTATGGACATGGAATACACTTTGGTCAAAAAAAATTTGGGGTATAATGTTATCAAGGGTACCTGTCATTTTTTAATTTTTTTACTTTCTCATCAACGGCTTTAACGGTTTTAACTAAACATTTTCACCAGGAGCCCCCTAAAGTTTAAAATAATATTGTATATAAAAATATTCGAAAAAATATTTGTTGGGTTTTTTTGAAAAAAATTTTTTTTTGAAAAATCAATATCTTCAAAACCTATGAGCGATTATATTTTTCTTGAAAAATTTTAAAGAAATTTCTTACATATATTCAATAATAAAACGATTTTTTAAAGTTTGTTTACATAAACTCTTACTTTTTTTGAAAACAGACGGCAATTTTATGCATTTGAACATTATTATCTCATTAAATCCATGTTTTATATTTATAAAAAGTATCTTAAATTCGAAAGTACTTTTACATAAGAGCAAGTTCGTGCGATCCAGTCGTGCATTTTATTTATTATTGCTGTGTAATTTGGAATCCTTACTACCACATTCATTCCAACAGATTTGAAAATATTCATAAAAAGTTTACTCGATTAGTAGCTAGTAAATTAGGTTAGACCATCGAAAATCACTCCTACTCTTATCCCATGTTAATAGAAGAAAAGTTTGTTGTGTTGAAAATGAACATAGGACAAATTATGTAGTAAATGAACATACGAGTATAACTCGTTGTGTTAGATAAACTAGCCTTATTACTTTCAAGTTTTATTTGCATAAATTCAATTACATTAGAATACTTTTGAAGTTTAGATATAAAATTATATCTAAAATGTTACGAATGCGAACAACTAGGTAACCCATTCAAAAAATGTACAGTATTATTAATTATGAATCTACGAAGACATGCTTGGCTTTCATTCTTTTTATTTTCAACTTAAATGTTTGTGAATTACGAATTTCAGTCACAAAAATATTTTGGTAGGAACCCATCAATACGAACATTTTATATTGCCTATGTAGCAATTCACTGAAAAATTTCGAATTTAGAAAATGATTTTAATTTGGACAGTGACGTTGATATTAAATCAAAATATTTAAAAGCATTAAAGGTTTGGTTTTTAAGATATTCTCTAGCTCCAAAATCTACTGTTCTAAAACCAATAATAGATACATACATATGTATGTATATGAAAATGACTGCTTCTTAAAAAAAAACCAAGATCCACCAAATGTACAGACACATTGAAAATTTTATTTTTGACAAAAATTCACTGCAATTAATGCGAAATTGATTTAAATTAAAATTTTATTGATTCGCAATTCTTCAAAAAGTACGACCAATATCTGTTGTCTGGTTGTAGCGATACGAAAAAACATGCTCTTTGATCAAAAGGAATGTTTTTGTTTAATGAACCTCTGAATAATGAACCAAATGGAAATGCCCGAAGCAAGCTGTGAAACTTTATCAGATAAGGTGCCAGTGCTAGCAATGCATTTACATATATTTAATTTTATATGTATAAACAGATAAAATTTTAAAGGAATAACATAGCAGAAAAATAGATATGGTCAAAAAAACATTATACGATTTAAGGGCCTTATTCAACATGTGAATTTACTCATTTTTACTTGTGATAATCTTGGTAAGTTTTTGCATTTGGAAAAAATAATCGAATCGAAGATTTTGATCAAACTTGACATTACTCTGATATTCCGTTTGTCTATCTGCAATTCCGTTTGTCTGTTTGTCAGTACCTCGAACTACGGTTTAAGCAGCTGAACTGATTCTTTTTCAAACCTGATATTTATAAGGGTCTTCAGTGATTCTCTAGAGGAGATATTGAAATTTTTCTCCAAAACTAACCTGCCATGCGGCCGTTTTATTTATAACAAAACATTTTTAAGGATTTTGATAAAAATAAAATGCACGACTGGGTCGCACAAAATTGCTCTCATATAATAGACCAAGAATTTTAAACATAATATTGCTATTAGAGAAAACTATTCATAAAATTAGTTTTTGAAACTCTTTTAGTATGGAGAGAATGTCGTGTGATTTATTAAGCAAATACGAATTTATGCAAGAACAAACATTCATCATCAATCATCATCATCGGCTCGACAACCGGGTTCCGGTCCTGGCCTCTTTCAACAAGTCTCTCCACCTATCCCGGTCTCTAGCCGACGCCATCCAGTTGCGCACCCCAAGGCTTCGGGCGTCCTGGTCTACGCCATCTCTCCAGCGCAAGCATGGTCTACTACGCTGTCGTCTACCATAGAATGTACCACAAAGAACTTTCCGAGCAGGTTCCTCTTCGCTCATGCGAGCTAGGTGCCCTGCCCACCGGAGTCTACCGAGCTTAATTTTTGTCACGATATCTGCTTCTAGGTAGATTGCGTACAAATCATGATTGTACCGTCTCCGGAATCGTTCTTCCTCACATATGGGGCCAACAATTCTCCTTAAGACTTTTCTCTCGAACGCAGCTAAAGGTGCGTGTCCATTTGAGAGCAAAAACACTGAGAGTAGCTCTCAGGGCACTCTTGAGAGTAAACTCTCAAGTGGACACAGCCTTGAGAGAAGCTAGCGGTAAGTTGACTTTTCACTCTCGACATACGAATTTTTTGAGAGTTACTCGCAAGTGGACACACTTTTTTATTACTATCGGAGATGAGCTCGCAGAGTTCCAACATAGTTCGTATTTTGCGATTAGCTGTCCGAGAGTTGACATGTCAAAACATTGAACAGAAGGGGACAAACGAGCTTATAGAAAAATATGAGTCTTTCGAAGTTTTGTGGAAAACTACAGAAAAGTCGGGACAGAAATAAAAAAAAATGAAATATGTATAAGCAACTTTTAGTACAGTTTTCATGCACTGAAAATGAAATCAAGAGAAAGCTTCATAATTTGCGAAACCAGGTAAAGAAAATAATTTTTGTCAATCATGTTGAATCTATTATGTACATTTAATTAATAATCTTGAAAATATTAACGGATGTCACAAGAATTGAAAAAAAAAAATAAAAAACGAAAAGTGGAGCCGGAACTGATGAAGTATAGCACTAGGTGGCCATATTTCCGGGGTTTGCAGTTTTTGATTCCATTTTTAATGGCTGCTTAAACTAAGTCAAATCTGGTACGTATTCGATTTCTTAATTATTTTCTGTGATGTGCCTGTACTGCCAAGGAACTTCACCTTATGGGCTCATAAATTATTTTTTGAATTCATCCCTGAAATCCTTTTGAGAAGTATTATAGTTGTGCCTTCTTCCATTTTGAAGATCGAAAAATGAGTTTTCGAAATTGTTGTCTAAACGCCAACTTCCATTCAGTACATCGTGAGTTTCTATTTCTTCGGGCAAAATTATAGTTTTGCAAAAATATATCAAGTGGACACGGTTATGAAAGTACTCTCAGAAAATCATCTCCCAAAACTTAACTTGTGAACTCGCGATAGTAAAATCTCAAAAAAATTACTCTCAAATGGACAGACACCCGAGAGCAACTATCGAGAGTTTACTAGCGAAAGAACTCTCAAATGGATACGCACCTTAAGAGGTCGGAGTGCCTTTTGCTAAGCACCCAAGTCTCGGATCCATATGTGAGTACTGGCAGGACCATGGTCCTGTACAGCAGCAGTTTTGAAGTTATGGTGAGATTTCTGGATTTGAAGAGCTGTGACTTTAAGTTTTTCTTAATATACGAATAAAATAATCAATTTTCAAAAAAAAAATCATTGATCCGGTTTTAAGATATTGAATTTTCAAAACAAAGAGACAGATTTTTTTCCAAAAATTCAAAAAATATTTATTCTTAAGTTTTGAAATTCAATAATTTTTAATCTTTTTAGAAGCTTATCTATGTATGTATATAAAAATTTCATTCAAATCCATTATGCCAATAGCGAGAAATTGAAAATTCGAAAAAATGGTTCTATGGTAGGTACAGTCAGTAATATCTTAATTTCACTTTTTTTATTAAAATAAAGACCGTAAGAATTAATCGAAAGAAAAATAAATTGCACGACTGGATCGCACGAACTTGCTCCTATGTAAAAGACTAGGAATTTTAAAAACGAATCTTATTAGAAGAAATTGTTCATAAAGATAAAATTAATTTTTACTTGTGCATTCGTAAAAAAAATCGAACTCGAGATTTTGATTAAAGTTGACATTACGATGATAGCGAAGACGAAAAAAGTGGGCCTGGCAATTCTGTCTGTCTGTCTGTCTGTTCGATTACAGCTAAACGGCTCGGCCGATTTTCTTCAAATTTGGTAGATATGGGTTTTAATTTTTTTACCCCGGATGTTTTTTGATTTGATTTTTTAAGACCAAAAATAACGGTACCTGCCATACGATTTTTTTTCGAAATTTTATAAATATTTTTTTTCTCAAAAACTGTCCCAACGATTTAAAAAAAAAATTAATTTAGTTAAACCTAGGTACCTAATGGTTGAAAAAATTTTTACAAAAAATGAGTAGTTTTGGTACCCCCCTTGGGGCCATTTTTTTTGTTTTTGATTTTCTCAAAAACAGTATCACCGATTTTGATCATTTTTTTTATGCTAAAGCTTCCCAGCAGTTTGAATATTATTGTGTATTCAAATTTTCCAAAAATTTTTTTTTGGATTTAAAAAAAAAACTTTCAAATTTTTTTTTGAAAACACAATATTTCGAAAACCCCATGCTCGATTTTTGCAAAACTTGATAAATAAAAGTTTGAAAAAATAATCTACAATATATGAGAAAAATAAATTCATTTTACCTAAAAATAACGGTACCCTCCATACAAATGTAAAAAAATGGTATTCGAAAATCGTATTTTTCTCGAAAACGGTTCCTAGAATTTTGGTTAAATTTTTTGTCTTTCTATTATTTTTTAAAATCTGTAATTCAATAAAAAAAATTTGAAAACAAGATATTACTGACTGTACCTACCATAGAACGATTTTTTAAAATTTTGAATTTCTCATTATTAGCACAACGGATTTTAATGAAATTTCGTAGAGAGAAGCTTCTAAAATGTTTAAAAAAACATTGCATTTCAAAGCTTTAAGAAAAATATTTTTTATAATTTTGAAAAAAAACAATTTTTTCTTTTTTAAAATTCAATATCTCGAAAACTCCTCAATACTTTTTTTTGTAAATTCAATTTTTATTCATACAATAATAAAAACTGCAAATTGGCGTACCAACACTTTTTCTTAAGAATGTTTTAAAATTTTTTTTTATAAAACCTTATTTTTTAAGAAACCACTACAAAGACTTACAATTTTTGTTCTTGCATAAATCTTTATTTGCTTGAATCACATGGCAAACTTTTCTTACCTTTAACTACTAAAGAAGTTTTTTTTTAGTCATTTAAAAAATGAATTTTATGCTTATGAACAGTTTCTCTAATAACATTTATTTTTGAAATTCTTAGTCTATTACATAGGAGCAAGTTCGTGCGACCCAGTCGTGCATTCTATTTTATTTATTTTAGTATGTAGTAAGAGATAAAAAAAGAATGCTACGCAAATATGAATTTATGCAAGAACAAAAATTATAAGTCGTTGCAGTGGTTTCTTTAAAAAAATAAGATTTTATATACAAAATGTTTAAAACGTTTTTAAGAAATAAATATGGTACGACAGCTTTAAGTTTTTATTACTAAACGAATGGAAAATAAATTTTGAAAAAAAATATTGAGCCGTTTTTGAGATATCGAATTTTCCAAGAAAAAAAAAATACTTTTTTTCCAAAAACTTTTTTTTTTTCAACCATCACCTAGGTCTGTCTAAACGAAATTTTCTTGTATTTTTATTTTTCAAATCTGTCAAGCAGTTTTTGAGAAAAAAAAAGTATTAATAAAATTTCGAAAAAAATCATATGGCAGGCACCGTTATTTTTGGTCTTACAAAAAATAAAAAAAACGTGTGGGGAAAAAAATTAAAAATGATATCTACAAAGCTTAAAGAAAATCGGCCGAGCCGTTTAGGCTGTAGTCGAACAGACAGACAGACAGAATTGCGAGAATTTTTCGTCTTCGCTATCATCGTAATGTCAACTTTGATCAAAATCTCGAGTTCGATTTTTTTTACGAATGTATAACTTGCCTTATAGTACTTATAAGTTGCAGGTAAAAATTATGTGTGGTCTAAATTTTGGCAAAAAAAAAATATTACAACGGTTTTTTTAGTTTTTCACTAACGGCTCTACAGATTGTGATCAAATTTTTTTTTCAAATTGAAAATATATTTATATAATTATAAATATCACTCCTTTCACAATTTTTTTAAAATTTTGTTTGCAAAAGTTCATATTTTTTTTGCTTCCATGTGGTGAAAATTTATAAGAAAATTTTATGTAGGTATAACTTAAAAAAATATTCAATAAATATATTTTTTTGCATATGTATTTATGTTAATGCTTTAAATTGGCACACCTTATTTTTTTTAAGAAAAATGTTAAAGAAATGTTGTGGCTTAAAAAATAAGGTATATAGCTAATGTATTAATAAAACTACGTTTTAGATTTTTAATTTTGTTTACACAAATTCATATTTGATCAAGACATAATTTTTTTATAATTTATTTATAAGATGCTTAAGCAGTTTAAGGAATTAATTTTATGCATTTGTGCATATTTTTTGTTTTAATTCCGAGTTTTTTGTACACAAGAGTAAGTACATCCGATACAGTAGTGCACTTTATGTTTTTGGCATGGTTATGAGCAGGAATAATCATTCATTAATTCTAACAAAAGTCAGTACGTGAACCTCAGTATTTGTTTACTATTTAAAAAAACATGTTTTAACATTTTCGTATTTATGAAAATATTTGAATTTCAGAAATCTAAGACATTTTTTTAGACTTAAAGAGTGAAAACGTGCTACGAAGTATTGCACTTTATTAAACATGAGATCTGCTTGCAGAAAATTTAGTTTTAATGTTCGGCATGCCTTATATAATTCTTACTCTCTAAATTAAATAATAGAATCTTTAATTTTCTATTCAATTCATTAAAAGCACAATGAGTCACCCACATACACACCAAGCCGTCATCGTGCTTAGCTTCAGTTCCAACAACAAGTAAATATATTATGTACATATGAGTATTCCTAAACTATACTTTATGTGTAGTGTTAACTAATTAACGTATATTTATACTTGTTAAACATAAATAAATATGCGGTAAAAAAAAGGTAGATTTCCCAGGGAATCGCAGTAGCAATCTTTGAACCATCACTTTACTATTTTATTTGTCATGTGCGAACCCCAAAGTCATACTGTTGGTATTCCTATTGAAAAATATCGCGTCTAGATGAAACATGAAAGTTGACAAACTGCAATTAACACCTTTTGTAGGAGGGGTTTGGCTGTTTGGAAATCAAAAGAAAAAAAAATGTGAAGGAGATTTAAGAAAAAAAAAAAAATATATTGCAATTGATATAAGCTTCAAAAAATACTAGAGATCTTGTGGGATCAAGGGAAAGGTACGACAAAATGTTTCTTTTGAAAGAAACATTCCCACAGATTTGTGTTGGTTGTATTACGACATGCACCTACATTATGTACTTGCAACCATATATCCGAAAATGTAAGTCGTGGGAGTATTAGCAACGGCTTCCCAAATATAAAAGGGGGGCCATATCAAAGATAAGTTTATTGATTCAGCTTTTTGGAGTAATAGTGACACCATGAAGAAGGCGACAATATAGTAGATAAGAGGTTATACTTTTGAAACAAGAAGGAGGAAAGATCATATTGGTCATTTAATTTCTTTGCTTGCTTACTTTGGGGATGCAAATACAAATTATTTCCCCATAAATATCATTATAACGCCTGCTTTTAAAAAAATTGTAAGGACAAGAAAACAAATTATCCCGGAAAAAAAACTTCAGTTTTGATTGGACTGGAATTGAATTAAAATTATATGCATAAAATAAGCAGGCAATATGTTCAATTAACTCGCCTAAAAGACCATAATTCCCCGAAATATATCAAAAAATATTTTGGCAGAAAAATGACAGTCTTCTTAACTTTAACAAACAAAAATTCTTTCATTCAAAGGGCACGAACTTGCTTTTACGTAAAAGACTTGAAGACATGAATGAATGATACTAAAGAAAAATGTTTATAACCATAAAATTAATTTTTTAAATAACTTAAACAATTCCTTTAATATTTGGGGCTATTATTTTTTAAAGCCTAGACTTAAAATAGACCTCGAAAACTGTATTTGAAATTGTGATATGAAATCAGACCAATCTAGCATGATGTAATCAAATTTTTGTCTAGAGATGACAATAATTTGGAATTTTGGTGGATTAGCGTAAGGCCACTACACTTATACAGCAACAAATCGTGATTCTCATTCAAATCTTCATTCATTCTGCAAGTTAGATCCTCCGTTTCATTAGCCGTTCGGAATCGTCAGAAAATTATAAGTTCTTTATATTTCTTGAAACACGCAAACAGAAATCGTTGAGAGTTGTAAGTCACTAGGTTTAGGCTCTCTTTTAACAGTCCTGTCCTCGTATTTATCATCAGGGCATAGATGTAACATAACATTTTTTTAAACATGTGGTAAGTCATTTATAAACATACCGAACAAAATATGGCCTACAATGGAACCCTATGGGACACCAGCAAGCAAGCTGATTGAATCATTGAATTAACAATATAAATATAAAATAAATCAATAATTCCTAGAAAGATCTGCAAAAATATTTTGGTAAGAGACTGAAAATCTTCTTAACTTCCACTTTAACAAATAAAATTTTTCATTCAAAAAAGCATGTTAAAAAACCAAAGAAACTATCGTCGAATGTGGTTTTTGGGAATTTCTAATAAATCCCTCACATCAAGATTTCTATATCTATAATGTTAGCTATGTTCTTAATCATTCTTTATTCCTAACGAAAAAGTCCTGTAAACGTTTTTTTATAAGCTCAAAAATTTAGCTTGATTTATCTGAAAATAAAAAAAAATTTGCACTAATAGTTTATATAATTTCAATTTAGCATTAAATTCAAAAACAATTTCTTAGTTCCGGGATGTTAGAAGGTAAGTCGGCTTCATTATTTAGTAAACCATATTTTTTTTTTTAAATAAATGTTTATTGTTTTTTTTTTTTAAGATCATGTGAGAGTATTAAACCTTAAACGTTAAATACTTTAAAAATTACTTATAAAAAATTCAGACTGACCAATTAAATAAAATGAATGACCTTTTATGACCGATTACTGAACTTAAAGATGAGAGAACCCTATTGTACGGAAAATTATCGTGCGGGAAAACTATCATGGGAGAAAATAGTCAGGCGAGACATATATCATGCGAGAAAACTTTCATGCTAGAAATATACCATGGCAGAAAACTTTTAGAAAGAAAGATTTCATGCGAGAATTATATAATGCCAGAAAATAACTATGCCCGAAAGCAATGATGCGAGATATCTAACATAAGTATAACATGAGATAAATCCTTCAAACGCGGTGCTTAGATCCCGCATACCAAGGTCCTGATATAGTTTTAAAGTCATTTTAGCTATTTTAATCATAGTTTTTACATGGTTTTAGCGTGGTTTCAATGTGAACTCACAACTGACTCAAACTTTTCTGCTGGCTTATCCCCACTTGATTTTTGCAGTGTGCCCAGCAAAGCAACCCCTCCAAATGTCTTAGTTTTTTTTTTTTTTTTTTTTTTATAATCTACCCGCGCTCAAGGGATTATGATTACCTTTAAAATGTTTCAACACAGCGCGGGCGTGAAGTTAATGAAGAGAAAGAAGGATAGGAAAGATGTGTGGCACGATGTTCTGAGACTGTTGGTGGTTGTCTCAGATATTTTTATCTCCAGGGATGGCGGCTGAGCTAAAGCGGAGAAATTCCGTGTCTTATTATTTATCGTATGTATGTACGTCACTAAAAAAAAATAAAAACTATAAACAAATGGGGCAAATTTTTTTTTCGCTTCACTAACAGGTAGTAGAGTACTTATTTCCTTTTATTAAAAACGGATGTTTCGGTTTTCAACCAAGAAACAAATTGTTTTCTTGTCAAACCTTTACCCCTGGAGTAAAATTCTCCATCCTACAGCTGTTCAAAAGAATTTGCTTGGGAATTAAAACATCACACTTTTTTGCACAAAGTCTCCAAACATATGAAAATCTTGGTCTTTCGAAACATTTTATATTATTTTATTTATCTCTAATTTGAAAAACAAAACGAAAATTTTAAATAAAATTGACAAGGAGTTTTTTCGAGGAAAATGACAGATGCAATATGGATTTAGCAAGTTACTTAAAATTAAAGTAGACATTTTGTGATATAAACTTTAGTAAAATGTTAAGAGAAAGTATAAGATGCTAAAATCGTTTAAGATTCGAAAAATCTTCTTTTTAACTTAGTAACTTACTAAAATGGCTTTAACATTTTACTTAATCGTTTAAAATTTTGCCCAGATATTTTTATAAGCAGTATTTTAACTTCTTGCTGATCCTCCAAGATTTTTGAAAGTTATTTACTTTTTTAATTAGATTAGGTTTAATTAAAATCAATTTTTGTTGTAGAAATGCATATGACCAACTCTCAAGCATATCGGGATTAAATTTCTTAATTATAATAAATTCTTGTAAAATATTCAAATTTTCTCTTATAAGAGGGAACTTTTTATTATTTTCAAAGACGAAAAACTAATTAATTATTGGTTCGTAGTTATATCTTCTCCTCTACTCCCTATATATGGAGACAGGACCAAAGATCAGACGGAGAATTTTTCTCTCCAAACATCCTAAGGCTTTCTCGTCTACTTTCGACAAAGTCAATGTCTCTGCACCATACACAAGGACTGGAATGATGAGAGTTTTATAGAGGGACACTTTAGTCTTTAGTTGCCCTAGAGAGAACTTTGTCTTCTTAGTCCAAAGAAGCAGCGTTCGATTTCAGAGCTGGTGTAATTGTATGAATTAATTGTTCGCATCTGTCTCAATGCTCATCACGAACGCGCCACTAACATCACGCCTTGTTCTTCCAATTATGTCAATACCGTCGGCATATCCCAGTAATTGGACGGATTTTTGAAAGATTTTGCCTCTATTGTTGGCGCGTGTATTTTGCACTTTCAAGAACGATGTTGAAGATGTAGCACCACAGAGCATCGTATTACCTTAAACCTTTTTTGACATCAAATGCATCAGTGCGATCTTGCCAAAACTAGACATTGCTCTATATGCCTTATTATGTAGATGCTAGAATACGCGGCTTTGTAGTCGATACAAATAAATAACAGGCTTCCTAATGCAACCATATCTAGATTTCAATGGTTTTGAATAAATACCGGGCTCTCACCAGCTAAGCTTGTCGTTGGTCGTTGACAAATAACCAAAATGTTCTTCTTCTTAATCAAAGAAGTTGAGCCGTAAGCGAGAAACTGGAACAATAAATGGATACAACGTAAGTTGATTCATTTCCATAAAATACTTACATAAAAAAAACTCTCATTTGTAATCCTCGAGGACTCCAGTTCATAAATTAAGGTATATCAACAACGAAAGCTTATTATCCTCAAAGGGTCCTTTACTTCTGCTGATGAATAAAGTATATTTTCAAAATAATTTTATATTCTTAGCACTAAAAACATCATGCTCCGGGGTTGTTTTATTTATATTTAGGGGAAATACAAAGGATGGGGCTTAAATAATTTGCTGAAAATTCCATAGAATGCTATATTCTTCCTGTATAACAAAATGTTTTAAATTTTAATATTGAATTCACAAGGGCATGTTCTTTTTTCTAATAAATTCAGTCTCTCATACTTTGTACTTGCTCTATAAGGTAAGTATTGATTTCGTGTAAAAAAACACTAACTTAACACTACGATGATTTGTGGAAGTCCAACAAAGTGCTTTACGCTATACGTCATTGTTCAAGAACCTCAGTGGAATTACTTCAAATTTGGTAAAGAGTATTTATATGTGGAACCTATGAACCCAGAGGAAAAATTTTTATTTTTGCTTTATCTTATCAATGTACAAATTTATATAGGTACTCAATTTTTATGCTTTTACCAATATTTTCAATAAATTGATCTACCCATTTTGATTAAATTTCGTATCTGTTAATTCGTTCTTAAAGATTGTAACGAAACTCTGTTTTTGGATTTTGAAAAAATTGTGGAAAATAGAATTTTGATGAATTTAAAAAAAAAAATTGTTTTTGTATTATTCCCGTAAATTTTTTTAATGACATATTAGTCTATCTTCATTCCTTTTCAAAACTTTTGAGCGACTTATTAATATCTATTTACGAAAACCATTGAAACAAGACTTTTGTCTTTTGTTCAACACACGTACTGGAAAGGGTAATCGATGGAAACAGCTCTACACTGAGAAGAACCATGGAATACTCTTTTTATCATAAAGAGTCTATGGTTGCCTTCTTTTATATACACAGCGCTTTTAACAATGTCGAAAAATCTGGAATCGGGTCTGCACTTTCATTTCTTAACGGTTCGCTTGGAGAATTGATCAATGAAATGCTAACTATCAGGGTTATTATTTGAAAGCTGGGTTGGTTTCTTGCAAGAAGATCTGTGAGTTGAGGGACACCGCAAGATGGTGTACTATCTTCCCTTCTATGTAACTTGGTAGCGAATGAGCTGTTGAGATATCTGGAAGCGGAGAGTTACAGAGTGATTGCTTCTGCGGATGACATTGCTATTGCCATATCAGGAAAGCATACCAATACTCTAAAAGATTTCTTACAATATGCATTAAACAAGCCGATCGGGTGGACTGAATGTTGAACTTCACAAAACAGATCTTATCATCTTCTCTAAGAAGTATAAAATTCCCCAAATAGCTCCCTCATCCACTAAATGTATACCACTAACATTCTCCGATGAAGCGAAACACTTGGGTCTTATTTTAGATATGATGTTAGGTTGGAAACATAGTATTGAAGAAATAATTAGGAAGACCTCTGCAAAAAAAGCTATTGGGAATAGATGGGGGCTCTGCCCCCCTTTTCACATTAGTTATATACTATATTCCTCGGTGAACTTACCGATTCTAACATACAGCCAGGCAGTATGGTGGACAGCTCTAGACAAAAACACCAATTGCTTAATTCTACGCAAGGTCCAATGGAGCACTTCGCATGCCTTCTTCCGCTGTATTCGACATTCTGTTCTATCTAACACCAATTGATATATTCGGCTGAAAATACACCTATTCGTCTTGAAACTTCTTCGCTGTGGATCATCTCGCTCTATCATCTTGAACTCATCCGGATTACTTACAAGTAGCATCGATTACACCGTCCCGCAGATTCAATTTGATAAAAACTTTAAAGTATCGTCCCTCTCTATTAGCCTAATAACAGCCCTTAACTGCCGATCGTCACTAATGGAGATGCCGCAGCAGTTTAACATTCACCTCTGCTAGGTAGCGGAATACATGGACATTTCCGGAAATTGTAAAACTGACGAAAATTGTCAAAAGTGGAACAATGATACCTTTATTGACAGATAAGGCAAATATACATATATAGGTATTCCCATTGCTAGGTGTTAACTTGTACTAAAGCAAGATACAGGGAACAAGCCTTTAGGTGGAACAATATCACCACCTTCTTGGCAAAAAAATAGATTTGGGTAATGGTGGATCTGAGGTGCTCCAAATGTCTACTATCTTTAAACAGATCATCGAAAAACGGCTTCGTAATAGGTGGTATAAGAGGACACTGTGTGATAGGCAAGCACGCAACACGGCTTGGAGTTTATTCTAACAATTTCTGTAGATGCTGCATGGACGAAGAAGAGAAGGAATAGATCCCTCATCTTTTCTGTACATGTCTTCCTTTATCCCAAAGACGTAGAAACCATTTGGGAGTATCTACTACAATGTTTCTAGGGATCTGGCAAATATAGATATGGGCAATCTCGCTCGCTTCATAAGGAGCTCCAATTGCTTTAATGATTATAGAGAAAACCTGCAAGATAGGTACTCATGGTCTAAGTGTGTTGGGGTTCTTGTTCGCACAATGTTAACCTAACGTGCCCACTGCCCATCCGCCAAATAAGTACCAATTTTACTTTTAAATGATACAAATCTTATACCGAAATACAAAAAAAAATCAAAGATAAAGTTCATATTTTAGTGCCTTTTCTTTTTTATACTTTGTTATTATGCGATTTTTATAATAACTAAATTCTATTTGTCTTCAATTCATAGCCACATAATATCCTTGAACAACAAGAGCACGTTTTTGCAATCCTTCATAGATATTCAATTTATTCCCAATCCATTTTTTTTATTATTAATTTCGAACTGTTTAAAGAAGGATGATGCTAAAGCATGCTAGCTCTTACAAGAAAAGTTTTCTAAACTTATTTTGAAAACTCTCTCACCAATCTAATGCCAGAGATGTATAAATATTTGAACTTCCATCAGTACGAGTACTTTAATTTTGTTGTTTTTTGATTGTTTACGTTGTGAAAACTGCTAAAACACTTCAAACTTGTGTCTGCCGGAATCAAGTGCCCGAGATGCATCTACAATATAAAAAAAAGAAGGATTCGCAGTACCACTTGACTGAACGGCCAAGAATCACTCTGAAAATTGTTTTTTTTTTTTTTTGTACATCATCGTCGACAGGAAGATTGGTATTTGGATGTTCCAACTCCAACCTCAACCATTTTTGTCTTAACGATGTTCATCTGCTGCACCGTGGACTGTGTACGTCAGTATCTGGTGAAACTTGCCTGCTAAATTTCTTCACAAACTCAAAATTTAATAAAGCTTTTCGATTAAGTTAATATAAATTCATTTAACTTAATTTTTGTTTGTAATCTCTCCGGTATTTCATTTCATCTGTACTTTTTAAGTTGAAGTTTTGAAGGCATCACTACTGGTAAATGGGGAAAAAGGGATTCGGATTTAATTTCATTCTTTTTTAATCACAGAGCAGAGCACTGCCTTTTTGTGTCAGTTTCCATGGTTTTATTCTTTTTTTTTTAGATGCGATTCGAATGGGTTTCATGAATTATTATTATCAGAGATAAATGAACAGTATTGCAGCTTCGCAGACGAGATGTACTTAACAGATATCAGTAATGAGTTTTGCATTTTATCATAAACATACATATGTATATAGACCGAACAGAAACCATACATTACGAGCATATACACAGAGGAAAATTTTATTATTTTGATTTATTTGTCAGGTTGTATATAATATACATGTGTACATATCAGACTAAAATTTAAAAGTAGTTTCGTTCCCAGTATCAATAGCACCGTAACACATAACACTTGGAATTCAAAAAAAATTCTAGTGGAAAATTTAATAAGATATATAACTGGATTGCATGAACTTCCTCCTATAGTTAAAGTGGTGAAGGAATTTAAAAATATTATTTATAAAACATAAATGTAAATTAAGAAAATTGAAAAGAGTTTAAGAAAACTCATGAAAATTCATCTAACCGTCAAAAAATCATTGGAGCTGTTTTCGATATACTCGTATTTAAGCTTTTTTACCTAATGGTTGCATAAAAGGTACACTATGTTTCAGATCACCTAAGTCTCAGTGGATTAATACGAAAATACAAATTGAAATGGCAAGTGAAAACCGTGTGGTGTAAATGTTCCATAATCGTGTTGTGCAACTCAAAAAAAAAATCTCTGTATTTGACGGCTCGACTAAAATTAGGTTCTAAATTAGAAGTCAATATCACTACTAGTTCTGGAGAAATTTGAGTCGAAAAACAATTTTTACCAATTTTCAATAGAATTTTATATAGTTTTTTTATTTTTTGTAAAAAAAACTGTAAACTGATTTTTTTTGAAATTTTCACCAGTTGTCAAACACATTATTTTTCGTAAAATAAAATTATTTTGAGTTTCAAATTGTTTTCCGTTCTTAGAATATCTGGGTTATGCAATTTTTTTTTCAGTTTTTTTTTTTTATTTAAAAAAATAACGGTATGTTAATTTTTTTCCAAATTCATACCAAATCTGTATGACCTTATAATGAGTACATTAAATTTTATTTGAAATCAATAGCATTATTTTTTCGTGAGATATTTGAAACTAACCAAAATTTTTACTTTTTTTTTAAACCGTTATAGTGAAAAAACTACACACTGAATTTTAATAAACGCCCCTCCAGCCTCTTTCGAAGTTATTATCTATTGAACAAAATTTATTTTAAGTCCAAATCTTTACTCGTTCTTGAGATATCGACGACGAAAAATGGTATCAGAACGTACGGACGTACGAACGTACGAACGTACGAACGTACGAACGTACGTACACACACACAGACATCTCTCTAAAAATGATTGATATAGCCTCTAGGGATCTTGAAATGTCGAGAAATGTCGAAAAATTCTAATTTGACAAATCGGACCGATTGCGATAACTCCCTATGGGAAGTTAATAAGGAAACACATAAAAGATTCCTTGCTGTTTCCTATCAGTTTTAACGTATGATTGGCTTATTAATTGTTTCCAGCATTGTCATGAGCATGTTGCTGCGTTTTTGGTGTTTTCGAGAATGTGGTCATTCCAATGAAGATTATCGTTGACACATATACCGAGTATTGAGAGTTTTTTGGCTTCTTCTATGCAAATACCATTCAAGGACAATGGTATAAGGGGTACAGTTTGCTTCAACGAAAATAGACTTACATAAAGGGTGGTTAAATTTTAAGGTCCGATGTTGATTTTGAATAAAACACAAATTATTTAGGAAATTATTGTCATTTCTTTTTATTATGATAATATGGTATGGTTCAATTATGTATGGAACAAAATATCGGCCAAATGGCCGCCGCGACCTCTGCGGCACACCTCCATCCGATGGTCCAAATTTTCGATAACTCTGAGGCATAATTGAGGTTCTATGCCGTTAATGTGCCGAATCATCTCATCCTTTAGCTCTTGAATTGTTGCTGGCTTATCGACGTACACCTTTTCTTTCAAATAACCCCAAAGAAAGAAGTCAAACGGTGTCAAATCACATGATCTTGGCGGCCAATTGACATCGCCACCACGTGAGATAATACGGCCATTGAATTTGTCGCGCATAAGAGCCATTGTTTCGTTAGCTGTGTGGCAAGTGGCACCGTCCTGTTGAAACCACATATCGTCTACATCCATATCTTCCAATTCGGGCCATAAAAAGTTTGATATCATTTCACGATAGCGACCACCATTCACAGTAACTGCCTGACCGGCCTCATTTTCGAAAAAATATGGCCCGATGATGCCGCCAGCCCATAAACCGCACCAAACAGTCACTCTTTGTGGGTGCATTTGTTTTTCGACAATCACTCTTGGATTATCATAAGCCCAAATGAGGCAATTCTGCTTATTGACGAATCTACTGAGGTGAAAATGTGCCTCATTACTAAAGATGATTTTCTTCGAAAATTGATTATCCACTGTTGCCATTTCTTGCCACCATTTTGACCAACGACGACGCTTGAAATGGTCAAGAGGCTTTAGTTCTTGAGTCAATTGCACCTTGTAAGCGTGTAAATGCAAGTTTTTATGCATAATGTTCATCAGGTGGACGGCTCTTCAGCCACACTATCGCGAACAGCAGCAATATTTTCTGCAGTACGAACTGAACGAGCATGCACTGGTGTTTTCACATCTCCTACAAACCCGGTTTACTCAAATTTTTGCACGATTTTTCCGATTGTACGCACATTTGAACAATTAAATTGACCGAAAAAATCACGCAGTGCACGATATGTATTTTGATTTGAACGCCCATTTTCGTAATAAGCCTGAATAACTTTAACGTTGCTCGATTGTGTATATTTTCATGGTTCAAATTGAGTTAGTCTTAAATTGATAAATGTCAAATGAAATGAAGAAAAAAAACTTGACGTTTAGGTGTGGTTCACATTCAACATCGGCCCTTAAAATTTAACCACCCTTTATATGTAGGTACTATATGTATTCGTAAACAAATCGAACTCGAAATTTTGATCGAAGTTGATATTACGAAAAAAATGGGACTCGCAATTCTGTCGGTCTTTCTGTCTGTTCGACTAGAGCCTCAACGACTTGGCCGATTTTCCTTAAACTTAGTAGATATCATTTTTTTAATTTTTCCCCACACAGGTTATTTTCCTTTTTTTAGACCAAAAATAACGATACCTGCCATACGAATTTTTTCCGAAATTCTATAAATATTTTTTTTCTCAAATCTCTTCCACAGAATTTGAAAATTTCATTTATCTAAATCTAAGTTGAAAAAAGGTTCCGAAAAATGGATATTAATGGTAACTTCTTCTTGTGACCATTTTTTTTATTATGATTTTCTCAAAAGCTGTATAACCGATTTTGATCATTTTGTTTATGCTAAATCTCCCCAAAAGTTTGAATAATTTTGTTTATTCAAATTTTCAAAAATTTTATTTTGATTTAAAAAAAAATTCAAATTTATTTTTCAAAACTCAATATTTCGATGTTTTTTAAACTTAAAAATCACAAGATGTGATAAACAAAAATTTATTTTACCTAAAAATAACGTTACTCACCATATATAAATGTTAAAAAATGGTTTTCGAAAATCGTATTTTGATAAATTTTTTTCTTTCGATTAATTTGTATAAGATGTATAATTCAATACAAAACATTTGGAAATGAAGATATTACTGACTGTACGTACCAAAGAACATTTTTTTCAAATTTTGAATTTCTCGACATAACGGATTTTAATGAATTTTTTAAGGAGAAGCTTCTAAAAAGTTTTAAAATTCGATACCTCAAACGAGTCAGTATTTTTTTTTTTTGAAATTTAATTCTTATGCGTACAGTAATAAAATTTTAAAGTTGGCGTACCAAAATATTTTCTTAAAAATGTTTCAAATATTTTGTATATAAATGCTTATTTTTTTTTTTAAGACGACTCATAATTTTTATTCTTGTACAAATTTATATTTGCTTAAGAAATCACATGGCATTCTGTTTTTATCTCTCACTACTAAGACAGCTTAAAAAATGATCTTATGAAGTGGATTACAAATTTCAGATAAGAGATCAGTTATAAAAAAAATGAAGTGAATCGAAGACAAACCGGAGCATCTATTTTGTAAGGATCAGACTTGAAACCGTCCAATACAACATGTATTGAAGGATCTAGATCTAGAAGGTAATTTCTAATCCAAAGAATAAGAGTTTCGTTGATAAGCGCACGCATTTTCGATAAGAGATCCTGGAGATGCTTTATCAAATATTAGAAATGTTAAGCCCAATTATCTCACATTCTACAACACAATGAAAATATCTGTTCCACTTTTCGGTGAGATATGTTTTAACATCACGAGCGGAACGATAGCTGTGAAAGCCGGATTGCCGATCATTCAGAAGCTTTTGGATCTTCGATATATTTCTTGAGCTGATGATTGATCAGCGATTCTATAATCTTGGAAAGAAGAGACGTATGTAAGTGCAATTGGTGCTTAAGATAAAATTTTACGAAATCGAATTTGAATGTTTTTCTAGATGAGAAAAAAGTCTTCAATAACTTAATGAACTGCAATCTTAGTATGAAGAAGAAGGAAAAAACGAAAAATATAAAAATGTTTATAGTATTTGTTTATATTTATAGTTTTTGTTTTATTTTAATATATAATGTCTTAATAGAAATCTGCACATTGACAGTATTGGAATGACATTAAATGCCGCCAAAAATTTCAAAATAAATAATCTTTTCGAAAAATAATTTAAAGTTAAGGCCGGATGCTTGGGAGCAAATTTCCCTACACAAACTCAACAATATAGTTTTTTTTTAATAAAAAGACAACCTGATTGTGATTCTCCTTCTAAATACATGTTCATTGAAGGAAAAATCGCTGTAAGCTTCTAAAATTGAAAAAGTCAAATATAACTCATAGACTAAGGTCAAATGAACCTCATTCTTTTTTTTTTTTTATTTTCACGAAATTCACTTTTATGCAATGATTCTAAAAATCATTTAAAGAAATTAGTAAATTTGAGTTACGTTCTGGAAATAAAAGAATCAAGTCCTTGTGTAAATAACCATTGTATGACGTCCTTTTCAAAACCTTAAATGCAGCTGCAAATGTATGTAATGAATTGATTTAAAAATAATAAAAGGATTTTTCATTCGATCCAAGAGATTATTGGAGGTTATTGGAGCACCCAATAATTCAAGCTTTTTACGAATATATGTAGGCCTTTTTGGTATTCTACACTAGGTAATCTGTGTGGTACCTACATAGTACATACCGAGAACCAAAATCTGTTCGGTTTCGGAGTATGGATTCCGCTTTAACGACAGAAGACAGCATTGAGTTTTTGATGCATATTTCCTCATTTGACAATGCTATCGAAATCTGAATTTAATGGGCATTTCATACGCGTTCTAAATCCACATTCGAAGGACATGAACGTAAATCTGGAAACGAATATGGGAAGCTGGGAGTACTGTCGTCAGCAAAACAATTTAATGGATGAGAGTTTCAGAAAAAAAGATAATTCATGAGTATGAGAAAGAGAGTCGAAGACAAAACGGAACCCTGTGGCACACCAGCTTTTATTTTATGAATTACAGACTTATAACGGTTATAAGACAAGACTTGTAGCTAAGTTTTTGTTTAAAGGACTGAATTAGAAACATTTATTTTTTTTCTAAACAAACGAGTTTTTGATTTTAAAACCTCAAAAATATCCTTGGGCAAAATTTTTGCTTGCTACATTTGCAAGAATTTTGTGTCTCGAGTCTTAGATATAAATCAATTTCAATTAAATTCTTATTATTAACTGAAGTGAATTAAAGGGGTTAAGAAATCAGCAAATTATATTGTGTATGCTTGAAAGCACGTTGTATAACGAGTGATTTTTTAAGAGCTATCGGAAATAAAAAAAAAACACATAAAATTAAGAAAAATGCATGAAATCTTTGTTTGAATCGATAGTATGGTCGATATTATTTAATATTTAAAGACTATTTTATGCAAATGTTGGCCACGGCTGCGCCTCAAATGGTCCATCCACTAAGTCCAATTTGACATACTCTTTCTAACATTTCGGCCAGTATCTCACGAATAAATGCTTCAATGTTGGCTTCCAGTGCGTCAATCGAAGCGGGCTTGTCGCTGTTGACATGAGCCTTAACATAGCCCCACAAAAAATAGTCCAGAGGCGTTAAATCGCACGATCTAGGGGGCAAATTGACCGGCCCCAAACGTAAAATAAACTGTTCACCGAACTCGCCTCTCAATTCGTCCATTGTTTTGCGTGCATGTACATGTGGCATGTGGCATTGGGTCTTGTGAATAAAAAAAAAGTTAAAGCTTTTTTTGGAGGAAGCTAAAGCCAACTAGTCATAGCTCTTACTAGCAGCTAAAGCTAGACAGTACTAGCTTAAGCTTTGTTTTATGTGAATAAAAAAATGATAACGCTAAATAGCTTATGCTGAAAAATTCTAGCTTAAGCTTCGTAATTTAAGGTGTTCGTTTTTTTATTCACATGTTTCGGCTAGTTAGCTTTAGCTAAAACTGGTACATGTATGACCGAAAGGAAAGTTTTTTTGCCTCAATTTGTTATCTGTTCTACAGGGCAAGTTTTGGTTTCGGCTAAAAAATGTTTTTAACATTTCGTATGTCAGTTTCTGGGTCTATACGTTCACAGTCCTATTTTTTGAGATATTCCCTTATGTTTAATTAACAACTCGCACAAGTTAATACTGAAAATAAGACCTAGTCAAAGCTTTCTAGACAGGTCGAAAAAATCTTGAAATTTTTGTAGCTTTAACTATAATATTCTAGTTTAAGCTATTTTTATTCACACAAATTGAAGCTTAAGCTAGGAAAACAAGCTAAAACTAAATGAATTTAGCTTTGGCTATTTTTAAATAGCTATTACTAGAAAACATCTTTAACTAGCTAGCTTAAGCTTATTTTTATTCACTAAAAATCAAGCTTTTACTTAAAAATCCAAGTTTCAGCTTTAGCTTTTTTTTTATTCACAAGGCCCATTGTCTTGTTGAAACCACATGTCATGCAAGTCAAGCAAGGTGGCGCTCACCATTCACAGTAACGTTGCGACTCGCATCATCTTTGAAGAAATTCGGCCCAATGATTCCGCCAGCCCATAATCTGCACCAAACAGTGACTTTTTCTGGATGCAGTGGTAGCTCTGGCTATGTTTCTCGCTGCTCTTTACTCCAAGTAAGGCAATTTTGCTTGTTCACGTATCCATTCGACCAGAAATGAGCTTCGTCACTGAACACAATTCTTCGATAAAAAAGTGGATCTTCGGCCAACTTTTCAAGAGACCATTCACCAAAAATTCGGCGTTGTGATAGGTCGTTCGGCTTCAATTCTTGCACCAGCTGTATTTTGAAAGTCTTCACAACTTAATCCTTCACGTAGTGGAGTAACAGATGCCCAATTGCTGTGAACGGCGCCGAATCGATAATTCACGGTCATCACTAACACTGGTCCATATAGCTGCGATATTTTCCTCAGTTTGGACTTTGCGTAAGCGTGTTGGTGGTTTAATGTCCCACAATGTAAATTTGGTGCGAAATTTAGTCACAATAGCCCGAATAGCCGCCTCAGTAGGTCGATTAAACTGACCATAAAGTGGTCAGTAGTGTAGCCAAAAAGAAAATAGCAAAAAATCACCCATTATAAGGTTGGGTCATATAAAATCAACTTTTTTTCTTTTTGGAACAATAAAAATTTGATTGCTAGCTTAAGTCCTTAAAAAAGCATCTTAAGTTATGAATCCTTAAAAATAGTATTTAGGGGGGTCACTCATTGTAAAAGTCTATTTCCAACTAAATTTGTTTGGTGGAAAGAGTTCTTGTGCGTTTGCTATCAACGAATTTATTGTTTTTTTTTTTTGAAAGGCTTATCAATAATATAGAATATGGTCGCTCTTAAAGACCATGACTCTGCTCATTAAGCTTAATAGTTTGTATATAAAGGTTTTTATAATATAAACTCTATATACAACTGAAATAATCAATGCCAGGCCACGGGCAAAATCTTCCAACGTTAATGATTATAATTTTAATCTTCGTTGGGTATAGTTCACACTGGATTTTTGTCAAAAAATCGATGTAAGATGAACGCAATGTAACAAAAATTGCGTATTGACAAGGTCCTCATAATCAACTGATGAGTCCATGTGAGCAGAGACGTATTTGATTTGGCGCCCGGGCTGATAAATTTTGCCGCCCTTTAGAACAATGAAAATAAAGTAATAAAAAATAATAATAAAAAAACACAAAATGCATAACATTTCATGTTTTCAAATTTTTTTCTGTGTGTATATTGATTACAAAATTAATTATCTAAATTTTTTGTCAGTTCGGCTTCTTTATTTAATAAAGCTAAAACAAAAAAATCTTTTGTTTTTTTTTTGTATAAGGATAATCGAATTTAACTAGGTAGGTATATATTGACAATTTCTCTTTTTCGAGCTTTTCAGATTATAATATTTCGAGAATTGGAGATATGAACTATTTTGATTCATTTTCGTTAGAGATTCTTGTTCAATATATTCCCGGTAAGGCTCCTCTTTTTGAGAAAGTCGAAAAAAATTAATTTTGAGATAAAATCAAACGCATGAGTTAAATATTCATCTCTCTGAATTTTCGTTTCGGTTTATTTTAAGACGTGTATTTCACATTGAGTGAATTAGAAAAATTCCAAAAATGATTTTGTTTGTAAATTTCATCTTATTATAAGTTAATATTTTCTTCGGTATTAAAGAGTAAAATTTATCTTAAAAAATTCTATTTGAAAAAAAGAAGAATATACATTTCATTCCGGGTCCATCAACAGTGGATGGATTATGGTTATTGGTCTTCCCATACGAGATGTGTTACTATCAAAAAGAAAGTTTAAATACGTGAAAACATTTTTGTTTACTAAATTAATAAATTTTCTCAAACTTTAATAAACTCTCATTCTTTCAAACTGTCGACAAGAACTTAACTTCATAATGAAAATCTGATTTTAACCATCTGATCTGTTAAGTGTTTCATAAAGACAATTTCTTATGGTTAATCAAAGTTCTTGATCTAAATTCGTTACTTTTTCATTAGTATAATTAATTGTCGTGATCTGATTTCATAAATATTTTAATTTGACTTCTCTGGGTCAAAAATACCGACAAAGGTAATGAATTTTCAGATAAAAAGTGGCTAATTTAGATGCTATTGGATTGGAATTCTGTAAAGCATATCAAAAATGAGCTTTTGATTTTTTTTTTACATACCAAAAGAAAATTAATATAAATACAAAAATACTAAGAAACAAATCAGAGTCATACTACATACACAAGGTAAGTTCTTCAGACCGTTTTAAATGAACGATTTAAGAAATGAAACCGCATGAAATTATTTGAAAATACCACTGCTTAGCTTTTCATTTTGATTTTTTGACGAAAAGAAAGTTTGTGAAATATAACTAAAATGACATTTTAGTCTAAATGAGTGTTTTGAATTAAATTTTAAATTAGGAATACTGTGTTTATTTCTGAGGATAAACCAATAAATAAAAAATGTCACCATACAAGAGCACAATGCAAGGATATGTTGATCATATTGATATTGGTATATTTTTTCTACGCTTAAATATGTATTATTATTCTTGTAGTACGAATTTATAGTTTGAACAAAAAAATCTTTTAAAAGACGCTCTAAGTAGAGATTTCTGTACTTCAAGAAATTATTGATAATGCTGCCAGAGCTGTGTGAAAACAAAAAAATAGTGCAATTTTGTGGATGTAATTAAGTCTGATGGGTCTAATGTCGATATTCCCGATTTGTTGAACGAAAATTTTGCTGTGCGCAAATCCAAAATGCTAATTCCATAAAAGTAGACGGTCAGTGGTTTAAGTTCTTTTTACTTTTTACATTTAGATCTTCAACAGATGTATCCCAAGGTGCTGACCAAAGTCACAAATCAATTTACTTATTTTTCGCAACTTGTCTGATAAAATTGTGTTTCAAGAATTTGCTCTCCCAAACATCTTCGATAATACTAAAACCTGAAATTCCAGAAGCGATTATTGTTTCGATTATGGAGAATTCAAAATGGTAACTTTTTATGTGTCTACGTGTACAACGTTCTGTAAATAAAGAAGAGAATTTGTGCCAAATTTCATAAATGTATATTTACCTAGGGCATTTTGTAACTCCATAGACAAAATGCGAGTTTTTTCTTTAAACTAATTTGGAACCGAATATACCTCTTTAAAACAAAATAAATAAAACTAGAAATTGAATTGGTTTCAGTCTTGACTTTTTTCCAAGCTATTGTGAGGGAGTACTCATCAAATTTATTAAAATTTCAACTTTTTGTTTCTATATAAAAATGCTGCGGAAATATGTTGTCTTCTCGAAGATTAAGTCAAAAATATCTTATAGCTTCTAATATTCGGTTCTATATTCACGTCCTTGTTTTTTGGATGTTGATCTGGAACAGCAGCTTACGTTAAGCACAATAAATTCTGAAATTACCCAAATGGTATCTACGTCTCTTGGATAAAGCATGACATGTACAGAAAAGGTAAAGGATTTATTCCTCTTTTTCTTCATCCATGCAGCTTCTGCAGAAATTGTTAGAATAAACTCTAAGCCACGTTGCGTGCTTGCCTATCAACAAGACACTGGTTATAACACCTATTACGGAGCCTATGCCCTTGAAGCGCCAAGCTGGTGGTGACATTGTTCCACCTAAGGCTTGTTCTCTGTATAGCAGCTTGCTTTAGTATAAGTTTACACATAGGGACGGGATATCCTTGTTCCACTGTTGGCGAATTTTACAGCCTTACAATTTCTGGAATGATGAAGATGTGGCCGAAAAACGCTGCCAAATACTTAGGTTTCCTTCGTCGATGCAATATATTTTTAACCCTTCTCATCTGGTTGTAATATATAAAGCCTATATTCGTCCAAAACTTGAGTACCATTCCCATATTTGGACAATAGCTCCAATAATGCTTTTAAAATGATAGGTGAAAAAAAACTATTAGAGAAATGTTTGCATCTCTCAAGCACCACCGCCAGGGCCGGGCCGACCTAAATTAGAGCACTGCGCAAGCTTCATCAGTGGCGCCACTCATTTGCCGTGATTGGCGGAAGATGTCATTTCCTCATTACCCAAGTGGTGCCCTTTGCAATGCGTTTTTTTAACGAGGTATTCCCAAGAGGCCTATTCCCAGATAATACTTATATCTAATTAAAATAAATATGATTTTTATTAAAAACTAAGAAATCAAAAATATATCACAAAAATAATAGTAACTAAAGAATATAAAAATAATTGTAAACTAAAGTCAAAAAATATATCACAAAAATTAAGGAACTTAAAAAAAAATATTTTTGAAGTAAGAAGTATTTAAAAACTAATTCAAAAACATAACAACATACAAATAAATAATTAACTCATTAATTGCTGTTGAATTAAAAGTTAAAAGTTTTATATTCACATTTACATATTTATTCAGTGTAGGAAATAATAATAAAATTATTATATTAATAAAAATAAATGGAACCGAATTTACTGCAATAGATTTACTTTTCTGACTTTTGTTTTAGCATACTCAGTTACCAGATCATCATAATCTAATGATTTGACAAGTTCTTTATCTATAGACATGATTGACAACTTATCTTTCTTGAGTCATTGGGGTCCTGAAGTAGTTTTTTATTAATTTTAGTTTCGAAAAAACTACGTTATTTTAGGAAACTGTGATGGCTTTCTAACGCTTGCCCAAGGCGCCCCTTGGGTTCAGCGCCCTACGCATTTGCACAGCTTGCACGTATAGCTTGTCCGGCCCTGACCACCGCAATTCTCCTTGTCTTTCATTATGTTACCGTTATATGTATAAACAGTGTTCTTATGAAATAGCCAGTTGCATTCCTCCCCTTAAATAATAAACTTCCGACGTACTGTTAAATTCAGAGATTCAACTACTCGAAAGTTGAATGTTTTACCAGGCCCAATATTTCTCTCCCATTGTGATGTTCAGAAATGTGATACCGATCTCCTTTTAAATACTTTCTAAACTTTCCTTAACGCTTGCACGATGCTCAATTATTTTAGGGATAGTCATAATTACTTGAGTGTGGGCAAAATATAAAAAGAAGTAAATGAATGGTGTAATAAATTTATTAAAAAGTATACAAAACACACTTTACATATTCTCCTCTATAATAAGGTAAATTGCCCTATATTTTCTCATAGAAAATGTAACTTCGCTATATTAACTACAAAATGCATAATTACATATTTCTTCAAAATTTGTTATTTCAAAGTGCTGTTAAAAGGGATTTACACTAAAGCTTTTCAACTTTAACAGAACTTTATTATCCCTTTCCATATTTTCACTCTTCAGATTATAACCCTTGCATTGTTTTTATTTTGCTTACTTTGTTAAATATGTACTTTACTATTTCCATTTAAACTTTCTAGTGAAAATCAGTATTTATGAATTAAGTATTTAACTCCCTAAGTGGGTTACGACTTTTTCAGATTAAATTCCATAGCGATGCAGGAATATTAAACCGAAACTACCCTGCAGTTTTCCACTGCTCCTCCTACATCTATGATTCCAACGGAAGTTCATTTTCAAAACTTTCACAACATCTCTTGCAAGTGATTATTTATATAACATAAAAACGACTTTAAACCTTGAATCTTCGTATAGAAAAACTCCCATTCAAACAAACCCTTACGCGTGTTTGCACCTCCAGTAGATAAACCTAACATAAAATTTTCAAAAAAAAATATATAGTACAGAGAGATAAATACATATTTTGTAAGGCATTTTAACGTTCACTTTGCCTCATATCCAAATACTCGTACTTTTATGTTATTAATTAGCAATAACAGGACTACATTGTGGGAGAACGAAATAAATAATAATAATTTAAAAAAATCTTCATGTTATAAAATTTAAATACTTATAACGGGTGATTTTTTTGAGGTTAGGATTTTCATGCATTAGTATTTGACAGATCACGCGGGATTTCAGACATGGTGTTAAAGAGAAAGATGCTCAGTATGCTTTGACATTTCATCATGAATAGACTTGCTAACGAGCAACGCTTGCAAATCATTGAATTTTATTACCAAAATCAGTGTTCGGTTCGAAATGTGTTTCGCGCTTTACGTCCGATTTATGGTCTACATAATCGACCAAGTGAGCAAACAATTAATGCGATTGTGACCAAGTTTCGCACTCAGTTTACTTTATTGGACATTAAACCAACCACACGAATGCGTACAGTGCGTACAGAAGAGAATATTGCGTCTGTTTCTGAGAGTGTTGCTGAAGACCGTGAAATGTCGATTCGTCGCCGTTCGCAGCAATTGGGTTTGTGTTATTCGACCACATGGAAGATTTTACGCAAAGATCTTGGTGTAAAACCGTATAAAATACAGCTCGTGCAAGAACTGAAGCCGAACGATCTGCCACAACGTCGAATTTTCAGTGAATGGGCCCTAGAAAAGTTGGCAGAAAATCCGCTTTTTTATCGACAAATTTTGTTCAGCGATGAGGCTCATTTCTGGTTGAATGGATACGTAACTAAGCAAAATTGCCGCATTTGGAGTGAAGAGCAACCAGAAGCCGTTCAAGAACTGCCCATGCATCCCGAAAAATGCACTGTTTGGTGTGGTTTGTACGCTGGTGGAATCATTGGACCGTATTTTTTCAAAGATGCTGTTGGACGCAACGTTACGGTGAATGGCGATCGCTATCGTTCAATGCTAACAAACTTTTTGTTGCCAAAAATGGAAGAACTGAACTTGGTTGACATGTGGCTTCAACAAGATGGCGCTACATGCCACACAGCTCGCGATTCTATGGCCATTTTGAGGGAAAACTTCGGAGAACAATTCATCTCAAGGAATGGACCGGTAAGTTGGCCACCAAGATCATGCGATTTGACGCAATTAGACTATTTTTTGTGAGGCTACGTCAAGTCTAAAGTCTACACAAATAAGCCAGCAACTATTCCAGCTTTGGAAGACAACATTTCCGAAGAAATTCGGGCTATTCCGGCCGAAATGCTCGAAAAAATTACCCAAAATTGGACTTTCCGAATGGACCACCTAAGACGCAGCCGCGGCCAACATTTAAATGAAATTATCTTCAAAAAGTAAATGTCATGGACCAATCTAACGTTTTAAATAAAGAATCGATGAGATTTTGCAAATTTTGTGCGTTTTTTTTTAAAAAAAGTTCTCAAGCTCTTAAAAAATCACCCGTTACATACTCGTATTTGCGATGTTTTACGAATATGAAGCATTCATCGTCAGAAGCTCTACTCGTATACATACATTTATGACGATCACCGAACTCAAGATTATGGGAACACATTGTTTCGACAAGAATAGTGGTCTTCTTGTGATTTCTTCAATCTCGTTCTATAGAGAAGATGATGTGTAGCACTTTAAAACAGGCGAAATATAAGTCGAAGTAAATGAACACAAGACTAATTACCTATATACATACATGCTATCAACAAACAAATAAATCTACATCCCCTAGGACAAGGCCTCAGTATTGATAGCAACAACTTCGAAGTATATAAGGGGTTCATCTAACTCGGACTAAATATTAAGGATTATCTTGAGAACCAATGTTACTTCGGTTTGGTGAAAAAAAATATTGACTTAAAAGCACTCATACGTTAGGCGGATTGACACCTCTTCAAAACCCTTACACTGGGGGCCCTGCTTGGAGAAAGGGAAAGCTGATATTGGACTCTTTCGAAAGACAAATTCTCATCGGAAATTTGGTCCTGTGTGCGAGGAGGGTGAATGGAAAAAAATATCCAAGCGCGAGTTCTATAAGATGTACTAAAATGTGTAGGTAGTAGAAAGTGAAAACACGTCCACTACATTGTACATTGACTTGGCTACATTTACACAGAACACCAGAGTCGGATTACAAACATTATGATTCCAACCAGGATTTATACAACGCCAAAAGATCCAACATAAAAAGAATATGTAGATAAGTTTTTAGTAAAGCCGATTCGTGGTTTTCGAGCGATGTCTTTTAAAAGCTAAATGTTTGGGGCTTAGTACCCTAACGAAGAATACTATGAGTGTGTATCTAAGCGGCTGCATACCGCTCGATACATTACTCTTCTTAGTCAGTCGATGGCCGGTTCAGGATAGAATGGCGATTCCGCTGTTCTACTAGGCGTGTTTTTTTTGCAAGTCCATATAGAATTGTAGAAAAAAACGACATCGGGACTAAGCGCTTTACATGCAAATGCAACAACTACTTAAATCTATACAGAGTTAGCTAAGACCAGATAATTTTCGAGAGTTAATCTAAGACCCGATAAAAATGGTGATGCCAAAATAGTATTATCTATATGTTATCGATAATTTGCTCAGAGACGTCAAAAGTGACGTTTTTGGATGCTGGTTGATGCTATTCGTCAATACAGCTGACAAATGTCATAGCGTACACAGTGCTTCCAGGTATGTGGAAAAAAGCTCCTAAATCCCGATGTCGTTTTTTTTTACAATTTTATATGGACTTGCGAAAAAAACACACCTACTATGTCGGATGTAAAACTTTGGATAGTCGGCTCCTTTATAGTCGAGACATCCTCGCACAAGGCCGAGAAAATGACTGTGTCCGATCGAGAGCGTAGGGACAGGGTTAGATAGGAGAACCAGTTTTGGTGGTAATCTGATAGAGAAAATAAAATAATAAAAGTACTTTTAGTTTAATTTAAGTTGGCTTTAAGTAGTTTTAGGCAGTTTTTATTAGTTTAGTTTGTAAGAAATCAATCAGCCAACATTCGTAATTCAAAAAAAAAAGCAAGATAAGCCGAGAATATCGTAGCCGCCGTCCGTGAAAGTAAATGTACAGCAGAATCCGAGGCAGTCGATTGTTCGCAGTGTACAAGAACTCGACTTTTGTAGACTTAAACTTGCCGAAGTTTGCGTCGGTACATGAGCGTACAAGATCCAAGTGACCCAGAAACTCAAAGTTAATGACCATTGACCATAGATAACGCCGTTTGTTCGCTGACTGGGCTTAGGAGCTGTTTGGCCGAAAAATCATTTTTGGATAAATGGCTGTGTTTACAAGCACACTCGCCGAATATGGGACAACGTCAACGCACACGAGGTTGACACAGATTTTGTTTTTATAATGGGCGAGCACTCAAGGGGTTATTAACACCCTTAAAATGACTAGCTATCACATTACGAACGTCAGGAAAACAAGAAGGGATTAAAAATGAGATACCGATGCACATTAGTTTTAAATTCTTAAATATTACAATTCGAAGGAAAAATAGAGCTGGGTTCACATTCGCGAAGTGCCGTGTCCGGAGTTGGACTCCAGGCTAAACTGATGATTACGATGATAACGATTATGCATAAGCCTTTTAAATAAAGGTATTTTGTTAATACCTCATACATAGCTTTGGCATACAGATTCAGCAATAATTTATAAATATTTGTATTAAAAATTAAGAAAATCTAGACGAAAAATAGAGAAATGAAATTCAATGCATACGCACCTTAGCTCCTCAAAAAATCACCCTTTAGAATCTTATAAGATAGCATGCATACATAACATCAAAAATCACGCATTACAAATACCGCTATTGTTATCTTTTGTCCACTGAAGTCAGAGGAGATAGGTGGAGACATTGGAAGTCTGTACTATCTTCATTCGTCAACTTGAATCCTAGTCAGGAGCCACTTAGTGTAATATATAGTTATAGGTATTTTTAAACGTATCGCAACATAATCCTGCTCCCCAATTAAATATTTGGCACGTAATTATATTTTATTTTCCCCTTCCGCAGGAAGCATGGTGCATAAAACAACGAGTTTGTAAATATAATGGCAGACCAAAAATCCATCAACAGAATTTGCTGGGTTAATATTTTGTATAGTAGTAGGAAAAGAGCGCACATTAATTAAAAATGAAAATTACATTATTCTCGAATCTCAACCACGGAGATGGAGATGTAGAATGCAGCATAGTTTGTGATGTTGATAGTTAATTTATCTCGACCACTGAACAATATTTTTCTCATTTCAGATCGACATCCGATAGGAAAAAAGACCACATCAAGAGGCCCATGAATGCATTTATGGTGTGGGCACAGGCAGCTCGAAGGGTAATGTCCAAGCAGTATCCCCATCTTCAGAACTCTGAACTGAGTAAATCTCTAGGAAAACTCTGGAAGTGAGTAGTTTTTTAACTGATTGTACTTGAGATTTTGTCGGGTTTTTGTTTTTTTTTTTTATATGTGTATCTTTTTCTGTATATGTGTTAATTCCGTGAAATTAAATTGCATTTTATAATGAGCTAGGGGAGCATTTTCGAGTTGAGTTTTTAATTAGTTTTTACTTTAAGTGGAATATTATTAGAATGCTGATGTTGACATATAAAACTTAAAATAGGAATTTGGAAGACGATGCCATCATTAGATAAAACTCTAGAACGAAATTGAATTATTAAATGCAATTTGAGAGCACATGGAGGAATAGATTATAAGCTTTGTTGTACCAAAATTGGAATAATCATATGAACGAACAAGAATTAAGAAGACTAAAACTACGTTTGAGCCATATAATTTTATATACACATTTTTGGCCAACCAATGATCAAGTTGACTGAACATTATTAGGGTACTTATTGTGAACAGAAGCCAAACTCAAGAGTCTTAAAGGTTCTTCACAATGTTAACATTAATTTTTAATCTTTTTACTTATATGAAGGTAGGTTGGAAAAAAATCGAAGTCGAGATCAAAGTTGACATTACGATACGAAAAAAGTGGGTCCCGCAATTCCCACCGTTATGCAAAATCTTATTTATATTGAGAGAGGCTCTAACTATTTGATAAAGTGTCTTTTTATAGACATGGACTACATTTTGGTCAAAAAAAAATGTTAAGAAAAAAAATTTATTAACGATACCTGTCATAGGATCGGTTTCTTGACTATTGACTTTCTCATATACGGCTGTAACGATTTTGACCAACATTTTTAAAAATTTGAAAAATCAATACATATCTTGAAAACGAGTAAACAATTAGTTTTTAAGATTATTTTCTAAGATGTAAGTTATTAAATACTTAAAATTGAGAAGCAAAATTGAATTTACTTTTCGAAAAATTTTAATTTCTTATATAAATAAAATGCACGACTGGGTCGCACGAACTTGCTCATATATGTAATAGACTAGGAATTTTAAAAACGGATGTTATAAAGAAAACTGTTCATAATAATAAAATGATTTTTTTAAATTCTTTTAGTAGTAAGAAATAAAAACAGAATGCTATGCAAATATGAATTTATGCAAGAACCAAAATTATAAGTCGTTGTAATGGTTCAGGGGCGAACGCAGGTAGGGGTTTTAGGGGTTCAACCCCCCCCCCCCCCCGAAACGACCAAAAAAATAAGGGTTAATTTTGTTAAAAAAAAAAAAAACAAAAAACAAAGTGTTATTTTCGTGCATAAATTCTTCTGATAGTGTTGTTTTTTCTTACGATTTATAGGTACTATATAGGGAAAGTAATGCATTCGTAAAAAAAATCGAAATCAAGATTTGTATCAAAGTTGATATTACTATGATAGCGAAGACGAAAAATGTGGGTCCCAAAATTCTGTCTGTCTGTCTGTTCGAATACGGCCTAAAAGGCTGGGCCGATTTTCGTTAAACTTGGTAGATATCGTTTTGAATTTTTTCCCCCGCACATTTTTTTTCCTTTTCTTTTTAAAACCAAAAAATAACGGTACCTGCCATACGATTTTTTTTCGAAATCTTATAAATATTTTTTCTCAAAAACAGTCCCACAGAATTTTGAAAAAAAAAAATTCATAAAATTTCATTTTAGGTAGATAATGGTTGAAAAATTTTTTCAAAAAATGGTTATTCTTGGAAGCCATCTTCGAACCATTTTTTTAGTTTTTGATTTTCTCGAAGACAGTACAACCGATTTTAATCATTATGAAGCCCCTCCAAGGTTTAAATATTATTGCGTATACAAATTTTAAAAGGTTTATTTTTTGATTCTTAAAAACAATTTCAAAATTTTTTAGACTTGATAAATAAAAGTTTTTTAATATAATCTATAAGATCTGAGGAAAAAAATTTGTTTTACCTAAAAATAAAAGTACCCACAATACAAAATGTTAAAAATTGGTTTTCGAAAATCGTTTTTTTTTTTCTCAAAAACAGCTCCGAGAATTTTGATATTTTCTTTTTTGTTTCGATTAATCTTTACTTTTAGAGAAACTTCTAAAAAGTTTAAAAAACATTGCATTTTAAGACTTTAAAAAAAAAATATTTTTTTTTAATTTTTTAAAGAAAACAAAATTATTTTTTTTTTTGAAAATTCGATACCTCAAAAACTGCTCAATATTTGCTTTGTAAATTAAATTTTTATTCGAACAATAATAAAAATTTTGAATATGCGTACCAAAATTTTTTCTTAAATATGTTATAAAATTTTTTTATACAACTACTAAAGGAGTTTTAGTCATTTAAAAAATTAATTTTATGCTTTTTCTCTAATAAGATTAATTTTTGAAATTCTTAGTCTTTAACATAAGAGCAAGTTTGTGCGCCCCAGTCGTGCATTTTATTTTATGTGTCTTCGTATTTTAACGCAATTTTCTTAATTTGAATTGATGATTAAAAAATAGAGACGAATCGAACAGCAGTTGCGTTTTTGATAATTAACATTATGTTTAGAGCAGAAAACGAACGTAGCAAATGTACCGATACAGATATCCATGTTAATCTTAAGGGCCGATTTATGGCTAATAAATGATTTCGATTTTTATAAGTTTGAGTTATTGATGGCTCCATGGTCGGAGTGTGTTGAATTACAGCAATAGAAAAAACTCACTCATTTCGTTTGTGTGAAAGTTACAGTTACAAATGAGTAGCACATAGCAACCTCTGATAGCGTTTTGGTTATAAATTATAATTATGTAGTACTATAGTTAACGTAGGTACCAATTGAGTGTTGCTGGTGTCCTTATCTTTTCGTTTAACTCTTTTTCCTATGATCGCAAAAGGACAACAAGTTATAACTTCACATATTATTATATGCCAGATTTAGTTTTGCAGATTTGGACCACTAGGCGAACCTAGAACTTATTATAACTCTATTGTTAGGTACACTTATAGAATCACTTGCACTCTTTTTCTTCTTGTTGCATTAATGATATTTTACGAACCAAATAATGGCCTCCATCACAGGGCCCGTAGTAAAATTCTATATCTAACAATTAATTCCGGAATAAAAATGCCCAAATGGGAAGCGCCAAAAACGCCCTCGTAGTGAATAATTTCCAACTTTTGGTAACATTATTCAAATTTGCCAAATAGATATCCGTTGCACCATCTTTATGATGTTTTGTTTTTGTGATTAGCTGTATGAAATTGTTCCAATAAGTCCTATCCCTAAGAGCAAATATCATTTAGTTATAACATATTTATGTTAATTACAATAAAGAATATGTAATTCCAAGTACCTATAATATAGTAATAAAATAATATATTTATGAATATCTCATATTTTTTTGAAACCCCCCCCCCCCCCGAAATTATTTTCTGCGTTCGCCCCTGTAGTGGTTCCTTGAAAAAATAAGCTTTTATGTACAAAAGTTTTAAAACATTTTTAAGAAAAAAATTTGGTACGTCAATCTTAAGTTTTTATTATTTTACGAATAAGAGTCTAATTTCCAAAAACAATATTAAGCCGTTCTTGAGATATCGAATAACCAAAAAAAATTACTTTTTGTTCTAAAAATTGGAAAAATATTTTTTTTTTTAAGTTTTGAAATGCAATGTTTTTTAAACATTTTAGGAGCTTCTTTATAAAAAATTTCATTAAAATCCGTTATGCCGATAATGAGAAATTCAAAACTCGAAAAAATCGTTCTATGGTAGGTACAGTCAGTAATATCTAGATTTCAAATTTTTTTTATTAAATTATAGATCGCAAAAATTAATCAAAAGAAAAAAAAATTTAGCAAAATTCTCGGAACCGTTTTCGAGAAAAATACGATTTTCGAAAACCATTAGTTTTAGATAAAACAAATTTTTTTTCTCAAATCTTGTAGATTATGTTAAAAAACTTTTATTTGTCAAGTTTGAAAAAAATCGATCTTGGGGTTTTCGAAATATTGAGTTTCCAAGAAAAAAATTTGAGTTTTTTTTTTAAACCCAAAAACTAAAAAATTGAAAATTTGAATATATAATAATATTTAAACTTTGGAGGAGCTTGAGCATAAAAAAATGATTTAAATCGGCACTACCGTTTTCGAGAAAATCAAAAACTAAAAAAATGGACCCAGAGGGGCTACCAAAATTAACAATTTTTTGTAAAATTTTTTTCAAACATTACCTAGTTTTAACTAAATGAAATTTTTCAAATTTTTTTTAAAAAATTCTGTGGGACAGTTTATAAACAGTTTATATTTATAAAATTTCGAAAAAAAATCGTATGGCGGGCACCGTTATTTTTGGTCTTAAAAAAAAGGAAAAAACGTGTGGGGGGGGGGAAATTAAAACCCATATCTACCAAGTTTCAAGAAAATCGGCCGAGCCGTTTAGGCTGTAGTCGAACCGACAGACAGACAGGCAGACAGAATTGCGAGACCCACTTTTTTGGTCTTCGCTATCATTGTAATGTCAACTTTGATCAAAATCTCGAGTTCGATTTTTTTACGAATGCATAACTTGCCTTATAGTACCTATAAGTCGCAAGTAAAAATTAACTTTATTATAAAATGATTTAAAAAAAGCTTGAACAAAATTTTGTAAAAAATAGTTATTAATTATTTTCTCGAGAACTTTTAAATGGATTTTGACCATTTTTTATTTTATAACAAATAACAGTTTTCCAACACTGTCTCCAAGACGTAGGAGTAAAATTTTAATTTTGTCTTTAAATAAAAGTCGTATTTTTATCGAAAACGTTGCCTAGAATGCTGATGAAATTTTTTCAGCTTAGCTTAATTTTTCTAATCTTTAAAATAAATTTGGTGGTGCAACAACTCAAAGTGAACCAAGACCTAGTGACTTACAACACCCATCCATTCCTGTGTGCATGTTACCAGGAACGGACTTTGGCACTTTCCATGACAAGAGATACTCTTGGTGGATTTGTCAATCCCTCGCAAGAGGCAGTACACCCCTGAAAAAAACTTCCTTGCAGCGGCTGAGAATCGAACTCGAGACCTTCCGCATGATAGTACAACGCACTAACCATTCTGCCAAGGGGTACTACTTTTATAACCTTTAATTCAATAAAAAAAAATTAAAATGAAGATATTACTGACAGTAACATAGAACCATTTATTCGATATTTGGCTTTCTCAATATCGGCATCATGGAAGTTTAAGAAAGATTGCATTTTAAAATTAAAACAAAAATATTTTTTTAATTTTTGAAAAATTTTAAAATCTTTTTTTTTTTTGAAAACTTAATGTCACAAAAACTGGTTGTTTATTATTTTTTGAAGTTTATTTTTTTTTTATTTGCACTGTAATACAATCTGAAAGTTAGAGTACAAACGTTTTCCCATAAAAAATGTATATATAAAAGTTATTTTAAAACTTTTATTACATAAATTCTTGTTTGCTTAGACATTCTGATTTTAGTTCCAACTACTAAAAAAATTGTTTAAGCGTTTTTCCCTAATAACGTCTATTTTTAAAATTCTTAAAAATCTTAAACATAGGAGGAAGCTTATGCGATCCACCTTGGACATCGAATACTTTTCTTTAAAATTTTTAAATACATAACAAGTTTGTATGCACATAACGAATGTAAATTTTTTTATCTCAAATTTTTAAGGCAGTTACTTAAGCAATTTAAAAAAATAATTTCATGCTTATGAATATTTTTCTCTCAAAAACTCACGAAAAGTTTTGAAGAGTTCAAGTTTAAATTTTTTGAAACTCCTTGACTTCTCTAAGTCTTCTGATACGGTCAATCACTCGAAGCTACTCGTATGTTAAAAACTTAGGCATATGCAATTTCGAGTTTTCTAAACTTTTAGGAAATCTAATTTAGTCCTACCTTATCGGGAGACAGCAGTCCGTAGTTATAGAGAATATCAAATCAAAATTTCTATCAACGTCTTCTGCAGTCCCACAGGGATCCATACTGGGACCTATCCTTTTTTCATTATACATAAACGAACTCGTTGAAGTCAGATATGTATACAAACAACAAACAACAAATTCTATAAAAGAACAGGCTATCAATAAAATGAACGTAGATCTTCAAAATATTCTTGATTGAGCGAATTTGAATCATCTTAGCTTAATTCTTGGTAAACCTAAGACCATAGTTATTTATCGTAATTTGTTTGATCTAGCTTCTTTTCCAAGTTTAAAACTAGGGAACTCAGATATTGAACATGTAAACACTGCTAAAAATCTCGGGCTTATATTTAACCGTACTCTAACTTGGGACGACCACATAAAACAAATTATTGGCAAGGCTTATGGCACGCTTCGAGTTCTTTGAGCTACACAATCATTTTTAGCAACCACTATACAAAACTTATAATTGCAAAAACATTAAAATTGCCAATATTATTGTATTGGTGTGAGGTTTTTTGCAAAGTTTGTAGTAGAACCACACGAAAACTGAACGTGGGTTTCAACAGTGTCACTCGATGTGTTTACAATCTGAAAAGACGGGATCATATTTCTTTATATTCAAAATCAATTTTTGGATGCTTATTACCTTACCTTAAATTTCATGCTATAAGTTATATTTTTGAAATAATGCAATCACATCAACCTGAACACTTATTCAACAAGCTGATCTTTCCTGTCCTTCAAAGATCTTTTGTGCTTATCCAACTAACATATACTGGCTTGACCTCAGAACGTCAATTTTTCGGTTCAAGTCTCACCATAATACATATGTATGTATATACCCATATGTACTTCTACCCCATTAAAACTTATACTTATTAGAAAGCATCCCAAATTATAATATTACTATTTAAAAGATAACTTATCTTAAAATGTAATAAGAGCTTTGAAATAATAAAACTAAAAAAAAAAAACTGAAAAAAAAATCATAATTAGTGATTCTTTGATTATTTCAATCTAAATGGGAAATAACACTCTCACCAATCGTGTTGAAAATTTTGACTCAACTTGAAAGGGGGTAAGCTCCTAATAAACCACTGGACAAGTATTTGCTGCAGCTCTCCGGAAAACTCATCGCTAACCTAGAAGATCATCCCGACTCAGAAGTGCAATAACTTCTCCAGCATGAACTAGAGCCTAGTGACAGGTATATACGCTCCAGCTATCACTGACGATCAAAAATTCTCATCAAAAATTATTTTACTGCTAATATTAAAAATCATGAGTTCGATTAAGAAAACATTAATATGATATTTTAAGCTAATAGCATTATTATGTTCTTATGCAAATAGCCAAAAGAAGAACGTCGCGACGTTCCCCTATTGTTGGGCCAACTTGATTTATTTTAGTGATAAGTTAGTTTTAATTCAAATTGAATATAAAACAAATTGAAAATAAAAATTCTTAATCTAAGAAAATAAAAAATCATTTGTCTAGTTATGAAGTGACATTAATGGTTTATTGGAAGGGATTTTCCAATAGATTTTCTTCCTATTAATAAAATAGCTTTTGTCTGGATTTCAAATCTGCCTTTTTGGCATAAAAACTGTCAGAAACTAACAAACAAAAATACTTATTTCGTTAAAATATTTTAAATTTACTTTATTGGTTTACTAGTTGCCTTAAAAATAATTAAAAGTTTTAGACAATATAAAGTTCAACACAAATTTGTTTAATATTCGTTTCATTAGAATACGTACTTAGATTCTGAACAAAAACCCAAAAAAAAGGGAATTTCCGACAAAGTGAGATCTACGCTCAGAATCAGCTTCTTAAAAACTTTGGCTCAATGGTCCATATACAAATACGTACATATGACTCTGACATTTTCATTAAGATAAATACTACCTACAGTCTTGTGCAAATTAATTGGGACAAACAAATTTTCAAATAAATCTGGCAGTAAGCTTTGATTTTTGCGTTAACTTTTTGAATATTTTGGTAAATGCTCCATGAATTAGTTTTATTAAAATATTTCTGATGACTTTTTCAAAGGTAGGTCGCATTTTTTCTAAGGGTTTTGAAACGAATGGCATTATTTTTGAAATCATGTTATCAGGTCCTCTGTTTATCAATATTTCGGCTTCAAGAAAAATATGGATATCTCGGTGGAAAACAGAGCAGAAGTCATCGCTTTACATGAACATACAGGAAAAACCATTAGGAAGATATCGATTGCTGTAGGTGTAGCAAAATCAAGCGTCGGTAGGATAATTGCATTGCACAAGGCAACAGGATCAGTTGAAACACGGAGAAAGGGCAAATGTGGTCGAAAACGGAAAACAACGGCCAATGACGACAAAATGTTGGTCCGAAACAGCGTCATAAATCCTGGAATCATAAGTAGTGAGCTCCAATGGGACTTGGAGACAGCTGGAGTACATGTGGATTCATAGACAGTTCGAAGCCGTCTTCTAGAAGTGGGCCGAAAGGCTCCAAGACCATTAAGGAAACAGCTTTTGACAGACGCTATGCGCAAAAAAAGATTAAGATGGGCCAAAATGCATAAGGGTTGGACTGCAGATGACTGCGAAAAAGTAATTTTCTCGGACGAGAGCCATTTCGAGGTCCAAGGATACAGGGTAAGTGTCGTGAGGAAAAGTGACAAAGAAAAACTCCGACCTGGACACATCGTCCAAGCCCCTAAACACCCGCCAAAAGTTATGTTTTGGGGTTGTTTCACGTCTGAGGGTCCTGGAAGCTTAAAGCCCATCGAAGGCATGATGAACAGCCAGCGTCAAGTATGCGGATGTCCTAACGCATATGCTCCTTGCTACTATCCAAAGACAAACGTCGATACAGGAAACCATTTTTCAGCAAGATCTTGCTCCGTGTCACACGTCCAAAAAAATGAAGCAATTCTTCGCGGAGAAAAATATTAAGGTGCTGGTGCTGGAGTGGCCTGGCAACTCACCTGATCTCAATCCGATTGAGAATCTATGGGCTATTATAAAAGCGAAGCTCAGGAAAAAAGTCTGTACGACTAAAAACAAACTAATTTCAGTAGAAGTTAATTTCATTAATGCCGAAGACGGTTAAAGAACTCATAGATGCTAAAGGGGGGCATATAAAGTACTAATTTCATATTTTTATACTTATTTATAAACATTATTCAAAATAAATAAAAAAAATGCTCAAAAATCTGTTTGTCCCAATAAATTTGCACAAGACTGTATTTTCTTACTTGTCTTTAACGATAATAGTGTCTACCAACTGTAGCACCTACATTATACAAATACTATACATACATATATAATTCTATGACTAATAGAGTTTTAAATAATTCCTCAGACATCTGCGATAGCAAAAACGCTTCTTATCACTTCTGATGTACGAGTATGTATATGAATTATTATTTATTTCTCAAGATAACGTTCAATACTCAAAGTTTACTTGTTTTTACTATACATATAAATTCATTCCGCTACTAACGAATTAGCTTGAGAACATAACGCTTCACGAAACGAGCCCCCCCATAATTATGAGGTCATAGTTCCTGCTGCTGCTATTACACTTCTTTATGAAAATAGCAATCAAAAATATTATTGATTGGGATCAACGAAAAGTGATAAACGGAAGAAATAAGTATCGACATTTTTGTTGTGTGTCTCGTAAAACATAACATAGGATGGATGCCAATTAAAATAACTTCGAATTCCAATCTGAATTTTCATACCGAATGAAATCAAAATGGGATTGCGGATTGTTTTGTCATTTTATGCTTTTTTCGAATTGCGATTGTTAATTAAAGACATGGCTTTGGACGATAATGCTCTTCCGTCCGTTAAAATTATTGGCTGATTTATACAAAACAAATACACATAAATCCTTTAAATGCGATGAAAATCTAACATACATATTTTGAATTTAACAAATAAAGCAGATATTGGAATTTTAGAATATTAGTAGGTACCTTATTATTCATACTTGTTTATATTGTGACTTTTCACACTCCCATGGTTTTGTGGCTTAGTGAAAAGGCACAATATGTCTAACGAACGACAATGATCCAAAACGGAGTAATTTCACAAATCACAACTTTAGTATGTAGTCCTGTTGGCACACCCCCCGTTCTTCTGAAGAGATGTTCTTCATCGCTAGTAAAATTATTGCGTATGCTTTTCAATCTATAGAAGATGGAAGACAGCATTTGTCCAGACTGTTGGTAAAAAGGGCGACACATCATCTAATCTACTTCATTTATTTGACGACAACTTTGCCCTCACCTTTTCATACACGTTCTCAAATTCACGTCAATCTTTTTCGGAAGTGGAATTCCAACGTTACCGGTATGATAAGCTCATTAAATTTCAATCTTTACAGCATTGTTAAATGGGGTATACAAAATCGTGTGGTGTGTAATGCTTCAAAAACACAATGCTGTCTATTGTCGTTGAAGCAAAATGTATCCATTATGCTATTGACCTTGAAAAGCACTTGCATCGAAGAAGTCGAAAAGCTCTTAGTATTCGGAATGTGTGTCAACGATGATCTTCGTTGGAATGACCAAATTCTTAAGACCGCCAAAAACGCTGCTAAATGCTTAAGATTTCTATACCGGTGTAGGAAAATTTTCACCCCTCTGATCTGCCTACAACTTTGGGCGGGTGCATAACAAACTTCTCTGCATTTATCGGATAGAAACCAGAATAGAGCGTTATAACTTATAGAAAACAAAACTATCATGAAATCATTCTTATCTCTTGAACTCTGTATGTTTCATGCCCTTCCTTGTTTTATCGCTTCTTTCACATGATACTAGTATCGATAGGAATGTTCTTCGGTTCGCCCTCAAGCCGAGTTTTGGACGTTCTTCACATACTATTTCAATTAACAAACATTCAAGACAAAAGTTAATCAACACCTCCTTTTTCTACTCCCTAATTTCCCCATCTACTTGTGCTATACTCTGTTCAATATACAGGGTGTCCCACAGTCACCGCCCCAAATGAAAACTATGGATTCCTAAGGTCGTTTTCGTCCCGTTTTCGAGTTATAACGGTTTTATGATTTTTATTATAACCAATCAGGAATTTATTACAGTTTTAGTCTGTCCCAAAACTTTTTTTTTGTGGACAACCGTTTCTCCGCAATTTTGCATCAAACCCAATTTTTTCGTTTTTTAAGTAGTTTTTTCACTTTGATATCATTTTATTCAAAAAAACACGGTAATGAGTATTAATTTTTTTAACTTATTATTAAAGCCCAGTTCATTTTCTTAAAAAAATAATTTTTTTCCTTAAAAAGAATACTAAATGTAATTAACAAAAAATAAACAAACTGAGTGAATTTAAAAAAAAATAATTTTTAAAATAATCTTACGAATCGGACGTAGTTTGGCAAAGATAAAGCCAGTTAAGGGAAAAGAGAGGAAAAATCATAAAAACCGTTATAACTCGAAAACGGGACGAAAACGAGAAAATTACTTCTTAAGTTTTTCGACTTAAAATGATCTCAGGAATCCATGGTTTTCATTTGGGGCGGTGACTGTGGGACACCCTGTATAATTGCAGTACAGGGAAAATAGGATATTCGCCTTTCACTCTGACCATTATGGATTTTAATAAGCTATCTTTAATTTAAAGCTTTTACAGGGTAACCGTAATGAGTATTTGAAATTGCCGCAAATATCGATAGAGTTACCAACTATTTATTAATATACGGACATTTTACAATAAAAAACAATGATAAATTAATTAAATTGAATTTATCTTTTTCAACACCACCAAGACGTAAGACAGCAGGTGCTATTTTTTAAAAGTATCCCCAGTCCAGTAGGCCTTATCCCTTTTTAGGTGAAAAATAAATCAAGGAAAAAACTTAATTAAGTAAAAACAAATCACGTCATTGCACCGATACCGACGAGGAGTTGCTGCTACTGCCTTATCCATTCAAGCTTATTATCAAACTTTCCATTGCACCTTCAGTAAAAACATCCATTACCCATATTTTTGACTCAGTCACTTTCTCAACGTGTTCGGCACAACGATGCCATTTTTTAGCGTCAATCTGCATAATTCATAAAAAAAATCGCTCTAAAAGAAAATAGCTAACAACTGTATAACTGGATTTTAATTTTTAACTGTTTTTCCATATATAAAAGAAAACCTAAAACATAAAACAGAAAAACACCAAGCATCAACACCTTTTTTTCTAAAGTAGAAATATTTGCTATAAAAAACTCCAAAAAAGCTCGAATCCTGAATCCATAGCAAAAACCAAAGAAAATGCCATGTGAGTTTCCATCAACTGGGCAATGGTAACTCTAATTTAAAGTGATTTTTACTTGTGACTTATAGGTACTATAAGGCAAGTTATGCATTCGTAAAAAAAATCGAACTCGAGATTTTGATCAAAGTTGACATTAGGTTAATAGCGAAGACCAAAAAAGTGGGTCTCGCAATTCTGTCTGTCTGTCGTTCGACTACATCTAAACGACTTGGCCGATTTTCTTTAAACTTGGTAGACATGGGTTTTAATTTTTTCCCCCCGGATGTTTTTTGATTTGATTTTTTAAGACCAAAAAGAACGGTACCTGCCATACGATTTTTTTTTTCGAAATTTTGTAAATATTTTTTTTTCTCAAAAACTGTCCCACAGATTTAAAAACAAAAAATTCAAAAAATTTCATTTAATTAAAGCTACCTAATGGTTGAAAAAAATTTCCAAGAAATTGTTATTTTTGGTACCCCCCTTGGAACCATATTTTTAATTTTTGATTTTCTCAAAAACGGTACAACGGATTTTAATCATTTTTTTTTCTGCTAAAGGTCCCCAATAGTTTGAATATTATTGTGAATTCAAATTTTAAAAAAATAAATTTTTGGATTTTTAAAAAATATTTCAATTTTTTTTTTTTTGAAAACGCAATATTTCGAAAACCCTATGCTAGATTTATTTAAAATTTGATAAATAAAAGTTTCTTAATATAATCTACAAGAAATGAGAAAAAAAAAATTATTTTACCTAAAAATAACGGTACCCTCCATACAAAAGTTAAAAAAATGGTTTTCGAAAATCGTATTTTTCTCGAAACGGTTCCGAGAATTTTGTTTAAATTGTTTTTCTTTCGATTAATTTTTAAGATAAAACGATTTTTTCGAATTTTGAATTTCTCATTATCGGCATAACGGATTTTAATGAAATTTTTTATAGAGAAGCTTCTAAAAAGTTTAAGAAATATTGCATTTCAAAACTTAAAAAAAAATATTTTTTTGAGTTTTGAAAAAAAAAATCTAGTTTTTTTTGGAAAATTGATATCTCCAAAACAGATCAATATGTTTTTTTTATAGATTTAATTTTTATTCGTACATTAATAAATACTTTAAATTGGCGTTCTAATATTTTTTCTTAAAAATGTGGAGCAGATACGCCATGATTGGATGTACGTGAACTCAAAGAAGATTACCCAAACAATTTTAATGTAACTCAGTGATTCTGTTTCATATTTCAGTGGCAATTTATTAAGTTAAGGTGCCGTGCAACTAGCAGCAGGCACCAGTGTTTCTGAAAAAGCTCTCCCATAGGGCCTGTACTGCAAATATAAATTGAACAGAGTATAGACGCACAATGGTAAAGACAAACAGAACCCTGGAATTAATTTTTAGCATTTCCATCATCATAATCATAGATTTGATTAACCTCAAAAATTTGTCTTTACCACGACATGATAACAACGTTGGCCAGGCCATCACCATCAACAACGAACGCTATTGGTCGATACTAACCAATTACATCTCTTGCCCACCGATGACGTAATTTTGTATGACTTTCATTATTCTATCGTTATTTTTAGAAAAAGTGTTCTAGTGAAATAGTCAGTTGCACTCCTCCCCTTAAACATTTTCACCGTAATACTCGCGCTTATTGGAATGCTCCACAATTTACCGATGTTCCGATTAACATTGCTTTTTGATTCCTGTGTATCAGCATCAGCATTTCACATTCATGGTGTTCGGCTAAAGAAGGAATCTCCGTACTTAACGGTACGGACTCGAGTGTAAATTGATGATCATTCCTAAAATCGTGAGTGTTACGGTTGAATTGTTTGAGGGGAGGAATGCAACTGGCTGCATGACTAGAGTAGTGACTATTTAAGAAACGATATTTGTAAAATATTGAGACACTAGAAATATTACGACAGTGCTTAAGAGATGTTCATTGATGTTTATACTCGTATCTTCAATCTTTGAAGGGCTCTTTTCTGAATACTATCCAAAAGGCTCAAGTGAGTTGAAGGAACACCAGCCCCAACCTTGGACGGATATAAGTTTTATATATACTCGTAATAGCCAGAAAAGGATACAAATTTCTTGCACTGACGAAGAAAACCCAAACACTGGGGGGTTTTTAGCGACCACATGTACGAGTACATATGTGTTTAGAAGGTGATTGGTAAAATAGTACATACCGACAATCTAAAAATTATCAGATTCTTCGATGGAAGTCTCAATCATTGACGGTGGCAGGGGGATTGATTTCGTTTTAGCGACAAGCATTTTCTGTTTCCCCATGCTTTTAAAATTAATGAGCTTATAACACGTTGCCTTTCTCGTTCAACATCCACGTTGAAGGACAAGGATGTGATTTCCGAAAGAATATCGAAAGTTAGATGAACTATCGTCAGCTAAGCATTGTGTTGATCATATTAAAAGTGATTTTTGTATCCACAAACTTGCTCAAGAAATTTGGTCGAGATCTTGCTGCAGAAATGTTGCTGAGTTTTGGAAAACTGTAAGAAAGATTAGTAAAAAACACAACAATCATGTTACTCCACCTATTCAAAATGGAAGATCTCGCAGAACACCTCAAAATGTTAACAAAAGACAACTTCTATTTATTATTCCAATTTGTCAAACCTTATTATGAGAGCGAAGACTTGAATGCACCTTTTTCCTGTGCAGAGGTTCTACTTGTATTGAAAGAGCTCCAAGACATCAAGTCTCCGGGCTTAAACGGCATACCCCAAGAATTTTATAAAACACATACCCCAATTTTTAAAGAAACCCTAACAAATGCTTTAAAACATGCAAACGAGTCAACTTATCTACAATGTAAAGATGCCATTTCTGTCCTTTAAAAAAAGGTGATAAGAAAGTTGTTGCAAACTACAGAGGAATATCGTTTTTGAATTCATCTATTAACATTTTTACAAAAGTCCCTCGCAAAACAGAAGAGCACTAATGCTGAAGCAGTATAATAAAGGAATATCGTCTAAGTTTTGGAGCATCTCTGAAATTCAATGACTTCCGCAGAAGCAAAGTATCCGAACAATTAGAAATATGGCTATTTCTTAAAAAGAAGATTGAAGCTTCTTGAACTAATGCTTGACACAGATGTTCCTGCTTTGTTAATTGCACCTCTGAAACTACAGATATACTTCGTTCTAAGGACGATCGCAATAGATGATAGGAGACTACTAAAGAAAATTATGATGAGTCGTGGTTTGAGTCGTATAGAGACTTAGCTTAGTACTGTGGACATACACTCCATACGGAGTGATGGAATGGACAGGGACACGTGAAATATCGAACTTAATAGTCTAATAACTCAAGTAGGTGAAAGGAAGATAGAGAACGACACTCTGAAAGCTAGAAGTTCACTTCTTGGGTTCACTGGTTTTAAAAGCAGGAGTGGAGATACTTCCCCCCAACTATGTACATATATGTTCCTCACAGGAGTGATTTAGAAGATATAAGTGCTTTATGCAACCACAGTGAACGTAAAAATGGGCCTTATTAATAAATCAAAGTAAGAGACGACTTTAATATTTGAGTGAAATGAACCATGTTTGGCTATGTTATAAACTTACAGGCGAATCTATAAACAAATCTTAAAGGTTACTTAACTTCAAAATACCTCTAAGCAGCTCTTAAGAAGTATGAAATCGGTATCTATAATCAATTTTCACATTTAAGTAACGTTACTTAAAGGCCTCTTAACTTAAACGCCATCAACCGCGTTTAAGGGTCACTTAAAGGCATTTTAAAATGTATTTTGACATATCGATTGTCACCTTTGAAATTTTTAAGTTTCAAATTATGAGTTTGTAGGTATTGTTTGTTGTGATATTATATTAGAACTATACAGTGCAACGATTTAAGAAACATAAAATTTGTATTGATTAAAGTATGTGTACGCGCAAAGAAATTTCTTCCGCGCTTCCCTCTTAGCCGTTGAAGTGTTTGTATCGACACTTTCTTCCTCATTGTTGGAAGAGAATAGGTGTTTTCCTAAATGCAGTGTTGCAGCGCATCGTGGATTTTGATGCCCTTGCAACGTTTTTCTTCACTCTGAAATTTACTTTTACAATTCATTAAAAAAAAACTCTAAAATTTAGAATTCGTATTTAATAACGTTATTTTATTGAAGCAAGTGAATAAAAAAAAGCATCAAAATTCATGATGCGCTGCAACACTGCATTTTGGAAAACGCCTAATCTGTGCATAAAATAATTCTGTTTTGTAGTGTATTATTGCAAATTCTAAAATAAAAAAGTTTCCTTGTAGGAGGCATCCCAATTTTCAGATCTTTTTCTTTTATTTGTGGCGGCGGGTGTGGGTGTGTTTTAGATAGCCATTTTTTTTTATTTCACAGATAAAAAAATGTGTCTTCCAATTATTTACTGAAAGAAGGTGTCACAAAACAGCTGTGTTGTATAAAATGAAGCAGCATTTGTTTTTTTTTCTGTACTAGATTTTCACATTCTTTTACGTTACGTGACACAACCATTGTTTAGTTAAGTACCAATGAAAAATCGATTATAGATACGAATTGAAGTTTCGTCATTTAAAGCCAAATTAAATATTTAAGTATGCTTAACTAAATAACCTCTAAGATGCAGTTTAAGAAAATCTTATAGATACGGCTGTTAAATATTTAAATGGACTCTTAATTATGAACCATTTATTGTACGGAACCTAAAAAATAAAATGTAGCATGTATGGCCAGTTATATAAAGTCCATTGAATAATGGCACATTTCGCTCAAATATTAAAGTCATCTCTAAATTTGTTTATTGGCAAGGCCCAATGTGTTCCATTTCTTGGGAAAGTGTCCTGTTTTGGTGGAAACTAGTGGAAAGTCAATAGGAGTTATAGGTTGGGAAGCCCTTTACAATTATATCAAGTTTGCACTTAACTACAGAAAACAATCTTAGATAACCTTTTTTAAATTAATGTTTCAATTTTGTGTATTAAACAATACAAAATGTATTAATAATTGCCAACAGACAGATGGCGTAGGTCATGTTAAAGCAATGAATGGTACACTTACTGTCATTTATACATTTGAAAACTTGAAACTTGAACATTTGACAGTCATAGAGGATGGTCAATAGCAATTGATTATGTGTTGAAATAAAATGTGCTAAAAAGAGCTTGCCATTGCGCCATGACCAAAGGCGGCTCTTTGACTGACATATCATATTGCATACACAATTTTCAAGACCATACAATCAAGAAAATATAAATTATAAATGATTTTCAATTATTATTATCTGAATTAGAAGAGAAAATTTAATTTTCTACAAAAAGTTTTGAAAGTTACAATTCGAACTTCGTTTAGTTTTCGAGTTATACCTTGAGTTTCATCATTCTAAAAGAATATGAAATAATTTTTATTTCAGCTATAACCTGCACAGCTTATATGAGTAGATATAATAAGTCATTACAATGTATCAAAGATATTGTTTTAAATATTCAAACCTATTGCTAAATTTATAAATGCACAAAGTAGCTCAAACAGGTAGAACAGCATATGCGTAGTTTTCATTCAATTTAATATTTCAAACATGTTTAATTTAAGCTTCCAGAATATTCTTACTCTGATATTAAAATTATGCTTTTCATATTCCATTCAATTTGCATCTTATACTGATTTAATGCTGGTTCTAACGCAACGTGCACTTTTCCCTTATTTCCATTTTACCCAGCTCTTATAGTCAAGGGTGTAGAGTTGAATTTAGATTTTAGAGATATGATTTGATCTGAGTTAGAGTAAAATTTTATCACGGACACCGGCCATAGCGTATGAAAGCCCCTAGGTAATTTATAATTACCAACGGCAAAGTAGAAAATGGGGCTTATGATCTAGTTCTGAAATGGCAATCACTACTTTCACAAGGTGAGCTAAATCTTCAAGCCTTTTAGTGTGACATTTTTTTTTTTTTTTTTTTTATAATCTACACGCGCTCAAGGGATTATGATTACCCTTTAAATGTTTGAACACAGCGCGGGCGTGAAGTTAAGGAAGAGAAAGAAGGATAGGATAGATATGTGGCACGATGTTCTGAGACTGAAGGTTGTTGTCTCAGATATATTTTATCTCCAGGGATGGCGGCTAAACTAAAGCGGAGAATGCCGTGTCTTATTTCTATGTCGCTTATAATTCACATTATTTTATTCGTGTGCATCCTTGTTGGGCATACTAGTTTAACTCAATTACATGTTGTTAGTGTTATGCCTGAACAACATGCAATGAGCAAACCAGCAACCCATTGATGACAATTTTAGAAGGTTTTTAATGGAATTAAAACGACATAGACGACGGCTGGGATCGAACCTGTGATCATGAGGTTCACAGGCGAGCACACATCCATCGCGCCACGGCCACCCCCAGATGATTGAGATTTAGGAAAAAAATTAGAGAAAATTTGACTTCAGTGTTTTTAATATGTAAAACGATAAGGTGATACGAAATAAGGGTATTTTTGTATAGTAGAATCATGAAAAACTTCCTCAACGGGACATCTTGGAGAACTCAATTCTGACAAGATAATTTTCGATGACAATTATTATTGGGCCATAACTTAGCCAATATACGTTTTCAAAACGTCAAGAATTTGCGGTTTATGTACATACCTACTCGTATGTACACAAGAACGACCTTTTGCCTAGCTCACAAAACAATCAAGCCGTAATAAATAACACAATCTTAGTGGCCAGTTCGCATCCTCAAAATGCGAAATATCTCTTCTTGCAATAAACCTAACATGGCGTGTTGTGTCAGATGTGGCTAAGTTTTTTGAAACCACTTGTTTCAATATCAACGTCTTCGATTTTAAGCCAAGAAATATAAAATGCACGACTGGGACGCACAAACTTGCTCTTATGTAAACGACTAAGAATTTCAAAAATGAATATTATTAGAGAAAAACTGTTCATAAGCATAAAATTAATAAAAAATTAAGTAATAGTTGGAGCTAAAAACAGAATGCCATGTGCTTCAAGCAAATATTAGCTTATGCAAGAACAAAAATTATAAGTCTGTACTGGTTTCTTAAAAAAATAAGCTTTTACATATACACAACATTTTTAAGAAAAAATTTTAGTACGCTAATTTAAAGTTTTTATTATTTTTCGAATAAAAATTAAATTTACAAAAAAGAATATTGAGCCGTTTCTGAGATATCGAATTTTCCAAAAAAAAAATTTTATTTAATTCTAAAAATATATTTTTTTTAAGTTTTAAAATGCTATGTTTTTTAACCTTTTTAGAAGCTTCGCTATAAAAAAATTCATTAAAATCCGTTATGTTGATAATGACTAATGAGAAATTCTAAATTTGAAAAAATGGTTCTATGGTAGGTATACAGTCAGTAATATCTTGATTTCAAATGATAAATAAATAAAATGCACGACTGGATCGCACGAACTTGCTCTTATGTAAAAGTACTTTGGAATTTAAGATACATTTTATAAATATAAAACATGAATTTAAAATGAAATTGCCGTCTGATTTATGCAAACAAACTTTAAAAATCGTTTTATTATTAAATAAATAAATTTTTTATGTAAGAAATTTCTTTAAAATTTTTCAAGAAAAAAATGTGGGATGCGAATTTTAAGTATTTAATAGTATTAATTTTAGGAAATAATTTAAAAAAAATAATCGTTCATAGGTTTTGAAGATATTGATTTTTCAAAAAAAAATTTTTTTCAAAAAAACCCAACAAATAATTTTTCGAATATTTTTATATACAATATTATTTTAAACTTAGGGGGACTCCTGCTGAAAATTTTTGGTTAAAATCGTTAGAGCCGTTAATGAGAAAGTCGAAAATCAAAAAAACGGTTCTATGACAGGTACCGTTAATAACATTTTGCCCCAAATTTTTTTTTTACCAAAACGTAGTCCATGTCCATAATATCACATCTAATTTTTTTTTATCAAAATCGTTAGAGCCGTTTTCGAGATAAATAAGATTTTGAATTACGGGTGTATGGGGGGTACCGTTAGTTTTAGAGCTAAAAAAAAAATTTCAATTTCCCCTCTAGGGAATCACCGAAGACCCATAACTACCGAGTTTGAAGAAAATAGGTCCAGTTGCTTAGGCTCTAGATCGAGGTACAGACATACAGACAGACAGACAGACAGACAGACAGACGGAATTTTCGGACCCACTTTTTTCGTCTTCGCTATCATCGTAATGTCAACTTTGATCAAAATCTCGAGTTCGATTTTTTTTCCAAATGCAGAACTTGCCCTATAGTACCTATATCGCAAGTAAAAAATGACAGCTATGTATGTTTGATGTATGTGATTGACACATGGATATCAAATCCAGATCGATGACTTATATAAACTTACAAAAACTTTGTTTTTTTTAATTGTGATTTCAATCATAATTAAAGACCCCAGCTACCGGTCGGATCAATTAACATTTTGTGGTAAACATCATCTGTAGATAACAATTAAGGGTCAAAAATACTTTCATATAGCAAACAAAGCTCCAAGACTTCTAGACGTAATAAGAGTAAGAGTTAGCCCCTGATTCAATTCTTATATTTTCGCTAAATTAAAAACATAGAACAAATCGATTTTTAACATTGTATCTGGCCCTTAAATTGTTAAATATTCACAAAACACTATGATTTCATAATTTCGAAAATGCACCGAATATTTCACTTGATACTGAAAAAATCAAGTTATCTTAAATGATCAATTTATAATTTAGGTTGTTTGAAAGGAACTTTGAAAGGAATATTATAATGAGGAAATTGTGCAATTTTGTAATTTAATAAAAGACTACCTCAATAATGATAATGATAATCATGCGCAACATTTTAGGATGGGAAATTTTTAACATTATTTTTGTAGTGTTTTCGATTCATTACTCCTTTTTTGAGGATATGATACAAAAATTGTGTACATATAATTTTTTCGCGGTTGTTAGACATGATTTGTAAATATTTTCCAGATTTACATAAATACACAGCTAATCCTAAAAAAAATATGAAAAAAAAAACAAAAAATTGTATAACTGTAGTATACCCATTAGCATAATAGTTAGTGCGTTGGACTATCACACAGTGCGGCCGAAGGCATCTTTTTGCGGCCAAAAGTCAAAATCGACTTTCGGCCGCATTGTGTGTCAGGTATAAAGTTTAGGGTTCGATTCACAGCCGATGGTGTACTGCTTCTTGCAAGGAATTGAAAAATCCTCTACAATATCTACGAGTATCTCTTGTCAAGAAAAGTGCTGTTCATTAGCCGTTCGGAATCGGCAGAAAATTGTAGGTCCTCTTTATTCTAGGTTACACACAAAGGAGTGGTTGAGACTGACATGGTCCGTCATTTTTTTTTTTTTAAAATGCAACTTTTTATAGAAACAATTATGTAAAGACTAGTTTTTAGGAAATTAAAAAAAATTGCAAGAGAATGTTCTATTATTCTATTATATTATACTTATTCAAACAAATTTGATTCTGTTTTGCAAAATCAAATTAAAAAATCTTAAATTTCATTTCAGAATAAAGACCTTTTTACCTTAAGAATTCTAAAATGATTTAATTGTAAATACCCGTTTTAAATGATTAAATTCTCGTTAAAATGTTTTTCTAATATAAACAATCATGAAGGTATGTGTTTTTTCCATGTTTTCAACGCAACATCTTTTACCATTGGGTGCACACTGACTATGCTATCGGTATGTTTTTACACAGGTTAGTACATCTCCAGGGAGTGGTTTGTTTTATAGTTGTATTTTTATTGTGTCCAATAGGAGTATGTTTAAGAAAGAACGAAGGGAATATACGAACATATTTTGTTCTACAAACTTGATCTAGGTGCTCTGCTACAGTTTTCTGCATTAGACCCTTCGCCAGATATAGTCCTTTTTGCATCCAACCCCTTAGTTTATTCAGTTCTTTTTTAAAGCAAGTATTTCCATCTGTCCTCAGTAGAGTCCTGCTCCACTTGCATAGCAAGTTCATGGTAAAATTAAATTACAGTTACCGGAGTTGAACCCTCTGTAACCGATATAACTGTGTGTATTTTTTAAGCGAGAAAATATTTGTTTAAAGCTACGAGCAGTTGAATTCTTTTTACTTGAAAATGAAAACAGAATGATTTTTCAATTTGAAATATATGCGGTGATTATTTTGTTTGATTTTGGTTAGTTAGGGTTTTTTGCTGAATTCTTTCAGGAAAGATTTTTCAATATTTGTTCGGAAAAAAAATCTCTGGCTTTTTATGAATAATAAATGATTTCCGAACAAATGCACGTACTGTGGGAATTTTCAAATGAATTATTGCTTTGATCAAATATGAATGGAAAATATTCAAAGCAATTTATCATCCATTTTCAGGACGAACAAAATTTCCAATAAGTTCATAACAATATTTTCAGGAATTTGTATGAAATTAAAAAATACTATATAAATAACATATATGAGTGTGTTAAGATAGGGTGTATGGAAATGTGTACACATACTCGTATATTTGTAAAATGAAAATGAGATACTGGTATTTTCCACAAAATATTTGTGAGACTTAATATTTGAACTCTGTCTTCCCATATAGCAAATGGTTTTTCTACATTAAAATTACAGCTAAATTAAACCAAAATAACAATAAAATGTAAGGGTACAATTAATTGCGAACATATGTAAATAAAATTGTATTTATGTACGCTAGAAGCATTAACATTAAATATTTGTGTTTAAAATATAAATTTATGATTGATAAATAAAATTCATCATTTTTATTATCAAAATATCAAAAGGCACGGTAGTTCCCAGCAGGACCGGCCCTAACAAAATTGGAGCCCTGCGCAAGCTTCATCGTTGGCGACCCTCATTTGCGGTGATCGGCGGAAGAAGTCATTTCCTCAATACCCAAGAGTTAGACTTTGCAATGCGTTTTTTTAACGAGGTCTAGATAATAATTACATATATCTAATAAAAATAATTATGATTTTTTATTAAAAACTAAGAAATCAAAAATATATATCATAGAAATAATAGCAACTAAAGAATACAAACATAATTGTAAACTAAAGTCAAAAAATATATCAAGAAAATTTAGGAACTGAAAAAAATATTTTTTTAAGTAAAAATTATTTAAAACTATACATACATTTAATACAATTAACTCATTAATTATTGTTGAATAAAAAGTTTTATATTCATATTTACATATTTATTCAGTGAAGGAAATAATAATAAAATAATTATTTTAATAAAAATAAATGGAACCGAACTTATTGCAATAGATTTACTTTTCTGGCTTTTGTTTTAACAAACTCAGTTACCAGATCGTCATAATCTAATGACTTAACTAGCTCTTTCTTTATAGCCATGACATGATTGACAAGTCAACTTATCTTTCTTGAGTCATTCGGGTCTTGAAGTAATTTTTTATTATTTTAAGTTCGAAAAACTTCGTTATTTGAGGAAACTGTGATGGTATTTCTAGATTTAGAGCTATGGCTTCAGCTGATTACACGCTATTGAATTGTTCTTCTGATCCATTTCCACTTAAGGGTTTTTAGTAGCTTACAGAATTAGAACGCTGTTATATAAATTAACAGACGGACTTTGTAAATACTTACTAGTTATAATTTTTTTTTTAAATATCAAACTAGATTAATATGCAACATATAAACTTGAAACTAAAATTTTACTTTCTAATGACTCTGTTTTGTTTCTATTCTCAACGTTTCCAGCCTCAGATATTACAATAAGAGCTTCATATTATATCTCCTAAGATTTTTCTTAATGGTTTTAAAGCATCTAGTGTTCTTTCCCATCTGGTTTCAGAAAGGGGTTTTAAGGTCAAACCAGCGATTTTTTATATTCATATATCCCAACGCATTGTTGAACCTGATACAAAGTTTCATAGGCATTGATCAATGTCAAAAAACTTAACAGCTTCCAACGGACAGCAAGCTGAATCATGAACAACCAAATTCAGGGAATGCAAGCAGCCTGAACAAATAAGCTCTTGGTTCAAGACTCTTAATTTTGTTTTGAACACCAGCCTCTTTTCCTTTCATGTTTTAACCATTATCATAACCTTATACCTATACACCACTGGAATAGGAGCGTAGCAAGTTTTATTCTTAATATACATAGATTCCCTATCATTTCTATTGTTTTGAAGTTTTTTTTACCACACTAGATAAAGTAATTAGATTAGTCAAAAAGTCCTTTTGTTTAAATGTAAACAATAACTGACAAGAACAAAAAATTCACTAATTAACCACAAACCTCAATATTAGTCATTGCATCATCATCACTCATTATGTATTTCTATATTTCAACCCTTTGTCTCATCTCGACATACGAGCCACACGACATGACATTCATGACAGTGATAAAATTTCACTCATAAAGAGAGGCCAGTGCCAAACTAAAACATAGTTCCAAAAACACTCAACCGGAAGAGTTTAAATTCATAGACGCAATTTTTAATTTTGCGCGCTGTTATGTCAATGAGTATGAATTTTTATCCTTAGAATTTCTGTTTGAGTAACATTGCTGACTTTGATTTCATATAGAAGAACTGACATCGGGCGCATGTTATCAACATGGAAGCTGTTAAATGTATGTATTTGCTGTATAAATCCTTCATATTAAAATTGTCGTTCTCAAAAAAAAAAAAAATGGTTGTAAATCAAGTTTTACATTTTTAATCATTTTTTTCTTCTTCATAAAATCGATCCTCTTTTTATTTCCACACCCTTAAAGTGTTGTTAGCTCGCTTATATTAGCTGTGTTTTATTTCCCTCCAGATCTGATCCAGATTGGATCTTCATTCAAAATTACATGTGTAACAAAAACAACACAAGACCCAGTTTTGTTTGTATTTGTTGTTTTACATGTTATTTTGAAAACAAAATCCAATCCGGATCAGATCTGGGGGAAAATAAAATACAGCTATTGTTATGGTGTAATGCGGTGCAAACGTGGAAAAGGGCAAAGGTGGATAATACTCTAATGTATAATGCTGTCGAGATCGGAATGTACTGAGTTTACCATTTTCTTCCGTTTCTGTTTCACAACCGAAGAATAAGAATGAGTGTGGAAACAAATATAAAAATCTCAGGGTGTTGTCATCAGCAGCACAATAAAGTGGATTAGAAGTTTCAGACAAGAGATCATTTATGAAGATAAGGAAAAGTATTAAAGTCAAAACGGAGTCTTGGGGCACACCAGCATTTATTTTTTGAATATCGGACTTAAACCTGTCCAGATCAGCTCGAATTGAACGGTGCTAAAAGTAATTTTTTTTTTTACAATGAAGGAGAGGTTTGTCAAGTGTATTAGAAATATCAAGTTCAATAACCTTTGCTTAGCCAAAATGATGCAAACACACTGGTTAAACTTTTTGTTCCGATATTTTCATCAGATCATCAGTGTACATATTGCTACTAATAATACTGGTTATTAAAGAGCTTTCGTACTTCGAAATATTTCTTAAGCTGATTGTTTATCACTGTTTCTATGAATTCAAAAAATTAGACTAGTAAAACTGAAGAAGAAATTACATATTTTGTTGACGGTTTTTCATTCGATGAATTGTTTTCAAAATATCAAATATCAATATCAGCTGACGCACAGAAAAATCTCTCTATCTCTTTTTTGTATTTCCATTAGGTCCTACAATTAGAAAAAAGTCGGCTATCAACTTTTCGCAAATAATCTTCGTTCGGGAGCAATTGGAAATAAAAATCTTTAAGACGGAGCCATGTGATATATGCAGAAATATTTGTAATTTGCATTTTTCCCAAAAATAAGGTAGATTATATTGATTTTTGTGACGTGATTGACATAAACAAAACAAAAAGTAAGCAAGTTTTAATATACTCTAATAACTTTTTATTTTTAAAATAACTTGGTTAGAATAACTATGTATACGCGTGATGTTTTGGGTCGTATGTTATTTTTGTTCGTATAGATACAAAAATGGTTTTGTCCCAATACATTAGATATATGTATTTGCAAAAAAAAATGTATATGGTTAAGGAATTAATAAGAAAATCAATCGAGAGAAATATCTTCATTTGAGAGTAGTTGACTGACTTAAGTAACATAGAAAGCCCAGTTCAGTTAATTTTCACTTTTTTAAAAGCATCGATGAAATAGCAAATCACATATTAAACCCTCCACCATCAAAACATCGAAAGATCTTAAAAATACCCCAAACATAAGCAACTCCAACAAATACAAAAATGATGTCCCTTAAATGTTATAAGCTACACTCATTTTCACCATCTGTGTTTACATAAGACACGTGTTTGTGTACTTTTGTTATGTTGACTTTGATTAAACTTTATAATTGTCCAACTTTCCCTAGTTTTTAAAAGTGTTAGACTTAGGTAAAATAAGTTGTTAAACATTGTTTCAAATGCTTGCTGTGATTGCGATCAGTTAAACAAACATTTAATCCGAAAATTAAGCATTTATTTTCAACTTATAATCGCTGTTGAACAACTCAAAAAGCTCTCCTTGTACACACATACGGCTGTTTATTGCCCCGTATTGTTCTTGTTTGTGTTGGACCCCTCTTAGTGGCGTTTGAGTCGCCTTTTTTTTGTTTAAATTCGCTGGGATAGAGATTTTTACGAAAATATATATAATTTTTACATAAACAATTTCAAATTGAAGTGTTACAATAGAGTTTAGTATAGTCACCGACAGGTGGTGTTGGTTGTCCTACAAGACTATTTAAAGATTTAAAAATTTTTTTGTTTTTTTTTAATTCAATATTTCGAAAACCCCATGCAAGATTTTATTTAAACTTGATATATAAAAGTTTCTCAATATAATCTACAAGATTTGAAAAAAAAAAATTGTTTTACTTAAAAATAAAGGTACCCATCATACGAATATACTAAAAAATCGTTTTAAAAATCGTATTTTTCTCGAAAACGGCGCCTAGAATTTTGATAAAATTTTTTTCTTTCAATTAATTTTTATGATCTTTAATTTAATAAAAAAATTTAAAATTAAAATAATTTCAATTCAATTCAATTTTGTTCTATTGAACATACTATTTACAATTTGGCTTACAACTAATAAGATACTACATATGTGTGAAAGTTTACATTTGTTGGCTCATAGGGGGCCCAACTATATACAGTGACTTAAGTTTAATTATTTTTATATAAAATTTACATAACGAAACAAAATTAAATTTAAAATGTCGGTTGTATTGTCCTCAGGGTGTTCATTCCTGGTTGTCAGTGGTGATTTTTGTGGGTTGTGGGCAGGGATGGCGTTTTAGTCGCGGTGGTAGGCTGACCCAATGCCAGCGTAGAACGAGACTACTTCCTCGTTGTCCATGAGTACGTTGTCATCCAGAGTTTCCATGACACTGATAACATATTACAGCTTGTACCTACCATAGAACCAATTTGTCCAAATTTCGAATTTCTTATTATCGACATAAAGGATTTTAATGAATTTTTTTGTAGAGATGCTTCTAAAAAGTTTAAAAAACATTGCATTTCAAAACTTAAAAAGAAAATAAATATTTTTTGAATTTTTGGAAAAATTCGATATCTAAAAAACGGTCTAATATTTTTTTGTTATGAAGTTTAATTTTCATTCTTACAATAATAAAAACTTAAACTTGGCGTACCAAATTTGTTTTAAAGCTTATTTTCTTAAGGAAACCACTACAACTACTCATAATTTTTGTTCTTGCATAAATTCATATTTGCATAGCGTTCTGTTCTTATCTCTTGTTACTAAGAGAATTAAAAATTAATTTTATCCTTTTAAACAGTTTTCTCTAATATAGGAGCAAGTTCGTGCGACCCAGTCGTGCATTTTATTTTTTACGCTTATATGTCAGGTACCGTAGTTTTTTGAGCTAAGAAAAATATTTGTATTTCTCATATAAAGCATAATCTAAATCTCTTAAAGAAAATCGATTCAGTGACTTAAGCCTTTGATCGACCTACAAACAGAAAAACAGATAGAATTGAAAGACCCACTTTCCATGGTTCACTTTAATCGCAATGTCAAGTTTGATTAAAATCTCGACTCTATCAAAAACTTCGACACAATAACATCCATTTCCAATAAGCTCCATTTATTAGTGTTGTTTGTTTTAATTTATTTTGTTTTGTTTTATTTCAGAAACCTCAAGGATAGTGACAAGAAACCATTTATTGAATTTGCGGAGAAGCTTAGATTAACACACAAACAAGAGCACCCCGACTACAAATACCAACCGCGAAGAAAGAAGGCCAAATCGAATACACCCAATTCTGCCAATACAACTATTCTATCCTCGTCAACTTCAGATATGAAGGCATCACATTGCAATCAAAAGTCAAATAATAATCAAAGGAGTAATTCCAGTCGGAAAAACGAGATAAAATCATTTGTGGATCCTATAAACAAGAGCAACCGCTACGGTTGTCGTGCACAATTCATCGGCACAGATGCATCAGGCACACGGTTGGCTTCTGTAAACCAATCAACGGAGATGGATTACCCAAATGCTGGTTGCGGCGAAAGCAATCTATTAATTCAATATAACCATGCAAATGGTACCGACCATCACGATTCCCTTTTGAAATCCCTTACCGAAAATACGGAAACGTTTCACAAATACGATTACGTTCGCCACATGGACTCACCATGTTCCACAACATCCAGCTCTAGGCAGTCAGTGGGTGATGCAAATCCTTTGACTCCACCAGCCACTCCATACACAACTATTGGTAGTGTCCTTCATAGAGCCATAAGAACTCCACCACCTCTTGTTATGTCGCTTTCACTTCCATCGACTTCATCATCATCAATTTCATCATCATTAGCCAAAAATGAACACAATTCGCCTGAGCATTATGCGCTGAATACATCGGATCATCATATACAATACGCTAGCAATAGCTTAGAATTCCATAGAAATAGTGATGCTTTGGCGGCTGTTGGCATCAGTTATCATCATCATCAGTCTCTGGGAATAGATTCGCCTTCTTCTCATCACGGCAGTGGTTGCAGAGTCGACAATGGCAGGACATATACCATTCATAACTATTTGCAGCCCCATAACGTTCAGCCTCAATCATCGCATTCTCAATCTCAGCAAGAACAAAACCCCGTCATCCAACATCACCAGCAGCAGCAACATGATCTAACAGCGTCCTATGGAACATCAACTGCGTCGCCACACTCGATTGCTTCCCTTAATTATTTGCATACCCATCACCAGCACCACCACCAAATGGTCCACAACTATTTGGCGCCATCTATCGTAGATGCTGACATCGATCCGAAAGAAATCGACCAATATTTGGATGGTCTGCCGCAAGGTCACATGTGTGCCACGCCGGTGTCTGCTTCCTCGCCCTCGTCATCTGTTTCCCCCAAGCCGCATCATATCGCATCCACGACGACCCCTTCCAGTTGTGTGGCATCTTTGGGCGGTATCACATACAAAAACGAAGTTGAGTCTCTGCTCGAGTTGCAACCACTGGATAGAATAAATTCGCACACACCCAGCGAACACCAAAGTCCCATCAGAACAACAACAACGACGGGAGCATCGCTCAATATGCCAGGAGGAAATTGCTACTACCAGGAAACTGGTGTTTCAGCAACGACATCGGTCACTGGTTCCTACCAATATCACAACCTATGGGGAAACTATGTGAATCCATAGGGTTACGAGTGAGTGGTATTCGATTAACTCTGAGGCCATTTTTGAAAGTGGTGCGACACAGAATTTAATTATGCTGTCATGTCATGTCCTTTAACTCTATAAAACTCTATACAGTCACTAAGTAAGTTAATAATTTAGCAGATTGGCTTCGTAAACAACTTTTTTGTTAGTAGCTTAAGCTTGTGTATCTTTAAGATTCAATTAAATTGTATATAGACAGTACATATTTTTAAGTATTTTGGTAAAATAAATTGAAAATAAATTTAGTTAAATACATTTGATGTTGTTTTATGTTCATTTTTGTCAATATGGAGTTCTGGTTACGAGTACTTGCGTATGATGACCCTCCAGGTATTTTGTTCGAAAATAATGAATACAGTTCGGTTGACTCTTAAATTAGCTAAACTACGAGTAAGTGCAAGATTTGTTCCGCAGAAATTTTGATTAAAAGATTTAATCCTCTTCAAATAAAAAATAATGTGTGTATAAAATGCACGACTGGATCGCATGAACTTGCTCTTACGTAAAAGACTAAGAATTTCAAAAATTAATGTTATTAGAGAAAAACTGTTCATAAAAGCATAAAATTCATCTTTTTAAACCAAATGACCAAAAATTTTTTTTTTTTTAATTCAAAAAATATTTTTTTAAGTTTTGAAATGCAACGTTTTTCAAACCCTTTAGAAGCTTCTCTATAAAAAATTTCATAAAAATCCATTTTGCCGTTAATAATAAATACAAAATTTATTAAACGAAAACAAAAAAATTGTATCAAAATTCTAGGCGCCGATTTTCGAAAACTATTTTTTAACATTTGTGTGGTGGGTACCATTATTTTTAAGTAAAATTAAAATTTTTTTTACATCTTGTCGATTGTATTAATAAACTTATATTTGTCAAGTTTAAACAAAATCGAGCATAGGGTTTTCGAAATAGTACTGAGTTTTGAAAAAAAAAATTGAAAATTTTGTTAAAAGTCCAAACAAAATTTTTTGGAAAATTTGAAGACACAATACCATTCAAACTTTTGGGAAGTCTAAGCATAAGCAAAATGATCAAAATCGGTTGTACCGTTTGTGAGAAAATCAAAAACACAAAAAAATAAATATGATGTCTACCAAGTTAGAAGAAAATCAAGAGCCGAGAAGTTTATGATGTAGTCGAACAGATAGACAGAATTGTAAAACCGACTTTTTTCTCTATCATCGTACCTGTAAGTTGCAAGTAATAATTGAATTTATAAAAAAAATACTGACCCGTTTATGAGATATCGAAATTAAAAAAAAAAATAATTAAATTTGTTCTTCAAGGATCCAGAAAAATATGTTTTCTAAAATTTTGAAATGCGCTTCTCTTCAATTTTTTAGAAGCTTATGTACACAAATATATTAAATTATATTAAAATTCGTTATGCCGATAATGAGAAATTCGAAAAAATGGTTTTATTTTTTTTTTATACAGTCAGTTATATCTCAGTTTCCAATTTTTGTATTGAATTTATAGATCTTAAAAATTAATCGAGAGAAAAAAAAATTTAAATTTTAAGTGCAGTTTTCGAGAAAAATACGATTTTTGAAAACTATTTTTTGTTATTTGTATCGTGTGCACCGTTATTTTTATATTGAGTTTTGAAAAAAAAAATGGAACTTTTTTTTAATAATGCACTTTTGCGGAGGCTTAGCCTTAGCCTTAAAAAATGATCAAAATCAGTTAAACCATTTTTTTGAGAAAATAAAAAAGTGGTTCTAAGAGGCACCATTTATAATAATGTTTCAGAAATTTTTTTCAAGCATTACCTATAGCTTTAACTAAACGAAAGTTTTGAATATTTTATAAAAAAAATTTTGGAGTTTTTTTAGAAAAAAATATCTTATAAAATTTTGAAAATGAACAGAAAAAGCGACGCGTTTCGGAAGTTCACTCCATCTTCGGGCTTATCAAAAGCTTTAATTAAGCGTCTTTTGTTGCATTGCTGTTGTGTCATTAGATTTTGACAGCAATGCAACAAGACGCTTAACTAAAACTTTTGATAAGCCCGAAGATGGGGGAACTTCCGAAACGCTTCGCTTTTTCTGTTCATTTAATCAATGTTGTTGAAATTTGAAAATTAAATATTTAAAATTGTTTTAACAAAACAAAAAACTTAAATTTAATAATAAATATACAAAATGAAGATAAAATCACAAACATAAAACAGACAGAATTGCGAGTCCCAAGTTTTTCATCTTCCTTATCATCGTCATTAGTCAAGTCTGACCAAAATCTCGAGTTCGATTTTTTTACGAATGCATAACTTGCAATAAAGGGTGAGCCAAATATAAGTTTCTTTTTAAAAATACAATAATATGAACAACGTTAAATTTTGTTCATGTACATATTATGGCCTTATTAGTAAGAGCAAACATTCCCATTAATTATGGAACATAACGTTTTTAAGTAGATTGTCGTGCGCCTTTAATTGCTGAGTCAATTGGACCTTGATTTAACCGAATAATCCGAGATCTTTGTGCAGATTTCCCGTCAGGCTAGTGCGTGAAATGTTGAGCTGTTGAGATCGATGGCGAGTTGATGTTCGTGAATTGAGTCTCACACTCTCGGCTACAGCAGCCACATTCTCGTCTGTGCGCACTCTACGACAATGGGGACCATGGGTGTTCTCAACTAGCATACCAGTCTCACGAACTTTTTGCACAAACTTGAGTACAACAGGCGCGTTGGGTGCTTCATTTTGGCCAAAAATTCTTTTCAAAAACTCACTCTTTGGGCTACACAGCACTCACTTTGGAAATAAGATTTTAATATTTTCTAAAGTTGTTCAAGCGTGACTCATTTAGTTTTCCGCGCAAGTAAAAACTGCAATGCATTTATTTCTGTGTACTAAAACCATCTAATATTTTTGAGTCAAACATAAATATACAATTTTCCATTCTATAACTTTTAAAATTTCAAATCTTGCACTCTTGAAAAGCAAGTTTTGGAACGTGTAATTTTCCATACCCTTTAACAGTCTTCCATTCGAGAACGGAAGTTATGAATTGTTGTTTTTTTTATCGTTTAATCCACTCATTCGAATTCAAATGATTTTATACTCGTTCCCATTCCATGAATTCTAATTGTATAATCTTATTTTCAGGTGAGATAACGGCAAGTGATGGCCACGAGACTGGAAAATGCAATGCCTTTTGGAAGTTTCATCTCTGTATCGTTATAATCTAAAAATTATAGTATCGCCTAGGCGTCGTATAATTAAGACTCTCCTCGGTATCACGGCATCACGTTTAAATTCTGTCCCATTTCGGTATCATCCTGTCCCAATTCGGAAAGTCCTAGATAAGACTGTATGTACATATGTAGTGGTTTACACAAATAGATTTGTGGAATCACCCCGTTTTCATCTTTTGTGAAAGTTGAAATGAAATGCTCATATTGATTTAATTAAGATGTACTAAAATTCCATTTTTTATTCACTGATACAAAACAGGACTCGATTTTCGTACATATACATAAATAAATTATTAATTTATTTAGTTGATATTTCAGGAGAAATTTTTAAAAATATATCGTCAGTTATTAAAGTCAAATATGGTGGCTTAATTCCGAGTTAAGTTGAGACAAAAAAACATGTTTCAGAAGTTACTCCGACTTTAAGACAGGATATTAAATTATATCGGGTGAAAAAATTGGCCCTAAGAGATTTAAACCGGTCTCAAATCAAAAATAAATTACTTAGATCACGAATAATACAAAGAAGATTGTTTCAGGGTTACATTTTATCGTTCCCGGGGCGAATTTTTCGAAAGATTTTAGATTTAGAAAACAAAAGTCATAAAAATGCATAATGAAAATGAATTACTTTTAATATTCCTGTTTCGTTGAGTCAGTCCTCAGTGGATTTAAAGTTTTCCGCCAGTTAATATTCTTCTAAACTTTAATTTCGAATGCTAATTGCCAATTATTTTTCTGACACAAACTCGCTCACCATGAACAGATTCTCATCTATTGAGACAGCTTAAATAGGTAACTTTTTATTCCTAGAATCCTTAACACTGCGAGAATCCTTCACTATTATGGCAGGCGCTCATTAAAGCAATCTTTTAAAATTGCTTCCACTAAGAACGAAACGATTCCAGTTTAGATATAATATAGTTTTTTAAATAGCTCTTACAGTGTTGCTATTGCCAGTTTTATAATCATGTATGATGAATGAGAACAGCTTTTGGGATTAACGAATGTCCTTCCGACAATAGGTATATAGCGCAGAAGAATTCTCTTATACTGTTAAAAAATCCCTTTTGAGCGAAAGCTTTAAGAGTTATTTAAGAGTTAAAAGCTTGGGCGTCATGAACTTTTCAGAGAACTTGGTTCTCTTCTATTTGGCAACATTTTGCCAGCAACAATATTTTGTATATTTTTTCATTAAAATGTGATATTCATTATGAAGAACATAATGTATAATAGGTAAGATGATTTGATTACATTCGTAAAAATGTTTAACCCCGAGATTTCATCAATTTATTATCCACGATGCAAAATAAAGATTATAAAAGAACTACAAATTCTGAATTTTTCATTTCGATTTGTGTTTGTTTATTTAAAATAGTCGAATTATAACCACCAAAATGAAGATTTGTGTTGGATAACGTATCAGATTTTTATAGACATTATGCAGTAACCTTAACTGCAATTAAAGCTGTAATTACTGTAAAAACTTAATCTTGAACCGTATTAAACAAAAATTATAAGTCCTTGTACTGGTTTCATAAAAAAAGCTTTTATATAAAAAATTTTTAAAAGGTTTTTAAGAAACAAATTTGGTATGTCAACTTTAAGTTTTTACTGTACGAATGAAAATTAAATTTCCAAAAAAATATTTAGCCATTTTTGGAATATCGAATTTTCCAAAAAAATGACTTTATTTTCAAAAATTCAAAAAATATTTTTTTTTTTAAGTTTTGAAATGCAATGGTTTTTAGGCTCTTTAGAAGCATCTCTACAACAAATTTCATTAAAATCCGTTATGTCTATAATGAGTAATTCAAAATTTGAAAAAATTGTTCTATGGTAGGTACAAGCTGTAATATCTTAATTTCAAATTTTTTTATAATATTAAATATCGTCAAAATTAATTGAAACAAAAAAAAAATACGATTTTCAAAACCATTTTTTAACATTTAAGGTCTCATCCATTGCTGAAAATTTCTACAAAAAAAAAACGGATATACATATTTGCATTTACACGAGAAATTCCAGTAATAATTTAATCAACTAACACAAAAAACTTGTTTCTTTTGAAATTTGCTCTTTCATCTTTTCCAGTTGGTTCACTGCCTTGGTTTTCTTCGAAATGTCTCCTCCATTGACTTTTTTGGGCTGATGGAAATGGTAGTTCTGGTTCTGGTTCTGGCGATACTTTTGTCAATTGAAAATCAAACTAATGTAAGATCTTGAATAAGATACATTTCTCCATGACCAACGAAACTTAAAAAAATATCTATATGCCGGGCCCAAGGCCGTAGCCAGGGGAGGGGATATTTTGATTTTTCTACACTGTGTGCCACACCGAAATCGGTGTACACCCATACAGACCACACAATTAAGATGCACCGACCATAATGTGCACACAAGTGTCGTGTGTATGGGCCTCTTAAGCAACTCAAAAAAATTCTGTATACCTATGTAGATAGGCAGGTGACATGACACATGAACCAACTTGTATATTATGGCATTTTTTGTTTATTTAGTATGTATTAGTTTCCACTTCATGTAAATAGTAGAAACATTTTACCATTGTATGTTTTATTTTCTGTCGAGAAAAAGATGAAAACAAAGCAACCCATCATTGACTTTTTTTTAGTTTTTACTTCTAAAGGGTGGTTAAATTTTAAGGGCCGATGTTGATTTTGAATAAAACACAAATTCTTTAGGAAATTGTTGTCATTTATTTTTATTAAGATAATATTGGTATGGTTCAATTATGTAATATCGGCAAAATGGTCGCCGCGACCTCGACAGCACACCTCTATCCGATGGTCCAAATTTTCAATGACGTTGAGGCATAATTGAGGTTCTATGCCGTTAATGTGTCGAATTATCTCAGCCTTTAGCTCTTGAATTGTTGCTGGCTTATCGACGTACACCTTTTCTTTCAAATAACCCCAAAGAAAGAAGTCCAACGGTGTCAAATCACATGATCTTGGCGGCCAATTGACATCGCCACCACGTGAGATAACACGGTCATTGAATTTGTCGCGCAAAAGAGCCATTGTTTCGTTAGCTGTGTGGCAAGTGGCACCGTCCTGTTGAAACCACATATCGTCCACATCCATATCTTCCAATTCGGCTCATAAAAAGTTCATTGATGATTCACGATATCGAACACCATTCACCAGTAACTGCCTGACCGGCCTCATTTTGGAAAAAATACGGCCCGATGATGTCGCCAGCCCATAAACCGCACCAAACAGTCACTTTTTGTGGGTGCATTTGTTTTTCGACAATCACTCTTGGATTTTCATTTGCCCAAATGCGGCAATTCTGCTTATTGACGAATCCACTGAGGTGAAAATGTGCCTCATCACTGAAGATGATTTTCTTCGAAAATTGATCATCCGCTGTTGCCATTCTTGCCACCATTCTGACCATTGACGACGCTTGAAATGGTTAAGAGGCTTTAGTTCTTGAGTCAATTGCACCTTGTAAGCGTGTAAATGCAAGTCTTTATGCATAATGTTCATCAACGACGAGCGTGAGAGGTGCAATTGTTGGGCACGACGCACGCCGACGCACGACGAGTTGAGGTGGACGGCTCTTCAGCCACACTATCGCGAACAGCAGCAATGTTTTCTGCAGTACGAGCTGTACGAGCATGCACTGGTGTTTTCACATCTCCTACAGACTCAAATTTTTGCACGATTTTTTCGATTGTACGCACATTTGGATGATTAAATTGACGGGAAAAATCACGAAGTGCACGATATGCATTTTGATTTGAACGCCCATTTTCATAATAAGCCTGAATATCTTTAACGCGTTGCTCGATTGTGTATCTTTCCATGGTTCAAATTGAGTTAGTCTGAAATTGAGAAATGTTAAATGAAATGCAGAAAAAAACTTGACGTTTAGGTGTGGTTCACATTCAACATCGGCCCTTAAAATTTAACCACCCTTTACAAACACACTTTCAATGCAAAATAAAAAGGCATAAGCATAAACAGAATAAGATTGGTACCGCTATTAGAATCAGCAAAACACACTCTGATTTGATAGCAAGTATACACTAGACCCAGTAAATCAAAATTTTTTGGTGTATTATTACTTTTGTTACACATTGTAATTATGTATTGTAAAAATATGTAATAATACTATTTAATATTGATGTTATGTACCTACCTAATAAATAACAACTTAAATTGGAACTGAATGATTATTTTTTATACAAATAATACCTTGTCGTAAATTTTTCTGCTGAGGTACCTATTTAACGGAACTATAACGGAAGCATGATATATATTCATATGCCCAAATGTTGAAAAAAAAATTGTGTATGATATGGTTGAATTTCGGCTAATGGGCTACTCTAGTTTTGATTACTTATTGGTGAATTTAGTTTTTCCGAAAAATTAAATCCCCCCCCCCCTCCCCCGAAAAAATTGTCTGGCTACGACCTTGGCCGGGCCCAAAGGTATTACCTCCTTTCCCACACTTTTGATAGAACTGTTGACAGGTGTATTCAATGGGAGGACGAGTAAACGTTTTGTAGAGGAATTAAGGCACCTAGGTTCAGAATTCTTTGGATCAAAGTTTCATAAAACCAAGTACACAGTTGGCTTTTAATATTTGTCAGGAAGATGATCTGTCGGTCACATTTTGTTCCAGTCTTATTAAAAGACTCCATGATGAATATGGATAATACGCAAGTGTTTGATCGACTTTTGCAATTTTAGAAGCAACAGACAAATACACTGTCGAGATCGAATTATGTAGTTAGAAAAGGGTAGAATCATGTTTCGGCCACAAAAGAAATTCAAAATTCTAATGATGCAAGATTTAAGTTCCATCTTAGTGCTAATTCAATATCCCTATCCCAGCCAAAGACCCTTCCCTTACTTTTCAAACGCTGCGCTGGGCAAAAACTAAAATGATACCACTACTCCAAAAGTTATGGTAATTTGTATGCAATGATAACATTCTTTTTAAGTACAACAGGTAAGTTTTGACCTTAAGCCCCTTGAAAGTAATGGAAATTTAATAAAACTTGGAATTAATGTTTTATTAATTAGTCTGTAGTGAAATTGTTTCTCTCTGGGAGACGTGCATGTTTGGGACCATAATCACAAACCTTATAAAAAAAATTCTTACACTCACGCAATTTTTTCAAAAATTATTAAATTTTCATTGAAACCGAGTGTCAAACGATAACAATATCTATGGTACTTTAGCGTTTAAACATTTCTATAAATTGACAAATCAGCACTTAATCGTCAATGAATGAAATTGTTCTCAAATTTCATAGAAAAAAAAAAATAAAAATAAAATGCACGACTGGGTCGCACGAACTTACTCTTATGTAAAAGACTAAGGCTGAAAACACACCGGATAAAGCAAAACATGTTTTTTTGTTTCGTGAAACAAGAGAACATTGTTTCTTATGAGACTAAACACACCAAAGAAAACGAAACAAAACACTCGTTTTTGTTTTGAAGTTTTTCGATGGTGGTTGTCGAAAATACATGCTATTGTATACGATCAACACACACCGAATGCAACAAAACTGTTTCGAACAAGGGTCGTTGAGGATAATTGCATACTTTCTTATGGCGCAACGCACACCAAATGAAACAAAACATAAAAACAAAAGCAAAACATAAAAACAAAAGCAAAACAGAAAAACATGTTGTAGGACGCCGAGAACATAAAAAAATGCAAAAGAAAAGAAGTATTCGTTTCAACGCTTTATTACAAACTAAACTTATTTCTTAACTTAACAACTATTGATACTTGATACCATGGGACAGTAAGCAGTATGTACTATTTTACATATATAACATTAAAGGGCATACTGTTCTATAATTCGATCTCATGTTTCAGTTATGAGTTGTATTACATAAAATAATTACATTACAAAACTAAGTAAATGAATTTGCAATTACACTCAATTGCGTACAAGGTGTTTCATATTAAAATATTACCAAATTATAGTTATGTGTTTCGTTTATAAAATAAGATCTGCTATAATGTTTCGTTGCCGATAGCTGACCTATTGTTTTTTGCAAAACGAAATTTTGATTCCGTTCTTTTTATTTTCTTTTCGTTGCACTTCACAGATTTATTTGCTTCTACGTTTACTATGTGGGCAAATTTTTAAATAAATATGGACGTAGATGGAGAAAAATTGATTGTTTTTAATTGAGGTAAGAAGCCCCATCTATAGTTATAAAAATAAGGAACATAAACTTACTATTGATAAGCTGTGGATTGCTACTTCCTTCTATGACATTTTTGAAGATGTGCAAGATTAAAAGCTTTTCTCTCAGAATTTGCTTGAGGATTCATGAAGAACTATGTGTATGAAGTGGAAATAGAATCTTTGGAACAACTGAAACAACGGATTGAAGGGCAAGAGTACGATAACTTAGGCGCCAAGAAATAATAACGGTTTTTTGTAGAACAGTTCAATACAAGCATTTTTTACTACGGGAGGGGGGGGTCTATCTCCCCCCGTTTGGGCGGGAGGGGCAATTTTATAAAAAAGGTACTGAAATGGAAACAAAAATATTAAAAAATAACGGTAATACTTACAATTAAGTATTATACCTTTTTTTAAAGCCAATACTCTGATCTATTAGATAATTTTTAAATCAAGTAGAATCTATGCACAGTTTTTAAAAAAACGAGTTTTAAACTCAAATTTTGGTGAAAAAAAAAAACATAAAAAAAAAGTTTAAAGTTTAATTTTTTAAAACTGCAAAGTTACATATTATTATTTTTCCTAAAATTCGTTGCTCTAATTTATTCTATTTCAAAAACTGAAAACTAGATGATTTTATGTCGTCTAGTTTTTGAGAAAATTGAAAATAATTAAAACTACTTTCTTATGGGATATTTACTTTTTTCGCTTGCTAACGCATTACGGCGTATAAACAGTGAGATATGTATGGGGGGCATGCTGCCCCCCTGCAACCCCACTGCCTGGGCACACTATAGGATTTGGGGTAGGTGCGAGGTTGGGTGTATGCAAGGTTTCTTTTGCATTTACAGAATCTGGATTTAAAGAAACTTTGAATTTACCCTATGGTCTATATCCGATGTCGACTAAATATATGTATGTACGTAGCCCAAAGTTGCACATTTAAAATGTTCAGACATGAAAATTTAATACATTATGAAAAATTCACATTACCTAGGTACTACTGTACGAATGCAGCAAATTTATGTATGTAATTCCTTAATTAGTATGTTTGTTTATTGTTTGTGTCTAACATTTTTAATGCTAATATGGTACAGGTTATTGTTTACCAAGGTCATTCGTTATTCAACCTTTGTAAGAGTGAAGTATTTTTTTCTTTGAATGAAGAATGGCGACTAAGCATCCACTACTTCATCCTAAGTTAAATAACTTTTCAATATTTCAAAAAAAATATTTCAAAAGCATCGCGTTCTTAGAAGAAATTGGTCTAATTCCAACTAAAGCGTCAACTCCCCTCAACTCCAACTCAAAAACGTGACAAAAATTGTAAGAATACAATATTATTATTATTATTTATTCATCAACCAGAGCATATTATACTCTTACAGACTAAGATACATAAGTAAATATATAGTTACAAATTTGAAGGTGGGTATATAAAATTCAAATTACATTAAAATGATTTACATAGTTAATCTTTTATTTTAATAAATAACGTTACTTAAATTTTGCTTAAAACTAATGATTTAAAAGTTTCTCTGGTGCAATCCATATAAAAGTTAATCTCAGAGCAATAAACCCATCTATCGGCACATTTTTCCATGGGCCTCAATATTGGCTAGAGATTCGGGAGGTGCTTGTTATAATTTTTTTGTTGTGATCAAAATGCCTGTAAACACGGTTTTAATACATTGAACATTGAAAAATTGACTTGACTATTTTTAAGTAACACCTGACTTACTCACAAACTGACTGACTGAGACGCGAAATGCCATGCAATTCTACCTCCTCTGGTGCATTCTTGGTAACCCTAAATGATTTGCTGTACTTTGCCTACAAATGAACCACATTAACATTAATCCTCAAAATGAAATCACCGTAGTTAAATACCAAAAATCAAAAATTTCATAAAAAGTAGTTTTAGTAATTTTTGATTTTCTCAAAAACTAGAAGGGACAAAACCATTCGGTTTTTTGTGTTCGATTCAGAATTAATAGTAGCATTGACCACAAAAAGACAATTAAGCACTTCATTTTACAATTTTGTAAAAAAATTGGTCTAAACTTTTTTTTTTCATTTTTTTTAACAAAATTTTGAGTTTGCATGCAAATTTTTCAAAAACTATTGACATAAATAATTTAATTTAAATTTACGATTATAGGACAGACTTCTGGCTTTCAAAACCGGTATAGTATTTTATTGTAAGTGTTGCCGTTGTTTTTTAATATTTTTTTTTTCAATTTAAGTCATTTTTTCTAAAATCGCCCCTACCTCCTAAACGGGGCGAGATAGACCCCCCCTCCCATAGTAAAAAACGCTTGTTTTTGACCCTTCTACAAAAATCCGTTATCAATTTTTGGCGCCTAAGTTATCGTACTCGCCCCGATTGAAGTGGCTGGAGTCAAATTACAGGAAAATTTATCAAGTATAAATTTATGTGCAGCAATACGAAGGCGCTATAATCTTTGCCTTCTACAAAATGGGAATCATATCGAAAATTTTTTGTAATAAGCTTTAGTTAAAAATTTAAATATATATGCATGTATTTCTTATTTTAATTGATTTCAAAATTCAGGAACATTTTTGTTCTTATTTCGCAATTGCATTTTTCTGTCAATAGTTAGGGCGTGTAACGTTGCATTATTTAAAAAACATTCGCAGGTCAATATTAATCCAATGCTCTCACGCAGGAGTTCTCAATGAAAAAATGTGTTAATCCAGTACTTTGTCACTTTATTGTATGCTTATAAGACTGATAATAAAAAAATTGTACAAAAAAGTTAATTCTTTCTTTCGTAAATGCACCTAAGAATCCAAAAACGTAAAAACTAAAATAAAAGGCTTTTCTTAGAATAAAAGTAGTTTTTGTTATTTTTAATTTTTCCAAAAACTACAAAACATTTTGACATCCGGTTTTTTGTGTTTGATCAAAAATTAATAAGAGCATTGAATATTGAATAAAAAAATAATACGTAATTACGTAAATTTTTGAAAAAAAAATTGTTTAAAAACAAAATGTTCATTTTTTTTCAAAATTTTGATTTTGAAAATTAATTTTCCAAAAACTATGCACTCGAAGAACTTTATTTAAAAATAAAATTAAAGAATGTATTTCTGGCTTTTCAAAATGCTATAATAGCATTACTCTGTAGGTATCACCGTTATTTTTTAATAATTTCTTTTTCTGTTTTAAGTGATTTTTTTCTTAAATTGCCCCTCCCGCCTAAACGGGGGGAAATAGACCCCCCCTCCCATACGATTTTTTTCTTGTCTAAGTCCAACCTACACGCCCTAGCTTTTTGTCACACCTTATGCAAATCACCCTGTATAAATCAAAAAAAAATAAATTTATTAAATTATGGATCGTAAAAATTAAACGAAAGAAAAAAACATTCTATCAAAATTCTCGGAACTGTTTTCGAGAAAAATAAGATTTTCGAAAACCATTTTTAAACATTCGAATGGGGGGTACCGTTATTTTTAGATAAAATATTTATTTATTTCTCACATCTTGGAGATTATATTAAAAAAACTACTATTTATCAATTTTAAAAACAATCGAACATGGGGTTTTCGAAATATGTATTGAGTTTTCAAAAAATAAAATTGAGACTTTTTTTAATAATGCAAAAAAAAAATTTGAAAATTTGAATGCACAATTCTTTTAAAATTTTTGGGGAGCTTTAGCATAGTAAAACGCACGACTGGGTCGCACGAACTTGCTCCTATGTAATAGTCTAGGAATTTTAAAAAAACTAAAGTTTTTAAAGAAAACTGTTCATAAGGATAAAATGAATTTTTTAAATTCTTTTAGTAGTAAGAGATAAAAACAGAATGCTATGCAAATATGAATATATACAAGAACAAAAATTATAAGTCGTTGTAGTGGTTCCTTAAAAAAATAAGCTTTTATGTACAAAATTTTTAAAACATTTTTAAGAAAAAAATTTGGTACGCCAACTTTAAGTTTTTATTATTGTACGAATAAAAGTTAAATTTCCAATAAAAATATTGAGCCGTTCTTGAGATATCAAATTTTCCAAAAAAAAAACAATTTTTTTTTCTAAAAATTAAAAAAAATATTTTTTTTTAAGTTTTGAAATGCAATGTTTTATAAACTTTTCAGGAGCTTCTTTATAAGAAATTTCATTAAAATCCGTTATGCCGATAATGAGAAATTCAAAATTCGAAAAAATCGTTCTATAGTAGGTACAGTCAATAATATCTAGATTTCAATGTTTTTATTAAATTATAGATCGTAAAAATTAATCAAAAGAAAAAAATTTTAACAAAATTCTCGGAACTGTTTTCGAGAAAAATACGATTTTCGAAAACCATTTTTTAACATTTGTATAAAAGGTACCGTTAGTTTTAGATAAAACAATTTTTTTTTCTCAAATCTTGTAGATTATATTAAGACACTTTTATTTCTAAAGTTTGAAAAAAGTCGATCTTGGGGTTTTCGAAATATTGAGTTTCCAAAAAAAAATTTGATGTTTTTTTTAAATCCAAAAAATAAAATATTGAAAATTTGAATATGTTATAATACGAGGGCGGGTCAATAAGTCCGTGACTTTTGGAATAAAACACAGATTTTTTGATAAAAAAATAATTTTATTTTTCAACGTAGTCTCCCTTGAGCTCTATACACTTTGTCCAACGCTTCTCCAATTTTTTTATCCCTTCCAAAAAAAATGATTTGTCGAGGTCCTCAAAATAGGCCTTTGTTTGCGAGATGACTTCATCATTGGAGTCAAATCTTTTTCCACTAAGCCATTTCTTCAGGTTTGGGAACAAGAAGTAGTCGCTCGGAGCCAAATCTGGAGAATAGGGTGGATGAGGGAGCAATTCATAGCCCAATTCATGGATTTTTGCCATGGCAACTGCACATGTGTGCACCCTTGCATTGTCTTGGTGGAAAAGAACATTTTTCTTGTCCAAATGAGGTCGGTTTTTTTTCAAATCGTCATTGAATCGGTCCAATAAGTTGGCATAATATTCCCCATTGATTGTTCTTCCCTTTTGAAGGTAGTCAATGTGGATTATCCCGCGTGCATCCCAAAACAGTCGCCATAACTTCATTGGCGGACAAACCCACCTTGGCCTTCTTTGGCGCCGATTCACCCTTAGAAACCCACTGTTTTGACTGTTAGTTGGTCTCTGGTGTGTTGTGATGGATCCATGTTTCGTCCACGGTTACAAAACAACGCCAAACCTTCCTGTGAAGTTGTTACACGATTGCGTTTGTGGTCGACTGTGAGCAAACGCGGCACCCATCTTGCGGAAAGCTTTCTCATGCCCAAGTGATCATTCAAAATTGAAACCACTGAGCCATGCGAGATCCCTACGGCTTCCACAATCTCTCGCACTTTCAATCTTCGGTCGGCCAACACCATATCGTGAATTTTTTCGATTGTTTCGGGTGTAGAGACCTCAACTGGGCGTCCAGGACGTTCGGCATCTTTAGTGCTTGTACGGCCACAACGAAATTCAGTAAACCACTTTTTTACCATTGAAATCGATGGTGCAGAGTCCCCATAGTATTTATCAAGCTTAGCCTTGGTCTCGGTAATGGTTTTTTTTCGCAAGAAATAATGCTTAATAAGCACACGAAATTCACTTTTTTCCATTTTCTCCTCAAATTAGTGAGTAGTCTGATAAAAATAGCTGTCAAACACAAACTAACTGACGCAGCAAGTTTAAATTTTGACAGGAGTCAACTGACAGATGCCTGTTGACAGGAGCAGTGTTGCTGTTTCAGTAAAGAGGTCAGAAATTCAAAAAGTCACGGACTTATTGACCCGCCCTCGTATTTATACTTTGGAGGAGCTTTAGGATAAAAAAAATGATTTAAATCGGCTGTACCGTTTTCGAGAAAATCAAAAACAAAAAAAATGGACCCAGGGGTGCTACCAAAAATAACAATCTTTTGGGAAATTTTTTTTCAACCATTACCTAGCTTTAACTAAATGAAATTTTTCGATTTTTTTTTTAATTCTGTGGGACAGTTTTTGAGAAAAAAAATATTTATAAAATTTCGAAAAAAACCGTATGGTAGATACCGTTATTTTTGGCTGTAGTCGAACCGACAGACAGACAGACAGTATTGCGAGACCCACTTTTTTGGTCTTCGCTATCGCTATCATCGTAATGTCAACTTTGATCAAAATCTCGAGTTCGATTTTTTTCCGAATGCATAACTTTCCATATAGTACCTATAAGTCGCAAGTAAAATATGTCACAAAAAATGATCCAAATCGATTGTACCGTTTGTACCGTATCATAGAACGTTGCATTTTTTCTAAAATTATTATGGCTATTCTTGCTTATAAGAACTTTGTCTTATCGAATTGTGGGTAAAACATCAGCACAATGCATTGCATGTTTTTGATATTGCGTTACAAATTCTTAACAGAAAATTAGAACCCACAAAAAGTTGTGATGATAATCCTTAAGCTACTAGATTTTATATATATCACTTTTAAAAATAAAAGTTTCTAAATTGTGAAGAGTAATTTTGAGTGGTTCGCTGAATCTGGGGATCTCCTCAAGATCTGGCTAAAAAGTCTGAAGAAATTTTATTGCTTTAAAGCCTTTTTTATTAAAATAAAATTTTATAAATTTAACTGTTTCAACTGGTTAGAATACTTTGCGGGCTTCCTCTAGACTTCACCCAGCTTGCTTTAATATTGAGAAAAGAATGCTGTAGGTTTACAATAGAGCCTACGTTTTTGAACGTGTATTTAAGAAACACGTGTACACGGAATCCGTGTAGGAAATATATACCAACTTCAAATCCGTGTTCTTAAAACACGTGTAATTATTCACTTTATTATCCGTGTAAACGAATCCTTAGTACACGGATGAGGCTGAAATTATAATTTGTCTTTGATTTGCTATTTTATCTCACATTTTATACGTAATTAGTAATAATTGAACAACTAGGTATACCTAGACCGTTATCAAGTGCAAAACAACAGCAACTTGCTTAAATTATTTCCGTTATTTTTGCATTGTGCAAAATTATTGTTTGTCAATAGTCACCCGTTGTACCTAAGCTTTTGTTTAATGAGACGGTTAGTAACAGTTGAGTGTTCACTGCAAACGTGCAAAGTCGTATTCTAAATTGTGAAGTATTCCTTTTTAAATTTTAGTTTATATTTCTCTTATAAATTACCAATTTAGTATCCCTAGTTTACTAACTTCGACTTACTTAACGCTAGAAATGGTAACGGATATTTTAGTAACACGTATAATTAAATGCACGGATGCACGTGTATTTAATTATACGTGTTACTAAAATAACACGTGTAATTATAATTACACGGATTCAAATCCCGGTCCAATAATTACACGTGTATCCGTGTATTTTATTATCCGTGTAATAGAGAGCTCTAGTTTACAATCTCACAGAAAAAAAAAGTAGTAGTAGCACATTTATTTGAGAAAAAGATATGCACTCTATCTTTAATAGTTCGAGTTAAAAGAAAGTTTTTTCAAAAAATTAAATATTGAAAGAATTGTTGTATTTTTTGCAATCCAAAAATAAAAATATTATTGCAACTATTTTCTGTTGGCTCTATAGATAAAGTTCAATCAAAATAATTGAGTCTATTTTCGTTAAACATACAAATTCAAATATATTAACGAACATATACATATAAAAATGTGTATACGCTTCAAAACGTATTTATTTCCTTCCAGATAACAAATTTATGGCTAGTAGTAAGCAAAATAGTTAAGTCGTAAATGATGTTGGAAGGTTCTGCCTTCGGTAAATTCAATTTCATTAGCGAGCAATTGTGGATAGATCAAATAAATTAAAAAAAAATAGTTGTTAACTTTGTGACTCACACACCATTTATCTGATCTTATCTAATAGCTACATACATATTTGTCAGTAACTACCTAAACCTCTCAATTGTCACAATTAACATACGATAAATAAATAAAGTATCGCAATAAAAACTACAAACACGAAGTAAACTCAAAAATTCCAAACATAATAGTACACCAAATACTACGTTTGACAATGAATTCCATCTATAATTGCAAGCCAATTATTTGTCTAAGCCCAACGCAACTTTCTTACTCCCCGTTCCCGTTTTAGGGAACTAAAACCATAGTTACTTTACATTTCCACCATTTGCCAGTCAAATTAAACCGAAGTCTTACTAATTTATTGCTTCAACGTTATTGTCAAACCGCAAATGCACAATATTTTACCCACGGAAATGTTTAGATGCGAAAGTGACGATATTGTTATGGTTAATCTTGCTAACTGCTAACCAACTCTATCTAAGTGCCTGTGAGAATTTATTTGGAGGAATTTGGAAAACTATTTAAGTAATGGCAATCTTATTGGTAGGAGGGGTTAAATGCTCAGATTTGCCCGAAGTGTTGTTTGACTGCGAATAAATATTTGATGTGTTCCAAAGTAATTATGATGAAAGACTATTTATTTGTTTTTTTTAGACATATCCGTTAAATTCTAAAGTTAAATTTTCACATTTTGAATTTAAAAATTAAATTTCACACCTTCCCAATGCTGGGATAAAAATATTTTAACAAGAGGGTGTAAAAAGAAACACTTGAATTTTAGATTTAAAATACTTTCGGTTGAACTACCATTCGATATTCTAATAAAAAAAGGCAAATTTTGTAGAGGGTTACAAAATATAGGTTTAAAACAACAAATTTTTGAACTTTGACTAAAAAAAATATAAAATTCTCTACCACATTTTGGTTTAAAAATTAAACAATAATGCTTATGAGTCAGCTTTACAGATAGTGAAGAGCTGATGTCCTCTACACTGCTTAAGACGTACTTTTCCAAGCAGTCAACCTTTAACAGGAGACCAAAGAGAGAACCAAATAGAGAAGAGTGGTGGACAGCTGCATACATCTGTTCAAGAAAAAGGTTAGACTGGGCGATAAGCACTTTTCACCCTTTGAAATCACCAGGTGTTGAAAGAATCTTCTCAGTCCTCCTACAAAAAGGGGAAAAAAATACAACTCATCCAGGTATTTCAGGCCGAACCTTGGAATAAATAGTTGACAACTTCATAAGATCAGAAGTTTTAGTAAATAGGCCTCTCAATGTACGCCAACATGCCCACAGAGAGCGGATAAGATCTACAGAAAACACCTCGTTTGAACTCACTAATACTTAAAAAAAAAAGCTATAGAGAGTTAGGAAACTGCTTTGTGTGCATTTGATAATACTTCCCATTTTGCGGTAAATAAAACCCTAGGAAGGCAGTGTGTTGTAGAGGCAATTGCAGGACCAAATACACTTAGAATCATCACAACTAGAGGCTGCCCGCAGGGACGAGTATTATGACCATTGCTGTGGAGCATGGTTGCAAAAGCTTAAGTCACTTTTTAGCTTAAGCTTGGCTTTAATTCACAAGCTAGTGAATTAAAAAAAAATGTAATTCAGCAGCTAGTTACTGACTTATGAATTAAATAAAATGCATGACTGGATCGCACGAACTTGTTCTTATGTAAAAGTACTTTAGGATTTAAAATACATTTTACAAATACAATGGCGCAAAATTTTAAACAGTTCTCGTTTAAGGAATAAAACCTGCTCTACTTAACGCAGTCGTTTAGCTTGGAGACTTCGTCTAACTTTTGCATAATTTTAAACACGTTAGACAACTCTTCTAACTGATGTTGGTTTTACAACAGAACCTAAGCGAATTTGCGTTGAACAACCCTTAATTTGACAGATACATAACTCACACAACTACAAAAACACAAAAAAAAAAGTAAAAAGAACAGACAACTTTAAACCAAATAATTTTTCGCCGAAAAAAGTACATTTTATATATTACCTCGGTACAGATTTTGATTGTTTATAAGTTATTTACATTATTTTAGATGGAAATAAAGTACGTATAAATCGCAAATTCACAGCATAAAAACTCAATTTGTTGTTGCAAGGTGCAGATTCATTTAGCTATACTCGTCTCGGCCGGTGGCGGCGGCGCGCGTGCATACATAAGATATGTATGTACCTACATACATCTTTTTTCAGATTTGTTCATCGTAGAGCACTTTCATACGATTATTTCGAATTTATAATATTCAGTTATTAAGACTATTTACAAAAAACATCTTTAAAAAATCGAATAAAACATCAGTAAACATTTTTTCTTCGATTTGCTTTGGTATGAAATGACCATTGTCAATATGGATAAAGTATACTTTTAAAAGATAAACTAGCTACTTGCTGCTGTTAAAGTAAGATGAGCTCTTTAACGTTAAAGTATAGTTTATGTCCTTTAAAATTAACAAAAAGTCGGTTCTCGTTTTATACTCAATATTTAGAGTCGACTCCCATTCTAAAATTGATTTAGAGTAGGTTTTAAATGTTTAAAATTTTGCGCCAATGCGTTCAATTGCCGTCTGATTTCCGAAAAAGTGTGAATTTACGCAAAGAAAGTTTAAAAATCTACCTCTCGTCTCCTGGTACTAGTGTATTAGTGAGGGGTTATTTACAGAAGCTGTAATTGATTTCGAATATACCCGTTACATAAAACGTATGCTACGAATGCTGAAAAAGCTATTTTTATTCACTAAGATGTGGTGATTAGTAGATTTTAAATACTAAAACAAAAACATTTAATAAAAATACAACATTTTTTGTAAGATAATAAATCTTGTTTTATTCTCCATTTAATATTCGGTATTCGGCCAAATGTTGTGAAGTATTCGGCCGAATACCGAATATCAAAAGAATAGGCCGAATGCCGAATATTCGCGGAATCTCTGATATGTACTATAGATAAATAGTTTCGTAGCCATTTTTTTTGTGTTCTATTTTGAAGGTGTATATTAATACTAATAAAAAGAGGCTGGGTGCGACCCACACTGATAACTTCCCATTTGTGGTCTTGAAAACTTTATAGGTATTTAGTTTTTTTTTCAAATAACCAAATTTTCAGCGAAACGAACTTTAGCTGTAAAATTCAAACAAACATTATTTTAAGATTGAAAAACATTTTTAATTATTTAAAGAGATTTGAAGGGATTTGCTGCACTCCTTGACATGTTCTCGGTTCCGCAATGTGTTTGTTGTTGCATTTTAACACCTCCATTGAAGAAAATGGTTTGGGTTACCTAATGTGGTTGTTGTTGCACATTTAACCCTTTAGTGAGCTCGTTAACTCGTTTCGGTCAGGTACTGTATTTGTTGTGGTAATTGGTATGATATTTTGTATACATACTTCGATCATAGAGCAGTAGATGGAAGATCGAAGTAGATGGTTTCATAGTGTAATTGTTGTTGCGGTTTTTCCGGATTGAAAGGCTGTGATCTGCACTGGATATACAATGACTCCTGTTTTAAAAATCGATGATGCTTGTGGCATACTATGATATAAGGAAATTTGCTTTGTTTTGTTGATGATGAGGATACTTAGTCGCTCATTTTATGTTTTTTTTTACAGAAAATGTGTTTAAATAATTTTAAACTTTTCTATTTAAAATGTTAAATTTCTTGTATTAATTACGAAGGTTGGTAGGTACATATTATGTACTGAATTATAGCTTTCCGTATTTTTTAATATATCTGTGTTCCTACACCTAAGAAAACCTTGAGTAGAATTTTACATTTTCTTCATGGACAAAAAGATAAAAACATATTGTGACGTTTTCTTCAATTTTACCATAGCTATTAATGGAATTTGAATATGTGGGACTTGGGTACAACTGAACAACCTTAATTACGTATATACGTATGTACAGTAAATACATTCTTCTAAAAACTAAGTTGATAATAAAATTATAAAATTATGTATTATATTATAGAAATCACTTTATTATTTCGGTTCCAAACATTTTAATTGAAAAAAAATTTAAAAACGAAATATTCAAATATAAAAGATATGGTTTGGTTATTGATGGAAGGGTACCTACAAAATATATCCGCTCTAAAACTAGATATATGTCAAATATAAAAATTTTGTTAGAAATTGTATTATGTATAAAATTAAATAATGGCAAAGTCAATATCATTGCTCGTTCTCAAGATATTCTAGTCGAAAAACAAATATTACCACTTTTTAGTAGATTTTTTTTATATTTTTGCTAAAACTGTCAATTCGATACTTGTCAAAATTTAACCATATGTTAATAATTGTATTATGTCGATACCTTCCCGTAAGAATGTACTTTTTCGAAAATGACTTTTTGATGAGAAAATATACTATATGTTAATGGCCGTTTTTTGGCCTGGGTTTCGTCAACCTATTATGCATGAAAAGGAAACTAGAGTACAAATAAAAAAATTTATCAACTGCCATGTTTTCTCATTAAAATAATGTTGCCCCCCGAAATTTGTATTATCCGCCATAAAAATTATGCTAAGCGACATTAATAAAGATCTCATTGTCGTGAGCAACAAAAAATTTTGTTAGATGTCACTTAGTTTAAACAAAATTGTCTCTTAGCACACTATGGTTCAACTAGAACTTTCTTCGTTTTTTTCGTTTCCTGAACAATTTTAGAAATGTCGCTTAGTATGCATTCTTACGGGAAGGTATCGATGTATAAAACAACATACGTTAGAAGGCACTATCGGTGTTCATTCCCAAGAAATTCGACTTGAAATACAATTTTAACTAGAATTTTTAATAGTTTTTTATTTAAAAAAAAACTATTATGTAATTCAATATTTGTCAACATTTTACCAATTGTACAAAATTATACTATGTATAAAATAAACTAAATTAGAAGTCAATATCACTAGATACTAGTTCTCGAGAAATTTGAGTCGAAAAACAATTTTTACCAATTTTCAATAGAATTTTATATAGTTTTTTATTTTTTGTAAAAAAACTGTAAACTGATTTTTTTTGAAATTTTCACCAGTTGTAAAACACATTATTTTTCGTAAAATAAAATTATTTTGAGTTTCAAATTGTTTTCCGTTCTTAGTATATCTGGGTTATGAAATTTTTTTTCAGTTTTTTTTATTTAAAAAAATAACGGTATGTTAATTTTTTTCCAAATTCATACCAAATCTGTATGACCTTATAATGAGTACATTAAATTTTATTTGAAATCAATAGCATTATTTTTTCGTGAGATATTTGAAACTAACCAAAATTTTTACTTTTTTTTTAAACCGTTATAGTGAAAAAACTACTCACTGAATTTTAATAAACGCCCTTTCAGCCTCTTTCGAAGTTATTATCTATTAAACAAAATTTATTTGAAGTCGATATCTTTACTCGTTCTTGAGATATCGACGACGAAAAATGGTACGAGAACGTACGGACGTACGAACGTACGCACGTACGAACGTACGAACGTACGTACACACACACACACAGACATCTCTCTAAAAATGATTGATATAGCCTCTAGGGACCTTGAAACGCCGAGAAATGTCAAAAATTCCAATTTGACAAATCGGACCGATTACAATAACTCCCTATGGGAAGTTAAAAATAATGCAACAAAACTATGAGATATTGTTAGATATCTACAAAAATGGGCAACTTTCAAAAAACAAATTTCATAGGGACGTTTGTTTTGACATGTCAAGAAATCGATAAAAAATAAAATTTCGTATCATAATTTTTATTTTTATAAGTTTTCAAAGTTGATACACTTCCTTTTTTTCCAAAATTGTCTATACGCACAAAAACTATTTTTTGAAGACAAAGTTAAGTAGGTAGGTATGCATATTTTTTTAATAACAATTTTTGTGTAATTAAAGATTTTTTAAAATTGTCATTTTTAAAATTGGCATATGTATATCAAATATATAAACATAATTCGGTATTTCTTACAAAATTGTCTAAATGTGCTATTGCTATACAATAATCTTTAAAACTGATAGGACGAGCAAAATGTTTGTTTGCTTAATTTTATAAAATTTTCTATGGGTAGGTATATATGTATGTATGTATATGTTAAAACTCTTATCTTCCAAAAAAATATACCTGTGTGTATGTCAAATACCAAATGTCTCATAATAGTCCAGTCAAAGCGTCATTTGACCTTGCGCGCAGAGGCATGGTCTATTTTTTTTTATGGATCGATAGGTGCTTATAGAAAAAGCTTAAAACCAAATTTGCACCACATGACAACTTTTTTTACCAAAGTTATTGCTAAAAATGTGTTTTGTGTCTCCACTATCTCCTACAAACAAAAATTAAACATGTTTTTATTCCTAATAACATTATCTATTATGTTTTTAAAAAAAAAAATGTTCAAACAAATGAAAAAAAGTTATAGTAACTTAAAATAATTTTTTGTTGTTTAAAAATCACTTTTTTGTGATTATTAAGAAATAAGCTCATTTAACGATGAAATTTTTATTTTTTATTATTAAAGTTCTTGTAATTCCCTACAATTTAAAAAAAAAATCAACGCTCTACGATGAACAAAAGCCGAGTAATAAATTATTGAACATAGGTAAGTCAGCGCACCCACGCATTTTATGATTTTATGTTTTAATTAATATCTCAGCCGCAGTATGTCGCTGGCGACACCAAAATTACAAGCTACAAGGTTAAGATATAGCTTTCCTAAGTTTTTAAATCATGAATATCTTGGCTCCCGTGTTTGTCGTAATGGACTAATTTTTTTTTAATTTGAAGAAAATTAACAGGACTATAAAACAAAAATCCAAAACTGAAAAATATGTATTTACCGTGAAATACAGTTTTTTTCTCAATAACTATGAAAAAAAGGTATTAAAAACAAGAAAAAAAACGTTGAAACCAACGGTAACTTTTTATGTTTTTGCTCAAACATATTAAATTAAATGCAAGTTGATAGAAAATATTGTTATTAGCTATACAGTTTTTTATTTTCACTTTGCGACATACCGTTGTTTTTAAATAATTTTTTTCGGTCTTAAGTCAATTTTTAAGAAAATTTCCCCTCCCACCTAAACGAAAGAAAAAACACCCCCTCCCATACGATTTTTTTTCTTGTCTTAATTCAATCTACTCGTTATAGCTTTTTGGTGCACCTTATACCAATTACCCTGTTTATATTGCCTCGCGTTTGCTATTATTATTTTTTCATGAACATTTAGGGTGTATGGCAAGGGGTTTCCACTACGCAAAGTGTCTGGCAATGAATGACGTGATTTTTAATAACATTCTGAATATAATACCAAAAAATCAGCCTTTATGATTTGACGAAAATAGATCGGTATTTTTCACATCCTTAGTACCGTTTTACTGCAAAAGCCACTATGACTCAAACTTCATAATGGTCCATCGTTCTTACCTTTGTTGGGAGCATGCACTGTCAAACTTTCAGCTTTTATAAAATGACGAAGGTCTGGCGTTAACAGGTTCTTAGACTAGAACTCAGATCTGCTATCATAATCGGCTGTGATTAAGTAAAATATTTTATCTGACATAATTAAAATGGTTAACGAACAATAAAGAGACCTCTTTTACACACTATTTTTATCTGTACCATGGAATACGATTTTACCACCTATTTTTCAGGGAATACCACCATCTAATGGGTGATTTGCTATTTTCTTTTTGGCAACACTGGTTTTGACAGCTCACGTACGTGTGTTTTGTGTCACTGTCAAACATATTCAGTTTGGTCTATAATTTAACCATGAATCGTCTTACAAACAAACAACGATTGCAAATTATTGAATTTTATTATCAAAATGCGTGCTCTGTTAAGAAAGTTCATTGCGCGCTTCTTCCAATTTATGGTCAGTTTAATCGACCTACTGAGGCGGCCATTCCAGCTATTGTGACTAAATTTCGCACCAAATTTACATTTGTTGGACATTATACCACCAACACGCTTACGTAGAGTGCGAACTGAGGAAAATATCGCAGCTGTATCGGCCAGTGTTAAGCGCGGAACAGATTGAACCAGCAACAGCAACAGCGGCCGCCATTAATTTAGAGCCAATGTATTTCAATTGTTCAACACACATAAGAACAGCAACATCAACGCCAACAGCGTCGTTAGGCCAAAGTCCTAAATTTGCTGTTGCTGGTGAAGTGTTGTCAACTTTTCCACTGCAATATTCAGTGGCACCACAATGAAAAACTTTTTTCCAACATGCAATGTCAAGCAGATGAAATGACGTTGCTGGTGGCAATGTGTTTGAGAAATGTTTGCTGGTCAGCGTGCTGTTTAGGATTTAGGTGTGAAGCCTTTTAAAATACAGCTGGTGCAAGAATTGAAGCCGAACAACCTACCACAACGCCTAATTTTTAATGAATGGGCTCTTGAAAAGTTGGCCGAAGATCCACTTTTTTATCGAAAAATTGTGTTCAGTGACGAAGCTCATTTCTGGTTGAATGGATACGTGAACAAGCAAAACTGCCATATTTGGAGTGAAGAGCAGCCAGAAGCATTGGAAGAACTACCAATGCATTAAGAAAAAGTCACTGTTTGGTGCGGATTGCGAGCTGGCGGAATCATTGGGCCGTATTTCTTCAAGGATGATGCGAATCGCAACGTTACTGTGAATAGTGATCGCTACCGTGCGATGATAACAAACTTTTTTTTGCGGAAAATAGAAGAGCTTGACTTGCATGAAATGTGGTTTCAACAAAACGGTGCCACATGCCACAAAGCACGCGTGCGTAACAAAACAATGGACCAATTGATTGAATATTTCATGCATTTTTCTGAATTGTAGGTATGATGTTTTTTTTTTTAATTTCCGATAGCTCTTAAGAAATCACTCGTTATACTTATTGGTAAGTATCAATTATTTTGTTGATTTTTTTTTTAAATTCTGCTTTCCTTGAGGAGTTTTTATTTTTATAAGTTTTGAAAGTTGATACCTTAAATTTCTTTTGTCTTACAAAATTGTCTATACGCACAAAAACTATTTTTTTGAGGAAAAAGTTTATTGAGCAAAGAGACAAGGAAAGAACTATTTTATGTGTTCCCTTGATTCATTTTCTATACAAATGAGTATGATTTGGCTTTTTTTGCGTTATGCAAGGAGAAAAACCGCAATATTTTTCGGAAGAAGGTTTTAATATGTTTGTTCTCCTTTGACTTTAAATTGTTACTTTGAATTAGAACTAATTTGGTTTTGTTCCATAAGAGTACTATAGTGTTTATATACAATAGACGCTTTTCTTTTTTAGTTCAGAGTAGAGCTGTCAACAAAGATCGAACTCTGAACCCTCTCAGAACATGCTCCGAACAAAAAATGAAATACATATCTGAAGTTCAGAACACTCTGAACTAAAAATAAAACATAATGGGCCTTAGCAACAATCAAATTAAGAGATCACTTAAATATTTAAGTAGACTCTAAACAATTAAACATACCAATAATCAATTTAATAGTCAGCTTAACGCTAAACTATAAGTTTTAAAATGAAGAAACTCGTCTTTAACTTCGTGGTGAAGTACTCGTATAAACGCCACGTTTGTACTGTCATTCTGATAGCTCAAAGCAAAAAAAAGGGAAAAAACAATTCTACTTTTCAGTTTGTCTCTGTGTTGAAAATTTCTTTTTAACTTTGTGCGGGTTTAATGAAATAGTTAACAAGTAAAATAAACATTCTAGTATTTGATTATTTCCACTTTTTTAACTATTTATAAATTTCACAAAGAATTATACTGGCGACATTAAAATAATTATATAAACAACGACGATCAGGACGGAACTCAATATTATTATTAAATTAAAACAGAATTTAAGCGAAATGTATTTCTTTGTTTTTTCAAAATACCACAAATGTCACTGCAACAAATCGCATACTTAATGGACCTATCTCGAAAAAGACTATTTTTGGGAAATTGCAAAAAAGATCTTGCTATAAGGATTTCTCCTACTTGTTGACGGATAAAATTAAAACTAATTCATGAATTAATCATGAATATTGGTATTCTTAAAGTATGATAAACTATTCATGAGATCTGAGACTTGCAAAATCCTGTATCTGTACGTAACTCAATTTTGACCTATCTGCTAATGGGTCAGTATTCCATTAAGCTTGCGAAATGTCTTTTTGACAGCGAAAGTAGTGGATTTTGCAATAGAGCGCTGTTTAGTAAAACGCGTGCTTAACTTGGTTATTGGTAAACATGAAAATTAACTCGTCTTTAAAGTTTAACCTGGTGTTTATATAAACGCGTGTTTAGCAATTAATTATTGGTTAGGCCCAATTTATTTTTTGACAACTCAGGTTCTGCTCTGAACTAAAAAAGAAAAACGTCTAATGCCGGATAAACATTGTTCGAATCCATGACAAGCATATGCAAGTGGATTGGTAATTTGGGGTTGAAGTTGCATATACACATATCAAGCATGAGTCTTCAATCTTTTGTTTTTACATCGACGGTGTGGTGAGAGGACGTTGCGCTTTGTGAGTTTTTTTTCGGCAAAATTGTGATTTTGCGAATTTCTTTGGGATTTTTTCATTCTATGCGAGTAATTTGTTTTATTTTGTCTGTCCATTTCATCATACAATTTTTGTTTACTGTTTTAATTTTTATATCTGTGGTTATGTTGTGCTGTATTCTCATCTCTTCAACGTACTATACGCTAATGAACCAATAAATGCATGATTAATCATCAATCTTGCATATACACTATTTCAATGCAGGACGCTAGATTGAAAGAAAATCAAGATTTTGATTTTGCTTCAATTCAACATCCAATCTATACGTGTGACTTTTTCACTAATACACTTGCACATGCTTGTTATGCATTTGAACAGTGTATATCCGGCATAATGATTGGATACAGCATTTGATTTAAAAATAGTTTCAACAGGACAAAAAATACTGAACGCTTCCATCTTGTGCTTTTTTGATACCATCTCTGTTCAGTAAATAGAAAAAAAAAACAAAACATAAAAACGAAAATCCCAAAAGCCAAATGTCAACAAGGAGAAATTTGACCAAGAAGTAAAAAGACGATAGAATTTTCGTGTTACTTCGCTAAACCAACTAAACAGCTGCAAGAAAAAACGCTACAGCGAGATTTTGAACGCCAGCTCAACCATATATAAAGTTTCCTGCATTCTTCGAATTCTAGAAATAAACAAAGTGTTCTTATCGCTGCATTGAAATGGAAGACGTCCGCGAAGAAAACCAATTCGTTGTGGATGATGTAAGCAAAATCATCAAGGAAGCCATCGAGCAAACAATCGGCGGTAACGCCTACCAGCACGACAAAGTCAACAACTGGACCAGTCTGGTCGTGGAAAATTGTCTCAGTGTCCTCACCAAGGAACAGAAACCCTACAAGTACATCGTTACATCAATGATTATGCAAAAGAATGGTGCTGGACTGCATACAGCCAGCTCTTGCTTCTGGAACAATGACACCGATGGCTCTTGCACCGTCCGCTGGGAGAACAAGACCATGTATTGCATTGTTTCCGTCTTCGGTTTGGCTGTTTAAAAGGTTTCTTTTCATTTATTCCCTTTAAAATATGTATTTTTCGTTTATTTGTTAATTAAAATATCTTGATATCCAAACTCGAATAGTCCCGACTTTGTTTCGGGAATTCATTGCAATTTGATGGAAGAATATTGACGAATTGATTGACTAAATTGTTAGCCCACAGAGCTTAAGAATACTTGAAGTTGCCTTGTTTCGTGTCGATATTACAATAAATAAACAATGAACTAAAAAAATTGTGCAAAACATTCAAAATCCCTGAACTGAAAATAAAAATTGAGAAAATGCATCATGACTGCAGAATTTTCGTTTTTTTTTTCTTTGATTGAGTCATCGATTTTTTGTTGGAACTTGGAAGTGGAACGCATACAAAAACAATTGCTATGGTAATGGTAACCTAGAGCAATTCTTCGGAGCGCGGTGGATTCACTGGGCATAACCTTGGGTCAAGTGCAATCCCCTTAAAGCAAAGTGTTTATTGTCCTGTAAGCCTTTTTTCTCAGATTTTAAGGTGAGGTGAACTAGTTTAATTTGCGCCGTTATAAATTAAACTAGAGTGCACGAATTGTTTCAGCAATAAATAAATTCAAATAGGGCTACAAAAATAGAACTAAACACAATAAAGACGTATCATGCTCTATAATAATGTTATAAAAAAGGTCGTACTATGTATTAAATGAATTATAGTTATAACATGGTATTTTTTAACAAATAGTTTCTCCGATGATATCAAAACGGTTGTTTTTTATTTGGGGGGGTTATTTGAAATATTGATGTTTAAATTGTAAACATATTCGCATTGAAGTAGGTATTTTGAGCGCTCAGAATTTGAATCCGATAACTTCACATTTTGACGAATTTCTTTTTTATTAACAAGTAATTTAAATTACAAGGTAATATTAAAAAAATTATAGAGCCTAGCTACGGTGACTATTGGCTTTAAGTCAATACAAATTTATACAGGGTGTCCCTTTATTAGTGCATAATATTTAAGGGCGTGATTCTTGTATATATTCTAAGAAAAAAAAATCTTTTTACAGTAAAGGCCTATCTTAATCTTAAATTTTTGTATCACATATCGATGATTTAAGAAAAGGCTTATTTTGGTGTACACAGTTAACAGTATTTGCACTGTTAGTATTAATAGACCGAGAGCCCACAGCAATTTTTGGGTGTGATTGATAACAAAAAATAATTAGCATTATTAGACAGGCCTTTTATAGTTATTTATAAATGTGAACGTCTTGCATACTCTAGTGGGCGCAATAGTGCATCAAGTATGCAGTTCTTTCCAAATTCTCAAAAATTGGGATATAAAATTTGCCATAACTTCAAAATGAACAGCTAAGTGCCCTGATTGCAAATATCGAGGTCCAAGACGTTTTGAAGGTGGCCTTCTTAGTGCATGCAAGAAGTAGCCTATTCTTATCGCGTCTGGCAGGCAGAAGGCTGTCTGTAAAACGTCTTGGACCTCGATATTTTCAATCAGGGGGCTTAACTCTACATTTTGGCAAAGTTGTTATCACAATTATTTGGTTTTGGAAAGAACTGCATACTTGATGCACTATTATGCACTATTGCTCCCACTAGAGTAACTTTCACATTTGTAAATAACTATAAAAGGCCTATCTAATCTAATGATAGAAACTTCATTTAGGCCTCAATTTTTTTAGAATGAATTCCAGCCTTTGTAATTGCATTTAAACAAATTTGATATCCTATCCCGTGCTATTTTTTTTACTTTGGGCTCAATTTTCTCCAGAAAATGCGTAATGGACACACCATGTTACTGTTTTTTTTTTTGAATGAAGGTAACAAGATTAATAAAATAAAATGCACGACTGGGTCGCACGAACTTGCTCCTATGTAACAGACTAGGAATTTTAAAAACGAATGTTATTAGAGAAAACTGTTCATAAGGATAAAATTATTTTTTTTAGTTCTTTTAGTAGTAAGAGACAAAAGCAGAATGCTATGCAAATATGAATTTATGCAAGAACAAAAATTATAAGTCGTTGTAGTGGTTTCTTAAAAAAAATCTTTTATACATATACGAACTTTTTAAAAGCTTTTTAAGAAAAAAATTTGGTACGCCAATTTAAAGTTTTTATTATTGTTCGAATAAAGATAAAACTTACAAAAAAATATTAAGCCGTTTCTGAGATATCAAATTTTCAAAAAAAAGAAAAAATATATTTTTTTTTTTTCAAAAATTCAAAAAATATTTATTTTAAAGTTTTGAAATGCAATGTGTTTTAGACTTTTTAGAGGCTTCTCTATAAAAAATTTCATTTAGATCCGTTATGTAGATAATGAGAAATTCAAAATTCGAAAAAATGGTTCTATGGTAGGTACAAGCTGTAATATCTTAATTTCAAATTTTTTTTTTTATTAAAATAAAGATCATAGAAATTAATTGGAAGAAAAAAAAATATCAAAATTCTAAGCGCCGTTTTCGAGAAAAATTCGATTTTTGAAATTCTTTTTTTTTAATTTTTTAACATTTGTATGATGGGCACCTTTATTTTTAGGTAAAATAACATTTTTTTTCTCAAATCTTATAGATTATATTAAGAAACTTTTATTTATCAAGTTTAAAAAAAATCAAGCATGGGGTTTTCGAATTAAATTTTTTTGTGTTTTTATTTTTTAAATCTGTTGAACAGTTTTTGAGAAAAAAAAATATTTATAAAATTTCGAAAAAAATCGTATGGCAGGTACCGTTATTTTTGGTCTTAAAAAAAAGAAAAAAACTTGTGGGGGGAAAAATCGGCCGAGCCGTTTAGGCTGTAGTCGAACCGACAGACAGACAGACAGAATTGCGAGACCCACTTTTTTAGTCTTCACTATCGTAATGTCAACTTTGATCAAAATCTCGAGTTTGATTTTTTTTCATCATTAAGTCGCAAGTAAAAAGCTCAATGACAAGTTTGTGGAAAAACCCATAGCTTTTATGATACAAAGGAACACCTAGAACAAGTAAAATTAAAAAAAAAAAAGATTTTTTTTTGGAAAACTTGCAGCAGATAAAAATGGGTTTTCTTATTTTGGACACGTTTCTGGTAACAGTCTAAAATAAGAGTGGTTTTCCAAGAATTTTACAATGTTTTTTTTTTTTAAATAGCATAAGGGTTTTAAAAGATGCTCGTTTATTTGAGTACCTGTGAAAACCCTTGTTTCCTTTCCTGTTTCGTAAAAGTTCTCAAAAAGAGTAAGGTTTATTTTTTTTTATAATTAGCGCGTAATCGAGGGGTTATTACTACCATTAAAATGATTATAACAGTACGATCGTCAGGAAAACTAGGAAGGGCTTAAAAGGAGATACCGATGCACATTAGTTTTAAATATTTGAATATTAGAATGGAAAGGAAAAATAGAGCTGGATAAAATATTCCACATTCGTGCAGTGCGGCTAAAGAAAGAATCTCTGTTTTTCACAGTACGTCCGAAGTTGGACTCAAAGGTAAACTGATGATCATTCCTAAAAGCGCAAGTATTACGGTTAAATTGTTTAAGGGGAGGATTGCAGATGGCTATTTAGTGCTAGAAAAGTGTTTATAAAAATAACGGTAAAATAATGATAGACATGAAATATTGCGACGGTGCTCGAGAGATGGAAATTTTTCCCTTATATTTCTATCACCTATCATTTTTAAAGCTCTTTTTTGAGTTCTATCCAAGATACACAAGTGGGTTATTGGAGCACCTGCTCAAATATGGGAATTGTACTCGAGCTTTGGACGAATATAAGCCTTATAGATTACAGCCAGATAAGAATGGGTAAAAAAAATGTTTGCAATGTCGAAGGAAACCTAAACCTTTGGTGACGTCGAAAACGAAATTAATTCTTCACTTTAATTTTTAGTTCCAAGGCAGCAGTTGACTAGAAACGCTGTTTGAAATAAATATCTACATTTACGAACTAACAAATTAATTTTTTATTTGGCTGTGCAAAGGCACTTCAACTAGACCGCTCCGAAGATACCAGGAACTTTACGAGTATTTGGAAATTCAAGTTAAATGCTTCCAGAAACCGGAGCCAATTGGAAACCAATTAATCGGCCCTTCAAACTACCTCCAAACTGAATTCTTTTTAGGCAATGTTTTACCAGAACTATTGGGGAACACTCCTCGACTTATCCAACTAGTTAGATGAAGAGTACGGTAATCGTTTGATTGGAAGAAATGGACAGTTTCACTGGCCTGCAAGACCTTCTGACCTTACAGTATTGGATTTCTTTGTATGGGGAAGAATGAAGGAACTTGTTTATTTAACCGAAATAGCAAATTTTGGTGAATTAGAAGTCCGTATTATCGAAGCGTCATCAAAAGTGAAGCAGCAGCTATCATCAAAAGAAAGGAGGACACTTTGAACAGATGTTATAACTGTTTTTGATAGGTTATCCAATTTGCTTAAACGCTATTACAGAGGCTGGTATTTCTTCTAAAAATAAAGGCCTAGATGAAGTTTCTATCATTATTACTAATAGCGCAATTACCGTAAACATGTGTCAGGCTACGCCAAAGTAAGCCTTTTCCTATATCCCCAAAATATGATATAAACATTGAAGATAGGCCCTAACTGTACATCGATTTTTTTCTTAAAATATACCCAAGAATCACGCCCTAAAGTATTATGCACAAATTCAGGGACACTTTGTATAGTTAGATTAAGAATGTCGATGAATTTATTTACATTTTCAATATTCGTGATGTTTGGAGATTTTAATACGTGATAAATTGATATGTTTTGAAAAATAGATTTTATAATGGCTTTTGAAACTGTGCAATCTTCTAGGAGATGTGCGATATTTATATTTCAGCGGGTGTTGGTGAATTATTGAGGTGTGACCGCGTCTTAGACGAACAAAGTTTAAAATTTTATGTTTCGATTGGTTTGTAGGATATTTTAGTAGAGATCTGTTTTCGTTTACTTTTTTGTAATGATGATGATATAGACTCCATTCAAATGCTTGTCTAGTATACATGTTTGAAGATCTTGTTTAGTAAATGTGTTGAATTTGTATACTGGTGCATCTTTTGCAGAGATTGCAGCTTTCTCATTACAACGGATATTTACGGGCACAGAATAATGTGGTCCACATCAGTTTAATTTTGTTTGGCATTATAATTACATAGTTTAATTCATATTTCATATTTGTTTTTTGATTTGTTTATTGCTTTTAAAACCGATAGACTAACGGGTCATATTTGTCTTAGTCGCTTGCTAAGGTGACGGCAAACGATGAATTGTTTTGAAATTTGGTTCCGGCAGTAAACATACATTTTTATTTTAAATTTGTGATGAGATGTCCGAAAATAAAGAGCAGTATAGTGTTGTTTTTTTTATAGTGAGCCAAAAGTCGACATCAAAGATTCATGTTTTATATGCCATTTTCATTAATTAGTGGGAATTAATTCTTTCTGTAAAGAATATCATTTCAAAAAGTATATGTTTGTATCTAAATACATAAAAACATTTTAATTCATACAAGCTTTTCTAGCTTTTTGGGCAGATAAACTACTTATCATCGCACCAAAACTTAATGGCCTTGCTAAAGGTGCTTCAATGCGGACAAACACCCTTAAGTTAACGTTTATCACTAGCAAGGGTGGAAAATAATCCCAGAACGACACACACAATTGGAAGCATTTTCTCCAAATTCTGGAAATAATTCGCATTTAGCAAACTCAATTGTCGGAGTTTTCTTTTCACATTTGATGCATACTTAAGCTGTCTAGCTTGGTACAGTGGAGATTGTGTCGGATGAGTGTGGTGGTCCAGTTGAGTGTGATCCAATTTCCTAATGATTTACAATAGCAAACACACAATAACAGTTTGATATCTCTACTACCTACTACATCCTTTCATATTTTCGAACTTAATCCAAACTGGATGTCTCCGTGAGAATGTCCACAATTTCGCATACTAATTGCATCCAAAGGATCATACGAGTTACAGTATCAAAATGGCACAATTCAGCGCTTATTGGCACACAGTTTTAGACTGCCAGTGGTCGCGATTTCTACCTATCAACCCTATTCTGTTATTCACGTGAAACGCATATCCGATCCACCAATTCGATTCCCTTTCACATTGCCTTTGCATTCTGCTATCCATCGGGTGAACTACATTATCCCCAATCAATTTGACAATTTACGTAAACAGCTATTCATGTGATAATCTTCTGAATCTTGGATAATTGCTTTTGATTTCATTAAAAATTCAAGTTCAACCGCTCTACCTAAACAGAAATAATTTTCTAATTTGTTTTCATCTTTATTATTTAATTTGGAAATTAACTTTTTTTTGTCCTAATTCCAAGCAGAGGAATAAGAGAATCCTCCAACAGAAAGCTTCCACCTCTACAGCGAAATGAGTCAATATAAAGAAAAGAGAATCTAATCGCTTGTTTGAGGTTTTTGCTGTAGATAATTTGCAACATGGCGTTGAGCCAGATTTGGATGCGGGCATCGCCCAGTCCACATTACAGGACGCACTTAAAGCCCACTTATATCCCAATTGGATTACTCTACAAATGACGATGGAAGAAAAACTAAAAGTAAAACTCTTGTTTAACCAAAAAAGTGGTGTGCCTGGAGTTATGTGCGTTGACGGTATCCACATTCCCATAACCCACATCTCTTTTCCATACATCAGAAAAGGCTCTTTTGTCCTTCTACCCCTAAAACTGTTAATAATCTATATTTTTTTTCAAACAAATATTTTAAATTAGGCAACAAATTAGTTTTCACTTACATTTTACTGAACACCAACCAGACAGATGATCCATTAAATAAAAAATCAGCAACATTTCATATGCGGATCCGATTTGTATAAAATGAATCCGTTCACGTGAATAACAGAATACCGCGCAATATTACCGACTTAAATACAGGTGCACTTCGAATGAATAGTAGGATAGTGATTAGTGAAAATTCAAGAAATATGTTCAAAAGGCATCAATAAAATTAAAAAGAGAAAAAATATTTAATTTGTCTTGATTGAAGTTTTTTTTTTTAATTACGGAAAAACGGAACTCTGAATATAGGCACATGGCTTGCGTATTCCGTTTTTTCGTAATCTAAAAAATAAAACAAAATAAACATTTTACTAACCCCCAGTTTCACAGTGGAAGTTTAAACCCCACTTTTGGTTTAAACTTCAGTTCAACCAAAAATTTGGTTTCACAGTCCTTGAACGGAGTTCATTCTCTAGTTTAAGTTAAACGACACTATTCTGCCGTTTAAATCTCAGTTCAACATTCCTTTCAAACATTTGAAAATACATATACATAATTTATTTTAATTTTTGATTCCTGTCACAGGTCATAACTGAAACAAAGCAAACTTTTCTTGATTGTTTTTTCTTTGATTCAGATAGAAAGAGAAAACAATTTACTTAAACTACGTTTAATGAATTGAAGTTCAGATAAGACTGTGAAACAGGAAGAGTTGAACTTCAAATTTAAACTCCAGTTCAGGTTCAGCAGAACTTAAGTTTAAACTCTCACTGTGAAACTGGGGGTAAGGGTTTTCTTTTTACAGAGCTTTTTTAGAAATTAGTTAACAATTTTTATTAAAAACTAAGAAAAAGCTTGGTATGCAACTGCTCTCATTTTAGTTTAGGTAACTGATTGTGTTTGTTGGATTTATCGCTTGAATTGCTGTTTTTATTTCCTGCTTTTGTCACAGAGTTGGATGAACTTGTTTTAAATTCATTTACTGAAATGTTTTCTACTTTGCTGTTGTGCAACTAAGTCAATACGAATGATGATTTTCTTGATGTTATGTTTAAAGTTAAAGTTCACGCATCATTTAATGGCAGTTTCCTGCATTTGTAAATGTTTGACATAAGTCATTGGGCATTATTTCGGCAACCACACCTATGATACGTGATTCGTCACAACTAAACCAAAGTGTTCCCAAATGTTCAATCGAAAAAAAAATCATCACCTCACATATAAATCTATCTTTAATTGCTTTTTCTTTTTCCATTAACAGAAGTGCCTTGCTTGATAGTGTTTGGTAGTCTCAGTATTAAGGTATTGGTTTTCGATCTACACGTTGCATTTACCAAACTTCCATATTTTAATATTTTCGCCTTCGACATTTGCAATTCTTTTGAAAGTGTATCCAAATCTAATGTAAAGTTATCACTTATGAGGAAAGCTAAAACCAAAAAGTAGCACAATGCCTTTTCACCCGTAAAACTCGATCGATAGCTGGAAAAAAAGTGTTGGATCAATGAGCTTTCATTAGGAAGTTCTACTTACAACTTTAAGATATTTGGTGAGGTAAACCTATCACGGATATCATTCTCGACTTTCTCTGTGATTTTGGAAAGTTCCAAACGACTTAGATCCTTTTGATTTGAGATAATAAGCGTTCGTAAGCCGTCCATATAGAGGATAATCTTCATCCTTAAAAGTGTAAGAGTTGACTTCGGTTTTACCTTCAAGGAAGTAATCGAGGATTTAAGAAACTCAGACGAAATCCTTAAAAAACAAAACAAAAATTATAATTTTAAATTGAACTCTCAAGAAAGCAAAAAATTTGTGTCACTTACGGAATATCTTCGATGTCTGTGCTCATAAGAACACTAACTTCTTCGTCGAGACGATCTATAAGTTCTAAAGGAATGATGTCATATACATTATAAAGGTTTAACAAATTCGTAGCCTCTTTGTTGAATTTCGGACGAATGCTGTCAATAATTCCTTCTGTGGACACTGTTTCCTCTTCAGTTATCGAGGTATTCTCAATTGTGGTTTCCAGTTGGTCATGAAATACATTGATTTTGATATCAGTGCGTTCACGTTGCTGAAGGTGACGCAAAGCTCTGCGGCCGCCGAAGTTTCGCATGATTGCTTCATATGCTGATTCTTTGGACAGCAATCCGAATTGAGTTTTTTGCTTGTCTTCGTAGACATGGTTGATGAGTTTGACTTGGTCAACCGGAAGAATACGGACCTAAAGGAAGTCAATATGATAAATTGCAAATGATTGGTAGTAGAAACAAATTAAAAAACCTTATCTGTAGTTTTGTTGCGGATGCAAACATATGTGTCCACAAGTTCTTGAGAACCACCCGAGACAGGTCCAGAATAAACACTTCCGCTGGCCACAACAACTGCACGCTTTGTTTTGTTTAATTTACAATTTACCGGGAAGTAGAGTGCAGATTCTTTGTTGGCATTCTTTAGAGCACCATTTTGAAATTTTACTAAAAGTTAATTAAATAAGTTTATAACATTTACTTTTTCCGATTGCATTCAACTCACATAAAACTGGTGTAGCCTTGTTTTCGGATCGAGTAAATACTTCATCTATGTGCGCTTTATCTTTTGACATGCCTAGTTTTAATTAATTAATTTTAAAATTGAATTTTTTTGAAATTATGGTTGTTTTTAGAATTTTCCTTTTTGGGGAGAGTGAGCAAAGAGCACATGGAGGAAATGTCAAATTGCAATTGACATTTCGCTTTGATCATCAAATGGGGCACGTCCAAGCACAAATCTAAAAATTCATACATTGGTCGCGTTCAAGATTCACATAAGCTGCTTTTAAACGAAGCAATAGGTGTGTTTTTTTTTACATTTTCAATAGGCGAAGATAAAAAAAACGATGTCTGGGGCAAACAATTCACATGTTAAATGCAACAACTAAGCGACTATGGGCATCAGCGATCCCCCGAGAATTTTCGGGGCATAATTTTTATCGAGGCTTAAAACTGTGCTACCAAAGCGATGAATTGTATACAAACGTCAGATAAAAGAAAACAAGAAGAAAATAGTTTTTTTTATTCAGTTGACGTTGACAGCTGCGCCCAAAATATCTAGTTTCAAATGTCTAGTTTCCAATAGTTCCGATCAAAAATATCTCACAATCGGTGGAAGGAGAGTATACGTAAAAAAAAAAAAAAATTTTTTTCCATCCCGGTACAACAATGGGACGCAATGAAGGTGGAATTTACCCACAACCCAAAGCCACATTTGTCAAAGAAGTGTAAGTTTTCTGAAAAAAATGAATTAATTTGTGAAAGACGTTGAATAAGAAATATTTCTTATTCTATGGTGAAAGATAGGGACGAAGGATGGAAATGTCAAAAATGTTCGATAGAAGATATGAGAAAGAAATGAGATTTGTTTTGTTTTAAAATGTCATTACCACAGCACAGTGCTGCCAAGTTTTTTTTATGCCCCGATGCGTTTTATTTATCGTCGCCTATTAAAGCTGTAAAAAAAACACACCTAATATTTCCTTGCGATTTTTAAGCCCGTTGGAGAGAGACGTGTGTGGTGGCGGGGTTACACAAAGCGGAAGATGACTCCAACAGAGAAATTAAGATTAAAAATCGCTTTCGTGTAAAAGCAGTAATAGACTGCTTTTAAACGAAGCAATATTACCTTGCGTTTTTAAGCCCTTAGGAGCAGAAGCGCATCAACCTAAAAAGCTAGGGGGGGTGTCCAACCCAAAATAATCCAAATAACCCGACAAATCCGGGGCGTAGCTAGGTCAAGCTTAAGAAGACGATGCAAACTATTCCCAAAGCCATTAACCCGACAAACCCAGGGCGCAGCTAGGCCAAACTCGCGAAGACGACACAAGCTATCCTCAAAGCCATTAACCCCACAAACCCGGGGCGTAGCGAGCCCAAGCTCTCGAAGAGGATTTAAAAAAATTAATTTCAATAGCTCTCTTGATTTGCGGTGTCAACTTTTAAAACATTCTTACCCTTATGTTACACAATATTATAATCTAAAGTCAGAATAAAAAATTTATTCAAGTTAAAGACATCAAGCACTTTGATACTGAGATTAAATTCAGTTTTTTCAATTTTTTAAAAATCCAAAGACTTTGTTGCAAAAAATCGCTTCAAATTTATACTTTAACAAATATTTGGAATAATTAAAGCTTAAATACACTAGAATTTTATTAAAAATTAGTATGTACAATTTTCAATCCAATCCTAGTGTATTTAGGCTTAAAATATTTCCGATTTTTAGCAGCTTGATTTTTTTGGTAGGAAAATTTTCAAAAATATAATGAAATCTCGGTTCGTATTAATTTTAGTACAGGGTCCCCATTGAGTAAAATCTATAGTAAAAAACTTTCTGTTTTTACAGAATTTAATATTATATACTTTATAAAATATAAACACAATAGCTGTAATAAATATTGTCCATGTCCCTTGATAGGTAAGTTATAGTTGAAAATCGTCGAACACCTCCCTCGTCTAGCTTTTTAGTTTGACATCGTACAATCGAATTTTTTTTTTATGGACGCGCTTTGAAACCGTAAATCGAGCACCGGATTTGTAAGAGTTCACAGCTTTGGGAGGAGCTATTTCTTTACATTGTCTTCTAAAGCTTGGCCCGTTGCGCCCCGGGTGTATCGGGTTAATGGCTTTGGGGATAGCTTGTGTCGTCTTCGCGAGCTTGGCCTCGCTGCGCCCCGGGTTTGTCGGGTTAATGGCTTTGGGAATAGTTTGCATCGTCTCCTTAAGCTTGACCTCGCTACGCCCCGGGTTTGTGGGGTTAAAAATGTTTAAAAATCGTCACTCGGGTGTCTATCGATTTCGGAGGGGGTGTCCGGACACCCTGGATACCCCCCCTTGTTGCGCCCCTGCTTAGGAGAGAGACGTGTGCGGTGGCGGGGGTACACAAAATTGCTGGGGTTGAAAAAATTGCAGAGTTATCGTTCTTTCTTCTTTGTGGCTTTCTTTATTTCTCAGGTATGTTTAATTTCTATTTGGCGTTCGATGAGCGAACTTCGATTAACTAAGTAGAGTAAAGAGTGCGGAGAGATATCTTACTTTCAATAGAACAAAGTTAACTTTGATTAAAAATCAAATCACTATGAAAGTTAACTTTTCTTCTATTGAAAAGGAGTCAGCTCTCCGCACTCTTTACTCTAGTGAGTTAATCGAAATTTACTGAGCGAACGCCAAATAGAAATGAAACATACCTGAAAAATAAAACAAACCACAAAGAAGAAAGAACGATAACTCTGCAATTTTTTCAACCCCAGCAATTTTGTGTACCCCCGCCAGCACACACGTCTCTCTTCAACGGGCTTAAAAATCCCAAGGTAATATTGCTTCGTTTAGAAGCAGTTTATATAGGATAAATAATTGTTTTCATTATGATGGATTTAAATGTATCTACATTTGATTTCTGCAAAAAAAGGGATGCCAAATACAGAATTCATATTTGTTAGATAGAGAGCAAAATGCAGAAGAACTTCATTTCTGTCTTATAGGAAATTCGAGAAATGCAGAAGTCAAGATTATAGTAAAAACGAACATGTTCATCTTTATTATAGCATCTTCGTCCGCATTTTGTTAATTTGCGACATTTTCACATTTTTCTATCATTTTTGTAGACGGACGCATAATATAAAAAAAAACATTACATCGAAATGGAAGAAAATGGATGTAAGTTAAATTTTCATTGCATAGTTTCGTATTAATAGGCCAACAAGTTTAAGCAGTTTATAGGAAGTAAAAAAGAATTACCACATGTGTATTATCTCCCACTTTCGGGTTTCGACATACATCTGCCTCTCTACTTTTCTGCATTTTGCAGATGCAAAAACATGTAAATCCAATTTTAGTTTTCTGAACGACCGAAACCTGATTGGATATGTCCAGTCTTTGTGCATAAATATTTAGGCATATTCGGCGTAATTCTGTTATTTTGCTATGATTTTCAATACAAAAATTTGAGCTTTCAAAAACTCTTTTACGAATTATAATTTTGGTATTCGGCATGCTATAAAATATGCTAATAAATATGATATTTACTGTGAAACGTTCAAATACAAACAATATACAACAAATATAACTAATATCTCATAAACTAATAAGAATAGTATTGCCATGTTATTCGCTGAAGCATAGGTGACAAGATCGTATTCCATGGTACAGATACAAATACACTCATATTAATAAAGATGGTTTAGTGAAGGTTCATAGTTAAGCCCTGGACTAAGTTCGAAATGTAATTAATAAAACAAATTTTCTGCTAAGTGATATTTACTAACTATGATTGAGTTAAAACCACCAAAGAAGGTGGTTTAGCGAAGGAATAAGAAATAGAATTGTCAAACTTGTTTTGTTTTATCAAAATATTAAGCAAAAGCGACAAGTTTCCAAATTAATTTTGAAAAGAAATGATAATAATAATAATGGCTCAAAGATTTGACGACTTCAAAACCGTCTGGATTTGCTGGATAATCCGAATTTTTCGATTTATAAGCCCCAATATAGTCCAATGAAAGAGCTAAGATAACGCAATGTTTCATATCTATCATATTTTACCGCTCCCCTCAAACAATTCAACCGTAATACTCGTACTTCTAGGAATGCTCATCAGATTATACCCTTGAGCCCAATTTCGGACATACTGTAAACTGCAGATATTCTTTTTTTAGCCGCACTACACGAATGTGGAATGCTTTAACCGGCTCGATATTTCCCATTCATTGCAATGTGCAGACATTCAAAACCAATGTGAATCGGTTTCTCCTTTTTAATCCTATACTAATTTCCTAATTGCTCGCACTGTGTTTAGCATTATAAGGGTATTCAAAACCCCTTCTAAGAAAAACTTGTAGCTTTTGTTGAGGCAGACCAAAATGCAGTTAGAACTTAGAAGAGGTGGAGGTTATGGCTTCTATTGGATACTGGTTTACTAATACTGATTTATATAAACATAATCTTAAATAACATTACTAATTTGACGATTGTGGTTTTAGTCAGCCTGCATTGAACATAGTTTCTTCACGAGTTGCCGAAGCTCTTGTTTTGAAAGCAATGCCGTTTATTAAAATACCCTTAACGGTTTCCGACCAAATAACAACGATAGAATAATTTAAGGTTGTAGGATTTCCACAAGACATATAGGTATGTAAGGTACTGTTTGGATGTGTTCCTCTTCAGTGCTTTTTGGAAACATTATGTAAAATAAAATTCAATTTAAAAGTAATTTTATTATAGTCTTGCAAATTGAATTGGAACTCAAAACTATTTTAATTATAAAAATGATACAATTAGTTTGGAATGACAGCTTGGTCTATCTGGCACTTTCTTGAATTTATTAAGAAAATCAAGAAAGTCATATATAACTTGTTTGTTACCAAGATTGAGCAAAAGGATGGCGCTCTTTCTGACGCACAGATGGCGCTCTTTATGACGCACAGATGGCGCTTTTTTAACGCACATAGTTACTAAGCACATCATAAATCGTGAAAGGACACTGACGTCTAAGATGTCAAAATGTCAATACTGGCCGTTTTTTAGTACATTTTTATCTCTGCTTAAATTTGTCAGATGGTGACATTAAAATCCAATTGAAAACGACAGACACAAGTTTTTATAACTATGCCCGATTCGTAATGAGAAAAGAACACGAGATGAGAGCGAGACATGATTCACTGTCACCTTTTCGTTGTTGTAAAATCGTTCCGTAATTCCTTCCTTAGGCCTGGAGCGTGAATTGGTTTGGTTGGTAAAATGAAACATGGTAAATAATAGTAAAATGAAATATGAGCCCATATGTTTCATTTCAGCAACCAAACAGATGTGAAACTGTGAAAACGTACTTCATTTATTAATTTAATTTAATTTGACGACGAGAAATGCTTTATTACGTATGTATTGGCACCTGGTAAGTTGCTTTCCACACTACCTGGAAGTCAGTGTGTGTACTGACAAATGGAGATAGAATTCTTTACGCTTTGTCGTTCAATGTATTTCCCATAAGAAAAAAGCAAAAAGGAGCTCGAAAAACATAAATTTTACTTATTAATTTTATATGAACGGGTATCAATATTATGATTTGAACAGAATAATAATATGTGTTTATTTCTAAATCAGGTGGGAAATATATCAAAAACATAATTAATCCTGTGCAATTTGTACTAAAAAAAAGTAAAGAAATTGCAAGAAAACAACAACAAATACTTAAAAAAAATGGATAACATGAATTTTTTGAATTAAGTCACAATAATAACAAAGTTTCTTACATTTTCCTGCTTTTTAATTTGTCTTTTTTATCATAGAAACTTGTTAACAAGAAAAAATAAAAATGTTCAGAAAACATGAAAACACTAAACGACGTACACCGACCGAATCGAGTTGAAAACTTAAAAGAAGTAGTATTAGTAAACTTAACTGTTTTTTTTTGTTACATTTGTTTTCTTATATTACATAGAAATTTAATTACACTTGAAAAAATTGCTGACTTAGAATTGGCCAGGCCACACAGGATTTTTATGTTTATTGGCAAGAGTACGATAACTTAGGCGCCAAGAAATTATAACGGATTTTTGTAGAACAGTTCAATACAAGCATTTTTTACTATGGGAGGGGGGGGGTCTATCTCCCCCCGTTTGGGCGGGAGGGGCAATTTTATAAAAAAGGTACTAAAATGGAAACAAAAATATTAAAAAATAACGGTAATACTTACAATTAAGTATTATACCTTTTTTTAAAGCCAATACTCTGATCTATTACATATTTTTTAAATCAAGTAGAATCTATGCACAGTTTTTGAAAAAACGAGTTTTAAACTCAAATTTTGGTGAAAAAAAACATAAAAAAAAAAGTTTAAAGTTTATTTTTTCAAAACTGCAAAGTTATATATTATTATTTTTCCTAAAATTCGTTGCTCTAATTTATTCTTATTCAAAAACTGAAAACTAGATGATTTTATGTCATCTAGTTTTTGAGAAAATTGAAAATAACTAAAACTACTTTTTTATGGGATATTTGCTTTTTTTTCTTGCTTACGCATTACGGCGTATAAACAGTGAGATATGTATGCAACCCCCCTGCCTGGGCACACTATAGGATTTGGGGTAGGTGCGAGGTTGGGTGTATCCAAGATTTCTTTTGCATTTACAGAATCTGGATTTAAAGAAACTTTGAATTTACCCTATGGTCTATATCCAATGTCTACTAAATATATGTATGTACGTAGCCCAAAGTTGCACATTTAAAATGTTCAGACATGAAAATTTAATTCATTATGAAAAATTCACATTACCTAGGTACTACTGTACGAATGCAGCAAATTTATATAATTCCTTAATTAATATGTATGTTTATTGTTTGTGTCTAACATTTTTAATGCTAATATGGTACAGGTTATTGTTTACCAAGGTCATTCGTTATTCAACCTTTGTAAGAGTGAAGTATTTTTTTCTTTGAATAAAGAATGGCGACTAAGCATCCACTACTTCATCCTAAATTAAATAACTTTTCAATATTTCAAAAAAAATATTTCAAAAGCATCGCTTTCTTAGAAGAAATTGGTCTAATTCCAACTAAAGCGTCAACTCCCCTTAACACCAACTCAAAAAGGTGACAAAAATTGTAAGAATACAATATTATTATTAATATTTATTCATCAACCAGAGCATATTATACTCTTACAGACTAAGATACATAAGTAAATATATAGTTACAAATTTGTAGGTGGGTATATAAAATTCAAATTACATTTAAATGATTTACATAGTTAATCTTTTATTTTAATAAATAACGTTACTCAATATTTGCTTAAAACTAATGATTTAAAAGTTTCTCTGGTGCAATCCATATAAAAGTTAATCTCAGAGCAATAAACCCATCTATCGGCACATTTTTCCATGGGCCTCAATATTGGCTAGAGATTCGGGAGGTGCTTGCTATAATTTTTTGTTTTGTGATCAAAATGCCTGTAAACACGGTTTTAATACATTGAACATTGAAAAATTGACTTTACTATTTTTAAGTAACACCTGACTTTTACTCACAAACTGACTGACTGAGACGCGAAATGCCATGTAATTCTACCTCCTCTGGTGCATTCTTTTGGTAACCCTAAATGATTTGCTGTACTTTACCTACAAATGAACCACATTAACATTAATCCTCAAAATGAAATCACCGTAGTTAAATACCAAAAATCAAAAATTTCATAAAAAGTAGTTTTAGTAATTTTCGATTTTCTCAAAAACTAGAAGGGACAAAACCATTCGGTTTTTTGTGTTCGATTCAGAATTAATAGTAGCATTGACCACAAAAAGTCAATTAAGCACTTCATTTTACAATTTTGAAAAAAATTGGTCTAAACTTTTTTTTTTTCATTTTTTTTAACAAAATTTTGAGTTTGCATGCAAATTTTTCAAAAACTATTGACATAAATAATTTAATTTAAATTTACGATTATAGAACAGACTTCTGGCTTTCAAAACCGGTATAGTATTTTATTGTAAGTGTTGCCGTTGTTTTTTAATATTTTTTTTTTTCAATTTAAGTCATTTTTTCTAAAATCGCCCCTACCTCCTAAACGGGGCGAGATAGACCCCCCCCTCCCATAGTAAAAAATGCTTGTTTTTAACCCTTCTACAAAAATCCGTTATCAATTTTTGGCGCCTAAGTTATCGTACTCTCCCCTGTTTATTTTATTTTAAATTAAATAGATAATTATCGATTTAAGGACAAATATTCTACCTTGAGACCAAAATACGGCTGGTCAAAGAAGACCATACAAATTGCTTCTTAACAAAATTGTTTCATCTGTCATTCACATACGATATGTTTACGATTTTTGAAGCCAAATTACAAAAGATTCAATAAGTTTCTTACTATATTTTCAACTTGATTTAGAAATTAACACATATTACTATTCTTTTAAAATCATAAAATGCATACCGGTTCATATAAGTTTGATTAGTTAATTCAATGTTTTTCCGACCCTTTTTAGCTTTTTTCTTATGGGAAATACATTGAACGTTAAATCGAAAGAAAATCTATCTCCAATTGAAGGTTCACGCGCTGACTGCCAGGTGCCGTGACTCCATGTGTCAATATCCTCGTCTACTTTCATAAGCCGTGTTTTATTGGTTAGTGAATACCCTACATCGCAAAATTTGACATGGAAAACAACAACAAACGATTAGTGAAGAAAAATAAGCTAGTATATTGAAAAGAATATTTTAGGCGCGTTTTATTGGTAATCTATATCTAGCGCAGTAATACAAGCACCAAAAAAACGCTTTATTCACTCTTTAACTCACACTTCCTTGTTCCTTCCTACTTGTGGAATTTGGAATTAACTTACACGGAACACGGATGTGTTCTAAAGATCTGTATCTCGTTTTTAAAGTGGAGTTGAAATATTCATGAAAATGCAGATTGAGTTGAAATATTCATGAAAATGCAGATCGAGTTGATTTAGAGTTTTTCTCACTGTTAAATTTGATTTAAAACTTACAAAAGTGCAAAAATATATCGCGTATATATACTGAGTATTGGAGAAAAAAAAACATAGTACTCAATAAAATGACATTGGCGCAAAATTTTAAACAGCCTCTTATTAAGGTAGTAGTATTATGCTTCTTATATATTTCCTAACTTTAAAGTAGTTTTCTAACTTCAAACATTTTTTAACTAATATCGTCCTATGGCTAGGAGCGCACATTCAATTTTTAGCTGCACAACTGTTTGGATACTTATAGAAAACAGATGAACTATTTGGTTGAATGTCCGCGCAGGTGCATATAATTATATGTTACACAAAATAGCGAACTCATTTTAGGCAATCGTTTAGTTTGCGTCAAAACACAAACTTTTTAGTTTCTTGAACCAAATAGTTGCGAGTCCGCCTAGCCTAAGGCAATTTCTTTTAATAAATTGATTCTGAGCAACCTTAAAACAATAGTTGTTCGGGCAAAAACTAAGTAAACAGACCTATTTTGACGTTTTTAAATGTTAAAGAGTCATATGAAGTTAGAACGATACTAAAAAAATAAAATAGGTATTCTGAGAGTTTAACTTCAATAAAAGTGTAAAGAAAGTTTGACGCTGTGTCCCATTAAAATTTTGCAAAATCGTTGTCTTTACCTAGTTTAATACTAAAACAGCTTTAACATCGTATTAATTCAACAAAAATGTGCATTTTTTTCAGTTGTTATATAAATTCAGCATAATGCCGCAGTTACACGACATTTTTGAACAAATGCCAGTGAACTGATAAAACATATGAATCGAAACCAATCGCCTTCGCGTAAATTAGGTGCGTTTTATTATCCACAAATCTATCTGGATCCGGATCTGGATCATCCCTTGAAAATAAAATGATACGGATCTTACTGACAGCAGTGTTATAAGCCCGTCTCTTTTTATCCTTGGATTTGTAAATTTTAAATTATGTCTTGTCTTTTATCTTTACACTATAGCTAACACTACCTTACCATAAAAAGCCATCTACTCGCCAGTGTAATAACTAATTTTTGGATCTTTGAAATAGATCCCGATAGAAAACAATATCCAAATTGTTTTTGTAATACATGTTAAAACTTAATCCAGATCCGGATCCAGATAGATTTGTGAATAATAAAACGCACCTATTAATTCAATATTTTATGACAATATTAATGGCAGTAGTGTAAAGCCGGAATTATGGTATGAATTAAAGTTTTGCATTTGAAAAAATATTTGTTCTATAAATTTCGGAGCGATCACACTTTGGATTGGTAAAGGCAAAGTATAACAAAATAAATACCAACGAACACACCCTCAAGTATGCCACTTATATTTTTTCGGACACTACCTAAGCCCCTCCTACATTTCAACATCCGAAACTCCATCTTCACTAAATTATCAATTTTAATTACTAGCTTATTTTTACTCACTAATCGTTTGTTGTTGTTTTCCATGTTAAATTTTGCGATGTAGTATATTCACTAACCAATAAAACACGGCTTTTAGTGAAGATGGAGTTTCGGATATTGAAATGTAGGAGGTGTCCGAAAAAATATATGTTGGCATGCTTGAGGATGTGTTCGTTGGTATTAATTTTGTTATACTTTGCCTTTACTAGTCCAAAGGTGAACGCTCCGCAATTTCCAGAAAAAAATATTTTTTCAAATGCAAAATTTTAATCCATACAAAAAAAATATTAATTAATAAAATATTGAATCAATTTACACGAAGGCGAAAAGTTTCGATTAGTATGTTGCATTTGTTCCGAAATGTCGTGTAGCTGCGGCTGAATTTATATGACAACTGACAAAATTTCACAAAATTTTAGTTGAATTAAGCCTAGTATACAGTTCTTTTTGAAGAAAAAAAAAATGAGTGGTGAAAAAAAAATTTTTTTCTCATGAAAAAATTTCTGTAAGTTTTTTCCGTCAAAACAATGGGATGCACATTGTTTTGCGTGAAAAAAAATCGTGGTGAGTATAAATTTTTTTTTTCGATTTTGGTTTACAGTTTGGTGAAATGAAAAAAGTTTTTTTTCGGGAAAAAACTCTCCCATAAGAAATGCATTGGTTTTTTTTTTTTAGAAGAACTGTATACTAGGCTTTAGTACGATGTTAAGGCTTTTTAGTATGAAACTAGGTTAAAAGAACTTTCCCTACTTTTTTATTGAATTTAAACTAATCGAATACCTATTTTATTTTTTTTAGTATCGTGCTAACTTCATATGGCTCTTTGACATTTTCAGACGTTAAAATAGGTCTGTTTAGTTAGTTTTTTGTCACGAACTGTCATGGTTTTAGGGGTGTTCAGAAGCAATTTATTAAAAAAATTGCTTTATTACGATTTTAGTCAGAAAACGTTTAAAATTAATAATAAGTTAGAAAGCTACTTTAAAGTTAGGAAATATATAAGATGTATCATTCTATTAATAATAATAAATTATTAATAATAGGCCGTTTAAAATTTTGCGAAAATGTCTTTATATTGAATATTGTGTTTTTTTCTCCAACACTCAAAAGAATTCAGTTTAAGGCAAATAAAATAGTTTTTTTTTTAAATATAAAAGTTCAAGAAATATAATAGTAAAATTAGGGATACGAGAAAATTTTGACTAGATTGTGGGAAAAAGGTATATTTGAATAAAGTAAATAAAACGTTTTTTTGGTGCTTGTATTACTGCGCTAGTATAGATATCCAATGAAACACGACTATAGTTTGAAACAGATTTTACAACAACGACGATGTTTCATCACGCTTACACATGACGGAAGTGGTTTTCGATCGAGAAATTTTTCGGCCACATAATTCATTAAGAAAAAGATTTTATTGTGTGTAGTAGTAGTAGTAGTAGTAGTAAAGTGTGATTTTATTGAGATATAAATAAAAATAAATTAATAATTACATAGTTCTTTGTTTACAATTTTTACAAAAAGACATTGGCTTATGCCGTCAACCGAAAAAGAAGTTATTTTATAAAGCAATAAATTTCTTTGTTGATTTAATTTGCGCGAAATAAAAATACATATATATATTTATATAGAAAAGTACAGTATCGAAATGATTCGTTTATAATTTGTTGTCGATATTTTAGAGCAGATTTCAGGTAGTTGTAGAGGATTTTCCTATTTTCCTCATTTAATATGTTTATAATTTCATTTGATGAAAGAGTATTTTTTCCCCAAGATAACCTTCGGATCGAGTTCAGGATGGGGCAGTGCCGGATTGGCCACGAAGCAAGAGTAGCAAATGCTACGGGCCCCGCGCATTTAGGGGCCCCGCGCACCAACGTTTTCTGACCATAAAAAAGTATTATTTATATATTAGATTTAGTTACAATTACTAAGAAGAAAATATTTGCACCAAAATGATCAACTAAAATTTTATTTTTCTATCTGCTGGTCATACCAAAAATCATGTTTCGCACCGAACTACACGCAAATTGGACAACGGTATGAAATGCAGGTGTTTATTGTCACCATTGATAACGTACTCACTGCTTTAGGTAAACGTATGAACAGAACAGTTATCATAAAATTGCTGGCATTTTCGGAATATTCCGAGAGCTAAAATCTCTTCCTGATTCAAAATAGCTATTTTGGCCTTTAGTCCAGTCCACAAAAAATGGCGTTTCGTCCGGGTGATCGCACATGGACTCATCAGTTGACTGTGAGGACCTTGTCAATACGCAATTTTTATTAAATTCAGTTCATCTTACATCGATTTTTTGACAAAAATCCAATGTGAACTATATCCAACCAAGATTAAAATTGTAATCATTAACGTTGGAATATTTTGCTATTTTGAATCAATAATTCAACAAGTCCATTAATAGTGAAGTCTTCTACCTGGCTGATTTATTTCAGTAGTATATAGAATTTGTATTATAAAAAGCTTCATATAGAATCAAAGCTGAGCCACGGGCAAAATATACCAACTTTAATGAATACAATTTTAATCTTGGTTGGATATAGTTCACATTGGATTTTTGTAAAAAAATCGATGTAAAATGAACTGAATTTAATAAAAATTGCGTATTGACAAGGTCCTCACAGTCAACTGATGAGTCCATGTGCGATCACTCGGACGAAACGCCAATTTTTGTGGACTAAAGGCCATAAAAGCTATTTTGAATCAATAATTCAATAAGTCCATTAATAGTGCTGTCTTCTGCTTGGCTGATTTATTTCAGTCGTATATAGAATTTGTATTATAAAAACCTTCATATAAAATCTCTTCCACCAGAAGAAATTTTGAAAAAATCTGCAACCATAGTAAGTGCTTACGCGGATGGAGGACAGTCTGAGCAACGAATTAGTGCAGTTCGCTTCAATGCTCAATTCTGATGTGGCTGGTATTATTGACAGGAGGAATCTTGAGGCTCTGGAAATGCAGGTTTACAAGCTGTTGATAAATAACTTTTTACAATCTTGTTTCCCGAACGTTGAAATTGCTTTGCGCATTTATTTGTCTCTCATGATCACCAACTGCAGTGGTGAACGATCTTTCTCAACATTAAAACGTGTTAAAAATGAATTGAGCCAACAACGTCTTAATCACCTCACTTTAATGAATTTTGAACATGATTTACTCCGAGAAGTCGATATCAACAGCATTATTTATAAATTTTCCCAAATTAAATCAAGAAAAGTTTTGTTTTATTTAATACCATAAACTTGATAAGTACCTAACCTAAAACAGTCTAAGGGCCCCTTAATAGAATTTGCTACAGGCCCCGCGCTGGCTTAATCCGGCACTGGGATGGGGCAGATACCAATGAAGTGACATATGTATATCTCCTCTGTATCGCAAGGTTGCATGCACAAAGCGCATTCTGGATTTCTGTCGTCTCTATATGGCAAATAGTTAAGATTGATGAGTTCTCCCCTGGCTTTAAAGATCGTTGATATAAAATCCAGACTGTTTCGGTCACCTCTAGATAATGATTCAGTAATCTATAGGTACTTCTTGTTGGCTTTGCTGACTTTGTTCTTTGAGCGCATTCCTTATTGATTCTTCAATTTTTACTAAGAGCATCTGAAGGGAGTCACCGAGAGATCTTCCATTGCGTTGGTGAAGTTGAACATCATGGATATCACTCAATCTCGTCCATTCAGTAAAGAATTGAAGATTCCTGTCTTTTAGAAACAAAACTATCTTATTGGTGAGTCGATGATTTGGTTGGTCCATGATTTTCCCAATATATGAGAAATGCAGCTGAAGTGTGTGTATACTCGTATATAACGTAGGTAGACCAGGGGCCTATTGCACCATCTTACAAAATTGTGATTACAAGCATTTTTTTTAACCAATTTGTAAAAAATCGAGATTTTTTCATTTGTAATTTATTTGTTAAACACAAATTTGTACTTGTGAATTACAAGTCACAAATTTGTTGACAAATAGAATGTTTCGTTGCACAAAAAAAAAGTTGTAATTGTTAATTACAAGCTAAAATTTGTGAAAACCGTACTTTTTTTTTGGGTTTCGGTTGCACCATAATAAAGCGATCACAAATTTGTTTCAGTTTGTGAAAAAATTCTACAGGTCAAAGACCGTGTGTAAATATTTCTACAAATTTGTTAACACACTCATTTGAACATAGTGCAACAAAAAATCGTATACAGGATTTGTATTTGTAGATTACAATAACAAATTTGTGGTTATAAATTGTAAACTGGTGCAATAGGCCCCTGGGCCCCACGGTCTTTCACCTGTAGATTTTTTTCACAAACTGAAACAAATTTGTGATCGCTTTATTATGGTGCAACAGAAACCCACAAAAAAAAGAACGATTTTCAGAAATTGTAGCTTGTAATTAACAATTACAACTTCTTTTTTGTGCAACGAAATATTCTATTTGCTAACAAATTTGTGACTTGTAATTAACAAGTAAAAATTTGTGTTTAACAAGTAAATTACAAATGAAAAAATCTCGATTTTTTACAAACTTGTTAAAAAAATGCTTGTAATCACAATTTTGTAAGATGGTGCAATAGGCCCCAGTTTCGAGGTGCAACATGTAGGTTGGTGTATGTTCCGGTAGTTTGAAGGTGAAATAATTTATTAAGAAATAACCCAGATATCCGTGCTTCCTGACGTTTTCAGGGAAGAGTACGAGTATATACGGGGAGAATTTAGTTTATTAAATGAAAGAATAGACTTTAAGCTATGAAAATTAGTTTTTATTTATTAAAGTTTTATTCTCGCAAGGTCCGCTGTCTCAATGCGTAGGCTGCAACCTTCGAGTTTAATGTATAGCTAAATTCTGGTTTTTCCTAATAATCCTTTGCTTATTTATACTGATTTTAAAGAACCAATTTCCATCCCCACCATTCAACCACTTGATAATGAAATTCGTCATTTCCGTATGAAAATGCATTCTTACGCAACCTCATATGAAAAGAGCGTTTTCATCATAATTCCCAACATCCGTTGCCAACACGCATTGACACCAAAATCAATTGCATTATTATTATTGCTTAAGAGTTCAATGGATCATATTTCATTTATACTGGCCCAATACAAAACACATCCAATAGATACACTTATCCATTGTAGTTCCAGATACACACAGTCAATATAGTGACCTAGTGTATTGAAGTGCCATATGATGTCCATAGAACCCAAAAACAATGCATATGCATAATTTGTCATTCTTACTTTGCCTTACTTGGAACCTTCGTACGTGGTGTTAGGTTTCACGAAGTGGCCTCTCGAAGATGACACATTAATGTGCCGCAGTGTTGTGGATCGGTTGCGCGAATTACAAAGAAAGATGACACCGTACAAGATCGTGTGTGGTATCTGGGAAATGGAAATGAATATTTATAAGATATAAGGCTGTCAGAGTGGTCGCATGTAGTGAATCACTACAAAGGTTTTCTTGATGAAATATCTAAGAAGCTTTTCTACTTCATCAAACTCGAAGATACCCCAAAATTGTGCTGCGTAGCACATAAAAGATCTCACGACTGCTTCAAATACTTTGTACTTTGCACTAGGTGCAATATTTTGTTTGCTTAGAACGTTTTTCCAGGTACAGTTTATTGCTCGCTTTGACTCTTAGTTTTTCTTGCAGATGTTTCTTAAAGGACAACGTTGAAGTGATAGTGACTCCGAGGTAGGTATCTGTATTCTTTTACCGTTTCAAGAATTTCATTTTGCCATGTCCATAATTATTCGTCTCTTGCTTTTATTGTGTTTTTTTTTTAATGAAATTATGTTTTTAATTGTTTTGTTGGTTAGTTGTGATTTTTTTCATTGAAAGAACATTCTCGGATAACGTGTCGTTTTGAAATGTCACTGGCAACTAAATAGAAATTTTTTTACCCCGGCAAAGAAGGTTTACTTCAATAAGAGACATATTTCTTCACTGGCGTGGACGCACGCATGATTCCCACAAATGGCAATCAATTTACTTGTTGTAGTAGATTTTTTAACAATTCCGCGAACATCTAATTTTTTTAATATGAACATTTTATCCGAGACTTAACTCCTATTCCATGGTTTAGTAAAACCGTGGAATAGAGGTGGAATAAGCATTTTTTTTATTATTTTGGCTGATTGTATGTAAGAGGTTTCCCTGTGCAGGGACGGGTTAGAATATTCCTGCAGCGCCTCCCCGCTTGTCGTAAAAGGCGACTAAAGGAGTAAATACATCTAGGCCACAAACAGCAAGGTGAACCTAGCGACACGTAACACCTATAAACTTTCCCAAAAGTGTGCATGCCAGTCCCTGGGTTGGCACGACTGGAGATCACCGGTGCCGTAAAAGAGAGATCAAATACAAAACTGGAGCATGCACACGTCGATACTTACAACGGATTTTGTGAATTCAAGCATTATGGAAGTACTCGTCCAAAATGACACTACCCCGCCAGGCACTACCATTGTTACACATGGTACCGATCCTGGACCGAGCAGCAATGCTCGGGTCAGAGCTAGACGGATTCCGGGGGCTAGCAAAGTAATGCCGCAGATTATACAAAATCTGAGAGTTGCGAGTTGGAACGTTGGCAGTATGACAGGTCGAAGCTTCGAGTTGGAAGAGATGATGAAAAGAAGGCGAGTGGACATCTTATGTGTTCAAGAAACAAAATGGCGAAACACGGGAAACAGGGCCCGTTTCTTGGATACGAGGACAAAAAACTATAAGATGTTCTACTATGGAACGGAAAAGGGTAAAAACGGAATCGGAATCATCCTTGCAAAACATCTATTAGGCAGCGTATTGACCATTTCGAAATCCAGCGACCGTTTGATGTCCCTTAAATTGGTGATTAAAGGAAAGTTGTGGAATATTGTCACTGCATATGCTCCCCAAATTGGATGTGAGCAGGTGCAAAAAGATGCATTTTGGCTAGACTTTCACAATCTACTTAAGGACATCCCAAAGGAAGAGTTTTTGTTCGTGGGCGGAGATTTGAACGGACATGTCGGGAAGACAAACGAAGACTATGAAGATTGCCATGGAGGCCTCGGATACGGCACCAGGAACCCTCCTGGTGAAGACATCCTGAGCATGTGCAAAACATACGGTCTTATCGTACTAAATACCATGTTCGTCAAACAAAGCCGACACCTGGTCATTTACAGCAGTGGTGGAAATGAAACCCAGATTGATTACCATTTGGTATCTAGTTTCATGAAACCCCGGGTAAAAGATTGCAAAGTGATACTAGGAGAAGCGATCGCCCACCAACACCGTCTCCTACTGACAGAATTTTTTATGGAGACAGTGAACGACAACAAACATACAAAAACTTTTGGGAAGATCAAATGGTATAATCTGGATAAGGAAAAAGGCGAAGCTTTCATTTCGAATATGCAAAACGTTCTGTATAACAACACCGATATAGTTCGAAATGAAGAGAGTACAGCACAAAGTATGTGGGATCTCCTACAGAGAACTTGCAAAGAAAAAGCCAAAACACTGTTAGGGGTTTCAAAAGGACACAACCAACAAGGCAAAGAAACATGGTGGTGGAATGATGAAGCTAAATCAGTTATAAGTAAAAAGAAAATGGCTTTCAAGGCTTGGTCGAAGTGCCCCTCTAATGATACAGAGCAAAAGTCACGCCTCGAAGTGGAATATAGAAACTGCAAGAAAGAAGCGAAGAAGAAGTGCGCCCAAATTCAAGCAAAGAATACAGAAAACCTGTATCGGGAGCTGGATAAAATTTCTACCCCGACAGCTGATGCTATTCAAGAGCTACGGCAAAACACGAATAAGTGCGCAACTATCTTCAAAATAGCCGCTCAAAGAAGAAGAAATGCCCAGGAGATTTGTTCGCCAAAGTTCATTAACAATGCTCAAGGCCAACTACTTGTGGAAGACAACGAAATTCTTCACAGGTGGCGACAGTATTGTGACGGACTTCTAAACGAACAATTTCCAAGGCTATACTTTCCAATAGCTTCACCTAACTTAAGCGAAGTATCCGACGTCACAGTCGAAGAAGTTAGTGAGGCGGTAAAATACTCCAAAAAGGGAAAAGCTCTTGGCCCAGACGAAATACCCTCAGAGTTTTGGAAAAAGATGGGAGACATCGGGTTTAGATGGCTCATGATTCTTGTCTCCAAACTTATACGAGGTGATCGCATGCCTAATCAATGGAGGGAAAGTTACCTTCTTCCAATTTATAAAGGAAAGGATGATACTCGAAGCTGTGATAATTACCGTTCGATTAAGCTGATGTCACACACCATGAAGATCGTTGAGCGAGTCTTGGGTAGCCGACTGCGAAAAATAATTAGGCTATCTGATGACCAGTGCGGGTTTGTCGGGGGTAAGTCAACCACGGATGCAATCCAGAGTATAAGAATAATTATGGAAAAACATCGGGATTCTTTGGAGGATTTGCATGTCGTATTGGTTGATTTTGAAAAAGCATTCGATCGGCAACCACGAGATCTAATATGGGTGGCCCTCAGGCAACGAGGAGTTCCAGAAACCTATGTGCGGATAATTATGGACATGTATGATGGAGCAGTTACTAAAGTAAGATGCGCAGCTGGAGTCACCGAAGAATTCGAAATCACAGTAGGTGTACACCAGGGAAGTGTCTTGAGTCCCCTGCTCTTTATTACAGTTCTTGATTACCTGCTTGAAGGCAAAGTGACGGATCCAAAAGTGCATCAGTTATTCTTTGCTGACGATGGAGCCATCATAAGTGAAGACCCGATATCCCTACAACGAGCACTTGACGTATGGGTGGATGTTCTAGAAGGAAGTGGGTACCGCATAAGCGCGAAAAAGACAGAATACCTATGCTGCCCATTTTCTGATCCACACAGGCCTATTCCAGACCTTTATTTGAATGGAGTAGTGCTTCCCAAGTGTGAAAAGTTTAAATATCTGGGGTCTATGATAAATAACGAAGCTACTTGTGATGACGATATCAATCATCGCGTAAGCGTAGGGTGGATGAAGTGGCGGGAAAATTCTGCTATCTTCTGTGACCGAAAAATGCCCCCTAAGCTGAAAGGAAAGCTCTACACTTCAGTTGTGCGTCCAGCACTCACATACGGTTCACAATGTTGGACAATGTACAAAAAGTATGAGAGTAAGCTAACGGCAGCTGAGATGAAGATGCTTCGTATGACAGCAGGAGTTACAAAGCTTGATCGAATTAGAAGTACGAAGATCCGAGGAAGCCTTCATGTTAAGAATACCATTTCCCAAAAAATTGAACACGACCGACTCAGTTGGTATTGCCATGTTCAAAGGAGAGATCCTGAGAACCCCGTCAAAAAGGCAATATCATACAACGTTCCAATTCGGAATAAAAAGAAAGGTAGGCCTAAACACTCCTGGTACAAACAAATGCAAAAACACCAGCATTCAGTTGGCCTCAGAAATGGAACAATACAAAACCGGGAGGCTTGCCACCGATTTCTGAGGTCAACCCGGCGAACCCCACAGGCGGATCACTAGTGTGAAGCAGATACGTGGGAGAGTTATGATCCCCTCGACATCGAGATCATAACAGCGCCGAAGAAAAGGAAGAAGAAGAAGATTGTATGTAAGAGGTTAATTTTTTGTACGTCGCCCATTTTTATTATGTCGGATGAAATATTTTACTTAATCAGATCTCATTATGATAGCAAATTTTAGTTCAATTTGATAACGAATTTTGTTTTCGAAGTTTTATAACATACTTTTATGAAAGTTCGAACTTCTGAATACTAATCGTAAAATATTTTTTGAGGTGGAAATTTATATCATAATAACACATGTGGCTCAATAGGATTCATTATATTTAGTCCAGTCAAATTAGTATTTTATATCTACAAACTGCGTCCAATTTTTTTTTTTGTTTCTTATAGAGTACCTATTGGAGAGTGTAAATCCAAAAAAGTTCGAACAAAAAGCGCCCATGCGTTGTCCGCCATTTTGAAAAAGGCTTTGGAAAGCGTGAACTCGATTTTCTCGGCTCCTATCATATATAGAGCTGTATTTTTTTTGTAGGTTTGTACGTTAAAATATCTTCTTTAACTTTTGCTGAGAAAAAAATTTGAAACCTCTTTCCAAAACAAAGTTATCGACGAAAAACTGTCGAGATTTTGAAGTAAAAAATGGTTTTTAACGTTTATCTCGCCTGATGTTCATCTGATCGAAAAAATACTTAAGTTGTTTTTTATAGATCACTTTATTTCCTACATTTTGGTATTTTAAAATTTTATGTGCGACAAAAACTGTAGGAAATATAACCTGTCAAAATGGCCAATATCCGGCGAAAATTAAAAAAAAAAGAAATTTACTCACGTTTGAAAATTTTCAAATTTCATTATGAAATTTAAAGAAACAGTTCAAACTCTTTTCCACACCACCACCGAGGTAGAGTTACGGCGCATTTTTTTTTAATGTGGTGTCCTCAGGAGGTATAACTCACGATTCAATCGTTTTCGAACATCAATGATCATATTAACGTTGTCAGTGCTGGGTGCTGGGATCGTCATTGGTAGTTTCTTCAATGTTTTCAGGTGAGGAAAAGTCTTCACATGGGTCTTCATTGTCCAGTAAATTTTGAAAGGGAGGAACATTCTCGCATGTTTTTCCACAGTAGAAACATAATAAGGAACAATTCAGACAGACCAGATTTCTGACAGCCACAATCTCGACCACATTGGCCCTTGCATTTGCAGGATACATTTTGCAATATGCTTTGTGGAGCTGGATCCTGAGTGGTTGTAACATGGCTCTAATCCTCTCGGAGTTCTTTTTCAACCCCATTTTAGTGGGTCATGGTGAACATCGATCCAAGTCTGTACTTGATGGTAGGTACGGAATGTGTGTTGCCGAGCAGCTGCTGCACTAGGAGGCAATGAAGATAGATTAAACTTAGTTTTTTTTTGACGTTTTAACAAAGTTGCTATATCGCAAAGAATCCAGTGACTCATTTTCCTTCCATGCGAGAATGTTCCTTCCTTGCAAAATTTACTGTAAGATGAAGACGCATGTGAAGACTTTTCCTCACCTGAAAACATTGAAGAAACTACCAATGACGATCCCAGCACTGACAACGTTAATAGTACGAGTATGATAATTGATGTTCGCACGCCTAGCCCAAAAAAAAAGGGAGATAAGAACGACATGAAAAAACTATGCCACATTGAGCTATCGATAGGCTGATATAGAAACGAAAACGATTGAATCGTGGGTTATACCTCCTTAGGACACCACATTCAAAAAAAAAAAATGCGCCGTAACTCTACCTCGGTGGTGGTGTGGAAAAGAGTTTGAACTGTTTCTTTAAATTTCATAATGAAATTTGAAAATTTTCAAACGTGAGTAAATTTCTTTTTTTTTTTAATTTTCGCCGGATATTGGCCATTTTGACAGGTTATATTTCCTACAGTTTTTGTCGCACATAAAATTTTAAAATACCAAAATGTAGGAAATAAAGTGATCTATAAAAAACAACTTAAGTATTTTTTCAATCAGATGAACATCAGGCGAGATAAACGTTAAAAACCATTTTTTACTTCAAAATCTCGACAGTTTTTCGTCGATAACTTTTTGAAAGAGGTTTCAAATTTTTTTCTCAGCAAAAGTTAAAGAAGATATTTTAACGTACAAACCTACAAAAAAAATACAGCTCTATATATTATGATAGGAGCCGAGAAAATCGAGTTCACGCTTTCCAAAGCCTTTTTCAAAATGGCGGACAACGCATGGGCGCTTTTTGTTCGAACTTTTTGGATTTACACTCTCCAATTGGTACTCTCCAAGAAACAAAAAAAAATTCGACGCAATATTTTTTGTAGATATTTCGAATTAATTAATTTAATTTGACTGGACTAATTACACTCCTGAAGTGGTATGAACGACGCGCCATCTGCAGAGGCAAGTTCATGAGTTGTAAAGAGGTGAGGTCAGTTAAGAAATTAAAAATAGGGAATAATAATGAAGGTTAAAGGAAAAGACAAGATGTTGAACAAAAAGACCAAAAGAAAGCTATTTTATATTTTCCTTTGATTCATTTACTATACAAATTGTTGCCCGCAAACCGAACAGTTCAATTGTTAATATTAATAATTTTAAAGGAAGAACATAAACTCGGCCGGCAAAACCGAGGGCATGTTCAAAAAGACCAGCTGAGATTAAGTAGGTGACCAATTAATCTTTTTATGGGATGAATCAGTTGTATTGATAAATTAATTCAAATTTGTGTACATATTTTTTGTATGGAATTACACAGCGCACGAGTTTAATGCGCATCTTTTAGTTATTTTTTTGAACTTTTATTTGGTATTATTTGCACATACATAATGAAGCAAATTCGAAAAACAATGGAGAGGGATAAAGGAAATTTGTATCTGTTTCAGTTTTGTTTTAATTCTTTTTCTTTTACACTTCATTCATCCTAGGCTAAACATGCACCTTTTAATAGCGGATTATTCTATTTATTGCCACAGGGGCGTAGTACCTGAAAATTAAAAAGGGGCACCAGTAATTTTTGTGTGTGAAAAAATTACAAACCTAAGAAGCCAAACCGACGGTGAAAATGTTTTAAAATAAAAGAATAGATTTTATTTCTGAATAGGAATTTGAAAATAATTTTATTTGCTTGGGAAACATTGCAAAATGGAGGGCTGAAGGCGAAGATGTTTTAAAATAAGAAAACTACCACTAAAGCTAAGTTTAAAATGACGATTAATGTGACGTTAACACTTCGTCCTGAAAACGATAAACAGAACTATGACGGCGGTGACGAGTTCTGCTATTTCGGAATAATGCGAAAGCAAAACCCAAACGAATTTATTGACTTTTGCTTCAAAGTATATGAAATTTAAATCGTTAAAATATATAACTGCTTCTTGTTGCTATGCTTAGTTTTTGTTATCGTCAAAATTGTGTATTGTAAGTTTGTGTATTTTTATGATGGGTAATTTTCGAGTGGATTGTTGTAACATTTGTGTTTTAAGAAAGAATTTTCTTGCTACATATGTACATCCACTCTGTTAATTACACGCCAGCTATCTTGGCACTTAGTGAAACCCAAATAGATGCAAATACTGATACCTCAGAATTTAACCTACAGGGTTATAACATAGTGCCACTTATGTTCCCACACCATGGTCTCCCGCCTTGTACATTTGCAATGGTGTTGCTTACTAGCTTCAGTCCCCTGTTCTAATACGAACTTTAAATTTATATGGCTATTAATGTATTAGTACCTCTATTTACGTCGGGGCACTGCCTCATATCAGAAAATTTCTCGTGCTATACCAACACAGTTAAAGAAAAAACTCAAAGGAAAACTGTTTGGCAATATGAGAAAGCCAATTGGGAAGGACTAAATAACTTTTTTCTAAACTTTAACTTGTCACTATGCTTCCTCCATAGTGACATAGAAATCAGTGCTGATATGATAACGGACATTATACTTCAAAGAGAATTCTCGGTACAATTATGGCTGTTAAGAGGTTATCAGGTTGAGATAATTAAGCTTCCGATGTTACAAAACATACCCCACTGAAGAAAAGCAGATAAAGTACAGGCAAGCAATGAATACCTGCACTGCTCATATTCGAAGGACAAAGTTCTTACATGACCAAAATATACGTCAAAAAATACTACAATATCCCAAAGGTAGTTCTTTTGTTTGTTCTTTTGTAAAAAATATTAAAAATTCTTCTAAGTCATGTTCCAACACTCACCGAAAAGTGTAACAAAGCCTTACATCATTTTGGAAAAACAAAGGCAATTGCACTTGATATTTCCGAAGCATTTAATAAAGTTTGGCACAAAAATGCGTGCATTTGGTATCGAAGAGTCTCTTCTTCTTGGGATGAGAAATTACTTTTCAGACCGCTCAAAACAAGTTGTATTGGACGGTTTCAAGTCTGATGTCCACAAAATGCTGGCGTGCCCCAAGGCTCCGTTTTGTCTACGAAAGTCTTCTTTATCTTCATAAATGATCTCTTGTCTATAATTTCCAATCCACTTTATTGTTTCGCTGACGATAGCATCCTCAGCTTCTCATATTCGTTTTCAGATTCACAACTCTGTTCTTCGGCTGTGGAACTGAAACGGCAGCGTATGATTAGGATTCCGATCTCGACAGCATTATACAATGGGGTATCAACAGCCATGCTTAATTTAATGTCTTCTGTCGGCCAAGCGAAATATACCACCCATGCCAATATATATGAATGACACCTGCATCAAATCAACTGAAATTTGTTCTCCTTACGATCTGGCTATGATTTATAAGACATACATACGCCTAAAACTTGAACATAACTCTCATATCTGGGCTGGTGCCCCATAACACATTTGGACCTGTTGCATAGAATTCAGAATAGAGCACTAAAATTTATAGGAGACACATCAATTACGAAAGCTTTTGTTTCTCCTTGTCTCCTGTCTTTCACTGTTCTATCGCTTTTTCTATCAACAATGTTCAATTGAAGTAGCCAGTTAAATTCCTCCCCTTAAACATTTCCGCTGTAATACTCGGGAATGCTCATCAGCTTACCATTGAACTTAACTTCGGACGTACTGTCATATATAGAGGATCTTTCTTTAGCCGCACTACTTAAATGTGGAATACTTTGCCCCTCTCGATGCATCGACATCTTCTTTACCTAAACGCTCACACTGTGTTACACCATAACATTATAAGCGTAGTCATAATCCCTCGAGTGTGTGCAAATTATAAAAAAAAGAAAAAAGGTGCGGCACAAACTTCTCTCCATTCATTGGATAGAATCCAGAACAGAGCTATTATCCCCATCTCATGAACACCGTCGATCGGAATATTTCATGTCTTTCCTTGTTTTATCGCTTATTTCACAAGCAATGCTCAATCGAAGTGTCCGATTGCATTCCTCACCTCAATCAGTTCACCCGTGATATCCCTTTTGATAGCAATGCTCATCAAATCACTCTCGAGACTAATTTTGCATCTTAACGTCAAACAAACGTCAAGCAAACATTTAATTTGAAATGTTCATCGACACCTCCTTTCTCTCCACACGCTAATTTCCCCAATGCTTGTTGTATGTTTACTCCCAATGTTACCCGCTTACCCTTAAACAGAATTGACGGGAAGAACTTTTTTATTTTTAATATAAGTTTAATTTAATATTTTTTTCGGTTTGTTTTTTCCTGCGTTTCCTATAATTTACATATTAGAAGCTCACTGGAATGGACTTAAATATATTCTTTTTTATAAACAAAAGGTCAGTTCATAATTGTTGATCATTATTTATTGAACGGATTACTCTTTATTGCTTCCGATACTTTTGTCACAATATCTAAATCTTCGTGACTTTCACCGAACTTGCGCGCATTCATTCGACTCTTTGTCATTGCAGTCATGTTACTCATAGTCATTCCATTGTAGGCGTAATGTTTGCTTTTGATTATATGAATGACTTGCTGAAAGAAAAAAGATACAAAAAATAAATTATATATATTTTTTATAGGAACACGCACATCTAGACTTCACTCACAAGAACTAATTTAATTAAGAACACAGAGAAAGTCAAGAAACTAATGCTCATTAATGCAGTCTCAGATGGAAATTGAAAGCTTGATTCATCAGTTAGACCTCGTCTTTGTCGGCTTTTCGGAAACATTGAACCAAAACTATTTTCTGCGAATAAAATAAATTTTATAGCAAAAATCGATGAAATTGTACTTCAATATAAACCAACCGATATTCATCATTAACTGATCCCGTATACTTTTTAACACTTTGATCTTATCCATAATTCCAAATGAGTTCTTCTTCAAAAGGCCCTTTTGGAGTGAGGTTAAAAAATGTAAAAATCCCATAAATGACGGAAACTTGATATCCTTATCAAAAAAAGTTCCCTTAGTGGGCTTGGGATTCTGTTGGCCTTTGAGAGTGGGCTTAAGACTTGTCCTTTTGTATTTTTCTGCATCAGGATCATGAAGGGAAATCTTGGTTTTCATTCGAACTATTTTATTACGTTTCGCCTGAGCTGGAACAACAATCTCTGCACTAGTTTTTAAGTGGCTTTCTCCAGATATGACTAATTTTTGTGAGGAGTTTGAACCCTGGAAACGTTCTCTTTGGTATTCGATCCATTCGGGACTTGGATCGCTTGAATCTTTCATCAATTGGTCCTCATCGGCGCGAGCGGTTTTATTCTGATTGTCACTAGATGTCTGGGATATTTTCACCCAGTCACCAGCGCACTGATATAAGTAAATTTGGAAAATTAGCAAAGTGCAGAGAACGAAATGCATTCTTGATGGTTTGATACAATAGCCACTTCACGTTGTCGCCAGAACTAAACTGAGAAGAAAATGATGTTGCTGTTGTCACATTGTCGTTGAGCGTTGCAAGTTAAATGTTATCAAGTGGAACCACAAGAGCGACAATTGCACCGCTAAAGTGTTTCAAATTATGCCATTTACCTACATGTTTAGGTCGAGTGCGTTTAGAATAAACAAACTTTGATGATGCTTATGAGATTTCGTAGTGGGTATTTTTTTTTGGCTTCAGTTGATGATTAAGAGGAGTAATGGCTTTCGAAAATACTCATAAACGGAATGATGTTCAAGACATAAAAATAGGGAGGCACTTTCATCAATTAGGGAGAACGGAATTAATTACGAGTACATGGTATATTTTACAACGTAACAAACAATTTGTTTGTTTATCTACATTGCTCACTTTTAGAAATCCACATAAGCACATTTCTTGATAATAAGATCTGGTATAAGTAATCGACATTTTGCATATCATACCAATATCAAAGGGCACGGTAGTGTCCAAGTTCGTGACACACCACCAACTTTTTATAGGATCAAACTTATGCGATTTTCGACCCCAATTAATTCAGAAACATCAAATTCACAATATTTGCTGAGCTGATAACTTTTAAGTATTAGTGGTTCCTGAGATATAGTGGTTCATAGAACTGTGTTTTCTTAGGACAAACTTAATGAGGCTTTTCAATAGAGCAAAACAAAGTAACGAACCTGTAACTGGGATCTTTTCAATGTCAGCAAAAACCAATATGACAACTTATGTTAAAAGAGAAATTGTGTCTGCAATTGACACTGATAAGTTTAGGAAAGACATATCAAAGATATATATACGTATTCCAACGGATTTTATTAAAACGATCAATAAAACTTGGACTTCTAACATCGTAAATAGTAGGAAGACTCCTTCTCCGCATGCGAATCTGCTGGGCTAGAAGCAACATTTCCAATTATGCTGAAAAATTGTAAACATTTAATTATTTCATCCCTAGTGGATATATTTAATGGATGACTTAACATCAAATACAAATACAAAAAAGTCTCAATAGCATTCTACACATGCAGAAGAATATTTGGTCAGAGTTGGGGTGTCAAAAACCCCAAAACCTTTGATTACATGTACACAGCTATAATAAGGCCAATATAAACGTATGCATGCTTGGTCAGGTGGCCAGTCTGGTCTAAGGAAAACAACCAAAAAAGCATGACCAAAATTCAAAGACTTGCATGTACTGGCACAACCATTGTTATTAGAGCTACACTAACGGCAGCACTAGGAATTTTTCTTTCACCAGCCCCGCTTGATCTGCTTACGAAAGAGTAGGTGGAAAAAAGTGCTTTAAGCCATAAACAGTACAATAATTGAAAGAGAGGCCACAACGTTCTTAGAACTATAATAAACTTGACAAACATGGACATTCAAACAGACTGCGTTACATTGCACATAGATTTTTACCCAATGGTATAACATATATTCCAACAACGGAACTCTGCAATGAAAACCGGGTTATTAATGCTAATCAAGTTCCGGTCTTTACCGGTGGCCTTGAAACTTACGGGAGCGTAGGGTCAGGCATCTTCTAAGATAACCCATCTATTAGCAGATCAAAAAAGGTTGCACATTTCGGCATTGTATTCCAAGCAGAAGTGCTTGCAGTTTGCGAAGCCGCCAATAGCAATATCGATATATTCATAGATAATCTGGTGGCAATTAAAGTTACATATTTTCTATAAAGTCAAACATAATAGAACCTCGGCGAAATAAGCTGAGTTTTCTCAGCGCAACGAACACAGTTATCTTCATATAGGTCTCGACCATATTCTATTGGACAAATTATTATCTTTCGCAATCGTACAGTTGCAAGAGTAGTGAAAGATCTCTATATACAAATCTGCTGGCCCGAATAGTATCGCCCCCATTGTTTTGAAAAGGTGTTCTTTTACGCTGGCAAAACCATCATAAGATCTATGGATTTTTTCCGCAAAACATTGCTTTTTATTTTTATTATTGTTACGTTTATTAAAAAAAATATTAAAACATGTTTATTACACATTTTCTGGAGAAAATTGAGCCCAAAGTCAAAAAATTAGCATGGGCAGGAAAAACGGAATATGTTAGAAACTGGTTATCTCAATTTGTTTAAGTGCTTTTACAAAGGCTAGTATTTTTTATATAAAAAAAGGCCTAAATGAAGTTTTAAACGTGAGTACTAATAGCGAAATTACCATTAATCCAAAATAGGTATTTTCTTAAATCCCCGATATATGATATAAAAATTGGAGATAGGCTCTTACCGTAGAATGATTAAATAAAATATTATGCACGAATTAAGGGACAACCTGTATATGTATAACATTTTGTAAACATTTTAAATAAAATTGGTAATTCAATTTAAATTTTTTATGATTGTAGTACCCCTTGGCATGTAATATTAAGTGCATTGGACTGTCATTTCTAGTAGGACGTGAAAGGAGTAGATATCTATATCTTGTCATGAAAAATTCTGTACTCATTAGCAGCTTAGTCTTCTTTTTACCAATAACACGCATACATAAGCAAGTCCCCATATTTAGGAGCTTAAGCATAATTGATCAAAAATCGAAAACAAAAAAAATGATTCTATGGGAAATCATATTTTTTTTCATTTTTTTTAAACTGTGGCATAGCTTTTGAGAAAAAAAAATGTTTCTTGTCTTAAAAAACTCGAATCGTGTCGGGAGAAAAATTAAAAAACTCTATCCACCAATATTAAAATATAAAAAATTGATTTTTCTATCATGGTTATGTCAAGTTTGATCAAAATTTCGAGTTCAAATTGTTTAACCAATGCATAACTCACCATATGTACTATGTAATCGTATATGTAGTATGTACATGTATGTATAAATAAATAAAAGCTGAATTTATGCTTACAAAATTTATTTCTCGCTAAAACCAGTAGTTTTAACGACAGAAATCGATTTGTTTAAACATCAAGAAATCAGTTTTCCTAAGTTTCCTATCACAAAACATGTGCTTTTGCTAAAGTTCCTTATACTAAATTCCAGCAAATTTAAAATACGAATCACCCAATACAAAAAAAAAAACTCAATTACGAACAATCCCATTCAACACAAAACCGAAGTAAATACATTATCCAATAATTGTCAAGATGGTAATAGCATACTGTTTCTGGAAATCACCAAGAATCTCAAAAACCAAACCAAACAACAACGCACTGAGGGTGCTCTACTATGTATATTGTTTAAATTCAACAAATTGAGTGTTTGGTTACGTTTTCTTGGAATAATATACTTTGGGTATAGATGACAATAAGAACACTGTATTGCCAAGGATCCTCTTTTCATTGAAAGATAGTATAGAGTTTTATGGATATTATCCGTAGCCTACGCATTTTCTTTTAGGACATTCGTGTCAAATTCTCCTTAAATCATAGAGGCAAAATGATTTTTGCTCTTTCTCTATATTTATTATATAATTTCAATGCGAAATTTATGTGGAAGGATCAAGGTCCTTATTAAAAACAATCGCACTTATATCTTGTTTAAAATGATGAAATCTGAGTTATATAATAATTCTTTGTTCGTTTTTGAGACTTTGACCATTTTATTAAAATCGAACAAGATTCCTTATATCCCTAGGATGATTGAATATTATATTTTGATGATTACTGATTAGGTTACAATAAAAGCAGCTTAATGAATAATTATTATGCTGGTCGACAAAATTAAATATTTATTTGGTGCAGAAACCAAAATATACTATTCCGGAGTTTTTCGGTGTGCTGAACTTGAATCCGAAGGTAATAATATTTTATTCTGTCACCTCACGTTTCTTGGATATTTCCGTTTTTCAATTTAAGTGTTTTTCGTTTTTCTTGGGGGGGATTTTTCATAGCTTGAGGTATTTCTTTTAACAGAATTTATAAAGGTTTTTGAGAAAACTAACTAACTAAACCGGCAAAAGCAATTGCACTAAGCAAAAGTGATGAAAATAAATCCTATTCCCAGATTGTAAAAAATGTGCGGAAGAATGAGAAAAATTCTATAAAGGAAATGCTGGAACTCATCCTGAAAAGGATTGGCCAACAAAATTTAAACATAAAACAGCTAATCGAAGAAGTCGCTCTTAAAAAACAATGATGGACAGAACACTTGAAATCAGAACTAAACATCTTTTTAGACATAGAGCATATAGACATTTGTCTGGTGTCCGAAACCCACCTTGCTATTGAACAAAGTCTTGATAATAAATTACCTAACTATACATGTTATCACGCTCTGCACCCAGCTGACAAAGCTAGGGGAGGATCAGCAATACTTATAAAAAAGTGCTTAACACACTATGAAGAACCAAAGTTTACTAATGAAAACATGCAAGTAACAACAAATACTATTGGTATAAAAAAGAAAGTATTTAAAATAGCAGCTATATACTACCCTCCGAGGCGCTCTCCAACTGAAGAAGACTATGCAGAACTCCTACATTTGTTAGGACATAACTTCCTTGTTGGTGGCGACTTCAATGCTAAACACACCCAATGGGGATCTAGACTCATAACAACAAAAGGTAAACGGCTATACGAAGCAGGCCGAAAATACAACTGCGAATTTTATTCTTCTGGGTCGCCAACATATTGGCCATCTGATATTAACAAAATACCAGACCTTATAGACTTTTTCGTAGTTAAAGGTATTAAACGAAATCATATAAGTGTCGAAGGTAATTACGATTTATCGTCAGATCATACTCCAGTAATTTTATCACTGAGCGAAGCAGAAATAATAGAAAAAAGTAATCCCAAGCTCGTGAATAACAGAACAAACTGGAACGAATTCAGAGACAAACTTGAAAGTTTTATAAACCTAAGATCCCCTATGCAAATAATTGAACAAATTGATTATGAAGTAGAACAATTTATTTGCTGGTGTGCAGCAGGCTGCAGAAGAAAGTACTCCAAATATTTCCAACGCGAGAGAAAAAGGTATAAAATATCCTATCGAAATAAAGGAGTTGATATTGGAAAAAAGAAGAGCTAGAAGAAAATGGCAAACCACGAGATTCCCAGATGATAAGGTAGTTTTTAACCGTCTTAACAACGAATTAAAAAAAAGAATCTGTGAGTTTAAAAATCAGTCACTAAGTAGATTCCTGAAAAGTCTAACGACGGATGCTTCTACCGAATACTCTTTATGGAAAGCAGCTAAGCGCCTAAAAAGACCTCAGACACAAAACCCGCCAATAAAATTTTAAGATGGTAAATAGATCGGAAACCCGAAACAAAAGGCTGATCTCTTCGCTGAACATCTCGCGAATGTTTTCAAGGCATTCCCAGCAAACACAGCTACAGATCCCTCAGAGTTTGTTGACAGAAACGACGAATGTGAAATACCTTTTGTCACGCTCAAAGAACTAAGAAGCATGTGTCAACATAAGTTGTCTAACAAAAAATCATCAGGGTACGATCTTATAACTGCTCAGGTTTTGAAAGAAATGCCTCTAATAGCCTTCAAGAAACTCCAATTTATAATAAACGCATGCCTTAAACTAAGATATGTGCCACATCATTGGAAAATTGCAGAAGTCATTGTTATACCTAAACAAGGTAAGCCACCAACAGAAGTAACATCTTACAGACCAATATCGCTTATACCAATCATGGCAAAAGTTTTTGAAAAACTGCTACTGAAAAGGCTTAGCAAAATAATTGAAGAAAGAAGACTAATTCCAAGCCATCAATTTGGATTTAGAAATAAACATTCCACGATAGACCAAGTGCATCGAATTACGGATGTTGTGGAAAAGGCACTTGAAGAAAAACAAGTATGCTCTGCTTTATTCTTAGATGTTGCTCAAGCTTTTGACAAGGTTTGGCACTTGGGACTTGAGTACAAACTGCATAGGGACCTTCCCAGGTAGTACTACGAAATACTGAGATCCTACATTACGAACCGACTCTTTAGAGTACGGTACGACCAAAATTACTCGGAACTCAAGAAAATTGAAGCCGGTGTATTACAAGGAAGTGTCCTAGGACCAACTCTGTATCTGTTATATACAAGGGATATTCCAGTGGACATCAACGCTATCATGGCGACCTTTGCTGATGATACTGCAATATTGGTGCCAGATAAATCCGTTACGAAGGCTACACTAAAATTGCAAAATGCAGTCGATAAAGTTAGTGATTGGACGCAGAAATGGCGTATCAAATTAAACGAAACAAAATCGACGCATATAAACTTTACAAACAAAAACATAAACAATGTTCCAATATTCATAAACAGTACAGAAGTACCTTACTCCAATACCGCCAAATACCTTGGAATGAATTTGGATGCAAAGCTTTAATGGAAAGAGCACATCAAAAAGAAAAGAGAAGAACTAAACTTAAAGTATAGGTACAGAAAAATGTACTGGTTACTAGGAAAGAACTCTGAACTATCTAAAAAGTACTTCAGTTTAAGTGGAGGGATTGAAGGGTACGACAGCATCTAACAGTCGTACCTGGACAAACCGCACTTTGGGATTGGGTCACTTCAACTGTTAATGTATTCAAAATAATTGTTCAACAAAATTTCGGTTGTTTCAAGAAATTTCCCTCTTCAGAGTCCAACAGCAATCTGCCAACATTTTAGAGTTCCATTTACCTTGATAACCATTTTTAAAAAATAAATAAATCACAAAACACCTTACCCGTAGTAAAAGTCATGTTTGTTGACGTCTTAGATCTTATAGGATAAAGCCTTAAAAGTAACTGAGGATTTCTCGGAGAAGAAAAGAGATTTCGGAAAGATTTAAACAGGATTTAAAAGAACAAAAGAACGAAATTAACTCAAGCTATAACAAATCGTCGGAAACAGCAACAATATTTCTTTTAATTTTCAAACGGGAATTATCTCAAAATCCTGATTTCATAGAATATATCTGACTTCAAATTCGAGTTCAGGATACAAAAAACCTTTGAAAAATATAATTTTGGTTTCTGCACAAGACACCTTGTTGATCAGTGTTATTCATTCCTCCAAATCTTCAAATGTAATTAGTAAGTCATCAAAACATAAAACTAAAAAGGATCGCAGGTGAAATAATGGATAGGTTCTGGGGTAAATTTAATTGAATTTTCATTATTGTTGAATAAGCGCTTAGGCACGTTCCACCGTGTATTGGCCGTGGTAATAATTTATGGAAATTAGTTTGTGCAGGAGAAATTTCTTTGAAATCAATTACATATTTGGAATTTCTTTGTAAAAGTGAAATTTATTATTTTAATTTCTTTTATGTTTTCTCATTTATATGAATGGGTTGGGTTTATAATTGTTAGGAATGTCAGGGATTTTTAAAATAATTAAAATATTTTCACAATAGAATTTTTTTCTGTATAACCAAACAATCAGCACCAAAATATAATTATTTGTATGGAACCCAAGCAAAATAATGGAGAAGACACTTTGTAAGTACATTTAAATAAAAGAAATTATCAGAAATAAGAAAATGTGGGTTCTTAAGACGATTTCAACGTTTTGAAGAAAATAATTAAAATATGATATTTGAAGTCTTTGCTAAAAAGTGTACGACACTTTAAAATTGCAATATTTTTTTTTGAAAACCGACTGGATTGAACAAAATTGCGTTTAATGACGATGTAAGGTATTGGCTTGAAAATAAAGTGATATACATATAGGGAAAAGGTTAAAAAAAAAGTAGAAGTTAGGTACGTATATACCTACAAGTTCTTTCAATTACACGGATAGTAAAATTAATGGATTCATTTAGTTAACGAATCCGACTAGACTTGTATGTGTGTACCCGTTTATTGGCGGGTTTCTTGTGAATTTAATTTTAAATTTTAAATATTCTTGTTTTTTTTTAATATCTGTGATTACAACCTGTGCATCTATTTTTAATTAAAATCTTAGGACACCATTTATCCGTGTTTCTAAATACAAAATCGCAAATACTGGTAAAGGTACTAGTATTCGTTTTAAAAAAATAATATATTTTCGAAAAATGTTGGTAGCTAATTCTACAAATGAAACATTTTTGGATGCATCAGCTAATCTCCCAAAAACCGTTCAACATATTCATGTGATTTTTGTATGCCTATAAATATAATCGATGTCTAAATGGCCAGATGAAATATTCGAACAAATATTTTTTTGGGTTTTTTGAAAAAAGAAAAAAACGTTTGAACGATTATTTTTTGAAATCTATATTACGAAAAAATTATAGTTGACATCCCAAATTTTTTTCTTGAAAAATTTTAAAGAAATTTTGTATATAAAAAATTACTTTAGTAATAAAACGATTTTTGAGCTTTGCTTGCATAAATTCATACTTTTCTAGAAATCAAAGCGCAATTTTATGCATCTGAACATTTTTATATTATTAAATTTATGTTTTATATTTATTTATACATAATTTTTAAAGTACATTTACGTAAGACCAAGTACGTTCGATCCAGTCGTGCATTTTATTTTTCTATCTAAAGATGGCAGCGTCAGCGGGTCCAAGGTTAATTTGAAGAAAGCACAACACTTTTTAACCTAAAAAATGATTGTTCCTCTACTGAATAAGTTAGACATAAGTTAAAACATAATTTCAAAAAATATTCATCAAAACTTTTTCAAGACATTGAATTTTCGAGGAAAAGTTTTTATATAAATTTTGTATATGCAATACTATTTTAAGTTTAAGTGGGGTTCTATGCAATTGATTTAGATGGAAATCGGTGTAGATGTTTGTGAGAAAGTCAAAAATAAAAATGTGGTTCTATGGCAGGAAGCGTTAATAACATTTTTACTTGCGACTTATAGTTACTATAGGGCCAGTTAAGCATTCGGAAAAAAATCGAACTCGAGATTCTGATCAAAGTTGACATTACTACTCGTATGATAGCGAAGACTAAAAAAGTCTCGCAATTCTGTCTGTCTGTCTGTTCGACTATGGCCTAAACGGCTCCGCCGATTTTCTTTAAACTTTGTAGATGTCATTTTTAATTTTTTTCCCCCACACGTTTTTTTTTTTTTTTTTTAAGACCAAAAATAACAGTACCTGCCATACGATTTTTTCGAAATTTTTTAAATATTTTTTTTTCCCAAAAATTGTTCGACAGAATTAAAAAATAAAAATACAAAAAAGTTTCATTAAGTTAAAGCTAAGTAATGGTTGAAAAAAATTCACAAAAAAATAGTTATTGAGGGTACCCCCCATGGTACCTTTTTTGTTTTTGATTTTCTCAAAAACGGTACAACCGATTTTGATCATTTTCTTTTGCTGAGGCTATTCTATTGCTAGTCTATTACATAAAAGCAAGTTTGTTCGACCTAGTCGTGCATTATATTTAAATCAAATATGCGAAAGTACACAGATTTTTTTTTTAAATTAAGATCTTCAGAGTCGTTATCACGAGATAAATAATTTTTTGTTTGATTATATGACAGTTGCCGTTTTCTTAGAGTTTAAAAGACTACGTATTGTGGAACCGACTTTTTTCTTGTTCTCTATCATCCTTATGTAAAGTTTCATTTAAATCTCAAGTCCGAAAATAGAATATAGGTACTTGTATCGCAAGATATGCTGAAAGATTTAGACACCATAAAGCAAACAAGCTTCATGGTTTAAAGAATTTGTATTGTTGTTTTTATTATTTTTTTTTTTTTTTATTTTTTTGGCTGGATATTTTTTGCGACAGGACATATTAATATCTAATTTCCAAAAATATTGTTCCAAAATTATCATAATTTTCTTTCATGTTTTGTTAGATCACTCTATGCAATGTTATTTTTACTCCTCGCAAGTGCTGTTAAAAATTAAAAAAATTGGTCTTATGTCACTTTACAAAAGCGACATTAGACCAATTTTCAAGAGTTGGCCTTAAGTCACTTTTGCCAAGTGACATTAGGCCAATTTGGCCCTATGTCACTTTTAACTGTTGAATCTGGACAGAAGTAAGTATTTGAAAAAATTGCAAAAAACGTCGGGCCGACGTTATGGGTTTTCTTGGGCACGCTACAGTACCGTGGGTGGCCCGCTTCGCGGGTTTTCAGGATTTTAATTCCTTTTTCGGGGCCCAAGAAAACCCAGAACGTCGGCCCCCAAAACAATTATGTATTATACCAATCTAACGGCAAAAACTACTTTTTTTTATTTTTAACAAAACATTTTATGTTTGGCCTTAGGTCACAAACAGTTTGGCCTTATGTCACTTTGTAAAAGCTACATAAGGCCAAGTCCTAAAATTTGCGTTTTTTTTAATCAAAATTTTGAGTTTGAAATAAATAATATAATATAAGTGCAGGATGAAAGAACAGATTTCTGGCTTTTAAAACCGTAATTGTTTTGCATTTTAAGTATTGTCGTTGTTTTTTAATATTTGTTTTTTCCATTTAAGACGTTTGTTTTTCTAAGCAGAGCGAGATAGAACCCCCATCCCATATTAAAAAATGTTTTGTATTTGACCCCTCTACAAAAATCCGTTATCAATAATAATTCATTAAAAAAGTAAGTATACGCCCGAGTGTATCTTGTTTCACATAGTAATCTGCTTTATAATTTCTTACCATTTTAATAAAAGATGTTAAACAACTTTTCGATACAATTGTTGAAGTTCTTGTGTTGTGGTTTAAAAATCCGTTTCTAGTAGTAAGAATGTTTAATAGAATGCTGTAAAGTTTGTAGCATTACCAAAGTATAATAAATTTCCTTGAAGTCATTTACATTATTTCACACTACTAGAAAACGTGAAATTCAGAATGAAAATTTAAAAAATCCTTCACTTCATATCCTTTTATTTAGTAGAATCTTATGGTAGTAGCTTAGACAAAAGTCGTCCATAGTTATTGTTTTAGTTTTGAGATATTCTTCTCATCTGGCTCTGGAAAACATCTTTCTTGATCATAAACTAACGTCAGTGCAGCAAAAACCTACCGCTTTTTTCTTCATATTTTGTTTATATCATTTTTTACTTCCGTTACTATTTGAAAATTTATGAATTTGTAGGGAAGACGAAAAAAGTGTCAAGCCAAGCTGTCGGACGCACTGTATATCGTAAACGCCTTGGCCGATATTTTTTTAAAACTTGTTAAATAGCATTTATAATTTTGTCCCCTAACGTGTTTTTTCTAAAAAATGGTTAATAATAGTACGTCTCATATGGTACCTAATACAAAAATGTTTAAAAATGGTTTTGTAGAATCGTGTTTTTCCCAAAAGCGGCAGCTAGAATCTTAGTAATTCTTTTTATCAATAACGAAGAGAATTATTTTATGTCGAAAATCATCATGAGGGACGAGGCGCGTTTCCACTTAAGCGGTTACGTCAGTAAGCAAAATCTTCGTTTCTGGAAGAGTAATATCCAAGTGTGAAGTGTTATTACACCCACTTAAAGCCCTTTTGTGGTGCGCCGTTCACACAGGAAGAGTGATTTGGTCGTATTTTTTTGAGGAAGCAATAACTGTAACTGAAGCAGTTACTCACAAGTAGCACAAAATGGTATAATTTCGGTATCACATTTCTTAATTCATACTTTATTCCTTCTTTATTAGGTATGTAAATTTATGCCTACTTAATTCCATCTTAATATGATCTTTATTAGGTATTGTTTTAAAGAACTTAACATGGTGTATTTACTTCTACTTAAAGCATTCTTAAATACTTCTTAAATGGGCATTTCTTAAATCGGTTTTTTTTGTTACTTAATTCCTTCTTTAATCCTTCTAAAAACATTCCTTTTTTATTTTGGTATTAAATCGGTATTTTTCAGATTCTTTAATACGTATTTAAGTCTTCTGAAACAGTATGATTTATAACGCCGTTTTCGTACTTTTAGTTTTAGATGGAAAGCAAAATGTGTAAACCGAATTTATTAAATCTTTAAAAAAAAAGAGATTGTTTCATTATTGAAGACAAACAACAATTAAAATAGCATTTGTGACGTTAACAATCAAAACGGTGCTAAAGGCACTTTTTTCAAAATATGGAGTGTGGTATACCAAAATTTGCGTATCAAAGAGAGCTATAGAATGGTGGAAAAATTGTATTTCAAAACGGTCTAGTTTAGAAGTTATTACTATTTTAATGTTGAGTTAAGGATAAAAACGAGGCTATTTGTTATTTTTTAACAAGCTATTTTTCATACAATGCTTGTAATTTTCAAAACAGCTCTATTTTTCCCTAAATGAAATCAAATAGATAGGATTGTTTTTCAAAAGGAGCTAAATAATTTTGGGCGCTAAAATTGTTGACCCTTATAAAAGGATCTTTAGTTTACCTATCGTATTCTTTGTTATCATTGTTAAATAAGTTTTAATGAATTCCAATAAAAAGAACTTTTCCTTACTTAAATGTTCTCTTATTTTTTTAATTTTACAGGCATTTACTTATTTTTAAAACGCGCTAAATATATTTTTAACAAACAAAACTGCCTAAAAAAAAAACATTTCACTAAAGGACGAAAACAAAAGGTCCCTTTAGTATTTTTGTTGGTCAATCTAATAAAAAAGACTTCTACAAATTTTACAAAATTTACTGCATTGAATTAACTTAAATATTTTAGGAGTTATAGTTTTTCGCCCTTTTGCACGGTTTCATGTTCGTTTTTTTAGCCTCTGTTTGATTGTTAACGTCACTTTATTTAAAATGTGACTTTTTTGATGACATCCGTGTATGTAACTGACAAAATGTCCATACTTTATTCCTTCTTTATTGAGTAGGTGTGCTAATTTATGGCTACTTAATTCCGTCTTAATTTCGTCTTTTTTAGGTATTGCTTTACAGAACTTAACATGGTGTGTTTACTTCTACTTAAAGCATTCTTAAATACTTCTTAAATTGGCATTTCTTAAATCGGTTGTTTTTGTTACTTAATTCCTTCTTTAATCCTTCTAAAAACATTCCTTTTTTATTTTGGTATTAAATCGGTATTTTTCAAATTCTTTAATACGTATTTAAGTCTTCTTAAAGAGTATAATATTAAAAACACGAGAGAGTTATTTGAGTAGCACTTTGAGACAAGATATTTTAAGTGTCACAGTGGCACAATAGGTAGAGCACAAGCACGGCAAGCGAGAGGACTCGGGTTCGAATCTCAGTGGAAGCACAAAGGTAAATTAAAAAAACTAACTTTTAAAATTCTTTCATTCCAGCAAAAATTCACATAAAGACTAGAATATAATCAACAATAATAAAAAAACAAACAGATAATAAAAAAAAATTTATTTTTATTGTTTCTAATAATTTTTTTAAGAATTGCCGTAGCTCTTTAAGAAGGAGTTAAGAAGTATTTAAGAAGATGTAAGGAACTATTTAAGAAGGAGTAATGAAGTATTTAAGAAGAATGATATCCCGATTTAAGACCATTTTAGACTCAATTTATCTTCTTATTTCCTTCTATCGGACCTCCCACTTGCGCCTTTTCTCTACTTAATAGGAACTTAAATCCGTCTTATAGAAGATGTCAGATACCGATTTAGAATTCTTAAAGACTTCGTTAAGTAATTCTGTGCTACTTGTGGTTACTGGCGAACCCTACAGAACCATGATTAACGACTTCTAACAGCCAGAATTCGATAAGCGGGGCTTTGAGAACATGTGGTTTCAATATGACGGTGTAACCGCACACACAGCACGATCCACAATTTTGGCGATTTAGCATGGTCAGCAAGACCGCCCGATCTTACCATCCCATGCAGACTTCTTTCTTTGGGGCTACTTGAAGTCACGGGCTTATGCCAACAAGCCTCAGATAATCGCAGCCCTAATCGCGTATAAAGTGTAAGCAAAATATTGGAAATAAATTGATTTTGTTTTTAAAATATTCCAGTGAGGAAACATCTGGAGGAAGGTATACAGCAACTGGATATGTTTTTTGTTAAAAACATAGACGCAAAATTTTAAACAACTTAGTACTAAGGTATTAGTATCTTAGTATAATATGACACTATTTAACAATTTGCTAACTTTTAAGTAGATTACTAACTCATTATTAATTTTAAACATTTTTTAACGAGTATCGTGCTACTCGTAAGTCTTTTTTTTTAATAAATAGTTGCTAAACACACCTAAAGTATTGGCAGTTCATGCAAGAAAAACTAAGTTAACAGACCTGTTTTGATGTTTTAAATATCAAAGAGTCATATGAAGTTGGCACGATACTAAAAAACTGAATTAGGTATTCGATGTTTTTAACTTTAATAAATAGATACAGAAATTATGATGCTATGTCCGATTAAAATTTGCCAAATCATCGTTTTAACCAAGTTTCATACTAAAGTAGCATTAACATCGTACTAATTCAACTAAAATTTTGCGCCATAGCTTCTTAACGATATAACGTAAGTAAACAATTAATAAAAAAAATTTAAGAAAAATAAAAGTTTTTTTTAATTTTAAACTTTTTTTTAACCATCTGGTTATCCTTGAAATTAAGATTTAGGAATATTTTAAAATAATAATTATGTATTATATTTTCTTTTCAAATTAATTCTTTTAGGTATGTTTCGTTTTTTTTTTTTCGAAAATTGACCCTGCCAAGCGAAATTAAGACCCTCCCGTGAAATTTTTGCCAACTAAAATTAAAAAATTCTCATCAACCTGTTAAGGTATATTTGCTTGGATGCCTGTCCCTTTATCACGACTGACGCAAAAGACCCACTGCAATACAATTTAACACTGTAGATTATTTAAAGGTAAATCTCATTAAAAACATTTTTTAAAAGCATGAAATACATTTTTTAACTGCATAAGTTCGCAATTTTAAATTGAGTTTGAAAAAATAATAGTTTCTTTGATATTTTTTTTTTCAAATTTAACAACAAAATTTGACCAGACCTTTTTAATAATGTCTAAATTAAATGTAAATTTCTAACTATAATGTTTGAAAATTTTCTTAAAAATCAAAAACCATTTTTTGATATCTATTTAGATATAAAATGCTTCTGTATTTAAAAATTGAATTGACTTAGAAGACAACAAAATATTATCAACATGCTTGAAGCCGTTTAAGAAGATTTTCATTAATAGGTTTTCAATACAATACTATTTAAACTTTCGGGGTGCTTGAACCGTTTTTGAGAAAATCAAAAACAAAAAATTGTTCCATGGGAGATACCAACAGTTAGCTAGCTTTAACTAAATTAAATTCTTTATAAAAAAAATATTTATAAAATTTCGAGAAAAATCGTATGGCGGATACCGTTATTTTTAGTCTTAAAAAAACGTGTGGGTTGAAGATTTTAAAGATGATATATACCAAATTTAAAGAAAATCGGGCCGTTTAAATTTTCTCTTGCTTTCTCAACATCAAGTTGAAACGTTGACAGGTCAAACCAATCAACAGTCCATACTTAAATTCGTCGACGTAGCCTCTTTGAGTAATTTTTATTAACATTAATGCCTCAATTTATCCAGATTTTAAAACGAAACATGAACAATTTTGAGCCCAAATTCAGAATAAATATTGAAAATTAACTAAAATTACATTAGTTCGTTATAAAATAGAAATTTAATAAAGTATTAATTGTTTATGAACCTATACTCTGCCAATAAGATCTATGTTTAACCCTCCCTCCTCTAAGCTCTTTTGATCTCAATGCTTAAGTAAATTCAACTCCAGAATGTATTAAAACACTCACAATCTCTCTAATAGCCAATAGTTCTCATCTACTTATCGCCAATTGGCCTAATCGGATTTATTAGGTTTTCCATTATGATCTCTCAGTCCGCTTAGTGTAGGCAATCAAAGGATTATATCTCTTTTATATAATAAGAGTTATATATATATAAAATAGACATTACAAAGTTGAAACACGACTCTGCCCACTCCTCTAAGTATGTTCGGGAGTAAATTTTACTAAAGAGTTTCATCTTTAGTAGTTGGGTTTTTGGCCTGGGTTTGAGTCGTAAAAGACCTTTTTTTAAATAATTATTCAAATAATAGGCTTAACAAAAAACTTTTTCATATGTACACATATTTTCATTTCAGTTCCAGTTTCCGGAACACTTTGCTTAACTTGGAAACAGCCTTTAGCAATTGACAATTAAAGAAGAGAATTCTTTTATTGTAGTAAGTTTTTGATAAACTACACTTTACTATTCCGCGAACATATATTTTTTAATGTTAAGGTACTTCGGCTTTTAAAACTTTTAAACTTTTCAGAAGCTTAAGGCTAGCCGCGCACTAGCAATTTTTAGTTGCGAAACTGCTTGGTTCGAGCAACTAAAAAGTTTGTGTTTTGACACAAACTAAACGATTGCCTAAAATAAGTTCACCATTTTATTGAACATATAATTATCTGCAAATTCACCGACATTCAACCAAACAGTTCATCTGTATTCTATAAGTAACCAAACAGTTTCGCAACTAAAAATTGCTAGTGCGCGGCTAGCCTAACATGGATAAAAAAATGGCATCATAATAGGTATCTAGGTGGTTGTGGAATACCCCCAATATATAATTCATTTATCATATTAAATGCAATCACTACCTTTATAAGGAGAATCAAATGATTAAGTTAAAATTTTAAGAAATGATTTTAAGCAGATGTTGTCAACCAATTTTAGTAAGACTTTGTTTTTCATACTTTTAGCATTCGCTTAAAAATAAAATGCACGACTGGGTCGCACGAACTTGCTCTTATGTATAAGACTAGGAATTTTAAAAACAAATGTTATTAGAGAAAACTGTTCATAAGGATAAAATTAATTTTTAAATTCTTTTAGTAGTAAGAGACAAAAACATAATGCTATCCAAATATGAATTTATGCAAGAACAAAAATTATAAGTCGTTGTAGTGGTTTCTTAAAAAAAAGCTTTTATGTACAAACTTTTTAAAAGCTTTTTAAGAAAAAATTTTGGTACGCCAATTTAAAGTTTTTATTATTGTTCGAATAAAAATAAAATTTACAAGAAAAAAATTTTGAGCCGTTTCTGAGATATCAAATTTTCAAAAAAAGAAAAAATAGATTTTTTTTTTTTCAAAAATTCAAAAAATATTTATTTTAAAGTTTTGAAATGCAATGTGTTTTAGACTTTTTAGAAGCTTCTCTATAAAAATTTTCATTAAGATCCGTTTTGTGGATAAGAGAAGTTCAAAATTCGAAAAAATGGTTCTATGGTAGGTACAAGCTGTTATATATTAATTTCAATTTTTTTTTGTTAAATTAAAGATCTTTAAAATTAATTAAAAGAAAAAAAATTTTATCAAAATTCTAGGCACCGTTTTCGAGAAAAATACGATTTTTGAAAACCATTTTTTTTAATTTTTTAGCATGTGTATGGTAGGTACCTTTATTTTTAGGTAAAATAAATTTTTTTGTCTCACATCTTGTAGATTATATTGAAAAACTTTTATTTATCAAGTTAAAAAAAATCTAGCAAGGGGTTTTCGAAATATTCAGTTTTGAAAAAAAAATTTTGAAGTTTTTTTTAAAAATCCAAAAAAAAATTTTTTGAAAATTTGAGTACACAATTCTATTCAAGTTTTTGGGGAGCCTTAGCAAAAAAAAACTGATCAAAATCGGTTGTGCCGTTTTTGAGAAAATCAAAAACAAAAAAAATGGTTCCAATAACCATTTTTCTGAAAATTTTTTTCAACAAATACCTAGCTTTAATTAAATGAAATTTTTTTGTGCTTTTATTTTTAAAATCTGTCGAACAGTTTTTGAGAAAAAAAAATGTTTATAAAATTTATAAAAAAATCGTATGGCAGGTACCGTTATTTTTGGTCTTAAAAAAATCAAATCAAAAAACATCCGGGGGGAAAAAATTAAAACGCATATCTACCAAGTTTGAAGAAAATCGGCCGAGCCGTTTGGCTGCAATCGAACGGACAGACAGACAGACAGACAGACACAATTGCGAGACCAACTTTTTTAGTCTTCGCTATCATCGTAATGTCAACTTTGATCAAAATCTCGAGTTCGATTTTTTTCCGAATGCATAACTTGCCTTATAGTACCTATAAGTCGCAAGTAAAAATATATATAGTCAGATGTCGACTCAACTCAACTGAGCCAAACCATTTCGATGCAAGTATTAAATTGGATTAGACCTTAGTTCATGCCCATTTTAGCTCTTTCTTCTAAGGTAATACATAAGTGTTCGATTAATACAATTGATGGAAATAAAGTTAAGATGTGGTGTGTCGATGGTGGTGAGGGGCCCCTCAAGGCGTGGAGCCGTGTGCAGTGGCACACACAATGAACTTGCGCCACCTCTAATTCTCGACCAACGATTCGTAATAATTATGTATCTTCAACAGCCCAAAATCATTTCATTTTCCGAGACATTTAATATAAATATTTGTATCTATATTTAAAGAACTGGAAATGTTGAAACAACAAAACATCATTAAATGGCTAAAAGACAATTCGTGTGAACCTTTTTCCTAAAATAAAAGTCAATGAAAACATTTTTCTTTTATCCGATTAAAGGAAAATTCTTCAAAAAAGTAAATAAATAACGGGATCCAAAAGAGAGAAACATTTGACAAAGAATTCGTAAATTTTCCACATCACCACACATTTCTGTGAAGATTCGATTTTCAAATTATGTTCCAATATGTATCGACTTTGACATTGTACGATAAATTCGTTCACTTTGTATTCTTCTAAATGGTTATGGCTTCGTTATTTGTTTACCTTCTTTTTTATGGTTTACTGATTTTATTTACGCTCAACGGAATCCACCATTAACTTTGAACCGATAAAATATCCTCTGAACTGTTTCTCTTATTCGACTTATGCAATACCTCAATTCCTGATTTATACTTATGTAACTTTCTTTGAATTTCAAAATTAGTTTGAACTCTGTTTTAGTGTTCTAAAGCTACAGAAGATTGTGATTTTGAAGAAGGGGGTGCGAATTGGATCAGCCGAACAATCATACGCAATTACATTTAAAGCTTTTGTAAAACAGGTCTTTCTAATTTGGGAAATTAAACCAAGCAGCTACGAGAGAAAAGGGAAGGTGATGGTGAAAGGCGTTAGCAATTCTAAGTTACCCAATCGTTAAGGTTTGCGCCTCTACCACAATATTAAGTGGAAATGGTGAATGAAAGCAAATTAAAATGTTCCTTTCCAACAATCCACAACAAAGAACAAATACCGCCCTTTCATTGAAATCATCTGTCAAACCCTCAAACGATTTTACGAATGGCAAAGCAAGTAAAAAGGTAATGAATAAATTTCCATCAATAAGTTCAAAGATTTACTTCTGCAAAAGTGTCAGCATTCGGGATTAAAAAGGAATACGATGTGGGTTTCGAAAATTGTTTTTTATGAGACAAACAATTTTTTTTTTTTAAATATTTAGAGTTTTGCTTGTTTTATCTGTCAAACGCATTCTTTATTTCTCGATTCTGCAATGTGTTTGCGGTCTCCTGTATGGATATTAATAGTATGAGTGTATTATTTATGTAGGTATGCACATACATGCCGTACTTAACTTTTGAGCACATAAGGCCTCTTAAAGTCAATGCCTTCTTCTAAGCCTTACATACCTCATGTTTCGTTAATTTTTTTCAATAATATTTTGTCATATTTGAAACGAAAAATTATTAACAAAAAACCACCTTATTTTCTCGCACTAAATTATTTCAACTTTAAAACAGAAAATTAAATAAGAAAAAATAGTATTTGCCGGGCAAAGCTTTTTGCTTTAATACAGCTGCACAGTGGCTTTTTGGTTGCGAAAATCATAGGTCTTAAGCGAATAAAGATATAGTTATCATTTTCTACTGCCAAAAAGAAATTTCCAAGGCTATACAATTTGTGAATTTTAAGATAAAATATTTACAGGGTTTTTAGAATCTTCTGCTGAAATACGACCTTCTTCTTTCATCTTGTTCTTTTTTAAATAACTGAAGTAAAAACAGAATGTCAAAAAGTTAGTGCTGGTGCATCAAAAGGCTTTTTCATTTTTCTGCACATTTATACTATTGCAAATGTACAGTGGCCCAAATAAAAGTTTCTTTTTAAAAATGCAATCAAATGAACAAAATTAAATTTTGTCCATGTATTATGGCTTCATTAGTAAAAATTAGTAGATAGAAGCAAACATTCTCTTTAATTATGGAAAACAACGTCGTTCAAGTAGCTGCCTCGGCTGGCTTTGCTGTAGCGCATTCATTCTGTCACCCCAAATTTCCAAGACCTGATGGTTTCCGTTGATTTTCGATTTTTGAGCTTTGTTTGCATAAATTCATACTTTTCTTGAAATTAGACGGCAATTTCATGCAGTTGAACATTTTGGTCTCATTAAATCCATGTTTATAAAATGTATTTAAAATTTCAAAGTATACTCTTACATAAGAGCAAGTTCGTTATTTTATTTTCTATTATCGTAAGCGGTTGCACTGATATTACTCGAATTTTTAATATCTCACAAAATAAAGAAAATGGGGCATATTCATAGTTCTTCGATAAGTTCTGATTTCGTCTTTGCTAAACTAAACTCCAGTTTATGTTATTCATAGACAATTAAAACCCATTTTTAAACGATAACCTGGAGTCTAACAATAGACACGACAGAAGGTTTTTAAGCTGTTTTTAACAACTCTATAAAACGTCAAACATAAACAGAAAAAAAATCAAATTCCGAATTTTTCGGCGCGAGTGATTTGGTTTCAAGTATTTTTTATAAATAAATTAAAAAAAAAAACAGAAATGTCACTTGATTTCGATTCTATTTCTTTGATTTGTCGTTCCTTGTTTGATATCTGTTTTCGGCGTTGGCTAAGAACATTTACAGCTTGCTTTCTTGTCGTTTTTGGAAGTTGCTTAAGCTTCTTGATTGGGCTTTCATACTCCTCCTCCACTTCCTGGTCGGATAGGTGTTTCTCTTGGTTGTGATTGTTAAACGATATTTTGTTGCAATATTGAATCGTCTTTCACTTCTCCTGTTCCAGGTTCATACCTATTGCTGTCAATTAAAATTTAATCCTCAAGGAAATCTTCTGCCATACAATCTCTACAATCATTTCTTCTTCAGTTGGCTCTTTAATAACATTACAGCTGTTTTGTAATTTCGCTGTCAGTGTTTTTTTTGGCAGATTCAAGGAAAATTGTAGTAGAATATTCGTATACCTGTTTCTAACTAAACAGAGCTGCCAAATTCTTTATGAATACCACCTATTTCAAACCTGGGTCTTAAATTTAGACTCCGGTTCAGTTAGACTGGGGTTTAAGATATGACTATGAATATGCCCCAATAAATTTTGCTCAATATGGCTGCAAAGACATCATAATAAGAAATCCAGAAAATGCTTCAATTCATCGGTATCTCCATAGAAAATTTTTTTTATTTTCGACATTTTTCGTAGACGGATCAAGCAATTTTGAACAAATTTAATATTTCCACAACAAATTTGTCTTGTTCAAAACATTTATTAACTTCCCATAGGAAGTTATTGTAATCGGTCCGATTTGTCAAATTGGAATTTTTGACATTTCTCGACGTTTCAAGGTCTTTAGAGGCTATATCAATCATTTTTAGAGAGATGTCTGTGTGTGTGTGTGTACGTACGTTCGTACGTTCGTACGTTCGTACGTTCGTACGTGTGTACGTTCGTACGTCCGTACGTTCTGGTACCATTTTTCGTCGTTGATATCTTAAGAACGAGTAAAGATATCGACTTCAAATAAGTTTTGTTTAATAGATAATAACTTCGAAAGAGGCTGAAAGGGCGTTTATTAAAAGTCAGTGAGTAGTTTTTTCACTATAACGGTTTAAAAAAAAAGTAAAAATTTTGTTTGGTTTCAAATATCTCACGAAAAAATAATGCTATTGTTTTCAAATAAAATTTAATGTACTCATTATAAGGTCATACAGATTTGGTATGAATTTGGAAAAAAATGAACATACCGTTAATTTTTTAAATACAAAAAACTGAAAAAAAAATTTCATAACCCAGATATTCTAAGAACGGAAAACAATTTGAAACTCAAAATAATTTTATTTTACGAAAAATAATGTGTTGGACAACTGGTGAAAATTTCAAAAAAAAATCAGTTTACAGTTTTTTTACAAGAAATAAAAAAACTATATAAAATTCTATTGAAAATTGGTAAAAATTGTTTTTCGACTCAAATTTCTCGAGAATTAGTAGTGGTATTGACTTCTACTTTAGTTTATTTTGTACTTAGTATAATTTTGTACAATTCGTAAAATGTTGACAAATATTGTATTAATAGTTTTTGTTTAAATTCTAGGGAAAACTTGTTAAAATTGTATTTCAAGTCGAATTTCTTGGGAATGAACACTGATAGTGCCTTCTAAAGTATGTTGTTTTACACATCGATACCTTCCCGTAAGAATGTATACTAAGCGACATTTCTAAAATTGTTCAGGAAACGAAAAAAACGAAGAAAGTTCTAGTTGAATCATAGTGTGCTAAGAGACAATTTTGGTTAAATTAAGTGACATTTAAAAAAATGAGATCTTTATTAATGTCGCTTAGCATAATTTTTGGATAATACAAATTTCAGGGGGCAACATTATTTTAATGAGAAAACATGGCAGTTGATAAATTTTTTTATTTGTACTCTAGTTTCCTTTTCATGCATAATAGGTTGGCGAAACCCAGGCCAAAACGTGGCCCTTAACATATAGTATATTTCCTCATCAAAAAGTCATTTTCGAAAAAAGTGTCGCTTAGTACATTCTTACGGGAAGGTATCGACATAATACAATTATTAACATATGGCTAAATTTTGACAAGTATCGAATTGACAGTTTTAACAAACAACAACTTATACATCAACAATCTCAAATTCAAATCTCTTTAAATAATTAAAATGCTTTTCAATCTTAAAATAATGTTTGTTTGAATTTTACAGCTATAGTTTGTTTCGCTGAAAATTTGGTTATTTGAAAAAAAAACTAAATATAAAGTTTTTAAGACAACAAATGGGAAGTTATCAGTGTGGGTCGCACCCAGCCTCTTTTTTCTTCACAACTTTGTACATATATTCAAAGTTTTAATTAAAAAATGATCAGCTTCACTATTAAACCTTTAACATATCTTGTGAATATTAGCTTTCGAAAAGTTTTTGAATATTGAAGGTTCAAATCTAATCTGAAAAGCATTAAATTATGTCGAGATTCAAGGCTTTAATAAATTGCTTTAATATTTACAGTAAGATGTGAACTACTGGGCCTTAACGGAACAACATATAATGGCAGTTTCAACCGAGTTTGTAGGTTATTCAATCCAATGAAAATTACTTGCATTATATGTATTAGTGAATGTCCAACTTTTAATATGTATAGCATAATTTGAATATCTACATACAACAAATTTAAACTGAATGTTAAATAACTAAAGTAAATATATGAAGTTTTATTATATTAAAATAAAACAACAAATTAAATGTGCTGAACACGTATCCGAAGTCAAAAATATTCTACAACATCAGGTTTTTGATATATTTCCGTTTGCAAATATAAAAAAAGGTTGTGTGTACCTTCGCACGCGCGGTAGAAGAAAAACTTCTTTTCCCTCAAGCAAAGCCTCTGTAAGATTCTAACCAATAAACGTACAAACATATTGTATTTTAAAAACATGTCGCTGTCTTTGACTGATAACATGTCGTTTTGACATGTCACTGACAGCTGCATAGAAAATTTTTTAGCCCCAACGCTGGAAAAGAAGTTTTACTTCAAAAATTGATTTTGTTTTTGCTGTTTTCGGGGTTATGCTATAATTTGAGGTGATTTTTCGCATCATAATCCGCAACGGTTTCTGAAGGAACTAATTTTCTTCTTTTAAATTCTGTTTTATTCTTTTCGATATCTCTTTTATTCTCCGAGAAATCTAAATTTGAAGGTAAATTGTTTGACGTAATTTCATTCATTCTTAAAATAAAAAAAAAATATATAAAATATAAAAATGTATTAAATCTCAATTAATTTTTAAGAAAATCTATATTTCTCGCTTTGTTGGAATACGTTGCTTCTGGAATAGGAAATTGCCAAGATGTTAGTACTCCAATTGCCTTGGTATCATTTTACTATTGAATTGAATTGAATTGAATTGAATAAGTTATTTTATTTATTCATTCATTTAAATTGGTAGATGTGTACATTTTCATAATTATTTTAAAGAACAAATTAACACAATCAAATCAAAAATTATAAGTAATAGATCTCATAAAATGTTCTTCAAAACCAAGATTATACTAAACAATATATACTACCTGTAAAAATGAATAAAATGGATACACTCTATAGCGAAGCAAAAAGCTGACGCTAGTATTGAATGTACCAGATAACAAAAATTAAACCAAAGAAAATTAATAATTCATTAGTGTGTGTGAGGTTTATGCCAAATATATGTATTATATACTTATATACTTTCTATTTGATAGGTGTTGAAATTAAAAAGCCAAGATTTTGTTTTAAAGAGAAAGTCTTCTAATTTTCTTAAACGTCGGATGGAATCAGGTAACTTGTTAAAAATTGTAGGAGCCACTACTGTAAAGAACTTTTTGAAATGAATTTTTTTATAAGAAGGGACATTGACGTAATTATTGTAATTAATACGTAAATAATGCAAATCATTCCTTCTTATGGAAAGATGTCCGCTCCTTATAAAAAATATCTTCAGAACCTTATAGTATTGAAAAAATATCTTGACTAAACATTTTTACGGTTTCTAAGGAAAAATGTAGACTACTCCTTACAAGTAGCAAAAATCAAGTTTATCGACTCTTTAAATTTTATAGAAGAAGGTTTAGAACTAACTAAGGCTTTCCAAGAAAAGAGATATCGGAAAGATTTAAGAAAATTGGAAAGAAGATAGTTGGTTCTTTTAGAAAGCCTACCTCGAGTTTTTTTTTATAATCAACACATGCTCGAGGGATTATTAAAAGACCAATGTTATCACAGCATGGGCGATGGAGAAATTCGGTTGGACATTGGTCTTGAATGTTTGTAAATTGAAATGGCAATGGAAAATTGCGGTAAATTAGTCCATAATCGTGTTGTACGACTAAAACACAAATCTCTATGTTCGAAAAATCAATATCATGAAAACGAGTAAGCGATTGTATATTGAAATTATTTCCCAAAATGTTAATTATTGAATACTTAGAATTGGCATTCCAAATTAAAAAGAAAAATGTTAGAGAAATTTCTTATATACAAAATTAATTTAATAATAAAACGGTTTTTAAACATTGTTTGTATAAATTCATACTTTTCTAGAAATCAGACGACAATTTTACGCATTTGATCATTTTGCTATTATTAATTCCATATATTTATGTATACAAAAATTTTTTAATTCCGAAGTACTTTTAAGGGCAAGTACGTACGACTCAGTCGTGCATTTTATTTAAATTATATTTCTTTTCACAAAAAAAAAATCCATGTGATTGAAAACATGTGCTAACGATTAGCTCCTATTATTATAATATCGTTTATGGTTAACACTTAACTTGAAGATGTCCCTCGAGCAAGAACATTTTAAAAAATTTATTTGAAATATAATTCGTTCAGAAAGAGGGGAAGTATATATATATCTATGTATATGACTGCAAACATATTTTTACTCTTAAGTACTTCTATATCAGCATACTGAAATGAAGAGATATCCCCTCCGCATATGGGTGCGCGGAATGACTTTTACTTTGGTCCTGGGATTTTGTTTTTATACAGATTGTATCCCGTCATTCATTCATAATATACATAAGTAAACCATATATTTGTGTTGTGTAGAGTAATCCCTTGAAAGGTTTCCCATCCAAAAAGAAATGAATGAATCAATCAATATTTTGATAAAAATCCATTTTTAGGACTTTTGGTAGCTAAAGTAACAAACGGGGTTTATGCAAAAGTTTTTTAAAAGGTTCTGTTTGAATAACGCTTGAGTTGAATTTTATTCATTAATACAAATATTTTTTGGTTTATTTTTAAAAGTGTCTCATTCTTTGCCTTCATTGTATCTTAACCTTTATCAAAAAATTGAAAAATTGTATATGATATTTTCAGTAAGCTTATCGTTTTTATTCAATTCGATAGAAAAGAAATTCTATATAATTGATGATTTATTGCACAAATATTTTATTATTTAGCAAGTTCAATTTTCTTAGATCCCATACAAATTTCCGTCGTAAGTTTGCTTCAGCAAAAAGAAGTCCTGTGTCTCTTTTTTATTAATCCGATTTCTCAAGATGGAAAATACTTTTCCAGATCCTAGATCCTATTAGAAAATAATGATGACTGGCTATTATGCACCAGAGTTGAAAATTCTTGCCCTTTTATTCAAGTCTAAAAATGGTGGTTTAGAAATACAGATGTAACATTTTATTAAAATTAAAATTTAAAGAATTAATAAGAAAGAATAAACGCAAGCGAAATCGTTGGTGGGTTCTAAAATTTATTTTTTGCTTTTTTGTAATTTTTACTGAATTATATATTTATGGTTCATAATGAAAATATTAAAACATATAAAATATAGAACATATTCGACTCTATTTTTCTTCAAAATTTTTGTGATTCAAAATTATGCTTTCTAGATTTTTCAAGTTCAAATTCAATTTTATTTGCAGTTTAAAGCTTAAATTATTTACATATGTATTTACATAATATAACAGCCTTAGAATTTTTTTCTTTACATCTATAATATCTTCAATAAATTTATGACAAAGCTTTTAACATTACAAAAGAAATATATAATATAACATAATATTTAAGGGAAAACACTACAAGAAAAAAACCCTTATGTAATACTTAAAAACTAAAATTGCACAAAAATCCAAATTTACTGAAATATGTATGTAGTACAGGTTGAAGATTAATGGCCAATTTCATAAACAAACACTAAAAGCACTTTTATCAAAAATCCTTTTAAATTTTATCAGTCCTCAAATATTTTAAGTTTCACCAATCTATAAAAGGGAAATTTCAGGGAATTTGTTGTTAAAATTGAGTTCTCTTCACATCCCTGGAAAAAAGAATTTGGTTCTTTCTTTCTAATAAGCGCAATGTATGAGAACAAATGAGAAATCGTTATGTGTTGAAAAAAAGCCAAGAAATGCAAAAAAAAAATGCAAACAAAAATATTTGGAAAGATCCTGTGGGATAAGCAACTTAATTTAACTTAATAAGCACTTATTTTTTTTTTTGCACTGATGCATTTGTTTCGGTTCCAAATGACGCGACGACCAAAGAAATTCAACAAACAGATTCACGATTCACAAATGCTTTGCAAAGTCGTAACCTATTTCGAAGTCAGTCTGAGAATGGATTCCTTTTCTTATTCCTGTGAACCCGGAATATGTGTGGCACTTTATCATTGGATGAAGAATTTTCAATATTTTATTCGAAATAAAAAACATATTTTAAATATTAATAAACCTATCCACTTTGCATTTTCAAAAATTAAAAACTAAAATGTTGCAAAACAATAATTTCAGCTGCTACCTGTATCCAATTGTTGTGAATGCGTGATCTACATTTGATGACATTTCAATGACATTTTTAAAATTTAATGAGCCAAAAATGGGCATTTAGTTTATAAGGGTGTTTAAAAGCTTGTTTAATTTAAAAGCTTGTTTAATTTAATCTCATTTTAAGGTTTAGAAGCCTGTTAAATGTTTTAAAGTCCTTCGTGAAATTAGCCATAAGTATAAGTTCATTTTCTGAGTAAGAACATCTTAAAAAAAAACTTTTCTTGTAGTTTAAATAGAACAAATTTAATTGGAATGAAATTTGCTCTATTGTGTATACTGGAGTACCATAATTTAGCACCGGTTGAAAAACAGTTTTGAAGATTAAGATTTTATTATGCATGCTTAGTTTAGATTTTCTATTAATGAATGGCTATAGGATCTTAACTAACAGATTGATTTTATGGTTTGTAATAGATAGGGCAGTGTCATCTGCAAACCTGGCAAATTCAGTATTATTTTCAAAATGAGGTAGGTTCGACATAAAAATATTGAAAAGTATCTGTCCAAGCACGGAGCCTTGTGGAACTCAGTAACAAATTTCTTGCATGGAAGACTTCGCAATTCCAGTGGGCACACAAAATTTTCTATTTTTCGAAAAGTTCCAAACAATTTTTATAAGTTAGCTAGGAAAATTAAAGAAAAAAGAGTTTCTTTGTTTAGTAACGTACCAATGCAAAATCGAATGCGAAATGAATTGAAGTTTTATAGTTTAAAAAAAAATTAAATATTTAAGCATCTTTAACTAATTAACTAGGGTCAAATAGCTGATACAAATAACTGAAATATTATTATCATAATCGAATCATTTCCCAAAGCTATTTATTTAAATAAAACCTTATTATATTTCTATTAGCTCGCATATTGATACAATCAGACAACTTCTTGAATTTTTATTCGATCAATTCCAGCGGAAGTCACGTTTCTTCAATATAAACAAACACCTCCAAATGATAAACAAACTTCAATAGAGTCACTATCCCTATCACATATTCCCAAATTGTATATTCCAATAACATGAATAATGAATATCAATTGAACAATTCTATTCAAGGAAGGGAAAGTGCCAGATTTATTTTTATAAACGAGTATAAAAGAATCTGACTAGAATATTGAGCAAATAGTAAACATTATGCAACCCTTATCCAAGATATGGTTAGACTTCCACGGAGAACTATGATCCAATCACTAGCATAAAAGAAAACCAAAAACACGTCGGCCTTGAGCTGAATTTTTAATATGTACATATTTATGTACATATATTGAAAACATATTAAAATTTCTAAATATCTTGTCGGAAAATGAAATAATACATTTTATTTAGGTAATATCAAAGACATTTAATTAATCCACCCATTTTATTTTGCAAAAATCATCTGAATATTGTTCAAGAACCACTTTATGTGGAGTTCAAAACAATTGACTCACTTAGTCGAAATATTGGCTTAAAAAGAATAATATATGTACATATGTATATTTCAACAAAATAATACATTTTAAACTTTTAGAAGCTTCTGCATAAAAAGATACATCGATATGATATAGACCGTTTCCAGAAAGTCGATAATAAAAAAAAAATATCCTATGGTAGGTATAGTAAGAAGCTAAATTTTTCATTGAAGCGCAAAAAACTCGAACTCGAGATTTTGTTTTTCTAACTTGACTAATATTTACATGAACGAACAAAATTGTAACCCCACTTTCTGTTTCACTTTCTGTTCACTTACAACACAAACAACTGAAATGAGTCTATAGTTTTGAGTATACGACCCTGATAAGTTTTTATTTCAATTATTTTATGACCAAACACATCTGTTCCGATAGTTTTTTATATACAGTGCCTGTGCCTTGCATAAGTACTCGTATAACCGCACCTTGTAAAAATGAGTTTTGTAGAAAATTTAAATGAGAATGACACCTTACTATTTTTTTTATTGAATGGCATCACTAATCAAGTATATTGAGAAGAAAAAAAAGTTCCGTTATTTTCTCTTCTGTTGTTTAAAAATTAAAAACAGATTTTTATGTATTGCAAAAGTATAACCGCACAATGCAAACCTCTCTGAAGCTTCATTCAGTTATGTGCTTTGAAATGACAACAATGCCGCTTGGTACACATTTAAGCGATGCTGAAAAAGGTAAAATTCAAGCTTTTTGGTTAAGTGGCCTAAGCTTAAGGGCTATTGTTAGAAAAATTTCAAGATCCGATCCTGTCGGCCGAAATTTTTTCCAAGATCCATAATCTTATGGGACAAAAATAAGACCCTGGCGTCCGCAGAAGCTGGTACAACGCAATAAGAGGCGTTTAATCAATTGTGCATCCAATTCGATGCATTCTTTGCCGGAAGTTCGTGACGAATCGGGGTTAGGAGTTTCGGTTTCAACGGTTTTTGGAAAACCGTAAGTAACATTCCATTAATTTACACTTAACTCTTGTTATTCCAAATGGCATAATTCACTGAATGTTTTTTTTTAGATTATTTTCAGTGAAGAAAAAAGTTTAATCTTGATGGGCCAGATGGTTTCAACGGATATTGGCATGTCTGAGAAAGGAAAAATAGGTTTTTTTATCAAGAGGAGCTTCGGCGGTGGCAGTTGTATGGTTTGGGGGGTCTTCTGTGACCGTGGTAAAGTTGCACTTGCCTTCACCTCTACAAGGATGCACAGTTCAGCTTACACCCAGGTGCTTCAGGATAATTTGGTACCCTACTTAAGACGATTTTGTCGAGTTCGCCAATTCTTCTAGCAAGATAATGCCCCAATTCACGTTAGTGGTCAAAGTTTGGAGTGTTTCGAATCCAATAACATAAATTTGATGGAGTGGCCGGCACTTTCTCCAGATTGTAACCCTATTGAAAACCTTTGGAAAAGCTTGACCCTCAAAATGTATGCCCATAATAGGCAATTTGTCAGTGTTGCTGAGCTGCGAGAGCTGAGAGCTGAGAACTCTATAGACGATTTCATATTAAAAAACTTTGTCAACAGTAAGCCAAAAAGAATTTTTTTCTTGGTCGAAAATAGGGGCACCAAGATCCCTTATTAGTTTTTCCTAAAAAAACTTACTTAAAATAAAGAAAAAATAAAAATAAAAATGCGGATATACTTTTGCAATACCTACAAGAAAATCTGTTTTTAATTTTTAAACACCAGAAGAGAAAATAACGGAACTTTTTTTCTTCTCAATTTACTTGATTAGTAATGCCATTCAATAAAAAAAAATAGTAAGGTGTCATTCTCATTTGAATTTTCTACAAAACGCATTTTTACAGGTGAAGTTATACTTATGCAAGGCACTGTATGTAAATAAATTTAAATTAAAGATTTTACGAGTTTTGAAAAATGTAGCCACATTTTCTGGTAAGGGTGGTATTCGCTGCGGTAAATTTAACCAAATTACATACCTATTCGTTATTTTCTATTTTCAATTTCAACTTTCCTTTTCCATTGTATCCCCAAAATACTTGAAGAGTTCAAAAGAAACCGCCAATCAAAGTATCCATCAATTAGCGTGCTGCTATCAAAGTAATTTGGAAAAACATGCACTGAAAATAAATTCCTAGGTAATATTGATAAAAACGTTTTGTTGAGCTTCAACAAAATAATTTTATCGTTTTGATTCAAATTTTGTCAATACGAAAGAATGATTTTGTTGATTTCACAAAATTTTTATAATTCAGCATGATTTTTTGTCAGTTTAACAAAATATGCACTGCAAATAATATTGTCAGTTTAACAAACCAAGTTTTGTCACATCGACAAACTGTTTTCTTGATGTTAACAAAATGTTTGTTGTTTTGTAAATGTTTGTCAATATCACAAAGTTTTTGTTAATTTTTTTGTCAATTTAACAAAAAATGAAAACGTTTTTGTTAAAATGACAACTATTTTGTTTTGGGGTTGAGTTATTTTGTAATATTGATAAGATATTGGTAAGGAAACCAAAAATTTTGCGCATATAGTTTTTGATCATGACAAATCTTTTGTGTATGATGTCACAGATGGTTGCATGTGAGATCGTAGGGACGAAAGCGAAACGCCAATTTTTGTGGACTTAAATCCCAAAAAAAAAACTATTTTGATAAAATTAATTTTGTGGATTCAACAAAAGAAATTTGTAAAGTTGACAAAATATTTTTTTAATTTAACAAAATATAACAAAAAAGTTTTGTTAATTTAACAAAACAATTTTGTTAATTTAACAAACTTCTTTTGTTAATTGAACAAAAAAAATTTGTTAATCCGATAATAATAAAAAAAACAAATTTTTAGCATTAATAAAATAATTTGTTAATACAACAAAATAATCGTTAATATGACAAATTAATTTTATAAATTCTACGAAATTTTGTCTTAAATTCCACAAAAAAAATTAGAAGAAAAATTGAAAATAAGTAATTGAGGAAAATTGTCGGGAAAATTTTAGAAAATAAAAGTGATTCGAAAATTGAGGAGAATTCGAGGAGAAAGAGGAAGAGAGGCATATAGGAAACTCGTAGATATAAAAAAGATAAGTAAAGTGATTTATAGTGCTTTGGTTGTTTGTGACAGTTTCTGTAGATTTGATCTGATTTATTTATTGTGGGACACGGTTTGTATTCGGTAACGGCATAATTTTGCTCTTTTTTTTACTTGGCCTTACGGGTACATTTTATCCTAAGCTTTTTGTAATATATTTGTATCGTTGCGATATATCCATTTTATTTAAAAAAAAAATTGGGGTTAAGTCCCTGGTTTTCGGCTCAAAGGTCTTACAAATAAAAATAATTTAATTTCCGCTTTTGCGCAAATAAGAACATTCTGTTTCCTTGGCTTATTATTACTTCATTTCTTTCTTTAAAGGTTCAGAAAAAACAAGTTTTGGAATCTTCTAATTATTTTCTTTTTTTTTTTTTAATTCCTGGAGCCCACTTCTCATCATACCTAGATATATATTAATTTTTTAGCTATTCTTTTTTATTAATAGAATTCGATTAATAAAATTCATCTATCTATTCAACCCACCCTACTGGGTGGCAATACTTTATGTATTGTCAGTTGTAAAATCTATTTTTATGTAGGGGGCCAATCGTTTCTGATTTTATATTGTTTGTCTTGGTTCATTGGGATTCAAATGAATCCATTCAGATCGCGGTTTGAAGTTTCTCCAAATCTGGATTGAAGTTCCTCCAAATAAATTAAATCCCGTTTAAAAATTTTTTACAACAATTTATATGGGTACTCTAAGGCAAGTTTTGAATTTGAGATTTTGACCAAACTTGACATAACAATGATAGAGAACACGAAAAAGAGTGGGTCTCACAATTCCTTCTACTTATGCCTGTATGGGTATATTGCTACGTATCTGTATGTTTTCTTACTTTCTACTTAAGCGTCTTCGGTGATTACCTAGATAAGAAGAGAAATTGTAATTCTTAGCTCCAAAACTAACGGTACTTGCTATGCAGCCATTGTGAAAAATCATTCTTACTCGTATCTCGAAAAGGATCTAATTATTTCGATTTGAAATAAATATAAAATGGAGGATTGGGGCGCACGAACTTGTTCTTATGTTAAAGACTGCAAAATTTTAAAAACCAAAAATTTCATTTTTTATATGGCAAAAACAATTCCTTAAGTAGTTGGAGCTAGAAACATGATGCCATGTGATTTCCCAACCAAGTATTAGTTTATGCAAGAGCAAAATTTATAAGTAGTTGTAGCGGTTTAAAAAAAAACTTGGATTTTTAAGTAAAAGCTGGATTATTAGTGAATAAAAATAAGCTTAAGCTAGCTAGTTGAAGATGTTTTCTAGTAATAGCTATTTTAAAATAGCCAACGCTAAATTCATTTAGCTTTAGCTTGTTTTCCAAGCCTAAGCTTCAATTTGTGTGAATAAAAATAGCTTAAACTAAAATATTACAGTTAAAGCTACAAAAATTTCAAGATTTTTTCGACCTTCTAGAAAGCTTTGACTAGGTCTTATTTTCAGTATTCTATGAAGAAGGTACTAAAAACTTGTGCGACATGTTAATTAAATATAAAGAAATAGCTCAAAAATAAGACAGTGAACGTATAGACGTAGAGACTGAGGGACGATATGATAAAAATATTTTTTACCCGAAACCAATACTTGCCCAATAGAACAGATAACCAATTGTGGCTAAACAACCTTCTGAAGGGGTTTTTGTATGGTTACATACATGCAGTTGTACCTGCGAAGCTTCATATATTTATGAATTTTTTGAATATTACAACAACAACTTGATTGAACTACCACCAAGTGGGTTCTTATTTGGCTGGAGTTATAGTTATTTCATCAGACTCCTTTATTAGTGGTGCTTTGCCTTCATACTATCAAGTTTAATCGAAAAACTTTTTGCCTTGACTGAGATTTGAACCAAGATTCATAAATAACCTTCCTTTTGGTCATATGTACATGTACAGTTCTAGCTAAAGCTACCAAGTTGAAACATGTGAATAAAAAACGAACAGCTTAAATTACAAAGCTTAAGCTAGAATTTTCTAGCATAAGCATTTTAGCGTTATCATTTTTTTATTGCCATGAAACAAAGCTTAAGATAGAACTATCTAGCTTTAGCTGCTAGTAAAAGCTATGGCTAGTTGGCTTTAGCTTCCTCCAAAAAAAGCTTTAACTTTTTTTTATTCACAAGACCAATTATTTATGTAAATCGCAAATATTAGTGGACTAAGAATAGATCATTGGGGAATACCCCACGGAAGAGATATAAAGTCAGAATATTTATTTTTAAGAAACACAGTCTGTTTTCTGTCATTCAAGTATAAAAGAAGTAAGAAGTAAGTGCGCAAAAATGGCACACAATCTGCATCATGTGCCCCTCTAACATCTTCTTTAACATTTAAAAGAGCGATCATAGAACTATGCTTAGTGCGAAACCCTGACTGTTTTGGAATCAGAAAATTATGTCTTCTAATGTAGCGATGAATCTGCTTTTGCATTATCCTATCTACAACTTTCGAAAAAAAATGATAGTATGTAAATTGGTATGAAAGTTTTCCTATACTGGAACCTTTAGGAACGGGAATGATCTTTGGCGTCTTCCGCGTCACTCCAATTGTTAAGATTTTTTGTTCATAAATTTAATTTAAAATATATTGGACAGCCTATAATTATATGTACATGTCAAGTACTTTAAGAATGTTTACGTATAAGATGGAGCTTCAGGTGTGCCAAAAAAAAAACCGGGAGACCGATTTCGAGTCCTATCGGTGGCAAATTGTTTCTTTATAAAAGAATAAAAGGCTTCAAATTTGTGCACCATAACACATAATCGCCCGAGATACAGAATTAAAATCTTTAAATTTGTTAGAAGGAATGATTGCAGGTTTGTTCATAATACCATTCCATGTCAAATTTATACAATTCTTTGCATTTGTTAATTTGCTATCTAAATGTTGTTGGAAAGACCGTTTTGGTGTCAAAATTACGACACTAATCTCAATTTCCTCTTTTCTATAAAATAAGTTATGACTGACCCCATTTCCTTTATCACTTCCAAATACCATTATTTTCGATTGAGAGAGGTTGAGATGTAACCTCCAAATAGAAACATATTCATAGAACTTTTTGAGCATGTCTTGCATTTTCAAAGGGTTATCTGAAATGAAAACTAAGTCGTCTTCATACATAAAACATTTAAGGTTTTGATTGCAAATTTCAATACCCGTGCCAATAAAATCGCTTAAATCATTTAAGAACAAAGTGAATAAGATGGGGCTTAAAATATACAGCTTTGTCTTACACGTTACACCTGATGTTGTATTATTATTCAGATGATTTATCCCCTAACCAAACTGCTAATTTTGTCCCTTTGTACATATTTTTTAAAAATTGAATGAGCTTGTGAATCGAAAGCAGAACTTAGGTCGATGAAAAAGCTATAGACATTCTTCTTTTCTTCATTGCAGGTAAGTTCTATGCTGTTAACAAGATTAAATATATCGAATAACCTGGCCTAAATCCTGCTTGGCATTCATTAAGTATTCGATGTGCCCCTTCCCATTTGAGCATGAAATTAAACGGGTTAAAAATTTAGAACACGAATAAATAAAGCTGCGACATTTTACATTTCTTATGAAAAATTAATTTACTAATACATAAAACTCCTCCAACGATTTTCTTAAATTTTGTTTGCATATTATTTATTTTTATATTTGAGCTCAAAATATTTTAATAGTTGTTTAAGTAATTTAAGCAATAAGTTTTATGCATTTGAACATTTTCCTCTAATAAATACTTTTACGAGTACATTTCTTAAATGTCATTTATTTATACTACTATGCAAAGAAACATTTTACAGAATTTGGTCCCACACAAATACTTTCTTTATAGGCAAGTTAAAAAAAATCTCAACTTCAGTCGAAATTTGTATGTTGAAAGGTCCAAGTTCGATCAATCGATAGCCTTTATATCGATAATTGAATTCTGGAAATAAAATTAACCAGCCTAAAATTAAAATTACACAAGTGCCTTTCTGGTTTCGAAGCCAAATACTCGTATATACCGAAAGCGACGACATACATATACATACAACTCGTTGATTAGTATCCCTAGAAATGTTATTTGTGTGGCTTGGTGGTTAACTAGCCGTCCTTCGCACTTGTAGCATTGTAAAAGCGAGAACCTGGTAACATGATTGTAAAAATTTTAATTACATCCATCCTGCACAAAGCATATTTCGTGGAACCAAAAAGATACCACCAAACTCAAAATTGCGTCATAGAGCTTTTATCGATGCCATGAGGTGGTTGAACACTGATTGCCTTAATCATCATGCTATTCTCTTATATCTATAGAGTTTTCAGTGTAATTTGTGCTGCCATACGCATAGAGCTAATTGTAATTAATAATGTGTGCAAAGGACTTGGGAATATGTAAATATCATCGATAATTTTCAATAAAAAGTAGGAACCTTAGGACTAATTTCATTTTGAATATATTTTGCCAATTAAATGTTTTTTTAAATATTCAAATATTTAAAGCATTTTTGTTGAGGAATAATACGTTTAATATAATAACAATTAATTCGATGAAAATCATAAATGAATGTTAACTTCATTTTCTTTATAGCTTGTGACTTTGGATACATTCAGGTCTTCTGTTTGTTGGCCTTGGATATGTGCGACTCTTGCAATTTCTTCTCTATTTTTGTTAATTGACATGTACCCAAATTCTTTTTCTTTTACGGGAATTTCCTAAATTATTGTTTCGTTTGTTCATTGCTTGAAAGCTCTCTGTTTGAGGTCCTCTGACGCGGCGGTTGCAACGTCGCGTCAAAATAATCTTACCATCGCGTTAAAAAATCTTAACGCGAGCGTTGAAAACGCGTTCTGTTTGACCGAGCCTTAAAGTATGGATAAAAGTATGGGCGACTAAGGCGCCAGTTGTACACATGCATACGTAGCTTTCATTTCAACTTATCTTTGAATTTGTATTCGTTAATTTCAAGACAGTGTTCACATTAAGCTTAATCCTCCGACTTATGTATTTTAACCTCTTTTCAGTAGTTCAAGTTCAATATCTTAAGAAAAAGAACGCACTACTGGAATCCGCTAAGAAATGCAAAGTTTGTTAGACTTGCGTTTACACAGGGATGTTGTTTGGCACATCATTAACTTTGTACATCTATATTCAAATAGATATGTTATTTGATACGAATGAAATAGACTGCTTTTACACGAAAACCATTTTTAATCACTGTTTCTCTTTTTGGCTTCCTTTTGATGATTTTAAACTCAGCAATTTTTTAATAAAAGTTAAGTTCAAGCGAAGAGGAGTTATCTCTTCGCACTCCTTACTCTACTCAGTTAAGCGAATTTCACTGAGCGAACGCCAAATATAAAATGAAACATATTTGAGAAATAAAGGAAACCAGAAAGAAGAAAGAACGATAACTCCACAATTTTCTCAACATCAGCAATTGCGTTTACCGCCGCCACCACAAACGTCTCTCGCCAACATGCTTCAAAATGCAAAGTGATATCGCATCGTTTAAATGCAGTCATACTACAACTTTTTGTTCGGAGGATTAAAAAGACATTCTCCAATTTTTTTGACAAGCATGTTAAAGACGCTATCAAACATCACTTCTCATTAGAATTTTGACAATAGCGGACCAACCAAGAGCTTAGATGGAATTTTAGATGAGGAAACTTAATATCCAAGGTTTGCAAAAAACTTATGTCGACCTGAATTACTGCTACTACTTATAAAACTCATTTTGATATATTTTCTTACAATATGTGCAGTTGCACAGCTCAAGAAGTTCATGGAAAATGAAATTTGCTTTAAGTTTGACTGCGTTCGCATTCTCAAATGTGATGGTCAGGCAGCCAAAACATCAAAACGTTTTGACATCCATCCAGCATGACGTTTTGAAAAGCCGCTGGATGGAACGTTCACATTATCAAAAACAAGCCAATGCCGTTCTTATCAATGGTGAAGGAAAATATGATACTTCAGTTTGGCTTTTGGATCCTGATTACATAATTCTTTTTTTCGTTCGTTTCGTCTTTCGTCTTTTTCACAGTTTGGGTGAGAGGTGTAGAAACGTAGCTTCATTTCTTCACCTCACACCAAATATGTCAAAAAAAACAAAGACGAAAAAAACGAATGATGTAATCCAGGCTCTTGATGTCTTTTTTCTGCTACACTGAGCTAAATCCTCTGACTTTTTTTTTGAGGTTTCTGTACTTTATCTCACTCCCTATGCCAGAGATTTGTAAACCGATTGACATCATTCCCATCTTGTTGCGGGAAAAACTAAAATTTTTAATCCATTGGCATCGTAGTGTTCTCATCATCCAATTCATGGCTTGACAGATTGAAAACGATTTATATTTTGATATAATATACATACATAGAATATTTAATTCGAAATTTGGCATTATATTGTATGACAGATAAGGGACAGATTAAATTTTGACAAATGTAAGAATATTTCATTACAAATGAAAATTTATTTTCCGAAGCAGAAAATAAAAATACAACATTTTTTGATTTTTAAATGTCAACTGAGAAAATGCATTTTTCTGGAGCCTGAAATAAAATGTAACTGTCCATCACTATAACGTGAAGTGGATTTGCATGAAACATTAAATGAACCCACAATGAAACTGTATACCAGTTGTAGTTCTAACTGGCAATGGAAATTACTTAAATCGAGATTTCAGTACTCAAATTTTCCAATGTAAGCGCGATGCAGTAAGTACGCATTATTCAAAATGTCAACAGGGTCTTAAATGCAATCTTTCGTAAGGTAAGTTACTACACGGAACGTGCAACGGTAACGGGGTACACGGAGCGTATAAGTTTAATCCACGTTTTTTGTTTACCATATCGCCGGCATAGATGCTTACACATAACAAAAACAAGACAGAAACTAGTCAAATTTAAATACTACATGGATGTATGTTGGTAAGAGAATTTAAAGAGCTGGAAAAGTATTGATTTACCGATGGTTCCTATAACTATTCATTTACTTGAAAAGGGCTACCTTACCTAAATTGAACTTATTGAGAGTTTTAACAGTACTATAGATATAGAATTGAGGGATGAACTGATGAACATAAATAGAGCTAGAGTCTAACAGTGTTAAGTGATCGAAATGTCCTAACTCTTTTGTATTATACCTATTTAAAATGTGGTCCGTACAACATTTCAAATAATGGAGACACCAATTTAGTTCAAGATCCAGTAGCCATCAGGAGACTTCGGAGTTGGTCCCAATTCAAAATTTGACCGCTGAGTTGAAAATTCATTTCGTTCACTATTTCAACTTTCAGTTTTAAATTCACAAGTCGTTCAACTTCAAGTTTTTAAATTTCCTCTGAGATATTTCTGACAAATGATACATGAAATGTCATTTAGCTTTCGATTTTTATTAATGGTGTATGTTTTTCATGTACAGTTATTGTTTGAAATAATTTCGGTGGAATCTAAAAATATATATATGTACAATGTACGTACGCATTGTAAAAACCATAATAAAAATAATAGTTTCTAATAAATACTCATCGCAAAATTTTCTTTAAATCGAGTATCGAGAATCTTTACAGCCCAAATGCAAAAATACCTAAAAATCATTCATTCAAATCAATCATTCAATCAAATCATCAGACCTTAAATAAGTCATAGTAATGTATAATTATGACCAGTGCTACTTGATAATATTTTGCATCGAAGAAAAATAATTTTTAAAAGTTAAAAAAAAGATGACAATGTACTGTTTTCTTTAAGCAAGAAAAAATCAGAGAGGCCGAAAGTTCTAAAATGAGGATTGTCCTCTCAAAAAAAGGACGCATGGTCACCGTACACATGATACATAGTTCACGATTATCATAATTTACTGAAAGACACACGCATGCTTAATGGAATACTGACCCATTAGGAGATAGGTCAAATTTGAGTTACGTACAGATACAGGCTTTTGCAAGCCTCAGATCTTATGAATCATACTTTAAGAATACCAGTATTCATGATTAATTCATGAATTAGTTTTAATTTTATCCGTCAACAAGTAGGACAAATCCTCATAGCAAGATCTTTTTTTGCAACTTTCCAAAAATCGTTTTTTCGAGTTAGGTCAGTATTCCATTAAGCATGCGATTGACAAACGATTTATTTCACGAAATGTCGTATTTTAACGTCAATTCATTCACATTGTTGACTTTCATACTCTAATTGACTTTGTTGAAACTGTCACATTTAAATCACACTGACGTTAAAACAATAAGCCGAAGTGCAAATATTTTCTGTCTTACTTGTGCCCTTGAATATGTATCAAAAAATTGAAGTGACAAAAATTCAATCTGGGCTGAAATTGATATCAGCCATTCAACTTCAATTTGTATCTACTGCTCACATTTTGAACTAAATAGAATCAATCAAACAAAACGATACATTTAACTATTTATTTATTGAAATTAACACATCAATCAGCATCAATATCAATTAATGACACTTTATATCCATTCCGCAAAAATGAATAATTTTATTGACTATCATCTTTATTTGTTCATATTTATATGCTGCCTTTATTTGATTAATGTATTTAGTGGTGCAATGCTCATGGGAGTTGGGCTTTATTATTTTTTTTTTTTTTGCAAATATTAGCCTCTTCAAGAAATCATTTATTTATTTCGAGGATCATATAAGAAATAATGAATTGATATAGATTTGTGAAATTAGGCCAACGACCTTCAAATGAAATAATATTTTTAGAGGTGAAGGAAATAGAGAAACCAATCTAAAAACTATACGACACATTCTTTGTTTGTTACTTTTCGAATTTCATTATTTTTCAAATTTACTAACTCTTCATAACGTAACGCATGATATTCATAACTTTAGTTATTTACTACAAATATAAGAGGATGTGCTTAATGCTAGAAGAACTTTTTGAATAAGGGAAGTAACTTAATTAGCGGAAGCCCTAAGCTGCAACAAAGCAGAAACTACCCTATACAAGAAATGCGATGGAACGGACCGGGAAGACGATAATTTAAAAACTGCGATATATCTGCTACGGCAAATGCTATCGAGATCAAAAGCAGTGTTTATTTCGATGCGGATTTGCAAAATGTCTTGAGTTGCAACTGTGTGAAGGAGCGCCTCACAACAATCCTTATCAAGATTAAATTTTCCAAAGTAGGCTTCATATGCGCGCATGCACCAACAGAGGAGAAAGATGCAGACATCAAAGACATTATTTTCAGAGCTCCTGGATAAAACATAGTTTATGATATTGAAATTGTCCTAGGCGATTTTAACGCCAAGCTGGGAAGAGAAAACATTTTTGGTATAGTCTGCACGACACCACCCCGGATAACGGATTCAGATCGATTGACTTCGCTGTTTCCAGTATAGAAGATGTCCGCACGACTCGAACTATTACCCTTGCTATAGTCAAGATTCGGTAGCGGATATCCCGATCCAAGCCAAAACAAGGAAATACTGCGAGGAAGTTCGACGTTGGACGGCTACAATCGCAAGATCCTTTTCCGATCGAGTCTCTAACAAAATCTTAAGAAGTTCTATGCCGCCAGCATCAAGTATTGAGAACTAGTGGCCACATTGCCAAAAAGCTATCCGAGATGCCGCTTCTGACGTGTTTGATCTTACACGACCACTACAGCGAAACCTCTGGTTTTACGATGAGTGCCGGCAAGCACATGTAGCTAAACAAGAGCCACCGCACAGAAGGACCAGAGCTGCTCCTGACCTCTACGAGTAGAAGTTGGTAGAAAAACATTGGTTTCTCAGAAAGAAAAAAAAAAGGAGCATGAGAAGCGGTCGATCGAGGAAATAGATTGATGTCATAGGGGGAAAGAGATTCGGAAGTCTTACCAAAAGCTAGGACAACCAATGAATGCCCCATGAATGGAACCTCAGCATTGTCTGCCCGATCCTCAAGAAAGGAGGAGAAAGGAGCTGCGCTAACTACAGAGGCATAAGTCTGCTGAACATCGCATACAAACTCACTTCTGCCGTATTATGAGGGCGTTTGAAGCCTTTCGTCAATAACATGATAGGTACATACCAGTGCGGCTATAGACCAACAAATCCCACCATCGATCAAATATTCACAATACGACAGATCTTGGAAAACACCCAGGAACTTCATCAATTTCAGAGCCGCGTATGATAGCATCATCATCATCCGTTTGTGCAGGATGACAATGAAGAACATACGCTTCTCCGGTAGGAATAGATATCACCGACGCATTTGATGTCAAAAAAGGTTTTAGGCAAGGCGTTGCTCTGTCCTGCGACTTCTTCAACATCATTCTTGAAAGAATAGTGCCAAGCTCAAGCGTTAGCACTAGAGGCACAAACTTTCGAAAGTCCATTCAATAACTCGGATACGCCGACGTCATTGACATAATTGGAAGAACAAAGCTTGATGTCATTGGCACGCTTGTGAGTTGTAAGACGGATGGGAAGACGATTATTTAGCGGTCAATGAGGACAAGACCAAGTATATGCTGTTCTCAAGAAAGGACACATCGGTTAGGACAGAACGTCAAAATAGACAGCCATAATTTTGAGGCAGTTAATTTATTATTAGTAGTTATTAATTCAGACAATAACACCAGCGCTGAAATCAAATCCAGAATAACTCTCGCCAATCGCTGCTCATTTAGACCAAGAAGGCAATTGAGTAGCAACTACCCCTCTATAAAACTCTCATCATCCCGGTCGTTTTGAATGGGGATGAGACATGGATGTTGAAGAAAATGGATGAGAACCATTCAGGATGTGTTGAGAAGAAAATTCTTCGTGTGAGTTTTGGTTTCGTCAGCATAGACGGAGAGTGCAGGATCATATATATAACCATAAACTGTAAGGGCTGTACAGCGAAACCGACCTAGTCAAACGAGTTAAAGTCTAACGAATGAGAATCTAATCCCAAATGATGGCACTGTAGAGGAAGATCGCGACTAAGGTGGCGCACACAAGTGGGAGAGGACCTCATCCAATTTGATGTGCGAAACTGGGGACAGCTACGTAGCGACCGAGCTAGCTGGAGAAGCCCTGGTCCACCCTTGACTGTAGCGCCAACATAAGTATGTAAGTAAGTAACTTAATTCTTTTGATTTTCAAATGCAGTTGTTCGAATTTTTTTTATTATCTTAATTATTATCTTTTTAAGAAAATCTCTTTTATTTAAAAAATGAAGAACAAACGAAGGGAAAGAAAGATAAATAGGTAGAACGCGGTGCCATACGACTTTTGAATATTTTAAGTGATATAAATAAGTAAAAGCAGGAAAATCATCTTTTTTTTCCTCGGAAAACTTCTGGGACGTGTTTAAGGGACAATTGAATCAACTCTATAATTGTCCTCGATACAGATACAAAGAGACACGAGGAATAAACTCACCATGAGCATGCTGCATTATAATTATAGCAGATAAATTCGGGAAAAATACAATTTATATTTTAAAAGTGAATTATTTATTTATTTCATGAAAAACGTTAGGTCTTATAAACTTTCACGGACCGCGGCGATATTCTCGGCCGACCTTGAATTTCATTGATATGTATGTTCGTTGATTTATTACCGAACCGGCCGTATTTTATTTATTTTACGCTAAATACTAACGCTTAGTTAAAAAACAAAAACTTATAACTATATAAATGATTTATGTAACACATTCTAATTTATAAAGATAAGTCGTCTCATATTTGCTACCAAAAGAGTAGACTGTGTAGGGCCACTACGTCTATCGTAAAATGGGCGCAATACGGGCAACGTTTGCACTAACGAACATTATTATGGTTGTCAAAGATCAATACGATATTTGATATTTATCAATAAAATTAATGAATCGGTATTATCGTTGTCAAAAATCAAAATTTTTGATGAATTGTGAACGCTGTTCAGATTTAAGATCCATTGTGAATGGTTCAATTGACAAAATTGGTATTATCGTTATCAAAATCTTATTTTGTTATCAAATTGTTAGTCTACGATAGAACTTTTTTTTAGATGAATAAGATGTTGAAGAAGAAAATATTTCGGAGCAATCGAACATTCGAAGAAAATTACGCGATGCTTCGAGTCCATCAGATTTAGAAGAATACATGTATGCAGATAATTCGATTTTGTTTTATTTTATTAAGAGGATAACTAATTTGGAACGGTCTTAGATTCGTACAAAACCTTAGACTTTCCGAAAAAGCATTCCTTAATATATTTATGGATATAAACGACATATTAAAACCACTGAAAAGACAACAATCCATCCCGAACATAATTAAACTTGCAGCTACCTCAAAATTCCTTGCACAATGGACCTACCAGTTGAGTGTTGGGAACGACTGCCACATTGGTATGGCACAACCCACAGTGTCGATCGTTTTGAAAGAAGTTTTATTTGTTTTGGGCTCTCTTCCATCAGCTCGGCCAATCTGGAGAGCTGATTTTTTGTTGCTTACAATATTACTTCTAAGTAAATAAAACAATAGAAAGTAAATAGCAATGTTTATTAAACATACAAACTACTTACACGTTTAATAAAAATCACAGAAGATAAAAATGTTAATACAGATTGGCGGCAAATTATTTAAAAAATATGTAAACGTCAATTAAAATAGACACTTTCACAATAGATTTTTTATCGGTGTTCACAATAGATCAAAAATTCATCAAATAGAGTTCATAATACCGATCAATTAATTACTCGTATCAATTAATTGATAATTTTTATCAATTTCCAACTTATTGATCTTTGACAACCGTAAAAAGGGTAAATAATGATTATAATGTTTTATCATTTGTACGTGCCGTGATTTTGTATCGGTAACTGAATAATTAACAACAAATTTGACAGACAGACTTTACCAAAACAACATGGCTGCCACAGGCCGCCAAAATCTTTGCACGCTTAATGAATAACCCTTTAAAATCTTTATTATACAAGGTGTGATTCTTGGTCATATTCTAAGAAAAAAATTGTTCTACAGTAAAGTCTGATTTTAAACTTTGACATCAATTTTTGACGATTTAAAAAAAGGCTAGCTTTGGTATACCCTGACCCATGTTAATTTCTCTGTTAGCCCTAATGGTAGGGACCTCGTTTTTGACTTTTTTTTTAGTAGTAATACTAACCTATAAAACTAAATTGAGCTGATATGTTTTTAGGGTTGCCAGATATTCAATTTTAAATGGTGTTCAATTTTTCTTGCCCGACCAATATTATGACTTTGAGGTCAATTTAAAAAAAAAATGCGTAATAAATATAAAGTTTTCTTATTCTTACATGATGAACAAAAGAATAATAAAAACTCATTAATAAGTGCAAACAAAAACCCATACATTTTATGATACTTGAGAAAATCTAAAACAGGTAAAAAATCGAATTTTTGGTTTTTACCTACTTTTTTTTACCTACAGAACTTGGCAATTGTAGTGGTTTTCCAAGAATTGATAGTTTTTAGCCCTAGCGCATAGACGTAGACTCCACTTGGGAGACTACTACTATAACGATCCTAGTGATCTTAATAATTCCGACATCCACTATCTCAAACGCTTCATTGTTAGCTCAAAATGGTTTAACGAGTAAGGGTGATTTTTGAAATCATTGTGGTATCACAACGGACCAAATATTGGTCTAAGTGTGTTGACCTTTTCCGGTCAGCAGCCACTTTAACCTAACCTAGGTAATTTTTAAGACTGTGCGTGCACTCATAAAAAGGGTCAAAAGTTTACTTATACCTACTTGACTTGCTGTCAAATCCCAAATTATCTTACCTCTTCTCAGGGAGAGCTAAATTTGGGGTATGAATGTTTGGTGGGTAAATTAACTAAACAAGTGTTATAAAAGAATAGAAAAACAAATGCATTCATCAGATTATCAAGTTAAGTCACGATTACAGTTGGATAAGAGCGCTTTTTGAAACGCCTTCATTTATGAGAGAAGGATTCTCAGAGATTTTATTCGTTTATGGGTTGTGCGTGCAATGGAAATTCAAGAAGAGCACAACGAAGATACCAGGAACTTTATCCTAAGAGACGACTTCCTTCTCGAAATGTTTTTGGTAATACCTTTCAAAGGCTTTGAGAAACTGGATCGGTTTCAACTGCAAGACCTAACGCGGGAACTGCAAGCACAAGAAGAGTTTCGGTCGATGAAAGAATACTGGAAGCTGTTGAAATCGATCACTCCATCAGCATAAAACGTTTGGCTCTACAGTTTAATGTTCCCAACCACAGAATTTCCAGTATACTGCATGGAGAAAATAAGTATCCATATCACCTGCTTCCCGATGATTTTGAAAAGAGACTCGAATTTTGTAACTGATGGTTGCTAGAGAGAAGCCTGGATGACAACCAGTTTTTAAACAGAATTCTTTGGACAGACGAATCTCAATTCACAAGAGATGGTATTATGAATTTCCATGATCTCCATACAAGGGCTTCAAGCAATCCACATTCAAGATGGCAAAGGTCATCACAGATTCAGTGTCAATATGTGGGCAGGTGTAATTTGGAAATAAATTAATCGGGCCTTTCAAATTACCACCCCGACTTAATTCTACTAACTATCTGGAGTTTTTACAAAATAATCTACGAGACCTATTGGACGATGTTCCACTGATTCAACTAGCTTCATCATATTTCCAACAAGATAGTACTCCGACCCACTATAATCGTGAAGTTAAGGATTGGCTGGATGAAGAATACGGTGATCGATGAATAAGCCGAAATGGATCAACTCACTGGCCTGTAAGATATCCCGATCTCACTGTACTGGATTTTTTTGTATGGGGACGAATGAAAAAAAATCGTTAACTCATCTGAAATAACAACTTAAGCTGAATTATAACAACGTATTTCCGAAATATCACTAAAAGTAAGGCAAGAGTTATCGAGAATAAACATTCAAAATGAAATCCAAAAATGGGCTCTAGCACGCATTCAAAACGCAGGAAGGCACTTTGAGCATTTATTATGACTGTATTTGTGTGTACATAAAATAAAAAATTACTTAAAACTACACAAATTATTGTTTTATTCAAACCCTTTATACCTCAGGGGAAAAAATCATTTATTTTTAATTTTACCTGTTTTAGATTTTCCGAAGTGCATATAACAAAATGTATGGGTTTTTAGGTACTCTTATTAATGAGTTTTTTTTTTTTTATTGTTTTGTTCATCAGGTAAAAATAAGAAAACTTTATGTTTACGAGTATTAAGCATTAAAAAAAAAAATTGATCTCAAAGTCAAAATTTTCGCGGGCAAGAAAAATTTAACACAATTTAAAATTGAACATCTGGCAACCCTAAGAACATATCAGCTCAATTTAAACGTAGTTTTATGGGTTAGTATTTTTATTAATAAAAGAAGTCCAAAATGAGGTCCCTAAAATTGGTACTGATAGATAAATTGACCTTAACATGGGTCAGGTACACAAAAGTAAGCCTTTTTTAAATCGTCAAAAAGTGATGTCAAAGTTGAAAATCAGACTTTACTGTGAAACAATTTTTTTCTTAGAACATGACCAAGAATCATATCCCAAAGTATGGCACACGAACTACCGGACACCCTGTATACATATGTAAGATTGCAATATATATATAAATTCCTTTTACGAGTACGGAATGTTCTAAATGGTAATAAAATTGTATAAGAACTAATAAGTAACCTTTTGAACCTTACCACCACATTTCAAAAGTGGATTTTAATACTTATTACCTAATAAAATTATATGTTATATATCCAAAAACTATCTTGCATAACCCACCCTCATAAAAATTAATTATTTCTTTCTAATAAAGTCTACGAAAAAACTACTCCAACATCAATGTCTTCTTTCCCAATGAACTGGTTTGTTGTGTCTTCAGGTTTTCTTATTTTACGGTAGTTGTTTGGCTATAATTTCTCTCTATAATAAATATAAACGTTGCTATGCCTGGGACTTTACTGCAACTTTCAGCCAAAATATAGTTTTATGTAGAAAACAGCAAAAATATCTTCATACATACTACATTATGTACATACGGACGGGTATACTGTTAAACCAAGCCATATAAAAGTTCCTTTGTCCTTCCAATACCCCAAACCCTACTAACAAACCAATAAAGCACAACAAAGTTGTAGTAGTCATGTTCCTGTAAAATGTTCATTGAGCAGTTACATATATGTAGCTGAAACCGTCCGTCTGCCATATTATAAGCAGGCTATTTTAAGGAGCTGTTTCTTGTCCTTGTTACTAAAAATCACCACGTGGAGGTATGCTAGGGATTTGACATTTCACAAGACTAATACACAGTGGAAACGCTTATTATGTGCCCATATTACCATGGGTAGATGTTTGCGAAAAAAAATACTTTTTGAAAAATGTTCTTTCATGTGTTGACACAAAAAGCAAGACTTTATCGCATTGAGTTTTTAATAGACCAACGAAACCAAAGCTTCATCATTTTGTTTTATAAAATTCTAGTTTTTATTATTACTGACATAATAATCTTTGACATTTTTTTTTGTCAATTATGTCAGTTTTCGGTTTCTAAGTTTGCATGAAGTGTTCCAATTTTTAGTGCATCAATTTAATTCAGTTAATGCCATGTTTGTGTTTTATTATCAAGTTTATGTTAAGAAGTATTTTCAAGGGTAGGTATATAATCAAAAAAAAAAAAACGTCTCAACTAGCTCCTTTAATTCGTATAAGAGATTTTTAAAGCTTTGAAGAGAAAAAACCATTCTATAGTTTGATGTTGCAAGCTTGCAAGATGCACAATTTTACATTTAGTTGCCGTGAATGCATACTGTAACCGAGATATCAGATTGTGAACTTCATGGATATATTTAAAATGTAAATAGGTATATACGTAATGTAGTATGTATCTATCTACTCGTATGTCCTTTACACTAGGACGTCATTGTTAAATCGATTACCATTCAATTCGTTTATATTATGTTCTTGGACAATGCACATACATATATTTACCTATGAGTTCAATACCTATTTAATTTTAAGTGAACACCCATTTTCGATTTTTAAAGAAAAAAAAAAAAGATTTGATAATAACAAATTGTATAGCTGGATTCTTTAACATCAACACCTCTAAAAGAAAAGGCTTAACCGGGTTTTTTATTTATAAATTCTGTTTTGATTAATCATTGCCAGGGATTATTAGAAGAACCTTAATAAACTCAAGTTATCATCTAAATTAATTGGTATATGTATCATCATGACTTGGATAAAAAAGTGTAGGTATAGAATGTACAGAATATACCTACATGAAAAATGTTATATGTAATATGATTCTTAAAAGTATAGGAATCGAGCTGTTGTTTATTGTGCTTCAGTTACTTCGCGTATCACTTTTCCTGCACCAATTTGAAATTAAAAGGGTCATTAAACAGCTTCACCCTTTTGCATCCGACGCACATCACCAAAAATATCTGTACAATCCATATGACACTAAACTCTATTATCTAAAGGTGTTAAAACACCCAAAGGAAATCTTTCTTGACATATCTTATCTATATCAGCTGGTATTAAGTATCTAACAATATAAGAGAAAATTTCCCAATTTTCTCTCTCTCTCTCTTTGGCAAGAATCCTTGAAAGCTCATTTTCATGCTTTATTGTCGTCACGTCTCACTTCTTTTCCTTGTTATAAAAATCATCACTGCTATCATGCACCTGTTCGATTTCCTTCCTCAGTCACTCAGTTTCGCATTGACTTCAACCACGAATGGAATAAGGACACGCGATTTTAATTTTCATACTCTCATCTGCTTTTCGCGTTGGCTCACTCATCAGAATATCCTTTTATAACCCGTTTTAAGCGAAATTATTGTCCTAATTTGCTTAGAAATTGCTTAACTTGCGCAAAAATAATTAAAAGTATATCCCTAGGGGTTAGTAAATAATAATCATAATCACTTTTCATCTTCATTGCTAACCGGCACAAAACAAATTTGGTGTAGTGTGGTGTGAACGCAGAGGAGTACAAAGGATATATTTTTCTTTTTCAATGTCCTAATTGAAGGGACTTAATTGTTATCCTTTTTTTACTTGTGCTATAAATATAAAAAAAAAATAAAACGTTTAGTCGTATTGAGTGGTGCCAAGAGTGGTTGTGTTTTCCTAGATATTGGCTGTGATTGATTAGCAAATTGATTTCGTGTCGTTGTAATTATCCTTGAGAATACAACGTTTTCATTATTGTTTTGTGTTTTGATTGTGTTTTCGTTCTATTCTCGGAAATAGGGATTGCGTGTGTGTGTTAAGTCTTTATAAAATAAAAGAAAAGGCTTAACCTGATTTTTTATTTATAAATTTTGTTTTGATTAATCATTCCCTGCGATTCTAAGAAGAACCGAAATAAACTGAAGTTATCATCTTAATTAATAGAATATTTATCATCATGTTTTGGATATTGCGGCGAACTGGAGCAGTTAATTTCTTCAATTCACTGAATAATAACTGCAGCTCATCCAAGGCGAATAATAATAGCACAAACGGTAAGTAAGCCTATAAAGCTGCAAAAATGATTTATATTTTTTGACTTGGAAAAAATATGATTCTATAGGAATTATAAATAAATAAATTTACAAATAAATTGATTGATTAAAACATTGATTTTTTTACGAACATTCAACAAGTGCATAGTTAAAAAAAAGTAATAAAACAAATGAATTAACGAAATAAAAAATAATAAGAATATAAGATTAAAGAATATAACTACATATATACTAGTTTGTTTAAAATAAAATAAAATCAATTTTAATCTTTTAAAAAGAACGGCATTTGAGTTAATTTACAGTTCTTATTGTTTATGTTTATAAGTTAGCCATTAATTTTTTTTTATATTATTGCGCCCACTAAAGGGATTTTGACTACCCTTAATATTTTTGAGTTGTAGAAAATTTAAAAGGAGACACCGATGTACATTGGTATTGACTGTCTGAATATCACAATAGAAAGGAAATATTGGGCCGAGTAAAGCAATCCACATTCGTGAAGTACTGCTAAAGAAAGAATCTCTGAATTCAACAACGGGCTCAAGTACAAACTGATGGACATTGCCTGAAGCGCGAGTATTACTTTGTTGTAAATTGTTTAAGGGGAGAAATGCAACTGGGTATTTCACTAGAACACTGTTTATAAAAATAACGGTAAAATAGTGAAAGACAGAAAACATTGCGGCTGTGCTAGAGCTTCTATCACCTTTGATTCTTAAAGCTTTTTTTGTATTCTATCCAAGAGAATCGAGTGGGTTATTGGAGCAGCTGTCTAAATATCGGATTTATACTCAAGCTTTGGACAAATATAGGATTTATAGATAACAGCCAGATTAGAAATGTGATTAGAAGGGCTGAAAAGTGTCTTGCATCGTCGAATGAAACCTAAACATTTAGCAGGCGACGTCGAATATGTGATTATTTCACACAAGGTGCCCTGTGATGCACATACCGAGAACTGAAAACTTTTATGTTTCCTCAATGAAAGTGCCACTCATGGACAGCGGAACGGGGGGTGGGTTGTGCATTGCGCTTTGTGAAGTGAGGACAGCATTGAGTTTCTGGGCATTAAATTCAAAGCGGTTTATAGTTCCCTATTTGACAGTGCTATCGGTATCAGAATTTAATGAGCTTATCATACTCTGCCGTTCTAAATCCACATCCGAAAAACAAGGACGTGTACCTGGAAAAGAATCTAAGAATCTGAGAGTACTGTAGCGAAACAATTCAATGGAAAATATCATTGATGAATATGAGAATGAGAGTTGGAGATAAAACGGAGCCCTGTGGCACACCAGCATTTATTTTAAAACCGTACATCACTACTTGTATTGAGCTGTTCGAAAGGTAGATTTATCGATGCCAAATGCACGGATTTACGATAACAGAGCTTGATGCCAAGCTTTATCAAATGCTTTTGAAATATCAAGTGCAATAATCGTACTTTTTCCAAAACGATTGAATGATTTGTGCCACTGTTTGCTGAGATCACCATTGGCATTGCTACAAAAGAGAAGCTTTCATTCTTCAAGATTTTTCTCGAGCTGATAATTTATCATCGTCCCATTGGACGATTATTGGAAGGGAAGAAGATTCGCGTTTTTGGGTACAGGCTGGACAAATGCTGTTTCTTATCCACCCGGAAAGAGACCTATATAGTATTAAAGATGGGAAACACAATGGTTTTACCAACATTGAAGAACACCTCTTCAGAACAATAGGGGGACACTATCCGAGCTAGCAAATATATTGAGATTTTTCAGTACTCTTGTAACTGTACGAGTGCGAAAGAAGATTTGTCCCATACAAATATCGTTATCGCTCTGATGTACAGGAGGAGTCGTGACACTTTCTGACAGCATCGAATTAACAGCAAACTATTCTGCCAGCAAATTAACTTTTTCTTTTGAGCTGACAAATGTAGGGTCGAGCCTTGGAATCGAAGACGAAGTAGTAGATATTTCGTAAATTTTGTACTAATGACCAACAATTTTTACTACCTTTGGGAGATTGTAGAATTGTTTGCTTTAATTGTTGGTCATGCAAAAATTTGGTTCGTCTAATAAGATCATTACAGCCCTTTCTAGCTTGTTTGAAATTACTCCGGATTTACTCAGTATAGTTGGCTTTATATCACGGAAAACTTATTTCTCTAACCCTATTAACCTTTTTAGAGCTCGACTCGAATCAAACCACGAATTCTCTTTCGGTTTGATAGATTCTTCGCTTATCGGGATAAAATATATTATTCCGAAAAGAAATAAATTTGTAATCATAATCTGCACTGAAGTCCATGCCATTATCGAGGAAGTAGTGACCAGTTAAAGTTCATGGAAAAATCATTGAGAACGGTCCAGTGGGCTTTCTCGTACTGCTAAACGGTTCTGTTAGGAAGTTTTTCTTTAAATAAGTTTTGTTGACATGAGAAATTTGCAGACATGACACTATGGTCGGATGTGCCTATAGGGACGATAATACACTTATGGTGTATTTGTCAGGGTCAGAGATAAGAAACAAGTCTATGGTGTTAGCTGATTGACCTGTAGCGTCAGGAATACGAATAGATTCTTTACCGAACTAAGTCAGATTGCTTATCTTGACAAAAATCTCGGCATACCTTCTTTCTGGTATTAACTGACCAGAATAACGCAGCCACTAAGAATTGTATACATTGAAATCGCCCGTAACAACGATTTCACTGTGAAAAGTGTAATGGGAATCAATTCTTTGGATAGAGTCAGACAGCGTATCGAGTTCATTAGACGTCGAGTTATTATCCAAACTTGGATTTCGATAAATAAAACATGTATGAATGACGAGTTTATGCGCAGAGAATTTTAACAATATCATTACGTACATACGTGCCGAGACCATGGTGAGGGAAAAATATTGGTACTAAATTATAATTATTTAAGCTGAGTTCCGAGTGATCAGAATTTTCACCCACCTGGGTTCCACTAAGTGTGAGAACTGCTGCCCTGTTTTTCACAGTATGGATATATCCATCCCTGAAATTCTTCCTGAGCCCCCGAATGTTACTGTAGTCGACCCTAAGGGCACTCGCCATTACGAAAAACAAAACAATAAAAACCAAATCAGACAATTTTATTGATGCTGATATCAGGTTCCAAAAAAGTTTCACAATAATTTATTATTAGTGTTTTGCCTTAATAGCAAATTATTGATCCGCCCCTGGATTCCCAAATAAATTATTCATATTCTCACAGAATCAGCTTGCATTAGTGCAAACAAACTCATCGCTTGCATTAAGAGTTCTGCAAACAACACTCTCATACGAAAATCTTCTAAACTCAAACAAAATTGGTTTGACAGAGAATGTCTGCTTGATTTACTCTTTATTCTGTTAAATACACTGAGAACTTCCTATAGCCAAACACTTAAAAAGTGCTACTACGAAGCAAATGCAGCTTACAAGAAACTGTGTCTCAGAATGAAATCTGATTTTGAAAACAAAGCTCATACACTAAGTCAAATCAAAAACTCGAAGGATTTTTGGAAGACAGTCAGAGAGATTCTCAGCCACAGCAAAAAAGTTTTTCAAGGGTGTACCCTGTCTCTTGCGAGGAATTGACAAATCCTCTAAAAGTATCTCTTGTAATGAAAAGTTCCACTCATTAGCCTTCGGAATCGGCAGAAATTTTAGATCCCCTCCATTTCTGGAAACACGCACATTGGAATGGATGAGAGTTGTAAGTCACTATACTCTGTCCAACAAAAATTGTCAGTATAGACCTTATGGGAGAGCTTTTTCTAAAGCAGTGGCGCCTGGGAAAAATGCCACTAAAAAAAGAGCAAGCCACTGACTTTTCTTAAGGAATTATTGTTGTAATTCTTTGCAAAAAGTTGTACACCCCAACACGACCGTCGTATCCCAATGCTGATGAGATACTGTCAAGACTCAAGAGTGTTAACGTCAAGTGTCTGTGTCACTCAATACGATCGTGCGCTCTTTATCTACATCAAAACAGAGTTACCATTATCATTCTCAATTGCAAGCAAGAAGCTTTTTCAGTGGTTTTTTTAAGGAGCTTTTGGGATTTGAAGCTTTTGAGAACACGTTTTGAGAAGATGAGTATGTTCAGTGTTGTCGTATTGCTTTTCAACTTAAAAAAAACGCGGCCTGTTATCTTACCGCTTGGCGTTGTGGGAAAAGGTAAATTGAATATTGTTTTCAGTCGTTTTGAATCGGCAGACGGTAGCCCTACGCGTTTTTTACTCTCATTTGCGGCGATTTATAATGTAAACTACGGAATCCCTGTGAGATCTTTAAAAGGCGACACACTTATGCATGGCAATGCAACTAGAATGAGAGACAAACGTCCTATCTTCCCTGTACTGACAATTTTTGTTGGACAGAGTATAGATCACTCGAACTGTTGCACCACCCAATTTAATTGCAAAACATACGATTGGAATAGGAGTTACAGCTGATGAAACATCTTATTAATATAAAATCTCTGACGTAACATTTTCATATGCTGAACGATGGATCTTCGATGTCATTTTAGACACTGTAATCGCTATGGAAGAATTAAAATCAGCAATTTCCAAAGGAAAAAATGGAAAAGCCCCTAGAGAAGACAGTCCTTACAATTTTTTTTGGGAATGCTACCGAATCTTTTCGCACAAACTTCAATCTCTTTTAAATAAAATATTTACTACAAGAACTGCAATCGTCATTCAAAAAGTCAGTAATCTTTCCAATACACACACAAAGTGGCATCTCCTTCATGAATGGTGTAGGTTACGAACACGGACGGAGGTTAACTATGTTCTGTCATGCTTTCAGACTGGTTATTCTACAATTGACCACATTTTCACTATAACTTCAATTGTCAAAGCCATTCAAGCGAGAAATAAGAAAGTACATTATTTTTTTGTTGATTTAAGGGCTGCATTTGACCTTTTAACTCGAAATTCTCTCTTTAATAAGCTTTTGAAACTAGGAATTTCTACGAAATGTATGTATGTATTTATGTTTTAAAGGAGCTAAATTCAGAGCCAAAATCAGCTGTATAGGATAGCTCCAATTACTGGGATTGGTTTGAAACGGATTACGGAGTAAAACAAGTCTGCATTCTGAGCGCGCTCTGTTTTTTCTTTATAATAAACGATGTGGTTGAAAATCTACCTGGAGTAATTCGAATAACCAATTAAACATCAATGTTTTAATGTATTTGATGATGGTACTGATGATGATGATGTACAGTAATCATTAAAAATTAAAATTTCTCTATTACATTGTAGCTGTTCCAATATTATTCTACTTTAAATATTCGGTATTAAACCTTCATGAAGTGAGAACATGGCGTACTTTAAGATCTCAGTACTTTTCACGGCTGACTTGTTACACAAAGGTTTTTGTGTATAAGAACTTGGCTCTTTTCTTAACATATATGTTTTTGGTCTGATTTCACTCCTTTTTGCAAAGATTTTAATACTTTCCCATGTCAAAGTCTCGAAAGATACGGAAAGATAGAAGGGTGGACTCTACCTACTAAGATCAACTTAGTTCGTAGCTTCCTATTACTTTTGGTATATTTTCTTTTTGTTTTTGGTTATTTTGATTTGCGTTTCAATTGTTTCTTCTTGTCCTGGCAAGATACCTATACCTAACACTAACATACCTTCCTTAATTATAAATACCAGTACCTACATCAGCTCAAAGTCATACAAAAGCAATAATTGTTGAGAATTTGATGATGTTTTTGTTGCAATTTTAACTCCTTTTTTTAAATGAAGGTAGCCCACCACTTAATAACCTAATTGGTGGTTTGATTATTATAGTTCACATCACAGTTAAGAGTTTGCAAATGTTTTCTTTTTTCATTCATGTTAACATAACATAGAGTACCAAATCGAGCGCTCGAGTTCTAAGAAAAGTCATGAATTTTTAAGATGCATGTATATGTAGTTTCAAAATGCCAATAAAAACACACTTATATTGAAAAATCTTAGACTTTCTATTTTTCGCTTTGAATGTACATTAAGGTATGACGCTCTTCCAAATTTCGTCATTCTAGAGCAATCGGAAGTGCTCCATATAAATTAAACATTTTCTCAGAAAGTGGGCGGATACTGCGCCCCTGAATGGAAAACCTCAAACTTTATATTTTTTTCTTTGTATGCAGTTTAAGCCCTACTACTTTACCAATTTTTTTCGTTTTATACAGCAATCGGAAGTGCTCCATTCAACCAACACCAATTCGGAGAAAGTGGGCGGATACCACGCATCCTGAATGGAAAACCTCATTTTTTCCTCTGCTTGCATTACAAGACCTACCGTTGTGCAAAACTACAAAATTCTACGATGTCAGGAAGTGCTACATAATTTTGATGATCTGTCAGTCAGTAAGTCATAGCCCGGTCAAAATAGACATTCAAGGTTACATTAATTCGCACAAAGCTGAAAATTGGCATGAATGTTGAGAACACTATTACAAACAATTTGTCAAAAGTCCCCATCGATCCGACGTGTGAAAAAAAAATTATTCAAGGTCAAATGTTGCAAAAATCGGTTTTTTGCATTTTTCAGCTGAACAGCAAGTTTTATCATAAGATAGGTGAGACAAAAATTATTCATCATGCAATTATCTAAAGAAATTGTCTTAACACTTTTTCTCCTAAGAATCACCATTTTGGAGATATAGCGAAGCAAAAAGTTGAAAAAAAATTATTCAAGGTCAAATGTTGCAAAAATCGTTTTTTTGCATTTTTCAGCTGAACGGCAAGTTTTATCATAGATAGGTGAGACAAAAATTATTCATCATGCAATTATCTAAAGAAATCGTCTTAACACTTTTTCTCCTAAGAATCACCATTTTGGAGATACAGCGATGCAAAAAGTTGAAAAATTTGTGTTCTTCATAATATGTATGTCAATTACCGTTATATACATTACACAACGGTAATACAAGTAAAAATATTAGTTTTCGTGGCGTATAGATACATATTATACAATTCTAAAGCCAGATATACACTGTTCAAATGCATGACAAGCACGCGCAAGTGTATTGGTGAAAAAATCACACGTATAGATTGGATTTAGGATTAAAGCAAAATGAAAATCTTTTGAGTTTCTCTCAATCTAGCGTCCTGCATTGAAGTAGTGTATATGCAAGATTGATGATTGACCATGCATTTATCGGTTCATTTGCGTATAGTTCGTTGAAGAGATGAGAACACAGTACAACATAAGCACTGATTTAAATATTAAAATAGTAAACAAAAAATGTATGATGAAATGGACATACAAAATAAAACAAATTACCTACTCGGATAAAATTGAAAAAATCTCAAAGACGTTCTTATATTCACAATTCCGCCGAAAAAAACTCACAAAGCGCAACGTCCTTTCACCACACCGTCCATGTTACGAACGAGTAAAATAAAAGATTGAAGACTCATGCTTGGTGTGTGTATATGCAACTTTAACCCGAATTTTCGAATGCACTTGCACGTGCTTGCTATACATTTGAACAATGTATATTTGGCTTAAGAATATAAACTCGAAAGAAAACCCAGTCCCTCATTTTATGTGACCGTACGGCCTTGAGCAGCATCTGTCTGCGACGCTCGTATACCTGCTCCGTTTCTAAGGGCCCAAACAAAATAGTATTAGTCCCAAGCGTTCCTTCGTAGTAAGAACAAGTAGTTATTGCAAACAGAATTTGTGCAGTTTCTTGTTTGTAAGAGAAATGTATCAATTTTGCTTTATTTGTAGTAAACATTTGGCGGAAAAAGTACACTCGGAAGAGTACCATTACCGTCGTTAAAAGACGTCACGAACAAGAACAAGCTGGTACATCAATAATAAGTCCTCCTCGTACTAGAGCACGCGTAAATTAATCAGTTTTTTGTTTAGGTTACGTTACCTTGGGTTAAGGTGGCTGCTGACCGGAAAAGCCAACACACTTAGACCAATATTTGATCCGTTGTGATACTACAGGATTTCAAAAATCAATCTTACTCGTTAAACCATTTTGAGCTAACAATGAAGCATTTGAGACAGTGAAAGTCAGAATTGTTTTTTGTTTAAAAGAGTGCTGTTTATTCTGTGGCAATGAATTGAATAACGCGTTTGAAATGAAAAAAAAGCACTGCAATATCGGCGTCAAATTTGTAATGTAATTAGGTGCTTAGATAAGTTTCGGTACTTATCTTTTGTAAAAAATACTCATAATCGCTTTCGTCATTTCCAATAGTAGTATTTTTCAATTAGATACAAAATTTTCAACTCAATAGGACCACAATAGATCGTTAAATAGGCCTACCGGGGAAGCCACCTTTAAAAAAACGCGCCAAGTGTACTACTTTACGGGTGGCGCGGAACCGTGTGCATATTATGAAGAATACAACTTTTTCAACTTTTTGCTTCGCTATATCTCCAAAATGGTGATTCTTAGGAGAAAAAGTGTTAAGACAATTTCTATAGATAATTGCATGATGAATAATTTTTGTCTCACCTATTTTATGATAAAACTTGCCGATCAGCTGAAAAATGCAAAAAACCGATTTTTGCAACATTTGACCTTGAATAATTTTTTTTCAACTTTTTGCTTCGCTATATCTCCAAAATGGTGATTCTTAGGAGAAAAAGTGTTAAGACGATTTCTTTAGATAATTGCATGATGAATAACTTTTGTCTCACCTATCTTATGATAAAACTTGCCGTTCAGCTGAAAAATGCAAAAAACCGATTTTTGCAACATTTGACCTTGAATAATTTTTTTTCCACAAGTCGGATCGATGGGGACTTTTGACAAATTGTTTGTAATAGTGTTCTCAACATTCATGCCAATTTTCAGCTTTGTGCGAATTAATGTAACCTTACCCTTATTTTTGAAGCTAATTTGACCGGGCTATCAGTCAGTTACGGTTTTTGTGATTTTTGAGGCCTTATATCTCAGGAACCACTTATGCTAGAAAATTGAAATTTGGTGAGGCGCCTGTGCCTGACTAGCTTAACAAATATTCGGAATTTTAAGTTTCTGACTTCATTGGTACTGAAGATAGGGAAGGGTTAAAAATCGCCTGAGTTTGTTCCTGTAAAAAAGGTGTAAGTAATATTTGAAATTCATGTGAAATGGAAATCCCACGCCTTGTAATTCGATCTTGGATGTTTAGTTTTTCAACCAAGAACCGAACTGTTGTCTTGTCAAACCTATACCTGGAGTAAAATTGGAGATTTTTACCGAGACGCTGCACAGTGTGGGAATTCGCGAATTTAGCGGAATAAAATTAATAACGCTTGCATTTTTAATTTTTTGTAGTTTTTTTTTGTTTAGTTCATTGAAAATGTCTATACAATCAAATGTAACTCACATTTTGGTCATATTTTATTTAAGTTTTTGTAAAATGAGCTTTGAAGTGACAGGGTGCTTACACAAAAAAGTACTTTTTTTTTTGAAAATCATAATTTACAAAAAAATCTTTTGAGGAATGATGTATTGTTTAATTTTATTACAAATATGAATAAAATAAAGAAAAAAGTTAATTATTATCAGAATTTACTAGTTTTTTTTTGCAAACCGATATGTCAATGCCGTTGTTTATGAACTAAAGAAACTCCCTTCTTAAAAAGGGTATTAAAACGTACAAGAAATTCTATTTCAAAGGAAGTCTTAAATTAGTTTTATTTCTAGACAATCAATGTTTATTTTTATATTGGTAAGTGTTGTATCACGAAATTTTTCTGGCATACATCATCAAGGATACCAAAAATTAAAAGAACCGAAAACTTCCTGTCGAAAAAATACACTGGAATAGACAATTTTTATTTACCAATCCTGTTATTCTTGTAAAATCAAAAGCAAATTTAAAACAATTTTATTTAATTGTTTTTTATATGTTTTGTTTTTATTGTGAACAATTTTACCTTTACTATAATTTTAACTACATTCAACAATTCAACATATGTATTTACATATAACACATTTTATTTTCATTTTAGATTAGTTTGCAATATCCAAAATTTCAAAAACCTCAGGCTCTAAGTTACTTTGTTTTCTTTTAGGAATACACTTTATGCTTACTAGATATAGATCTGATGTAAGAAGCAGCCTATGAAATCAAATTTTATGTAAAATACGCATAACAAGCACTTTTGCTCTTCAAATAAAAAATTCGTTTTTTTTTATTTTTAAATTAATTTATTTTTGTTATTATAATTGGCACACCCTTTATCCGATATAATAGTTTTTTTTTATTAATTGATAGTTTCCGTTTTTAATTTTTTAAATAACATGGTTCTTTTGTTTTTCTTACTGTTAACTTTGAATTTGAACACCCTGTATTTTTATTGTAACTATCAAATTCACAAAATTACTTTTTTTTGGAACACCCCGTGAAATAAAAAAAGTTTTAAAGTCTATAACATTCTTCTTCTAACCAAATCCCAAAAAGTTATTCGATTTTGACGGTAGGCCATCATTTTCTTGCTGGATAGTCATTTAGAAACATTGAAAAAAAGATATAACGCAACATAATAAGGGTCTCAAATTTTAGTGATTCTTTATAGATAATAAATCAAGCTTTGGAGTGAATATTGTTTCGAGGCGCAATAACGCGGAATAATTAAAGTTTTGCTCTAATAAAGGTGTAAAAATCGAAAAAAAAACACATTTTTTTAACTTCAATCACCAAAACAAAAATGTGAAACACCCTGTTATAACAGGGGCCTATTTCACCATCTTACAAAATTGTGATTACAAGCATTTTTTTAACAAATTTGTAAGAAATCGAGTTTTTTTCACATGTAATTTTTTTTAATCACAAATTTGTACTTGTAATTTGTAGTTGGTGAAATAGGCCCCAGGTCTTCTTATATTGAAATAAAAGGTTTACAAATTAATCTAAATATATATATTTTGTATTCTTCATCAAACAACAATATTTAGAATAATAAAATAACAAGTTTGAAATAGTATACTTAGAGCTAGGTATATAGTATATTATATTGTAAGGTATTGTTAAGAAGTTATGATCATATTGTCCTTACACTGTGAAATAAAAAATTACTTTTATTCCTATACCTTGATATTTAGGAAATATAAAAAAAATAAGACTTTTATTAAAACACACACCAAACGCACGAAAAAAAATTAAGAGCAAAGTAATCTCTTCCAGCAAATATACAGAATAAAAATCGCCAACTGCAACTTCAATGCTATTTTTTTGTTTACATGATCCCCACCCAACAGTGCTTTTGTTATCACTTTCTACAATCTTTTAGCTTTAAGAAAAACCGGTTTTAGCGTCAATCGAGACTAGTAATTTTTCGAATTAAATTCCGCTAAATTCGCGAATTCCCACACTGTGATGGTGCCAGAATTAACAAATATGGATGGCCCCACTATTCATAATAGAAAGAGCTGATGCTGAATTGTCACAAAGGTTACTTGAAAAGTTGAGAGAACTTTACGTTGTTGAAGCACTGCTGGAAGTGTAGAATCTCGATTCTAGAAATGTTCAAAGGTGGATTCGAATGGAAGATGAGCAGTTAACGGACTTTCTACAATAATTTGGCTTAGAATACCAGAGGGACTTGACAATTGGAGTATATCACGTAAAACTTGCACCATCGTACATAATGTCCAGGCTTCTAAGCAAAGAAATACGCAAGAAGAAATCCAGATTGAAATGCTGAGAAGAGTTAATGAGATACCTGAGCACGGTCTGGTGAAGAAGTAGAAGATCGAGATGAGAAGGTCGTGCCAGTGAAGTGCACGGACCGTCGCACAGTGGTTCCCAGGTGGAAAAAACCCCAAATGTAAAGTATTTTCTAAAGTGTAGTTAATAATATTTTTCGATTCTAGATATATGTATGAGTAAGGGGTACAATCCACAAATTTTTTTTAAATTTTTTTAGCTGAGTATGGCTTATACAAAGCGACTTCTTGCAAAAGTCCAAGATTTATAGATTTTTTTTTAGCAATTTCAGAGTAAGAATTTTTTTACATGTAATATTTTAATCAAATTAATATTCTTAATTTTAATTAATATTGTATTTGGCTTTAAAATGACATTTACCGTTTATTAAATTTGTATATCAATTTCGCAAACGAGGCTCTAAGTTGAAGCTTCCTTTGAAGATTAGCTTTTTTCAGTTTGACGGTCTATAAAAAAAAAGCTCCACGATGCTCCACATGGATTCATAGATTATTATGACGCTTATAATATATTGCATTCATGATGCTAAAATAAATGACCCATTTTGACCCATTTAGCCGCAGAAGCCTTTTAAGTGTAGCAATGCATGCCACACAAACAGCTCCTGAAATTGACTTCTGGCATAACCTTTTCTAATGTAACGGCTTTTTTGGTAAAAAAAAAAGTTTTTTACATTTTGCAATAGATCTATGTAGTCATCACTGCAGTTGCATATGAGCTTTGGTTGAGTGAAAGTTATAAAGCTGGTTTCATCATGGCAAATTTTGTAATTGATTATAAGGTGTTGTGCAATTTTTTTTTTAATAATGATATTAATAATTTTGAAAACTTTTTAAGTAAAGGCTACCGAAATTTACAACCGGTTCAAATTAAAAAAATTGTTTAAGATGTAAAGAGATGATTCTTACCAAATTTTAAACAACGGTATAGGTCCACGCGTTTTACAAAATCTACTTTTGTGATTAAATACAATTCCTACAACTTACATTTCAAAGCTTGGAAAATCACAAAATCAATATTACCTAAACAAGAAACAAAAAATAACATTCAAGAGGCGTTTATTGAAAAAATAGGTTTTAAGGTAGACTTTGTTAAACAAGGATTAGGTACAACGAACGTGTAACGTGCATTATTTTTGCTGGTGGTATGCAATGTAAAAGTATGTCTATTGCATTTGACTTTCGGTGAAAAGGACAAAAAAAATGTTTGGAAATACGATAATATCAATTATGATGTTTGGTCGTGTCCTCTCCCACTTCCTGTCAACATGTTTGAGAAAAAAGCCTTTGCTCCAAATTGCTCAATCAACCAAAATAGCTACGACCGAATTCCAAATCAGTCAAGACTCATAAAAGATCTCCAATAATGATTGAATCTGAGCTTCTTCAAAACCAAAAAAAAACTTAGACTCTCTCCTCAAAAAATATACTTCCCTTCACGACCTTTCCCCACCTTTAGGACCCATGTCTACAGACCCATAGGCCCGTCCAGGCAGGGGTCGAGAAGGGTGTCCATTCGCTTGAGTGACCGAAGGCCTGCTGGATGCCATGCTTAGCTCGTCGATGGGGGGGATCTTGTCACTAGCTAATGAACGGTGTTGTTACCTTTTTTTTTACAGGCCTTAATCTTAGCTCGTAGTCGACTTGTTGTTTACCATCTTCCTAAAAGAAGCAGGACCCGAAATTAGCTAACCGATTAATTTAAGCAATCTTTTTACTTCTCGCTACCACACTTAGAGAGGAGGACATAGGTGGTCGTGCCCTCGGAGTTGTTCTATACCCACCCCAGTGGCGTAGCGTACCATCTCGGCGCCCGGGGCGGGAGACCCATTTTGCCGCCCCCATTCAATACTAAATTAAAATTAAATTTCGAGACATCATTTAACAGGCAATGAAGTATCTTTTATTGAAAGTAAAATAGAATTAGAGGTTTCATAAACGGATTTTACGAGCCTTACGAATGAGGCTCGTGAGACAAAGCTGCATCTGCGGATTCATCTCCATGCATGTGTTTTTTCCTGCGAATTGTACTCGTTTTGAGATCGATTCCGAGTTTTTTCCAAAAAGTCTTAAACAAGTCGATTGCGGCTTGGACGAAACGGTCTCTGCTCTCCACCAGGAGAGCTTTTAAAACGCAGAGTTTCTGAGCACACTTATCCACAGTCAGTCCACATTGCTGCAGGTAAATCTGTACGTCATCTTCTTCAGGTAGCTCTGCAGCTCAAAAGCCGAGAAAAGTGAGGAAGTTGAATGACTGCATGACTGTCAGAAGAAGACTGGCTACCGATCCGTCAATTCTTCCAGTAACTGAAGAACTTCCACAAACTTATTTTTAAGCGTCTTTACAGCTTCACGAGGTTCACTTTTTCTGCAGGCTTGTGAAGATGCTCGAGATACTTCTGGTGATTCGACTTCGTCTTGACCCTGCTCTGTGGTGCGACCAGAACGACTTCCAACTTCGACGGCAGGCACGTCTTCTTCTTCTGCCCGTAAAATAAGTTATGCATTGAATATTGGCCGGAGGACAATTCTAGGCCACTCACGATTTTAGATGGAGGAATCTTACTTACATTGGAATCACTTCCGCTGCTGCTGGATGCCGCCGAAGACGTTAACGTAGCTTTTGAACCAGAACTATAACTGAAATATTTCACGTCTTCGCATCTGCTTCTTTCTTAGCCTTTTTCTTGCGGTATTCCGCGCCGCTTCCTTTAACTCTTTTCATTTTCAAAAACTAGTTCAAAGGTTGAGTGAAGTACTAAGTGCTTAGTTTTAGAAGATTCAACAGTATTTAAACTATAAACAACACAATCGAAATAACTTTCTGTGATGCGGGAGGGAGCAAAAACATTGAGCTGGCTGAGACTAGAATATCGTTTCCGTCGTATCCTAGTTATCTTATCATATCTCGCATATGCATATCATATGTTTCGGAACACTCCCTTTCAGTTTCGCGAGAGTTTCGGAACGTTTTGTTAACTTCCCATAGGGAGTTATTGTAATCGGTCCGATTTGTCAAATTGGAATTTTTGGCATTTCTCGACGTTTCAAGGTCCCTAGAGGCAATATCAATCATTTTTAGAGAGATGTCTGTGTGTGTGTACGTACGTTCGTACGTTCGTACGTCCGTACGTTCTGGTACCTTTTTTCGTCGTCGATATCTCAAGAACGGGTAAAGATATCGACTTCAAATAAATTTTGTTTAATAGATAATAACTTCGAAAGAGGCTGAAAGGGCGTTTATTAATATTCGGTGAGTAGTTTTTTCACTATAACGGTTTAAAAAAAAAGTAAAAATTTTGGTTAGTTTCAAATATCTCACGAAAAAATAATGCTATTGATTTCAAATAAAATTTAATGTACTCATTATAAGGTCATAAAGATTTGGTATGAATTTGGAAAAAAAATGAACATACCGTTATTTTTTTAAATAAAAAAAACTGAAAACAAAATTTCATAACCCAGATATTCTAAGAACGAAAAACAATTTGAAACTCAAAATAATTTTATTTTACGAAAAATAATGTGTTTGACAACTGGTGGAAATTTCCAAAAAAATCAGTTCACAGTTTTTTTTACAAAAAATAAAAAACTATATAAAATTCTATTGAAAATTGGTACAAATTGTTTTAAGACTCAAATTTCTCGAGAACTAGTAGTGATATTGACTTCTAATTTAGTTTATTTTATGCATAGTATAATTTTGTACAATTGGTAAAATGTTGACAAATATTGAATTAATAGTTTTTTTTTTAAATAAAAAAACTTAAAAATTCTAGTGAAAACTAGTTGAAATTGTATTTCAAGTCGAATTTCTTGGGAATGAACACCGATAGTGCCTTCTAAAGTATGTTTTTTTATACATCGATACCTTCCCGTAAGAATGTATACTAAGCGACATTTCTAAAATTGTTCAGGAAACGAAAAAAACGAAGAAAGTTCTAGTTGAAACTTAATATAAAGTCTTCAAGACCACAAATGGGAAGTTATCAGTGTGGGTCGCACCCAGCCTCTTTTTTTAGTTTCGCGATCAGCGCGACAATACGGAATGCACTCTTACGGCCCTACTCACCGTCTACGAATTCACGAAAGCGGTCAACGACGAACCACAGATAGGGTGGCAAATTTCAAATTTACATCATTGTTGTTTGTTGACTTGCCAAACGATCTGTCATGAAACATATGATTTCTACTCTACCTGCATCACCGGCGACATTTTGCCGCCCCCCTAGGCCTGCCGCCCGGGGCGGACCGCCCCCCCCGCCCCCCCTACGCTACGCCACTGACCCAACCTTTATCGTATCCCTCACTAGACATACGTACATCAAACAAGAGACACGCCTACGCCATCGTTAGTACTCCAAGAAATTATTGAGATGGCCCTAACAAAAAGGGGAAAGCCCCTGACTTTCCCTGTTTTGGAACTCTCCTTCCTCAACCCTCCATCATACCGGATTCACCTTCCCAGAAAAACTTTACCGTTTATAACTCCATCTTACACCACTCATATAGAATTCAAAAAAAATAATAGTTTCTCTTTTCATTTTATCCAATTCCTCAACAAATAAAAATTGTCCAAAATACAAAAGAAATAACATTCGACAAGTTCATTATTAAATACTTAATCAAAAGCAATTTTATTCCACTGTTTGCTTAAATCTATCCCTTAATAATAATAACATTTAAAGTTCCTATCATCCCCATTCATCGCAAAAATTTACCAAAAAAAAACGAACGATTAGAAAATGATTCGGTTATTACTTTTTTTTTTTTTTTTTCTACATCCCATAATCCTTAATACTCCCACAAAGTGTTACCGAATAGATTTGATAAAGCCCCTTACTTGAGCTTTGTTTAAATAATACAAAAAAAATATAGATATTTTGTATTCAAATTTATATAGGGAAAATAATTTATCAATATATAACAACAAACAACTCACTTACCGGCGCTCCATTATGTTGTGCACAGCATCATGTTGCGACGTGACCTGTTGGGGTTAGCAAAGTTGATTGACGAAATTTTATATCACCGAAGAGTATTAAGTATCATATGTAAATTGAATGTCCTTTTGAGATCTACCGAACTGTTTACCGATTCCGATGAATGACAATGTCACATTCTTTTATATAGTACAACCAATTAGATATATTTTTTTCCCTACTCTAATTATTTTAAATAATCTCTTTCCTATCTACCTATTTTAACTTCCTGTAAATAACCTACTTCACTTAACATCAAATCACTTTGCATTCAAAAAAATTCTGTTTTATCGAGTAACTCTTACCTATCTATCATACCAGTTTTCAAAAAATTATTTTTATTCTAGTTTCTCACGTCAATCAAAAAACAAATTTTTCTATCCTCAAAAGGTAATATTAATTTTCTTTTTGATTTGAATACACATATGTATATATATATATACGACTGTAGGTATCTATGTAACTATGTATACTTATGTATTTTAAGTACTTATAGGTACATAGGTACGTACATATGTATATATGTGCATGTGCATATACTAAATTAAATTTACATAGATTTCTTTTTTTTTTAGTTTGACTTTTCTCTTTCTTTTCTTTTTGTTACATATCTTTTTCTGTTGAATTTTCTTCACAATTCTTAAGTTTTCATTTCAGCACTTTTCTTTTTAGCACTTTTCTTTTCTTTGTTAGAATTTTCTTTACGTATCTAATTCATTTTTCCTTTCAGCTCTAAAATTTTAATCATTTCCGAATTTTCTTCTCCTTTTTTTTGTTTTTTTAGTTTTTAGTACTAATTTTTTTCTTTTCATTAACTTTTCTTTTTCCTTTTCAGCCCTAGCTATCCTTTACTAAAAAAAATCACCTTTTTCTATTTCTGGGACTAAACCTAAGCTGCCACAACTTATTTAATTTACTTTTAATTTACACTTTTTCACTTTTTATTTCTTTTAATTAGCATGTTGTTCCTTTCAGTTGAATCTTGAGATTTCTTCGGACTCCTTTTTCGACCTGAGTCTTTGATGGCCCAAAGGATCCTGGAGGGGTTGGTACCTTCCTCCTGCCCTATCACAATAGAATCGTGAAGGTTATTTTCGAGGTTCTTCGTATTTTCCTACATGTGTTTTTGGTCAGAGAATTAATTTCTCTATATCTGGATTCTGGATCCTGGATTCGCCTTTTTTCAAGTGTCGCCTAATGGATTGTAATCAGCCAAAGATCTCAGGATATTTCGACTGAGGAAGCAAGTTATTTCCTTGAAGTCCTGACTACCAGATTCTTTTTGTCTGTAGTTTTGACCAAAAGGAAAGTCAAGAAAGCCGTAGACCAACACCACAGGAGGGAATCCGTTTCTAATGAAATGGATGATGGCTTTTTAATAATGCAATTGTTCAATTGCATTTAAGATAAAATTACCTGTTGGTGAGTGAATTTTGGGTGTCCTTCGTTGACAACCCTTCTCCGGGACGAGAATTAACTTGTTGCAGGGCCGCGAAATTTTCGTCTACCGTGGTTTTGATATTATAACTTTGATTATTATATATTATAATCGAAACTCACGCGACGTTTAGAAGACGGAACTACTTCTCGCGACGGCTAGAGTTGAAAAGAAATTTGGTAGACGACTAAAACCACGAGGACGCCTGATGGCGTGATCAGTTTTCTTTTGCCAATGCGGAACATGATGAAAATGTGATGAAGCGGATGTTAAATATTTGGTACGGGACGGCTCGAAACACAATTCTTGCATTTTCTGAACGCACCACCCAAATTTAACTTTTACCCTTGCACACAATGCTTAAAGCTAAATATGCAATTAAGTGCGACTGGTTTAGACGTGCAATTAATGCAAGTTGGTTTGTTTCTTTTGGTTTTAAAGGTTAATTCATTTAAGTCAGGCTACTTTTAGTGTTCGAGTGAAATGTTAAATATAATTTTAAAAGAATAAAGTATTCAACATTTCGAAAGAAAATTTTTAAGAAAATCTTTGAGTTTTTATTTCGTCAATGGAATACCATATTTTTTGTTCTTGTTTTAGTTAGGTCTAGGAATGTTTTCTTGGATATATTTTGTTTGTGTAGAGATTTTTCTTAAAGTAAGTTGTAGGGTTGTTTCCTACACAGCATATTCTTTTTAGAGCAGGTTTACCGAGCAAAAAAAAGGATATGAGAAGAAACAGAGGTTTTTTGTTTATTTTTGGTTTCTATGGCAAGGTCTCATGCACTGCTGAGAGGCCGGGCAATTGTCCTGAGATTCTCGTATCTTTCATTTTCTTAGATCTTTCGAATGTACTACGGTTTGACGACCTTTAGCGTCTATGACCTTATATAAATTATTCCCTATTATTTTACAGACGGTAACTTTTATAAATTTTGGGCACAGTTTAGCGTTTAGATGTTTAGCCGCGTCGCTTAATATGGAATTTCGTTTGAATAGAACGTCCCCAACCTTGTATGATACCATCCTACTTCTCAAGTTATACGTTCGTTGGTAGGATTCGTGAGTTCGCTCTAGAGCTGACTTCAAATATGAATGCAACACGTTCATCTTAGAAGTTTTTGGTAGCCAGTCAATCTCAGAATGGTTTAAACCTGATAACCCACGTAATAGCTTGTAGTCTGTTCCATGCTCAATCATCCGATGACCAAATAGAGCTTCGTATGGAGATATGCCGATTGCAGAGTGAATGGTAGAGCGTAATGCACTTCCGATTGAGGGTAAGTATACGTCCCAGTTTGTTTGCTTTGGATCTATGTAAGCTCTGACCGCTGCGAGGATGGAGCGGTTAACTCGCTCGCTCGCATTAGCCTGTGGCGAGTAGGCTGCGGTTCTATAATGAGTAATGCCGAAAGTTTTTACCATTTTAGCAAACTCCTGTCCAATAAATTGACTGCCATTGTCTGACAAGATGCTCTCGGGGACCCCAAAAACAAGAAAAATGTCTTCTTCTAAAAATTGTATAAGCGTATGAGAGCTAGCTTTTCGAAGGGGTTTAATCAAGACGAATTTCGTCAATTGATCTAAAGCGATTACGATCTGTGTGTTTCCTCTTTTTGATCTTGGGTAGGGACCCAGGAAGTCTACATAAAGATGTTGGAAAGGTCTATCTACTGAGAAGGATTTTCCCATTTCTGCTCTAAGAATGGTATTCGGAGCCTTAGTCGTTTTGCAGACTTCACAATTTTCAAGAAACGTCTTTACATGGGATGCCATATTGGGCCAAAAACATTGTTGTCTCAATTTAAAAAGTGTTTTACTAATTCCACCGTGTGAAGCTCTGGGTGGACAATGAGCCAGCGATATCAACCGGGTCGTCAGCGCCTCTGGAATCCATAATTTCCAGACCAAATCGTCTTGGAGTGGATTCCCTGTGCAATGTCTGACCTTCTTGTATACGAAACCGTCCGAAACTTGAAGGTCAGGAAGCTGTTCTTTATTTTGTCCGATGTGCTCGATGATTTGAAGATATTCCTCCGATTTAAAGCTCGGATCCTCCAAATCAATATGAAGAACATCGGTAGGGTTCGTTGACATCGACCCCGGTGGACATACTGTTGAATGTAGTGCCTCTACCTCATATACGCGAGATAGAGCATCTGGCACTACATTTAAAGTACCCTTCCGGTGTTCGATCCCAAAGTCGAACCCTTGGAGTTTTAGACTCCAGCGCGCTAATCTCCCCGTTGGATCTCGCAGACTCATCAGCCACTTCAGACTTGAGTGGTCTGTCACTACCGTAAACCTATAACCTTCAACATAAGGGCGAAATTTTTGAATTCCCCTTACGGCCGCCAAGCACTCGCGCTCGGTGACAGAATAGTTGCGCTGCGCAGAATTTAACTTTTGGGAGTAATAATAAATAGGTCGTTCGGCTCCACTTTCGTCTTTCTGGCACAACACGCACCCAATACCTGATGCTGACGCATCACACAAAATGATAAATTGTTTATTAAAGTCAGGATTAATAAGGACCAAGTCCGATGTCAGGGCCGACTTGATCGCTACAAAGGCTTGCTCTGCTTCCTTTCCGAACTCAAACTTTTTGTTCTTCTTTAAAGCGTCTGTCATGGGAGCAGCAAGGGTTGAAAAATTACTAATGAATCTGCGGTACCATCCAGCCATACCGAGAAATCTTCGGACTTGTTTGACGGTTTTTGGAGCAGGAAATTCAAGGATTGCAGCAACTTTCGCTGGATCCGGCTTCAAACAACCCTGGCCTACCACATATCCTAGGTACTGCAGTTCCTTGAAGCAGAATTTAGACTTCTCCACGTTTATCGTCAAGCCTGCTTCAAGTAACCTCTTTGCTATAACCCTTAGAATCCTGATATGTTCCTCAAAATTTCTCGATATGACTAAAAGATCGTCTAAGTAGACGAACACTTGATCTCTTAGTTCTGATGGTACCACCAGATTCATCAAGTAAGTGAGGCTTTGTGCGGCGTTGGAAAGACCAAAAGGCATTACTCTAAACTGGTAGAGCGGCCTACCGGGGACAGTAAAAGCCGTCTTCTCCCGTGAACTTTGCTCCAGCGGTATCTGCCAGTACGCATCTTTCAGGTCCACACTTGAAATAAAGTGTGTCTCTGAAAGTCGTGCTAACAGTCCCTCTATATTAGCAATCGGGCTCGCATTCTTCTTTGTTACTTGGTTCACCTTCCGAAAGTCCAAGCACAGACGGTTTTTCCCAGGTTTTCGTACAAGTACGACTGGGGAAGACCATGCGCTGGAACTTTCTTCGATGACCCCCAAAGCAAGCATGCGATCCAATTCCTCATACATTAGGGCTTGTATCGCTGGAGAAATGGGATAATGACGTTGCTTTATAGGCACCGCCTCTCCCGTGTCTATGAAATGTTCTACCAAATGAGTCTTTCCTAAGCCTTTCGTTGTAAACGACGGAAATAGCTTGATCGTTTCATGAAGTAATTATTGCTCGCGATCGTTCAGATCACAACCGGTTACACTATTGGGCTTGTTGATTATCTGGTTTACTGGTGAAATTTCGGAAATGACCTGGGGAGCTAACTGAAAAATCCTCCAGAAATCCACCCCTAGGTATAACTGTTGCGTCAACGATGGAACGATGAACAAATCCATGACGTGGGCTTTACCTCGGTAATGGATTTGCGTCGTTACCATGCCGACTATTGATTGTTTCTGGCCATCTGCGGTGGCAATAGAAGAACAAAAGCTTTTGAATGGAATATGGTTATCTTTTAGAAATTCAAGACTCCCAGCTCCTAAGCAACTCACGCTCGCTCCCGAATCAAGCAAACCGAGTAACTTTCTACCAGAAATTTCAATTGTAATATATGGACGGGGATCGTCCGCTGAACAATCCAATGTGGTGGCCGCAAGTGATTTATACATTACTTTTTTTCTCTTCATCCTCTCCCGTAACTTCAAAACTTTTTCTGAGGTTTGAGGAAAGGTGACGATTCTTTTCCGTGCCTCATAGTAATCTTTTATCCTTTGGTGAATCGATTTTCGGGGAAGGTAAGTTTTTTCTGGTTTCGTTTCCTGAAGATCGTTTTTTTGCTCTTTCCTTCTTATTAACTCTTCAGGCGAATGTCGTAATAGGGTAATTTTAGCTGTACTAGGTTTTGTATTTTCTAATTTTCCGGGTTCTCTGTCCTCGAACACTTCCCCCCGGTCGAAGGATTGTTCGATGACCGGTTTCCCGAGCATCTTTCACAATTTGGCGTTATAACATTGTCACGACCACACCTAAAACAAAACAAGTTCCGTTTAGGACTATCGCATTCCCTGAACGTATGCCCCTCTGCTTTACAATTCCAACATTTAAGTATATTGGCTTCCCTTTGGTAGGCCTCAACTTTCGCGGGAATTGTAAAGTCAGAGTCTTCCGGCGAGTGATCCAATTCGCCTATTTGTCGTCGTGGAGGTTGTGCAGTGTTGTTAAATGGGTACTTTACTCGAGGTGTTTCGTTTCCGTTGAGGAACTTTTCAATGGTACGACAAACGTAGACCATTTCTGGCAAACTACTCAAGTAGCACACTGGTGTATGATTTGGTATAATTTCTTGAATTTTGGTGTAAAATTGATAAAACTGAAGAAAATGTTAAGATTTTGGTGTATTTGACAAAATATACCGGTATAAAAATTACACCATTGGCTTTTCTGTGCAAAATTTCAACATTTTTGTTCCGATTCGGTGCAAAAAATAAACCGATTCATAGCAGTTTTTTTAATATGCCATTAATGGCGCATAAAAAAATCCAATTTTAAAATCAACAAAAATGACGTATTTTAAACACCAAATTTTGTAGATAAAATACACCATTTTAAATGAGCAATTATTTTTCGGTGTAAGATTTAAATCTTGTGGAGATTAAATACACTAAACCACACCAATGTCAAATCATAATGTCAACAAAGGGTTTTATTCAGTTCAGCTGCCATTTGTCTACAGTCCCCACGCGTTTATTTCTTTAAAAAAAAATAAAAAATGGGTAACTCGAAGTTTAACAATTATTTGAAGTGGTATCGTAGGAAAAAAAACTTTTTAAAAAAATTAAAAAAAAACTGTGTGGAACCCAGTATTCAGCAAAACCATCAAAATTTATTTGGAACGACGAAAATCAACTTTTATATTCGAGACAAAAACTCTACAAGTTGTTCAATATCGCGAAAAAATATTATTCCAAATGAACCTAATATTAAAGTAGGGCCAAATGAGATATTATTAGACTCAATTTTGAACAACGATTTGGATGATAATGATGAAGTTGTGGAAAATATAAATCGGGAAGTAGAACCGTCCTCGGAAGATTGCGTCATTAATGATTTGGATGAACACATTGATTTTATGTCTAAATTGGCTGATTGGGCTGTTAAATATAAAATAACACATTGTGCTATGTCTGAGCTACTTCTTTTATTGCGAAGTGAAGGAAAAGCTGAACTGCCGAAAGATGCACGTACGCTGCTCCATACACCACGGAGTGTTGATATACAAACAATGGGATCCGGTTCATTTTGGTACTATGGCATCGAAAACTGTTTACGCATTGCATTTCGTCAATTAAATCAAACAATGGAAGTTCAGCTTAATTTCAATGTTGATGGATTACCTTTGTTCCGAAGTAGCAAATTCCAGTTTTGGCCAATTTTAATGAACATAGCCAATTTGTCTGAAATTAGACCAATGGCTATTGCAATTTATTTCGGTGATGCGAAGCCACCATCTAGCGAGGAGTTTTTGAGGCAACATGTTAATGAAATTAATGCTCTAATTTCGAGTGGAATTGATTTAGCAAACGGCTCAAAAATATTGATCAAGGTCAATGCGTATATTGCAGACACACCAGCTCGGGCATTTATCAAATGTAAGTAGAAAAGCCAATTTGACTTCAATTAAATTAATATTTTTGAACTTTTCAGGCATCAAGACACACACCGCATACAATAGTTGTACAAAATGTAATGTCATTGGAGAATTTGATCGATCAGGAAACCATATGAGCTTTCCTAGATTAGATTGTCGACGAAGAACTCATTCGGATTTTATAAGCAAAACCGATGAGGACCATCATTTATTCAATCCCAGAACGAGGCTATTCTACCACACCCCTCTTCAGGAAATTCAAGGCATTGACATGATAAAAAACTTCCCTATAGCTGACTCGATGCATTTAATTGAATTGGGTATGTAATTTTTAATAAAATATGTTGACGAAATTCCACTATGTCTTCAATTTACACATTTCAGGTATTACAAAGCGTTGTTTAAATGGATGGGTCAATGGTTCATATAACTTTCGTACTAAGCTGCCCGCCCATGAAACGAATTCTATATCAACATGGCTAAAAATCAGCAACGACTGGCTACCATCTGAAATCACAAGACAGGCTCGTGGTCTCGATACATTATCGTTTTGGAAATCCATCGAATATAGGACATTTTTATTGTATCTTGGCCCAGTGATAATGAAACATTTTTTGCCCTTTGAGTACTACAAACATTTTTGGTATTTAGTTATGGCAACGACAATTTATTCCTGCGAACAATACATACAAATTACGGAATTTATTAATGTTGCTAGAAACTTGATGACTGAATATGTGGAAGAATTTATAGTTCTGTATGGAAGCGATTCTATTAGCTCAAATGTTCACAATTTAATACATGTTCATGATGACGTTTTGAAATTTGGATCGTTGCGAAATATTTCTGCATATCCATTTGAGAGTACGTTATATTGGTTGAAATGCCTTTTGAAGAATGGCTCCAGACCCTTAAGTCAAGTGGCCAAACGTATAATTGAAATGAATAAATTGAATTCTCGGCCTTCAAAATCAGCCACGTATCCCATTTTAAGCAAGAAATTGAATGAACATTCTGAAATGTATGGCAAAGTCCAGTTTTCAGCATTCGTGTTGTCAAATGACCGAAAAAATAAGTGGTTTCTCACCGCAAACTGTGAAATCGTTGAAATGATACATGCTACATTAAATGGCACTATAATAAAAATACATGGAAGGAATATTCGGCGATTCGAAGATTTTAATACCAGCCCATTCTCATCGCGACATTTGAACATTTATTCTGGTGATATTGAGTTCGGGATCGTCAAAGAATATCCTGCAGAGCATATCAAATGCAAACTTATTTGTTTACATCCATATGATACGCAATGCAGACAAAATAAACAATTTTTTAACGCTAAAAAAGGCATATTTTTCCCTCTAATCCACACTTTATAAATTGTATATTATTGAAACTACTATATTGAACATTTTTTTTAAATAAAACTTGAAATGAAAGGACATCTCGTTTATTGTGTATTTTTTCCACCATTATATACACAATGCGGACAGTTTGGTGTATTTAATACATTCATTGGTTGAATATGTACCGTTCTATACACAACGCTCAGTCGCTCATGATCACGCGCCAGTGTATCTCAATCAAGTGTCGTGTAGACATCGTTTAGTTAAAAATAAAAATAAAAGTTTTTATATTGTGATTTTGATAAACATACATACTTTGGTTAATTAAAATGGCTAGGGAAATGAACATTTTCGAAAAGTTTATTTGTGTCGTTTGCGCGGAAAAAGATGGCTCGAAATTTGTGGAAGCCGTGCCATACAATTGGTATAAGGACAACAACATTTATTGGCCGAGGTCAAAAAGAAATCAAAAAAAACAATGCCAATTAGATTTTCCGGCCAACTTCAACGACGAAAAAGAATGGGAGCCTTGTGAAATGTTGTGTCTTAAGGGCGTTTTCGACTATTTTGATGCAGCCTCGGATGCTGCAAAAAAATTCAGTCAATTCGAAGACACTGAAGATGAAATCCAAAACGTTACAAATATTAGTCGTACCCGTCAACAATTTCATGCGCAAGAAAAGGCATCCAATTCAAATATGTATGAAACTTTAATGACGGCTCGGAGCCAGCACCAGCAAATGATTTGTACTGAGCCATCCACGTCAACTTTTCAGCTAGTCCAAGAGAACGTGAGTCTCACATCGCTTCCAAGTTCTTCATCATTTGAACCACAGTCATTCAGCCCGGCTACAAACAAACCAAATTCTTTTGAAATACTCTGTGATGAGTTACTGATTCCGTCACAAGGTGCCAATAAAGCTGCCAACAACCCAGTTATTGTTGATGAATCAAATAATGTAGAGATCCCGAATGAAGAGGATCTTCTTGCTTTTCTTCAATCAAATTCAAAAGAAGCAAAAGGTAAGTTGTTTATGATTACTTTTATATGGTAACAGACATTTTTAACTACATAATATTATTTTTGCAGTTTTAAAATATTACTTGGCGGGGGTCTCCAACATTATAAATCAAAACAGGGTCATCACTGAAGCAGCAATCAACGAACTGAAAAACACAGTTGAGTACCTAGGAAGCGAAGTGTTTGCTTTACAACAAATAATAATCAAAGGAGAGCCTTCGAGGAAACAAACAAGTGAAGAGAAAAAAATGTTAATAGTTGCTGATTCGGGTGGAGGGGAATGGGTGGCATCTGATTATGAAGGTGTTTCCTTTCCTCGGCTACCTATATCTTCAATAAATATGCTTAAGCTTTTCAATGATCAATTAAACGAAGACAAAAATGGATACTTTGAAAAGGCAACTGAGCACATTAAGGACAAACTGAAGATGGTTAAGGATACGAAGAAGCAGTTCACCCGAAGAACCCAACTTAAGTCGATGCTCTTCGCTGATTCCCTGTTAAGAAAGTGCTCTTGGAAAATAACAGGTGAAAAAAAGCCATACAAATTTTCCGAGCTTAATGCTGTGCTATCACTATTTATTAACGTCGTCAATGCAAATGTTGACGACAAAATTGATTTGAATGGCACACAAAAATATTTTCGTGACTTACTCAAGCGAAAAGAGGACGTTGCCCCAATGCATTCAAAAAAAAATGTAATATTGGGTGAAAATACCGAAGAAGAGGATGAAGAAGTTGCTTTAGATGCTGAACCAAAACCGGCTGTCGAAGGTGAAACCAAATAAAGGCAAAAATTCTTTTAAAAAAATGTATTAATCTATTCATATGTACAATTATTAAATATTAATAAATATATTTATTTTCTTGAATTGCAATGTTAACTATAATTTTGTTTTTATTTTGAACATTTCTTACACTATTTACAGCAAATTCAATATACTTAAAAAAAATTCCTGGATATATTTTTCGCAATTGTGCATTTTTTGTATTGCTTGGGGTATATTTTGCACAGTTTCTAGTATAATAAATGTACCGAAAGCAAAATATTGGATATATTTTGTACAATGGTATATTTTTTGCCTTGTTCTTTTAAATTGGTGGTATATTTTGCACATTTTCCCGCATAAAAAATGTACCGAAAGCTGAATTTTGGATATATTGTGTACAATGTTGTTTTTTTTCTTCTTGTTCTTAAAAATTGGTGAATTTTTTTCCAAATTCAGGAGTTAGAGTATACGTATACACTATACAGGGTGTCCCATTGTGAACGCCGCAGACGAAAACCATTATAAAATAAAACGTTCGATAGTTAATTGTGGGAAATCCGTTAATCGCATAGAAAAAACCTGTACGGTGGAAAGAAAATCTTACCTGTTCTTGTTTTAATAAACAAGAAATAAAATGCACGACTGGGTCACATTCTATGGTAGGTTTTTTTTTATTTAAATTTTTATGATCTTTAATTTAATATTAAAGATCATAAAAATTTAATAAAAAAAAAATTATCAAAATTCTAGCCGCCATTTTCTAGAAAAATACGATTTTTGAAAACCATTTTATAACGTTTTTTAACATTTGTATGGTGGGTACCTTTATTTTTAAGTAAAATACAATTTTTTTTCACTTCTCTTATTTATCAAGTTTAAAAAAAAAATCTAACATGGGGTTTTCGAAATATCAAGTTTTGAAAAAAAAATTGAATCTTTTTTTAAAAATCGAAAAAAAATATTTTTGAAAATTTTAATACACAAATTTGTTTAACTTGCTAGGGACCTTAAGCATAAAAAAAAATGATCAAAAGTCGTGGTACAGTTTTTGAGAAAATCAAAAACCAGAAATTTTTTTTCAACCATTATCTAGCTTTAACTAAATGAAATTTTTTTGTATCTTTATTTTTTAAATCTGTCGAACAGTTTTTGAGAAAAAAAAATATTTATAAAATTTCGAAAAAAAATTCGTATGACGGGTACTGTTATTTAAGGTCTTACAAAAAAAAAGAAAAAAACGTGTGGGGGAAAAAATTAAAAGCGATATCTACAAAGTTTAAAGAAAATCGGCCCAGCCGTTTAAGCTGTAGTCGAACAGACAGATAGACAGGCAGACAGAATTGCGGGACCCACTTTTTTAGTCTTCGCTATCATCGTAATGTCAACTTCGATCGAAATCTCGAGTTCGATTTTTTTTACGAATGCATAACTTGCTTATAGTACCACTCAAAAGTTGGCGACATTTTAAAATAAAGCATTAACCTGGAAGTATTTGTATGGTTTTTTCTCCCCAGTAATTTCCAAGAGCATGTCCTTAACGGGATATCGGAAAAGAGCATCGACTTAAAATGCGTTTTTTTTTTTGGCGAACTGCTTTGTCGAATTATTTAACATCTTTAGTTTATAGGTACTCAATGTACTCTGTTGCCTTTTGAATGTAAACAATTCTATGCGATTAAAGATCTTCTCACAATTTACTATCAAAAGTATTTATATTGCTAAATAAAATGAATTCCTTGCTTGTAGCTAGATAAGCTACAACCTAAAAATGAAAAAAAAAAATGGGTTTAAAAGAAGTTGCTTCAAAAATCATACAAGTTATTTTAAGTCAAAAAGGAAGTGAAAACGAGAAAATTACTTTATAAGTTTTTCGACTTGAAAATAGGTCTTAGAAACCTATATGATGGTTTTCGTCTGCGGCGATTACTTTGAAACACCCTGTATTTTGGATGACGGCCATATTTTGAAAGAAATATTAAAAAATTGTAAATATTAAATGAAAACAATGATTAATTATTTTATTATTTTAGCGACTTAATTATATACAGCATTTGATATTGTCGGCTCGTTTTTAACATAACGTCTCTAAAAAATTAAAAAAACAACCAACAAATTTTAGATTTCGAATAATTAATTTTTACGAGTCGTTTTAGAAATCTTTAATTAATTGATATTTTCGAGGCGCTCAATTTTTAGAAGGGGTAGGACCAAAAATCATTCGACAGAATGTGCTTCGTTTTTAAAATAAGCACTCGCATTCATACTAATTCATGATTTTCTTGCGGCCATATAATGCAGCTGAAGAATAATTAGAATCATAGAAACAATTACAAATTCTTCAAATACATTTTCAGTCAGAAAATAAACTTTGGTGTAAAATTAAATTATTTCCAATTAAAAAAATAAACTTCGGTGTAAATTTTATTTCAAAATAAATTCTATGTTTCAGATTTTGGTACGCGAATAGTATATTTTATTCGTCGAATTATCGTGTATTTTTCACACTTATGGGAATAAATTTGCACCAAAATGTGGTGTAAATTATTTACCATCGAGGTGTAGGATTTAAACCAATTATTGGTTTATTATTTACACTTCGGGGGTATATTATGTTCCAGTAACCAGAATAATTTGTATACTACTAGCACAATTTATGTACCGAAAATCGGTATAATTTGTGTACAGCCGGTGTATATTATAAACGACAACGAGGTATTATATACACCGAATTGAAATTAATTGTACAAAAACTGCACTGATAAGTGGCATATTTTTTATATTTAAAATGTATATCACGAAAGTGCAAAAAATACCCCAAATATTTTGGTGTATTTTGGACGTTTGTGCTACTTGAGTATGTGTACTAAAAGTAACCAATAACTCTCCCATCCTTCTGCGAACATTCTGTTTTATAAGTTCGATGATCTCTTTCACTGGTTTAGGTGTTCGTAATTTTGAATTAAATTTAATTAGATCATCGTAAAAGTCGTCAAAGCTCTCATTCGGCAATTGCTTTCTATCAGACATTTTTCGGGATAATTCACTATCTGTTTCGAGACTTCTGTATTGCTCGATAAGAGCTAAACGTAGTGTCGACCAAGTAGCTCGAGGGTTATTCTTTAAGAACATCCAATACCAGGTTTCCACTCGACCACTAACAAAATGGTGAAAGTTTTGGACCACCTCAACCCAAGTTACATTGTAACTGTCCTTAACCCTTTCTAGTCTGAACAGAAAGTCGTCTATAGACATGTTCTTATGGTCGAATTTAATTCCCCACTTATGATAATGAGGAAAACGTGTTACTGAAGTAGATGGTGATTGAGCAGGAGATGGATTAGCTTGGTTCGAAATCAAGGGCGAAACGTTCAAGTTCAAATTGCTCAGTTGAGCTAAAAAGTTGTCGACATTTGAGCCGCGAGCCATGTCGATTGGATAAACGCCCTGATCATTTGTTGGCTGAGTGTTGGAAGCAGGATTAACTACATTATGTTGCTGTGAACTAAAATTAGCAGGTTGATCTATAGAAGTGGCTGTGTTATATCTATCTCGATCATTGGGTAGGTTTTGAGGAGGAGCTGGCGTCACGTTAGCAAGAGTTTCCCTTACAATAGCCCTTACCTGCCCTAGCAACTCGGCATGGCTCCGTTCCAACTCTTCTCGTATGAAACGTTGGTCTTCCGTTCGCTTGAGACCTACCGTGGCTGTTACTACCTCCTGTATGTAAGTCTCGAAATGTTCGGCCTCTTTCGAGATATTACCTTCATTAGGACTAGAAGTGGTTCTGTTATGTACTGTCTGTTGATTGTTGGTGCTGTTCACACTCTCTGTGACATTTGTCCCTGATACTGTCGCAAATACTTCATCTTCAACTTGAGACTGATTTTCTCTTTCATCGATATTTGAAGAAGATCGTTGTTTACTAGTCCCTCTTTTCCCTCGGGAATTCTTACGACGACCTCTCCCATCCATTTCTAATACTAAGTTTAATTTATTTATTTTTTTTTTTATAAACGCAATATAAAAAAAAACTTTATCTTTTTCTTTCTTACCAAATAAATTTCCCTAAAGGTACTTCTTTAAAAAGATTACTTAATTTCTCTTGCTTCTTCAAACTTCCAATAAAAAAGATTCTTAAAAAAAACTTAAATCGAAAAACAAACTGTTTACTTCTCTCCAAATTTTGCTGTATAAAAAAAACTAAACAAAATGAATTAACCTGTAATATCTAACTAGACAATGTTTGGTCCTAAACCGCCTAATAATAATCAAAAAGGAAATTAAACTTTATACTTTTTTCATATACGATTCTGGGAAGTGAATACCGGATGTGAAGGATCTTGTTCCAAAAAAAACTACTATTGATTCCTCCTTATTCTCTTAAAAAAAGGAAATTCCAAAAAAAAAATTATTTGCACAAGTATTCTTAATAACTCTAAGTATGTTGTCTCATTATGATATCAAAACTTTGTCCATAAAAAAAACTAAGTTCCTTTTGACGCTACAACTATCGGAGACCAGACTATGGCCTTAGCCTACCGGATATCGTCTAAAGTTCTTAAGTCTTCGGAAATATTTAAAGTATTAATATATTTTTAGTTTTCTGGTGAGATTTTCAAGTTGGTTAATGGATAAACTGGTTTCTCTCACTAATCAGGTTTTAATCTTCTGCGACGGTCATAGATACGGAAAATTATCCTAATCTACGGGACAAAAGCGTTGAAACTAACTACTAATTAAACCAGTTGCTTTCCTCTACTTCACTTTTACCTCTCAGTGCTATCAGCTATTCAAAAAGTAACTTCATCTAAGCACGGACACTGAGGTGTAGAAAGTTGATTTGTGTCGAACATAATAGTTTGCCAAATTGCAACAGTCGAGAGTCTGGAAATGTCCTAACTCCCCGGACAACTATAGCTTCTAATCATGTTGAGGTGTCGTAACCACAAAGTATTCACACAACAAAAAATCTCCGCCAAAACTCAAAAAAAAAAAAAATAAAATAAATAAAAATCGGTCACTAAATTTCGGGCCCCACGCCATGGGCGCCATCTGTAACGTGCATTATTTTTGCTGGTGGTATGCAATGTAAAAGTATGTCTATTGCATTTGACTTTCGGTGAAAAGGACAAAAAAAATGTTTGGAAATACGATAATATCAATTATGATGTTTGGTCGTGTCCTCTCCCACTTCCTGTCAACATGTTTGAGAAAAAAGCCTTTGCTCCAAATTGCTCAATCAACCAAAATAGCTACGACCGAATTCCAAATCAGTCAAGACTCATAAAAGATCTCCAATAATGATTGAATCTGAGCTTCTTCAAAACCAAAAAAAAACTTAGACTCTCTCCTCAAAAAATATACTTCCCTTCACGACCTTTCCCCACCTTTAGGACCCATGTCTACAGACCCATAGGCCCGTCCAGGCAGGGGTCGAGAAGGGTGTCCATTCGCTTGAGTGACCGAAGGCCTGCTGGATGCCATGCTTAGCTCGTCGATGGGGGGGATCTTGTCACTAGCTAATGAACGGTGTTGTTACCTTTTTTTTTACAGGCCTTAATCTTAGCTCGTAGTCGACTTGTTGTTTACCATCTTCCTAAAAGAAGCAGGACCCGAAATTAGCTAACCGATTAATTTAAGCAATCTTTTTACTTCTCGCTACCACACTTAGAGAGGAGGACATAGGTGGTCGTGCCCTCGGAGTTGTTCTATACCCACCCTTTATCGTATCCCTCACTAGACATACGTACATCAAACAAGAGACACGCCTACGCCATCGTTAGTACTCCAAGAAATTATTGAGATGGCCCTAACAAAAAGGGGAAAGCCCCTGACTTTCCCTGTTTTGGAACTCTCCTTCCTCAACCCTCCATCATACCGGATTCACCTTCCCAGAAAAACTTTACCGTTTATAACTCCATCTTACACCACTCATATAGAATTCAAAAAAAAATAATAGTTTCTCTTTTCATTTTATCCAATTCCTCAACAAATAAAAATTGTCCAAAATACAAAAGAAATAACATTCGACAAGTTCATTATTAAATACTTAATCAAAAGCAATTTTATTCCACTGTTTGCTTAAATCTATCCCTTAATAATAATAACATTTAAAGTTCCTATCATCCCCATTCATCGCAAAAATTTACCAAAAAAAAACGAACGATTAGAAAATGATTCGGTTATTACTTTTTTTTTTTTTTTTTCTACATCCCATAATCCTTAATACTCCCACAAAGTGTTACCGAATAGATTTGATAAAGCCCCTTACTTGAGCTTTGTTTAAATAATACAAAAAAAATATAGATATTTTGTATTCAAATTTATATAGGGAAAATAATTTATCAATATATAACAACAAACAACTCACTTACCGGCGCTCCATTATGTTGTGCACAGCATCATGTTGCGACGTGACCTGTTGGGGTTAGCAAAGTTGATTGACGAAATTTTATATCACCGAAGAGTATTAAGTATCATATGTAAATTGAATGTCCTTTTGAGATCTACCGAACTGTTTACCGATTCCGATGAATGACAATGTCACATTCTTTTATATAGTACAACCAATTAGATATATTTTTTTCCCTACTCTAATTATTTTAAATAATCTCTTTCCTATCTACCTATTTTAACTTCCTGTAAATAACCTACTTCACTTAACATCAAATCACTTTGCATTCAAAAAAATTCTGTTTTATCGAGTAACTCTTACCTATCTATCATACCAGTTTTCAAAAAATTATTTTTATTCTAGTTTCTCACGTCAATCAAAAAACAAATTTTTCTATCCTCAAAAGGTAATATTAATTTTCTTTTTGATTTGAATACACATATGTATATATATATATACGACTGTAGGTATCTATGTAACTATGTATACTTATGTATTTTAAGTACTTATAGGTACATAGGTACGTACATATGTACATATGTGCATGTGCATATACTAAATTAAATTTACATAGATTTCTTTTTTTTTTAGTTTGACTTTTCTCTTTCTTTTCTTTTTGTTACATATCTTTTTCTGTTGAATTTTCTTCACAATTCTTAAGTTTTCATTTCAGCACTTTTCTTTTTAGCACTTTTCTTTTCTTTGTTAGAATTTTCTTTACGTATCTAATTCATTTTTTCTTTCAGCTCTAAAATTTTAATCATTTCCGAATTTTCTTCTCCTTTTTTTTGTTTTTTTAGTTTTTAGTACTAATTTTTTTCTTTTCATTAACTTTTCTTTTTCCTTTTCAGCCCTAGCTATCCTTTACTAAAAAAAATCACCTTTTTCTATTTCTGGGACTAAACCTAAGCTGCCACAACTTATTTAATTTACTTTTAATTTACACTTTTTCACTTTTTATTTCTTTTAATTAGCATGTTGTTCCTTTCAGTTGAATCTTGAGATTTCTTCGGACTCCTTTTTCGACCTGAGTCTTTGATGGCCCAAAGGATCCTGGAGGGGTTGGTACCTTCCTCCTGCCCTATCACAATAGAATCGTGAAGGTTATTTTCGAGGTTCTTCGTATTTTCCTACATGTGTTTTTGGTCAGAGAATTAATTTCTCTATATCTGGATTCTGGATCCTGGATTCGCCTTTTTTCAAGTGTCGCCTAATGGATTGTAATCAGCCAAAGATCTCAGGATATTTCGACTGAGGAAGCAAGTTATTTCCTTGAAGTCCTGACTACCAGATTCTTTTTGTCTGTAGTTTTGACCAAAAGGAAAGTCAAGAAAGCCGTAGACCAACACCACAGGAGGGAATCCGTTTCTAATGAAATGGATGATGGCTTTTTAATAATGCAATTGTTCAATTGCATTTAAGATAAAATTACCTGTTGGTGAGTGAATTTTGGGTGTCCTTCGTTGACAACCCTTCTCCGGGACGAGAATTAACTTGTTGCAGGGCCGCGAAATTTTCGTCTACCGTGGTTTTGATATTATAACTTTGATTATTATATATTATAATCGAAACTCACGCGACGTTTAGAAGACGGAACTACTTCTCGCGACGGCTAGAGTTGAAAAGAAATTTGGTAGACGACTAAAACCACGAGGACGCCTGATGGCGTGATCAGTTTTCTTTTGCCAATGCGGAACATGATGAAAATGTGATGAAGCGGATGTTAAATATTTGGTACGGGACGGCTCGAAACACAATTCTTGCATTTTCTGAACGCACCACCCAAATTTAACTTTTACCCTTGCACACAATGCTTAAAGCTAAATATGCAATTAAGTGCGACTGGTTTAGACGTGCAATTAATGCAAGTTGGTTTGTTTTTTTTGGTTTTAAAGGTTAATTCATTTAAGTCAGGCTACTTTTAGTGTTCGAGTGAAATGTTAAATATAATTTTAAAAGAATAAAGTATTCAACATTTCGAAAGAAAATTTTTAAGAAAATCTTTGAGTTTTTATTTCGTCAATGGAATACCATATTTTTTGTTCTTGTTTTAGTTAGGTCTAGGAATGTTTTCTTGGATATATTTTGTTTGTGTAGAGATTTTTCTTAAAGTAAGTTGTAGGGTTGTTTCCTACAAACGCTGGCAACACCTCGCGGAGATTTTTTGGAAACCCTTCTTTAACAGCAGATATAACGAAGATAGATTTAACTTTAATTAAAAAACTCAGTGTATACTAAGGAAACAGCTTTATTGGCCCTTGAACTATATCCTTGGTATTATATGCCAGCAACTGTGCACAAAATTTTATTCCACTGAGCAGAAATAATAACGTCAGCAGCATTGCCCGTAGGGTCCCTGTCAGAGGAAGCACAAGAAAGCAGAAACAAGGATTATGGGTATTACAGGATACATAACCCTAGAAAGTGTTCTCGTTTGGCAACTAATGAGGATGTTATTCATCTTATGCTAACATCTTCGGATCCGTACATTACACACCTAAGACCTGAACCAAGAACAAAAGACTCAGTTCCATTAAGTGAAGAAGCACAGTCCTTATGGCTCTAATTTTTTTCTATTAAAGAAATAAGAACCAAAAAATATGTATAAAATTAAGGCGCTAATATACTAATGAGAGTTTTTAATTATTTATTTTCTTAAAGACCTACTTTTAATACAGCTTTAGTTAATAATTTAAGTAAAAGAATAAATTCATATTCTTTAAAAACAATAAGAAATAACAACAATAAATTAATTAATTAAAGGTGTTAAAAAAACAGTAGGGGAGAGTGGGGCACATTTGAACACGGGGCACATTTGAACAAGGCTTATAAAATTTTACTTTATTACTCTTTTTTAAAAGTAATTTAAAATTTTAACCTATCAATACCATATCCATAAACGTCATTGACTTTCTTTGAATATCTCAGTTGTCTCTCGGACTTAGAGGTGAAGGGTACTTTTGCTAGTGGAAATGTTTTGTTTTCGTTTTTTAGTTGTAAGAGTTTAAACAAAAATTACTGCGGGATTTTAAAACAGGAACACATTTTTTTGAAGGAAAATAAATTTTAAACCTAATTGCTGTAAGTTTTTTACTGGATATATTTCAGTTAAATATTTATAATACATTTTATGTCACTGGAACAGTTGGGGCAGATTTGAACAAGCGTGTTGGGGCACTTTTGAGCATGTTCAAAACTACCATGTTTTTTTAAACATATTTAAGACATTTAAGAAAAAATTTAATCAGCTTCAAGCAATTAATCAAGCAATTTGTTATCTGTTCTATAGGGCAAATATTGGTTTCAGGTAAAAAATGTTTTTGTCATATCGACCATCAGTCTCTGCGTCTATAAGTTCTCTGTCTCATTTTTGAGATATTGAATACTGAAAATAAGGCCTAGTTAAAGCTTTCTAGGTCGAAAAAATCTTCAAATTTGTATAGCCTTAACAATAATATTCTAGTTTAAGCTATTTTTATTCACACAAATTGAAGCTTAGGCTTGGAAAACAAGTTAAAACTACATGAACTTAGCGTTGGCTATTTTAAAATAGTTATTACTAGAAAACATCTTTAACTTGCTTGCTTAAGCTCATTCTTATTTACTAAAAATCCAGCTTTTATTTAAAAATCCAAGTTTTAGATTTAGATTTTTTTTTTCTACAAATACATGAATATGGATATAACAAAAGTGTTAACTTTGAGTTTTATTGATAAGTTCTTATTAAAAAATTAATATAAAAATAAAATTTAAAAGTTTTTTTATTCAGTAAAAAAAATTATATCACAGTTCAAAAGTGCCCCTTCAAAGTTCAAAAGTGCCCCATACATGGGGCGCTTTTGAACATAAGAACCTGTATTGATTGGAGATAAAAATTCAATATAAATATTTCGTTAAATGGACCAAATATTTTTCTAAATTGAACGTCAATACCACTGTTCCATGTAAGTAAAATATCAGGCCAATTGCTCGAATATTTTAGGTTTTATCTGTCTGGAAAGCAAAAAGTGTTCAAATGTGCCCCACTCTCCCCTAATTTGTAAGCAAGTTCCAAAATTTTTAAATCTTGATGAGAGCTTGTACTATTTATGTCACATACCAAATTTCAAAAAGATCGAACCACCCGTTTCGTTTTTATAAGTTTTTTCCATCGTCTCCATTGAAAGGAACCACTGTGCGTCGGAACTTGTGCTTTAGATTTCCCCTCAACTAGACTTAATGAAACTGCCTTCGGTGCAAGTAAGCGTTCATACAACAAGACAATTTGACCGGAAAAATCCTTGCGTGGTTCTTTCTACTTCTAAAGAATTTTCTTTATACATATTTCTTCAACTTACCATTAGAAGATTTCTCCATGTAAAACAGTGATATCAGTTTTCAGTTATAATAATATGCTTAATTCTTATGCGGATTTCATCATAATTAGCGGATATGGGCTTTGAATTCGTATGGAAAACCATGAAACTTATTTCGTTTGCATTAATTACGTTTGGGTATCATTTCTTAACCATGAATACAGTAATACAAATAAATAATAAAGCTGCACAAACAGAGTATTACATTTCATTTTATTACTTTATTCCAACTTCTTTGAACTAAGTGAATTTCATTCACTAGAGGAAATTGGACATTTCAATTTGAAAGATGAGATGCTCGTTTCAATAGATAGCAAGGTAGTGGATGTGCTACTTTTGCACGGATAGGAAATGAAATAATTTCATAATGCAGTATTGGTTTCAATATCCCTAGAAAGATGGATTTAATTTTGTCTGATAACATAAATTGTACCCTTTTTTACTTGCTCTATGGGGCAGGTATTGGTCTCGATTAAGAAAATCTAATTTAACATTACAAAGTTTTTTTTTGCTTATACATGTATATCAAGCAAGGCTATACAAAAATTGATGGATTTGATTTGAATTCGGTACATACAAATCTTAAGTTAGAAATTCAACTTAATTGTGGTGTGGTCTCCATGTTGCGTAGAACAGCATTAGCCCGATGATGGATTATTAAATCCGAAACGCGTCGCTATTTTATAATATTCAAATTTGTTGCAATAAAATTAAATTAAAAAACCTTAAACTTAATAAATAAAACAATAATTTTTCAATTTATAAAAAATAATTTTATTTGTTTTAATTTTATATTTAAATCAATATTTATAGAAATTCAAATTTTTATTTAATCTAATCTTGAACAGAAAGTAACCATACAACTAATGAGGTATTTTTATATTTTCTCAAAAACGGTTATACTGGTTTTGATTAAACGTCATATATGTAATGTTAAAAGCATTTTAAATAATTCTGCGTTAATCGAATTAATCAAGAAAATTGCACAACGGAAATAGAGTTTTAATGTTTTTACGTTTTTAGAGAAAAAATATTGATTTTTGGTTTTTTTTTTTTATAATCTACACGCGCTCAAGGGATTATGATTACCCTTTACATGTTTGAACACAGCGCGGGCGTGAAGTTAAGGAAGAGAAAGCAGGATAGGAAAGATGTGTGGCACGATGTTCTGAGACTGAAGGTTGTTGTCTCAGATATTTTATCTCCAGGGATGGCGGCTGAACTAAAGCGGGGAATGCCGTGTCTTATTTCAATGTCGCTTATAATTCGCATTATTTTATTCGTGTTCATTTTTGTTGGGCATACTAGTTTAACTCAATTACATGTTGTTAGTGTTATGCCTGAACAACATGTAATGAGTAAACCAGCAACCCATTGATGACAATTTTTAGAAGGTTTTTTTAATGGAATTAAAACGACATAGACGACGGCATCGTTTTAATGGCTTCACCGATTTTATGATTTTATAATATTTGATTTCAATTTTGTATTGTAATCATGTGTTCTTATATAAGTAGTTTAAAAAATTACATTAACAAGTTTAAAAAATAGAAATATTCAAATTCTTCTCTTTAGTATTCCATAACTTTTCACAATTTTTCGTTTACAATATTAGAATATTATTTCTACAGTTCGGCACCAAACAAGCAAGTTCATGCGATCCAGTTGTGGACTTTATTTAGATAGAAAGTCAAACTAACCCAAAGGAATATTTTATTTTTCGATTGCAGAGAGACATATGAAAAATGATCTTTGAATAGAATGATATTTATATTTTCTTTTATTGGAAGAATGTGCTGTTTGGATGGAAATCATTAAGCGTGAAAAGCTATATGTACATATGAACGGCCGAATAAATATATTAAGATAGGATTGAATTGTTTGATTAAGAAAAAAAAAGAAGCAAATTCCTGGCCATTTTTTAAACGAAATTTAAAAAAAGGTCCCCCTTGGAAAGGATTTAACTACATTTTTGGGTTAAATAATGTATAATTTAAATAAATTAGGATTCAAGGGTTCTCTCTATAATGTTTGTGAAACTCATTTGGTTTTTCCTACAGGGACATTTTAAATTGATAACTAATGTGAATTAACTTTAATTTGATATTAGATTCAAAACAGGGACTAGAAAGTAATGAAATAATTTAAATTTTAACAAAACAGTATAAATGTATGTAAAGGATTATTCAATAAGGGTGAGTAGACGTTGAAATTGAATAAGATGTGTGTAAGGTATTATCTAACAATTTTTTTTATTTATTTGAAAGGCCGATTGGTTCAATTTTTAATTCCTCTGCCGTATAGTTCACCTGGTTAACCTCGTGTAGGTTGGTGTCATCCTATAAACGTCAATTTTTCTCGTTCACACAGCCATTCATCCAGAAAAGCGTCTCGGAATTTAAGATGATTTTTCGTCTATATTGGGGGTCCTCTTCCAAACGCTCCGAAGCCCGGTCAGATAACAAACGGCGTTGTCTATAGTCATGAACTTTGAGCTCCTGGGTCAGTTGAATCGCCAAGTTGAAGTCTGCGATATGTCGATTTCTTGAGCACGGCAAGGAATTGACTGCCTTGTGTTCTGCTGTACAGTTACAGGGACCGCGGCAAGGTTCTCGGCCAATTTTGCGTTCCTTAGACTTATGAATGTTTGCTGATTAATTACCGAACCGGACGTCTGAAATATGGCTCCCAAATATTGAAGAGTCGACTGTGAATGGCCACTACATCTACGTTTTCACTTACGAACACTCATTTTGATAATAAAGTTTAATTGTTCGGACGTGCTGTTGCATTATGTAACTTGCAACGGTGATTGGCATCAGTAACTGGATACTAAACAAGAGATTTGACATCATGTCATCAAAATAACATGGCCGGGCCGCCAAAACCTTCTCAATTTAAGAAGCCCTTATGTTTAAAACCGCAATTATTATGACAAGCGAAATCTTATGCAGAACTATAGATTTTCTAACATTATTTGTAAAATAGTGTCATATTAATATCCTATGCGTGTGGTAACCTATTTTTACTTGGACTTATGGGTACTATTAGGCAAGTTATGCATTCGTAAAAAAATCGAACTCGAGATTTTGATCAAAGTTGACATTACGATGAAAGCGAAGACGAAAAAGTGGGTTTCCCAATTCGGTTTGTCTGTCTGTAATTTTAACTACACCCTGAACAGCTAGTATTTTTAATTTTTCCCCCCTTTTTTTAAGCCCAAAAATAAGGTACGAATTTTTCTCGGAAATTTATAAATATTTATATTTCTAAGAAACTGTTCCATAGATTTGTTTAAAAAATTTCAAAAAATTTCATTTAGTTAATGATTGAAAAAAATGGTTTTTCGGAACATTTTTTTTTGTTTTTGATTTTCTTAAAAACGGTACAAACGATTTTACTATTTTTGAAATTTTTTTGCCAAAACTCAATATTTCGAAAACCTAATGCTCGATTTTTTTAAACTTGATAAATAAAAGTTTCTTAATATAATCTACAAGATGTGAGAAAAAAATGTATTTTACCTGAAAATAACGGTATCCACGTATGGTGGGTAAAAAATGGTTTTCGAAAATCATATTTTCCTCGAAAATTACACCTTTTTCGACTAATTTTAGCGATCTTTAATTTAGTAAAATAAAATTTGAATCTAATATATTACTGACTGTACCTACCATAGATTCCTTTTCTTTCAATTTTAAATTTCTTATTATCGACTTAACGGATTTGTTTTAATGAAATTTTTTCCAAAGAAGCTCTAGGAAGTTTGAAAAACATTGCATTTGAAAACTTAAAAAAATATATTTTTTGACAAGTTTTTAAAATAACGCTACCAACCATACACTTTTTTCGAAATTTTAGGAATTATTTTTTTTATGATTTTGCTGTTCCGCAGATTTAAAAAAAACTATCAAAAAACTTCATTAAGAAAAAGCTAGATAATGATTAAAAATTAAAATGGTTCTTAATGCTACCTCCTGCAGAACTCAAAAACTGTATGTTGATATATTTTTTTAATTCTAAAGCTTCCAAAAAGAATATTTGCTTGGATCTTTTTCAAATTTCAATTTGTATTTTTAAAACTAAGTATTTGGAAAACTATATGCTTTTTCTGAAATTAAGAAGTATAAAACGAGATTTTAATCTTATCTATAAATAACAAAATTAAAAAAAGGTTTTGAAAGTCGATTTTTTTTTTCACAAAACGGTACATATAACTTTGATGTCTCTTTTTGTTTCGTTTAACTTTTGCAAAATACGAGTATAATTCAATGCAAAAATGTTAAATTAAGATATTACTAACTGACAATACATTCCATCGGCTGTTGGCTTTTGGCTTGCTCATTATCGGTATATCGGATTTAAATGAAATTTTTAATGAAGTGGCTTCTAAAAGCTAAAAAATATTTTATATTAAAAAAAAGGGTGTAGCTCTTGGAATATTATTTTTTTTTTACTGAAATTGAGATATTTAATTGCTTTTATTATGTATTAATTTATGTTTATGTCGTATATTTGAACTTAATGTGGCGTGATAGTCCAACATACTCGTACTAACCATAACGCCGAAATAACTTTAATTCTTAAAAGAATATCAATCCTGCGCATTTTTGACCAAAAACGTAATTTTATTACGATGAAGGAGATAACACATATAGATACTCGTATTTTACATCATTTGAAGTACTGTACACTGGACGTACAGACGCACATATATGTATTCAGGTGAAGAGACTCACAAACGCAAACCTAGCCTAACGAAGGCATCCGAATGGTATGATAAAAAACACTTGGAGGATGTTCTTGATCAGGTTTCGCGAGTTAAGTATCATTTGAACTCGATGCTTGTTTTATATGAAACAAATAAAGAGTTTTAGCGCAGGTAGATTTTGGAAAATTTGTTGTTTATTATTCAGTTACTAATGTGAAATCACAATGCCAAGTAACATGATTAATCAGAGAGTCTCAATGATAAGACTAATAAAAATGTTCGTTAATGCAAGCGTTACCCGCGTTCCGCCCTTCACAGTCGACTCTTCAAGGTTTTGTTGTGTAAATTTGAAACGACCGATATGGTAATCAATCAGCCAATATGAACGCAAAATCAATTAAGAACATTGCCGCGGTCAGTAAAAGTACACAGTAGAACTCGAGGCAGTCGATTCTTCGCCGTGCAGACTTCAACCTAGCGAATTTTGCATCGGCACTTGGACTTAAACCAGTACAATATTTAATTGACTGAGGAACTCAAAAGTTCATGACCATAGACAATGCCGCACAGTGGTGCTTTTGCGGAAATAAATGCAAAAAATGAAATTTGGACTATGGATTTGTTTTATTTATTTTTTCATAGATATATAACTGTTCTATATGTTTTCCCAAAATTTGGGAAATTTATATCATGGAATTTGCGAGATACATTGCTCTAAAGTTACCCTATCTTTAAGTTTTGAAATGTAGGTATGTAATTTCTTGCATTAACTTTTTTTCATGAAAATAAGCATTTTACTAACAGTTATTAAAAAAATTTGTTTTATAAATAGTATGCTATTGAGCTTTCAAAATAAAAGAAAATTAAAAAAATAAATTTTTTTTTCGTCTTTTAGTTGGGTTAGGACTGAGTGACCTAAAATTAATATTTAAATGTTCTTTCCTTAGAGCTACAGTTTTAGCTACATTAAGCTACGTCTAGTGGCTACCATTTTTGGAAAGCTACAATATTCAACTAACTATTCTCGAAAGAATTGTATCCGTCCTGATCCGATTTTGAATGCAGTGTACACATTTGTTTCACTGAACCCGATTAAAAAAACACGGTTTCGACTTTGGCCATGTTACAAAAATTGTAATTTCTTGGCTAATAATGGTTTGAAAGAATACAACCAAGATTTTATTTTTCCTAAAAATATATATCTTTTATTATTATATAAAATAAAATTAATCCTTCGACGGATCTCTGACATAATTCAATTTTAAGTTCAATAATTTTTCTAACCTCAAATTTTTTTCCAAATTCAAACTTACTTTTTTTGGAAATATGAACTAGAATGAACTAATAGTACTTTAAAAAATGTGTACTTTAATATTTTAATCCAACATTTTAGAGACAGGTAATAAATAAAAAAGTAAATTTGTTTGTGGGTTTTTACCTGCACACGAGTTTTTGTCTCCACACATAAGACAAACAATTATTAGGAATTTTGGGCCGTACGAACAATCAAATTAAGAGACGACTTTAATATTTGAGCGAAATGGACCATTATTTAAAGAGCTCTATTAAATTAACGATACATGTTATGAACTTAATATTTATGTGAACTCTAAATTATGAACCCTTTATTGTACAGAACCTAAAAAATAAAATGCACCACATACGGTCAGATATATAGAGTCCATTAAATAATGCTTCATTTCGCTCGAATATTAAAGTCGTCTCTTAATTTGATTGTTGGTAAGGCCCTTTATTGCGAGAAAATAAAAGATTTCGAAGGGCGTTATACAGGGTGATTTGCATAAGGTGTGACAAAAAGCTAGGGCGTGTAGGTTGGACTTAGACAAGAAAAAAATCATATGGGAGGGGGGGGGGGTCTATTTCCCCCCGTTTAGGCGGGAGGGGCAATTTAAGAAAAAATCACTTAAAACAGAAAAAAAATTATTAAAAAATAACGGTGATACCTACAGAGTAATGCTATAGCGTTTTGAAAAGCCAGAAAAACATTCTTTAATTTTGTTTTTTAAATAAAGTTGTTCGAGTGAATAGTTTTTGAAAAATTAATTTTCAAAATCAAAATTTTGAAAAAAAATGAAAATTTTGTTTTTAAACAATTTTTTTTTCAAAATTTTACGTAATTAAGTATTATTTTTTTATTCAATATTCAATGCTCTTATTAATTTTTGATCAAACACAAAAAACCGGATATCAAAATGTTTTGTAGTTTTTGAGAAAGTCAAAAATAACAAAAACTACTTTTGTTACTCCAGTGATGTAAATTGTGGAAATTTGTTACTCCATCTCTGGTAAAATGAGCTTCATCTGTCCAGAATATCCTTCCAAAGTAATTATGTTCAGTTTCATCTCTTAGCAATAATGTTCGACAAAATGCAGCTCTCAGTAACTTGTCGTTTGCGGTTAGCTCCTGAACTGGTGTAGTGTGGTACGGGTGTAAATGCTCGGTATGAAGCACTGCCCATACTCTAGTTTGGGGCAACTGAAGCATAGTAGCTATTCTCCTTGTGCTAAGGGAGGGATTACGTCGGACCATATCCAAAATTCTTTCCTCTATGTGTACTGATGCAGAAAATGAACTTTCTCTCCCTCGGTGCTCCAGTACTCCGTGTTCTCGAAGACGTTGATGGATTCTTGAAAATATCGTATGACTGGGACACCTCCTATTGGGATACATTTCAGCGTAGAGTCTTTGCGCTTCACGACTTCGACCATGAGCCATACCGTAGCAGTAATGCATATCCGTTAATTCGGCACGAGAGTAATTTGACATCGTGATATGTTGACGACTTGACATTCAAATTAGAAATAATTTGTACAACAAAACAGGTCGCGTCGCCAAGCCGATCCCACCGTAATAAAAAAGTGGCAGGTCAATTTTAAACTAATGCTCTCACGCAGGTGTTCTCAATGAAAAAATGTGTGAAATATGGTTAATCCAGTACTTTGTCACATTATTGTATGCTTCTAAGACGATAATTAAAAAATAGTAAAAAGAAAGTTAATTCTTTCAATCGTAAATTCACCTAAGAATCCAAAAACGTAAAAACTAAAATAAAAGGCTTTTCGTAGAACAAAAGTAGTTTTTGTTATTTTTGATTTTCTCAAAAACTACAAAACATTTTGACATCCGGTTTTTTGTGTTTGATCAAAAATTAATAAAAGCATTGAATATTGAATAAAAAAATAATACTTAATTACGTAAAATTTTGAAAAAAATTGTTTAAAAACAAAATTTTCATTTTTTTTCAAAATTTTGATTTTGAAAATTAAGTTTTCAAAAACTATTCACTCGAACAACTTTATTTAAAAAACAAAATTAAAGAATGTTTTTCTGGCTTTTCAAAACGCTATAGCATTACTCTTTTGGTATCACCGTTATTTTTTAATAATTTTTTTTCTGTTTTAAGTGATTTTTTTCTTAAATTGCCCCTCCCGCCTAAACGGGGGGAAATAGACCCCCCCTCCCATACGATTTTTTTCTTGTCTAAGTCCAACCTACACGCCCTAGCTTTTTGTCACACCTTATGCAAATCACCCTGTATAATATTTTATAACTAATGTCCTGAAAACTATTTCCTAGTGAGGAAAGGGAACGATTAAAAGACCAAACTTTGGAAACACAAAGTGGGCAGAGCGAATATATGCAGACATTTTCTACTGGCAACGAAGAAGCATCGGATTCTCATCTTTTCATGATATCGATAGTTCCTTGAAAATGAAGAAAACTTTGACATCATACGAGAACAGAAAAACCTGTGAAAAATGAAATTTAAGAACTGGAAGAGAGCTCAATTACTGTTGGAATGCATGTTGTCAAAGTTAAACACTGTCTTTATTTTACTATGATAGAAGGAAAAGTAGCTCAATCTGCGACAAATACTAGTTCAGCGAGAAATTGCATTATTTGTGGAGCTAAGCCTTCAGAGATGAATGACTTATCCAAATTTTCAATCTAAGATCCTGATTGAAGAAGCTCTTGTTCTAGGAATCTCATCACTGCATGCACAGATTCGATTTATGGAGTACATATTGCACCTGGGATATATCTTAAGCTTTAAAGCGTGGAGAACTAATGAGACTACTCGTGCTATCAAGGAAGAGGAAAAAAAAACGAATTCAAGCTGAATTCATGTTAAAGGTTGGAATGAAAGTTGACGTTGTAAAACAAGAAACTGAAACAACTAATGATGGCAATACTTCACGAAGATTTTTCGGAAATCCAAATGTGGCTAAAGATATCACCAAAACAGACATTAGATTGATAACCAGACTCGAAGTCAATATTGTAAGTTATTCGAGCAATTTTTCAATCGATACCCAAAAATTTAAGACTTATAGTGAAGAGACAGTTGAGCTCGCGATATCGTTATACCCTTGGTATCACATGCCCGCAACTGTTCAAAAAATTTTGCTACACGGAGTAGAAGTAAAAGAAAGTGCATCCTTGTAAGTTGGATCAGTTTCAGAAGAGGCCCAAGAATGCAGGAATAAGGACTACAAGTACTATGGGACCCACCACTCCAGGAAGTTTTCCCGGTTATCAACGAATGGGGATATTCCATATGATTCTGATATCATCCGATCCATTTATAACCCAATTAAAACCTGAACCAAAGAAAAAACATCTTCCTTTGAGTGAAGAAGCTCTTGAATTAATTAAACAACTTATTAATATTATTACTTATGTGTACTCAGTTATTTATTTATTTATTTATTTATTTATTTCTTATATTTGTTATATGTTTGTGTTATTATATGTAAAACAAAACAAATACAAAAACAAAAACAAATACATTTTCTTTTTTTCGATATAAGACAATAAACCATGCAAATCCGAAAAATGTCAATCGTTATACAGTTCAGATTTTACGGATTTTTTTCCGCTCTTCCATACAAATGGCACCGTTTGTTCGCTGACAGTGCTTCGGAGCGTTTGGAATAGGGCTCGAATTTCGGCTGAAAAATCATCTTTAGCTGAAAAATCATCTTTTGGATTAATATGGTTGTGTTAATAAGCAAAATTGCTATACCTGGGATGAAACCATCCCACACGAGATTGACCAGGTGACAATAGGTGTATTAACTCTGTCTGTTCAGTTATTTTCTTCTGAGCTCATAAAGCGAACTCTAACCATGCTCAGAACAAAAAGAAACACGTGTTCGGAGCTCTTAACACTCGGAAAAGAAAAAAAAACACAATTTATTTTTTGACAACGCAGCCTCTGCTCTGAACTAAAAAAGAAAAGCTTCCTAATGCATCCTCCAAAAAGTAACGTTTGGTGTGGTCGAAAAAGACGTTGGCAAGGCGGTCAGCGTTAATGGCGAGCACTACAGAACGCCACGATTGACCCTATGCATGAACGATTTGAGGATAAGGTTATCGTTTGCAGGTGTGACGTGAATTGACCACTAAAGTCATACAATTTGACCCTGCTAGTTTCCAGAAGTCGTAAGTCTATGCCAACAAACCACATTCAAGAAGAGCCATTGAAAATTTGAACGATCTCCTATTCCATACATAATGGCGTACAATGGCCTTTAAAATAAAATCCCTGTTAACACCTCACACACAGCTTTTTTTTCTATATCTATTCTATTTACTCTCCCTTATTGAAAAACCCTCCACAAAATAACACATTTAGCAAAAAAATATTCTTCTTTGAATTATATTTTATTTACATAATACCCTGGCCAAAATTTATATAAAAGTGTAAATTGAGGTTAAATCATCGTTTGTAACGACTTTTAATAATTGTTGAGTGGTATTCTGTGAGAGTATTTACCTTTTGATTCCCTGACATCCTACAAAACAAATAATGCAATTTCTCGTTGCTTATTATTTATCATTATCATTAATTGATTCCTCTTTGTTAATACAACATATTTTTAGGTATTATTTCAATTTGAAGAGGGCGATTCGTATAAATATATTTTTTTTTCTCACATGACTTCATTTATGGAGCAGGTACATGACTTTTATTGAGATACACCCTGCTGAAAGAAAGGTAACTTCATCTTCATTAAAAATACATTACAAGTTCATCATCATGAAGCCGTATTTTTTCATCTTGAAATTTTATTACTTCTTTCGAGTAACATCATTGTTTCTTCAAGAAATGCTACACAAATTCCGCAAAAAAATAACTACAATCCTGTCAAATAATGATGGTTTCTTGTAAGTTGAAGTACTCGTAAAAGGAAATGGAAATGTTTTTACAAACAAGATGCTATGATGAATGATAAAGAGATGGAAGCTTTCAGAATACATACATACAAACTCTGATTCAATTACTCAAATTGAATTGGTTTTAAGGAAATGACCTTTCAGTACAGAATGCGCAAAAAATATTTGAACAGCAAGAGCTGAAGTCATGTTGTTTGAAAAATGACGATGATCAAGATTTTCTATAGAACATCCTTGGCACCTTGGGTCAGATAGACATGTTGTGTAGAAGATTTACTTCAACCTTACCAAATATTTCTACAATAATACAGGGTGGTCCATCTAGTGGTTTCTTCTAAAATCATTTTGACAGTTGTTTCCCGCTCGAAATCCTGACAGAAAATCAGTATGAAATGAGTCGTTTTACGCTTGAACAGCGTTGGGAAATATTGAAAAGTTATTTCTAAAGTAAGAGCAGTGCAGCAGGTCGAAATGAAGCACCCGCCGCGATTGCTGTACGCAAGTTTGTGTAAAAAGCTCGTGAGACTCAAATGCTAGTGGACAACACTCATGGTCCTCGTCGTCATACGGTGCGCATAGACGAGAATATGGCTTCTGTAGCCGAGAGTGTGAGATTCAACTCACAAACATCAACTCGCCACCGATCTCATAGGCTCAACATTTAACGCACTAGCCTGAAGGCCCACGACCATCCACTTCGTTATCGTTGTATTCCATAATTAATGGCTAATAAAGCCATTATACATATGAAATTTAATTTTGTTCATTTTATTGCATTTTTAAAAAGAAACTTCTATTTGGCCCACCCTATGTAATATACCCAAAAAGATTTCGCAGAATTCGGTGGTAGATCCCACATTATAACACCTCCCTTGACAGCAGTTCACATAACAAAGAACGCACGAAATACATACATATGTTGACGAAAAAAGAGAAGGCACAAATTCAATTTTGAATGTCCTTTCAAATCTCTGGTCGTTAAGTTCCTTTCCAAGTATCGGTTAAGGATTTGAAAAGACTTTCAATTAGACGCTCTATCCAAGCATGGCAAAAATACCATTCCAGTTAAATAGTTCGGTTTCATGGAATGGCATGACACATTTCAAAATGTCTCTGATTTTGTTTCTGACATATTTTGGAGAGAGAAATTAACAATTTTATTTAAAACCTTTTGATTACAACCTTTCAAGAACAGGGGGTTTTTCAAAAAAAAAAACTAGAATGTTTTTGCCAAAATGTTGTCAGTTTTTCATTCATATCATTTTTATTAAATAATTGGTTAAGAGATTTCAATTATCAAATTATTGACAAAACATAAAAAAATAAAATAAAATGCACGACTGGATCGCACAAACTTGCTTTTATGTAATAGACTAAAAATTTTAAACAGAAAACTGTTCATAAAATTCATTTTTAAAACTCTCTTAGGATTAAGAGATAAAAACAGAATGCCAATGTGATTTCTTAAACGAATACGAATTTATGCAAGAACAAAATGGGTGCATTCAGCCACCTATTCACACCCATTGTAATTTAAATGAAAGTTTTAGCAAGTTAAAAGGAAACTTCCTTTCTTATCGTGGACATTTTTTCCCTCCGATTAAAAGGAAATAGTGGAAAATTGTTGTAAAAGCAATTATAATTATTTGAAGTAAGAAAGAAGAAATTGGCAGTAATTTCCTACTTCATGAATTTAAACTAGTTCGTTTGGTTTTTGTGCAGATTTGGGGAATGTTTGAGAACTAGAAGCTAACGTTCCATTTTGTACAGTAAATCAATTTTATATACGGGTGATTCTGCAAACAATGGAATAAAATGTTACAAATTTGGGCATGACATTTTTGGAAGTCAAAAGACGTAAAAGTTGTTCTAGTTGATCATTAGAACGTCTCTTTGCATTGTTGAAAGCGGCCAATCAAAAAATAAAAAATGACGATATTAAAGACATTTTTTGAAAAAGGATGTTTTTTTTAAGGCGACTGAGTAAATCTTTATTTTTTTTTGTATTTTCTCTTGGGTACACTTTGAAATATAGAAATTAAATTTAATTAGTCTTCATAAACATACAAATTTATGGTTAATACATATAACTCAGCATTTTATTAAAAGAATATAATATATTATAATTAAATATTTTTTTTACTTAGAATCAATTTAAAATAAATTATATTCTTTTTTAAAAATTTTGAAAATATTTAGCAATGAAGTTCGGAGTTCAACATAACTAAAAATTTCTCAGGTTTCTGAATAAAATATCATTTGTTCATTTATTGAGGCCAGGGGACTGAGGTTTTTAATGGTTTTTGCGCAAAAAAGATATTAAGGTTTTACTTAAAAAAACGAAAAAATATATATAATATTACAGTTTTATTAAACCTATACTATACTGCTAACAAATATGCCCACTCGTGTACAAATTTGTTTGGCAAAACCTCACCAGAGGACTGATAAATTAAACGGACAATCCACGACTTCTTGCACAAATGTCATTTTCACAATACTAACATAAGAAACAGAATACAGTTGCACCAAGATTTTATTTTAAGGAGACTTGGTACTTCAAACTGCCAGTACTGGAAACTCGATCGCTATCCTAGTTTTTGATTTTTTCGACTGTTTCAATATTCCAGGGGACTGATTTGAAATGCGGGGCACAAAGTTTAATTAAGTTTTTTTGTAATAAAATCAATTACTAAAAAATATTTATCTAATTCGTAACAAAGATGCATTATTTGGCGTAACTTCGCTGGAATTCATCTTAGTATGACACCTGAAATAAGAGAAAACGCACTGGGGACACGTCAGGGGACTGAGAATCAGACACTTTGAAGAATTTTTTGAGCAAAATAAAATAAGGTCACCCTAATAATATTTTTAGGCCAGGTACATATCAATCAGATTTAATTTTATAAAAAAAAATCAGATGAACTAATTGAACGGATTTTAAAATATTTCTTGGGCCGCCGAAAATTCCATCGTTTGTAGAATCACCCATATATTAGATAGGTTGATAGGTTGGGCCAGCTGCCAGTGGCGTAACTATACCATCTGAGGCCCGTGGCAAATTTTTGGGATGGGGCCCTCCGGCGTCATAGTAAAAATAGTCATGTTACAATTTAGTTTTAATAAATCAATGATGTAAGTAGTTATCTAAAACTATTAACAATATTATGTGCATTTTAATTAAATATTTAATAAGTTTTATTTTCAAGAGCATAGTTTTATACAAATATTTATAATGAAATAACAATTTATTTTCAATAAGATTTTTTTATTAATAAAATTCTTTTCTCCGAGCTTTCTGTTCCGCAAAAGTATCTATAACATCATCAAAGTTTAAAGATCGGGCCATAGAATTTTCAATAGACAAAATAGCCAAGCTACGTAACCTGTTTTTAGTTTCGAAAATGATCGTCTAGCACTAGCTGTAGTCACAGGAATTGTAACAAATAACATTAATGTATTACATATTTCAGGAAAGCTGCACGACATAAAATGATTCTTTATTATTAATAAATCAGCAAGCTCTCTAATACACGAATACTTTTTTATTTCATCTCTGAAAGTGGAACTAAAACTGAGAATATCCCTGGCAAAGGATTCAGATAGTCCTTTTTAATAAATCAGTGTCATTTAAAATTTGTAAAGTAAAGTGAAAAATTTGTATGTAAATCGATTAATTGTACGCGTTGATTTAGTAAGCTGAAAATATGTTAATTAAAATTTATTATTATAAATAAAACAAAAATGTTTTACTTTACCGCAGTTCTTGATGAAATTTAGTGAATTTAAGAGAAAAGGTTTTGTACACCCTATCACACCATTCAAATAAGCACGTTATACTCTTCCGGGCAAATGAAGTTTGTCAGCAAAATTTTCGGTTAATTCGAGAAATTTCTATCGAATGAACTAAAATTCATCTAAATCCACCATAACAATAAAACACATTTTTGCTTCTTTTTAAAAATAAATTTTATTTCATATATTTTCGGCTTACTAAGTCAACGCGTACTATGTTGATATTATTCGTAAAATTGTTAACTATCGATTTACATCCGCGATGACAAGACTTTCAGTGTCACCGGCTTCTAGCCTATTTGGTTAACAAACTAAGGGAATTCCCCGACCGTCACTAGCTCACCCGCTTCACCAATGTACCGCGACAAAAAATGAAGCAACCAATGGATGCGTTCTCGTGCTCGTGGCCTCTTGGGTTGGGGCCCTCTCGGGTCGGGGGCCCGTGGCATTTTGCCAGTCCTGCCACCCTGTAGTTACGCCACTGCCAGCTGCCATTCCCACGCCGTTGGGGACCAAATATCATCGCGCATATTTCGTATTTAATTTGAGCAGACCGCTCGTCTGTAAATGTGTTGGCGCTTGGAGAACAGCTTGACCGACCGCCAGTCGGTTACAACGGAGTGGATCACTCATCCACTTTTTGTGTAAAAGTTAATAACATTGAGTTTTTATTTTCTTAAAATTCTGAGAAAGAGTGAACTAATGGCTGAAGGGACATAGCTGCCCTTCTTTCTCTCTCTGTCTCTTAAGAAAACACCTGCTGAAATAAAAAGAAATGGATAAGGTAGGAACAAGGATTTGGACGGTTGAAAGAGTGATTTTTGTTGCGGTAAATTTTTATCGTAACAAAATCAATTTAAACTTTTAAAAAATGCATCTTACCATAACGACTAAAGTACGAAATATTATTTAATAGAGATATAATGATTTGTATTAGTGATTGTCGATTCAATTTACACCTTCAAAGATATTAAGCACGTTCAAGAAGGCCAACCCGAGTTCGAGTGGTTATTCCACCTGTGCATAGAACAAAGATATGTTCATAACAACAATCACTTATCTTGCAATACCTAGTTCTTCATGAATATTTTTTTGACAAACTCCACTTGTAGTTCCAACAAATTTTGCTCTTTTCTCTAAGATCTTACAGAAAAAGTGAATGACACATCCTTGAGTGATGGTTATTTAATAGTGGATCATGTCAGATTCCATATAAGATTTAAGAAGTACAAAAACTGATATCTGCTGCCAATCTCACATCAAAACTTTTATCTTCATTCTCTCCAATGCTTAATCCTTTGAAAAATCTTATTTAAAAATTAAGGCATACGCAATGTAAGTGCAAAGAAGCATTATCAGGGATCATAACTTCATTGCAGTTATTAAAGAAAGTTATCAACAAATAACACAGATCAATTGCGTAGACTATCTGTAGACATGTTTCTTGTCATTCTAAAGAATAAAAATGAACAGGTTATCTTTATTAGTTTTAACACTTTGCATTCGCAAAATAAGAAAAATGAATTAAATTTCTGTTTTGATTAAATTAATTTGTTAAAAGCTCAAATGATTTATTAAAAGTTAAAATTGATTGTTCATAGTCTAAAGTTGTCACGTAAATTTCTCCAAATCTATGCCAATTTAATTTCCTCGACATATGCAAGGGTATGGGATGGTCTCGCGTTCTCGAACCGCTTTGAAACAACTGCGGGAGTTCCTCAAAGATGTATCCTTAGTCCATTATTTTTTGCCTTATTCATAAATTACGTCTGTGAAATTCTTTCTGGACGAGTTAATTTCGCCAACATTATTGTCAAAGTCCTTTTATACGCCGACGATTTAGATATGCTTGCTGAAAATCCTTTTAAGCTTGAAATGCAAATAAACTGACTAAATTCTTTTTGTGAGTCTTAGGGACTGCAAATCAATGCCCAAAAAACTAAGATTGTAATTTTTGAAGACAGACAATCAAGAAGACGCCCTGAAGAAAAATGGTCTCTTAATAACTCACGTTCTCACGTATCGACGTTGTACCGGAGTTCAGCGTAACCACTTCCGGAAAAAAAGTCGAAGTAGATTTGAAGAAAAAAGTGAAGTAAATTCAGAAAAATCGAAGTAGATTTCAAAGTGACTTTTTACATGCTTTTAGAAAAAATAATGCATACAAAATTTTTTTTTCTTTAAATGAATATTATCAAATATTTAAAATTGACACTACATTTCTTTTAATTTTCATATAAAATTACTCATTTGTGTATTTGTATTGTATTGACGTTCTTTTATTTTATGGTAATTATGGGGCTTCATACTACTACTAAGAGTGAAATACAGAAAAAGAAGTAGATTTGGGCTTTATTTTGTAAAATTGAAGTAGATTGAAACAGAGATTTTTAAAATGAAGTAGATTTCAGTATTTTGCAAATGGTGCGAAGTAGGAAGTAGATTTTAAAATATTTTGAAAAAAGAAGTAGATCTACTTCAATTGAAGTAAAGTGGTACCACTGCCGGAGTTTAAATATTTCTGAGTACTTCTCACTCACAATTTAAGCCTTCTTAAGCATTCCAAAGAAAAAAGTAATAATGCCAAGCTAGCCTTAAATATAATATGGCTAGAGTTCTTATTCAACCAACATATTGATTTAGCGACTAATTTCAAAGTCTTCAAAGCAAGAGTTAATGCATGCATATCATATGGTTTACAAGTGTGTTCGGATATATACACTTCGAAGTTTTCGAAAGCTTGCAAAGAGAATATTCCGTTTACCAAACTCAACACCAAATTATGCTATATATCTTGAGTCAGGTACATATAACATATACATATACAAAATTTAAAGGCAAACGCGGACTTTATTACCAAATTAATGAAAAGAAGTGATTCATGCCTTCATAAAATAATTTTGATAAAAGTACTCCAAATAAATGTTTCTCCTTTCAAATACTGAAATTAATTAGCTTTATGCCACAAAACTTCCCTAAGCTTGTCCAAAAATAATGTTGATGAGTGGCAGTCCTAGTTTGCTGATGTGATTTCGAAGGTTGATCATAAAATCTTTCTAGATAAATCTTTCCAAAGCAACTACTTCTGCATCAAGAGGTATTTTCAGAAACTTAAACCATCATCTGTATTCGGATGCCCATTTCTTTCGTAACGATTATTCAGCCACAGTAAAAAGAATTATTTTTAGAACGAGCGTTGAAATTTTAAATCTTAATTTTATACCTCACCGAGATGACCGGTATAGGCTCTGTAATTTATGTAACAGAAACGAGGATGAAGACATCTTCCATTTTGTGGTGACTTGTCCAATTCTACAAGAATTCTGTCGGTTATAACGAGTGATTTTTTGAGAGCTATCGGAAATTAAAAAAAAAAAAACATAAAATTCAGAAAAATGCATGCAATATTTATTTGAATGGATAGTACGGTCGATGTAATTTAATTTTTGAAGATTATTTCATGTAAATGTTGGCCGTGGCTGCGGTTCATATGTTCCATCAACTTAGTCCAATTTTGGCATACTTTTTCTACCATTTCGCCCGGTATCTCACGAATAAATGCTTCAATGTTTGCTTCCAGTACGTCAATCGAAGCGCGCTTGTCGCTATAGACATGAGCCTTAACATAGACCCACAAAAAAAAAAAATAGAGGCGTTGAATCGCACGATCTAGACGGCCCATTGACCTGTTCACCGAACTCGCCTCTCAATTGGTCCATTGTTACGCGTGCTGTGTTGCATGTGGCACCGTCTCGTTGAAATCACATGTCATGCAAGTCAAGCTTTTCCATTGATTCTGCCAGCCAGAAATGAGCTTCGTCGCTGAACACAATTTTTCGATAAAAAAGTGGATCTTCGGCCAACTTTTCAAGAGCCCATTCACCAAAAGTTCGGCGTTATGGTAGGTCGTTCGGCTTCAATTCTTGCACCATCTGTATTTTGAAAGGTTTTACACCTAAATCCTTCCGTAAAATTTTCACGTGAGGAGTAACAGAGGCCCAATTGCTGCAACGGCGCCGAATCGATAATTTACGGTCATCACTAAAACTGGCCGATACAGCTGCGATATTTTCCTCCGTTCGCACTCCACGTGTAAGCGTGTTGGTGGTTTAATGCCTAACAATGTAAATTTGGTGCGAAAAGTCACAATAGCCCGAATAGCCGCCTCAGTAGGTCGATTAAACTGACCATAAAATGAAAGAAGCGCGCGATGAACTTTAATAACAGATCACGCATTTTGATAATAAAATTCAATAATTTGCAAACGTTGTTCGTTTGTAAGACGATACATGGTTAAATTATAGACCAAACTGGAGATGTTTGACAGTGACACAAAACACGAAACGTGCGTGAACTGTCAAAATCAATGTTGCCAAAAAGAAAATAGCAAAAAAATCACTTTCAGGAAAGTTTAATAACGTTACAAAAACTGTATGAAATCAAATGGTTCAATGGGTTGGCTTAGCTCTCTCAATATTGCCATTATGCACTTACTTTTTACTTACCGTTCTAGTTTTCTGCAAGATAATCCGGTCGATTATCCACTTATTGCATTTTTATCTAAATACATAGCCAACTCATTATTTTGGATCAAACTATATATCAAAACAATCTAATCAAATATTAGAATTTCATGTTGCTATCCATAAGGATTCTTTTTCGTTTGTGTTTCAAATCACGTTAGAATTGATAGCTTTTTCAACGAGTATATAATAAGTGCTTTAAATAATCGAAATTCTTATTGTTATTATTTTCATTTTTTTGAACGATATTTGTAATTGAAAATTTGTATCTATTGTTTTCCATTATTATTATTATTATTTTTATTTTTTTCAAAATAATGTACATTTTTTATTTCTATTTTGTATGTAAATTAGCTTATATTTTTATTAATTTCTTTTTTGTTATTTTTAAATCATATTTGAATGTCATTTCAGGCAGACGGCAGTTTTTGTTTGCCATGTCCTTATTCTTAAGAATAGAAATTGTAAAATTTTATGATGAAAAAATAAGGAATCTATCTATATATCTCATAGTCTAAACTGATTTACTTACAGTTCAAATCTATTTGTGCTTGGGTTAAATCTATTTGCAGAGACTACCTATATATTAAAAGCTTCGCAAAAGTGCTGTTGAATCTGAAACTTATGCATTGCATTTCTATAAGTCTCAAGGTCAAAGAAGTGTACTCACGAACTGCGTAAAACAAAAAAAAAATATATCAACCACCAATATGTACTCGTATGTTGCCCTTGCCTTAGTCTTCATATTTATGATGTACTTGAATATGCGAACCTATTTCAAAGGGATAAATGGAGTTTTTAAGAGTCCTCAATACACATGCTAGTATATCAAGGTTCCGATATTTCAAGTGGACTTTTTCCTTCTAGGCGTTGTGGTGTGTACACTGTACAATGATTGAACCATTCACATAGATATTTTTTATTAAATGTGAATTATTTTTGCCGAATCGTAAATTTTCCTTTTGGAAATGAAACTTGAGTCTCATATTAAACTTTGATAAGCAAAACGGTGAAGTTGATCTGAAAACTTCAATGGTATGTAGACTATTTAAATTGGTTTTAAAAATATATTGGTTAAGATACGATTTTCAAAATGTCACTTAAAATAATGACTGCAATGACTGTCACATTTGATAGCCAGTTATGTTTCCACTGGTGCCGTGGCTATCAAATATGATAGCCAGGTAGGTGATCATGTAATGATGTGGCAATCAGAATTGAAAGGCACTAGGAAGAAAATTTAATACAGACAGAAAACCCTCACAACCAGTGTTGTGCGCGCTGAACTTAGTTTGAGCAGTTTCGTCAATGTTAAGATTTAACACCCAATTTCCTTGCAAATTATTAAATCACAAGTTATTTTTTGGTAAAAATTATTCATTCAAATAGAAACGTAATTTAAAAATTTGTAGTTAAAAAGAAGTTAAATTAGTAGTTTAAAAATTCTAAAAGAAAGCATTCGTTTTTCCCACAATGCATGGAATATAAGGGGCGTAATTCGAATGATTTAGAATTTTCTTGTTATCTTGTTGCTGATTTATTTATTAATGATGATTATCCAAACATTGATGAATTATATCTGATTTTTCACAAAGAACTGATTTTTATCTTATTTAATTATCTGAAAATGATGTTTTAAGATATTCCTTTAAGGCACTCCTGCTCTTCACTCTGCTAGGCACTAACCATCTTATTCAACAAATCAATTTCAACTGGAAATCTTACTAACGAATGGAAGATAACTTATGTATATTGGGTTGGGTACAACATCCCGCTTTTTATAATTCTGTTTTTAAAAGTCCCGCTTTTTATAATCCCGCTTTTTAAAATCCCGATCCTAATCACTGAACAAATATATTTCTCTGTAAAAAGGCCTTTGATCGTGGTCACCACGGACTACTTTAGCAAAAGTTTAGAATGTTAGGTTTCAGCTCGAATTTTATAAATTGGTCGAGTTCTTTTCTTACCTGTACGATAGAAACCAAGTGGTTCACATTGGTGGGTTCTTCGCAAATTCTATAAGGGTATTATCAGGACCAACACAAGGAAGTCACTTAGGCCCACTTCTATTTATATAAATAAATTCTATAAATGATCTTCCGGGCATATTTAAACATTGTCAGTGTTTGATGTATGCCGATTTATTCTATGATATATCTTCAGTGTCAACTTGTTGCCTGCTTCAACAGGACCCAATTTTGTTTTTCAATTGGTTTGAACAAAATTCAGTTAAATTTTTCTAAATATAAAAGTTGTACGGCTTCATAGTTGTTGTGTTTACAAGCAAAATTTGAACATACATTTTTTGACGCAATACTTCTCAGAGTTGAAGTAACCAAAGATCTTGGCGCAAAATCTTAAAGAGTTCTGGTTTAAGCAATAAAACCGGCTCTACTTAACGCAGTCGTTTAGCTTGGAAACTTTGTCTAACTTTTTCATAATTTTAATAACGTTAGACAACTCTTCTAACTAATGTGGGTTTTACAATAGAACCTAAGCGAATTTGCGTTGAACAACCCTTAATTTGACAGACACATAACTCACACAACTACAAAAACACAAAAAAAAAAAGTAAAAAGAAAAGACAACTTCAACCCAAATAATTTTTCGCCGAAAAAAGTACCTACATTTTATATACTACCTCGGTACAGATTTTGATTGTTTATAAATTATTTACATTATTTTAGATGGAAATAAAGTATAAATCGCAAATTCACAGCATAAAAACTCAATTTGTTGTTGCAAGGTGCAGATTCATTTAGATATACTCGTCTCGGCGCGCGTGCATACATAAGATATGTACATCTGTATGTACAGATTTGTTAATCGTAGAGTACTTTCGTACGATTGTTTCGAATTTATAATATTCAGTGATTCAGTCTATTTACAAAGAACATCTTTAAAAAATCGAATAAAACATCAGTAAACATTTTTTCTTCGATTTGCTTTGGTATGAAATGACCAGTGTCAATATGGATAAAGTATACTTTTAAAAGATAAACTAGCTATTTGCTGCTGTTAAAGTAAGACGAGCTCTATAACGTTAAAGTATAGTTTATGTCCTTTAAAATTAACAAAAAGTCGGTTCTCGTTTTATACTAAATAATTAGAGTCGACTCCCATTCTAAAATTGATTTAGAGTAGGTTTTAAATGTTTAAAATTTTGCGCCTTTGATTTTGTTGTCGCTAAAGGTGGTCCTATTTAATATCCATGGCCCCTTGCAGGCAAACAGATGTCTAACTTCTTGTCCTGTACGATGGCTATCATATTTGACAGAAAGAAAAAAGTCCTCGTAAGGACTTCCTATGACACCACAAAAACAAATCTATTAATAGAAATAATTTAATACAAGAAAAACACTTAATACGACATAAAAATAGTTTTTGGCACCTAGCCAGGCAGTCATTGTATTGGCGCAATGTTTTAAATAGTCTTGTATAAAGGTATAAGGTTATAAGTAGAATACTGCTTAACATTTTGGTAATTTATAAGCAATTTATTTACTTTATAATAAATTGCTTCTGAACACAACGAAAAATAAAATGCACGTCTGGGTCTCACGAACTTGCTCCTATGTAATATACTAGGAATTTAAAATACGAATGTTATTATAGAAAACCGTTCATAAGGATAAAATTATTTTTTTAAATTCTTTTAGTAGTAAGAGACAAAAACAGAATGCTATGTAAATATGAATTTATGCAAGAACGCAAATTATAAGTCGCTGTAGTGGTTTCTTAAAAAAAGCTTTTACTCGTATATACAAACTTTTTAAGAGGTTTTTAAGAAAACATTTTGGTACGCCAATTTAAAGTTTTTATTATTGTTCGAATAAAAATTAAATTTACAAAAAATAAAAATTTACAAAAATATGAGATATCGAATTTTCAAAATAAAGAAAAAATAGATTTTTTTTTTCAAAAATTCAAAAAATATTTATTTTAAAGTTTTGAAATGTAATGTGTTTGGACCTTTTAGGAGCTTCTCTATAGAAAATTTCATTAAGATCCGTTATGTGGTTATGTGGATAATGACAAATTGAAAATTCGAAAAAATGGTTCTATGGTAGGTACAAGCTGTAATACCTTAGTTTCCAATTTTTTTTATTAAATTAAAGATCGTAAAAATTAATTGAAAGAAAAAATTTTTTATCAAAATTCTAGGCGTCGTTTTTGAGAAAAATACGATTTTTGAAAACCATTTTTTTTTTTAATTTTTTATAACATTTATATGGTAGATACCTTTATTTTTAGGTAAAATAATTTTTTTTTCTTACATCTTGTAGATTATACTTTCATTTATTAAGTTTAAAATAAATCTAGCATGGGGTTTTCGAAATACATATTGAGTTTTGAAAAAAAAAAAATTTGATTTTTTTTTTAAAAATCCAAAAAAATCTTTTTTTTTTTGAAAATTTGAGTATTTGTGTTTTTGGGGAGCTTTAGCAAAAAAAATGATCTAAATCGGTTGTACCGTTTTTGAGAAAAACAAAAAAAAAATGGTTCCATGGGGGGTATACTCAATAACCATTTTTCTGAAAATTTTTTGCAACCATTACCTAGCTTTAACTAATTGAAATTTTTTTGTATTTTTATTTTTAAAATCTGTCGAACAGTTTTTGAGATAAAAAAATTTATTTGTAAAATTTCGAAAAAAATTCGTATGGCAGGTACCGTTATTTTTGGTTAAAAAAAAGAAGAAAACGTGTGGGGGGATAAAATTAAAAATGATATCTATCAAGTGTAAAGAACATCGGCCGAGCCCTTTAGGCTGTAGTCGAACAGACAGACAGACAGACAAACAGAATTGCGAGACCCACTTTTTTAGTCTTCGCTATCATCGTAATTTCAACTTTGATCAAAATCTCGAGTTCGATTTTTTTTACGAATGCATAACTTACCTTAACCAATAAGTCGCAAGTATAAATGACAGTTCGTGCGAAGAATTAGGTTAACAGACAATTTTTAACATCTGGAAATGTCAAATAGCAATATGAATTAGGACGATACTAAATAAATAAAATAAGTATCCGAAGATTTTAAATTTAATAAAATGTTAGAGATAGAGTGATACTAAATTCGATTAATGCAAAGTCGTCTTTTTTACCTTTTATTATACTAAAATAATTTTCACATCCAACTAATTCCACTTAAATATGTCAATGGTTTTTTATATTCAAGGCTAAATCTTAGTATTGACCACCTTTGGAATATTTCACAGATGGAATAATAGTGAATAAAATAACCATACAAATTTTATAGTAGCTAAAAGAGCTGGATCAAAAGTTTGAATTAAGTTTATTTTTGTTTCTATTTCTCTTTATCTTTATCTTTTTTTTTATTATAATTCACATGTGCTCAGGGGTATGTTAAGAGACCCTTATAATGTTAAACACTGCAGTATGGGGGATTGGGAAATTAGGGAGGGAGAGAAAGGAGGTGTCGATGAATCTCTATATTTGACGCGGTACGAGCAAAACTAGGCTCCAGGGTGAACTGATGAGCATTCATAGCGAGAGGATTTCACGGGTAAACTGATAAAGGGAAGGAATGAGAGTGATCATAGCTTGTGAAATAAGCGATAAAACAAGGAAATACATGAAACATTCCGACGATGTTCAAGAAATGGGAATGTATCCATGATAGCTCTGCTTCCTTCAGTTTCAACGCTCTGTTCTGAATTCTGCCCATTTAGTGGAGAGAAGTTTGTGCTACACCTGCCCATAGATGTGAGTTATACTCTAGTTTTGAACGTATAAACGCTTTAAGAATTGTAGCTAGATCAGAAGGGGTGAAAAATGTCTTACATCGATATAGAAATCTTAAGGATTTAGCAGCATTTTTGGCGTTCTCTAGAATGTGATTGAGCTTTTCGGTTTCTTCGATGCAAGTGCCATTCAAGGACAATGGCATCTTTACAATGCCGTAAAGATCGGAGTTTAATGAGCTTATCATACAATACCGTTGCAATTCCACTTCCGAAGGAGATGGACGTGAATTTAAGAACGAGTATGAGAAGCTGGGAATAGAGTCGTCGGCAAAACAATGAAGTGGATTAGAAGTTTCATACAAGAGATCATTTATAAAAATAAGGAAAAGAGTGGGAGACAGAACGAAACCTTGGGGAACACCATCATTTATTTTGTGAAGATCAGGCTTGAAACCATCTAATACAACATGTATTTAATGATTTAGAAGGTAATTTCTAATCAAAAAAATAAGGGTTACGTTTATACCAAACGCACGCATTTTCGATAAGAGAGCCTGGTGCCAAACTCTATTAAATGCACTAAAAACATCAAGCGCAATAATCTTACTATCTCCAAAACAATGTAAAGATCTTTCCACTCTTAGGTGAGATATGCCATCAGATAACCAGTGGAACGATTGCTACAAAAGCCGTATTGCTTTCGATCTTCGAGATATTTCTTGAGCTGATAATTCATCGAAGTAGGATACAGTCCTTGTACTCTATTTAAACTATAAACTTTAAAAAATAAGTGTGTATATGGTTTTCTCTAGGGGGATTGTAGATAACTACTTTATTTTAAAATATCGATCCAGCCTTAATTTTGAAGATCAGGTCGAAAACGAAGATATCTACTTAGAAATCAAAAAAGTTTATAATCGGTTAACATAAAAAACCTTTTAATTCTTCTAAACTTAGTCGTTTGGAGTAGCGTCTCTATTTTGCGTGACAGCACGCACACAAAAATGGTTTGGATCTGAAAGTCCCTACATAGTTTCAGATCACCTACTAGCTGTTGTGTATCTAATTAAGTGTCTTAAGACCTTGGTTAGCGGGAAAATTTTCAGTGTTTTTCATTCGAACACGGATAAGTGCATTTGCTTCCTAACTTAATGGTAACAGTATGTCCAATCCGACCACTGGCTTCGCAAAGAAGTCCTTGACAGTCCTAGCTTCCGTTTTATATTAAAATATATATCGTTGTCATATCAGTTCTACAAATATGTAAACTAATTAAACATATCATTTGACCAATCCAGAAGAGCTCTAGTCTGAGCACTTATTTTTCCAATTATATATTAATCAACATATACAAAACTTGTCTGACATTTTCCACGAGGACAGTTCTCAGTGCGTAAGACACCCCTCGAGGAAAATATGCCTCTATTTCATAATGAGTAAACATCTTGAATTATTTTATAAAATACATTTAAGTGTCCCACAAATTAAACCAATTATCAAAACACAAAATATAATTTTGATTTTCTAAGAATTGAATTATGTACATATCTATGTAGATTTATCGGAAAGAACTGAAAGAAAAGAAAATTTATTATGAAATGCAAAAGTGTAATTCAACTTAATTGTATTCGAGAGGACAAATTAAAATTTAAAATTTCCTCCAATTGTAACCCGAAGACAAGGGACATTTTATAATTTAAATGCCCATTCTCATCATTGTTCTTGTTGCCTACTCGTTATTATTCCCCAGTCTATAGATATAACACTGTGAATAAAATGCCTTTTGTAAATAACATAGCATAAAAGTTATTTAATATTATGTAATTAAAATTCATTAAGCGTCAAGAATTTCACAAACGATTTGAAAATCAAGCATATACAAAATATACAAAATATAATCACAGGGCATAGTTGAAAGCGTGTTATAATAAATCATTCAGCATGCCAGTCAAAGTCAACAGCAAAACAACCGCACCCACTTCAATGTCAAGAGTTTCGTCCTTTAGTGGCGACCACTGCCGCAAGAACCAGTCACTATTTCACCACCTACCCTTATTTCTTGACAGGAACAGAACATTTCTATTCCTATCTACGAGTATATTCGTTCTTAATGAGTTTAAATTATACTCTTTTCGATTTGGATAGCACTTCGCCACTTGAGCGCTTTTAATATTACTCAGCTTTTTAGTAAGGAATTAACGATGTCAGGGTCCGAATTGTCACTTTAACTACTATTTCCAAACATTTGCTTTTCGAGAATAAAACCAAAACCCACCGATACGAGTATCAAGGAATGAACTTAAAGGAGGAATAATGAAAATCAATATACTACAAGTACACTTCTAACTTCATTTGTTTATTGATGAAATGATAATATAAATAACCATAACAATTGCGTTAGTTTGAATGGGCGAATCAACAACAGATACTTGTTGATGAACTTTGTTAGTTAGTGTTTTATAGTTGTGGGTTAGTAGTGAAAAGAATACAGTACATAACGCTTATAAGAATCCAATATATGCCACAAATTTTGTTACATGGGAACAATTGCGGCCGCGAAGAACAGCTTGAACGAACGAGGCAGCATAGGTATTTACAAATTGTATTAACCCTAGGTTTAACTGTCAGTACGTTAGAGTGTAATGCAGGAGGCTTATGTTCGTAAAAATAACAAACAAATGTTTTTCAGAAATAATGTCTCTAGCGAAACTACTTACATATGTATTTTGAAATAATTCTTTTCTCTGGTTTCATATAGCTTTTTGACTGAACGAATGTTTCGATAATTTACAATGCTGCAAGAAAACTAACAAATAAAAGAATCCTAAATGAGCCATTTGAATCAGGGGATAAGAACATTAATCTTAGATACTGCATAAGCGAACCTCGAAGAGATCAAAGGACACGGTACTGCCCCGTAAAGTTCTGGCACTACACCCTTTTTACAGGAACAAACTCAGGCGATCTTTGACCCCGCCCTATCTTCAGTACCAATGAAGTCAGAAACTTAAAATTCCGAATATTTGCTAAGCTATTCAGGCACAGGCGCCTCACCGAATTTAAATTTTCTAGCATAAGCGGCAAAGCATAAGGCCTCAAAAATCACAAAAACCGTAACTGACTGACAGATCATCGAAATTATGGAGAACTTCCCGACATCGTAGAATCTTGGAATTTTGCACAAAGGTAGGTCTTTTCATGCAAGCAGGGAATTTGAGTAATAGAGAAATTTTATTATTTAATGATTACTGACTAAAATTTGATGGGCTTACTTGGCAAGTTTTTTGTACGCCCAATCCGTAAGGTTTTAAAAACTTGACCAGTGAAGCCATCAAATTTTAGTCAGTAATCATTAAATAATAAAATTTCTCTATTACATTGTAGCTGTTTCAATATTATTCTACTTTAAATATTCGGTATTAAACCTTCATGAATTAAGAACTTGGCGTACTTTTAGATCTCAGTACTTTTCACGGCTGACTTGTTACACAAAGGTTTTTGTGTAGAAGAACTTGGCTCTTTTTTTTTTAATATTTATGTTTTTGGTCTGATAAAATTAACTCTAGTCTGCTGAGACGACAAAAATATTAGTGGCTAGACTGGGCTGACGACAACACTTAGGTTAAGTAAAACTAGACTCCGACATGTGATCTATAATCTGACGATGGTCGGGAGAGGTAGACATACATATGCCTTTTTTCCGGCTGATCGGTAGAATATGACTGGGCCTGGGGCCTGTAACACAAAACTACAAGTACTTGTAATACAAGTGAATTAATACAAGTGTAACAAATTTCTGTAACACAAAGCTACAAGTTTGCTGGCTCTTCTACAAGTGTAATGAGCGAACATTACAAGTGGGAAATTATATGATTTCCCTCTTTCTGTAACACAAAGCTACAAGTGTAGAACAAAACTAAATCCTACTTGTAGAATAATCAGCTAAATCTTACAAGTGATTCAAAACTTGTAGGATGAAGAAGATGTATTTAAATGTACGAAAAAAACAATATTTTCAACTAATTAGCATTTCCATAATTTTTTTCTTCGTAGTTATGATATTTTTAACCAAAAAACAATATCAAATTGTGAATATATTTTTGTGTAAAGTGTATATTTGTGATCTTTTTTCAATAGTAAATTATTTCGGTGGTAATTGTTATACAATTAGAGAAAAGTGTTAAAGGTAATTTACTCGTAATATACCTATACTTTAAAGGGTTTTGAAAAGTTAAACATTTTAAAATCTCAGTAAACTAAAAAATTAAACATAACACAAAATAATGCATTCTATTACTTTTCTTAGATTAACTTAGAAATAATTGAATTTTTATTTAATGATATATGTATTTAAAAAAAAATTAGTACTAATGGTAAACATATGAAATTTAAGTAAAATGATCCAGGAACATAACATGCTGAATTGTATTAAAAATACAGTCCCAATCCAAAAAGGCACCAAAAAGAATGTTTTTTTTTCATGGATTTTTACCAAGACGGCAATTACATATTTTCGAACGGATTCTTTATCTTTTTTACTTGCGATATGGGTACTATAGGGCAAGTTCTGCATTTGGAAAAAAATGGAACTCGAGATTTTGATCAAAGTTGAATTAAGATGATAGCGAAGAAAATAAAGTGGGTCCGACAATTCCGTCTGTCTGTATGTATGCACCTCGAGCTACAGCTTAGGCCACTGGAGCTATTTTTTTAATGTTCTTCAGTGATTCTCTAGGTGGGAAATTGAAATTTTTGTTAGCTCTAAAACTAACGGTACACCCCATCATATAAGCGTAGTGCAAAATCTTATTTATCTCAAAAACGTCTCTAACGATTTTAATAAAAAAAAAATAGGTGTGATATTGCACACAAGGATTACATTTTGGTCAACAAAATTTCGAGGCAAAATGTTATTAACGCGTATCTGTCATAGAACGGCTTTTTGATTTTCGACTTTCGCATTAACGGCTCTAACGATCTTAACCAAAAATTTTCAGCGCTTATCAGTGCAAATTTTAACTTTTGCCATGCGTCGAAATATAAAGACATTATTATTAAATATTCAGGTTTTGGAACTTATAATATTATATATATCATTGAGTTTTAACTATTCAATTTATAAAATGAACCATCGAGATAGTGCGAAAGTGTTTGAAATCGAATATTGAGACTTTTGGCTGCGTGCGTGGATAATTAACGTTTTGTATTATTGCAAAAATAATGTTTAACATAAGATTACTTAGTACAATTTTTGTTTTTTTTTTTCAGATAAATGAAGGTCAAAATTAATTGAAATCATTCATTTTGAGTGCGTGCCTTCCTCATAAATAATCCTATATGATATAAATTTTAGAAAAAAACTGCCATGCGTGATTTTTCGTAAATCTTTAATTGTCACAAATTTTCGTGTCTATTTTTTTAACATTGATCATGGGGCATTTTTTATGGTCTGCATCATTATTTAAGCTATCTAGAGTAAAAAAAACTTTGGCTTCAATACGTGCTTCATTATGTACAAATTTTATAAAGCTAACAAAACGAACGTAAAAAACGTAACTGTTTCAAAAAAGGCACATTTTTTACTAGCACACCAAAGCATTGTTTGATTATACCCTTACAATGAGCGTAATTTAAACTGTAGAAACTATAAAAAAAAAATGGTAAAAGTGTTAAACAAATAAGTTTGAAAACAGAAGCTGTGAAGATTAAAAATAAAAACCAAATCAATTAACTCGGTGCTTAAAATAAATTATTTTAAATTCATTTTTCTATACTTTATACCTTTACACTTTTCAACAAACAATACATATGAGTTATTTTGAAGTTTTTTATTTATTCGTGGTCGATAATTGAAGAAAAACTGAAATTTACATGCGTGCCTTAATTTTTTTTTTGTTTTTTTCAAACTCAAGAAGTTAAAATTTACAGGGATAAGCCCATATACTAATATTCGAAAAAAAATATATTTTGGGTTTTAAAAAAATTACTTTAATAATAAAACATTTTTAAACTTTGTTTGCATCAAGGCATACTTTTGCGGAAATCAGACGGCAATTCCATGCATTTGAACATTATTATCTCATTAAGTCCATGTTTTATAATTACACATGCATAATTTTTAAATTCCAAAGTACATTTACATAAGAGCAAGCTCGTGCGATCCAGTCATGCATTTTATTTTTATTAAGATGCAGAATGCCTACAAGTGTAGGGAAATTTTTGTTTTCTACAAGTGTAAAGTTTTTTTTTGTGTTACAGAAATAATCTACAATTGTAAGATTAATATAATCCTACAAGTAGCTGTTGACTTGTAGACTTGTAGCTATGTGTTACAGGCCCCTGTGGTCTATTTCACCAAATTACAATTACAATCACAAATTTGTAATTGTAACCTACAATTACAAATTTGTAAACTGATTTTCTGTTTCACAAACTACAAACATAATTCCAACAAATTTGTTAGAAGAGACGAAAAATAGGGGAATTGGTAATTTACAATTACAAAAGAAAAAAAATCCGTTTCACCTTTTGATTTGAAGACTTGTAGACTACAATTTTTTTTCACAAATTTGTAAGTCAATAGAGAACATCAACGGCTATGAATAAGCAAAATAAAATGTTTGTATTTTCAAAAAAAAACATCAACAATGGCTGCACAAACGCGATGTACCGATCTGCAAACTGTAGATTTAGATATACCGTGCATGTCTGCGATCCCATGATACTGTCCTCCATTTCCAAGCCAGTGTAAAGCTTTAAGAAATTGCTGCATTGGTGTCAATGGGCCGTACCAACAATCAAATAAAGAGACGACTTTAATGTTTGAGTGAAATGGAGCATTATTTAATGGACTCTATATAACTGACCATTTATGCTACATTTTATTTTTTACAATAAATAGTTCTAAATTTATAGTTCCCATAAATATTACGTCCATAACATGTAATTGTCCATTTCACTCAATCATTAAAGTCGTCTCTTAATTTAATTGTTGGTACGGCCCGATGAAATTTTTTTTTCAGTTTCATTTTCAATCTGTGGTCCAATTTGTCCTATTATTTCCTCTGCCTTAACCCGTTTCAATCGAAACTTTTCGTTGATGCAAAAGTATCAGAAATATCGTTATTATATTATAGGCGGTCGATAATTTTTTCTTCGTCTATTTAGAACGAAATGGTCACTATCACATCACTATCGGTGCTACTATGCCTACGACGACGCCGACGTAACGACATTCTTAAACGAGATTCTTATTGAAAATTACAAATTGTAATCAAATCCACACATCATCTTTCTATTGTAAGAAATTTTCATAAACTGAACAAAATTGTAAAATTATTTCATTTGGTGAAACACAAACTTACAAAAAAAATTATATTTTACAAATTTGTATTTGTAAACTACAAAAAAAATTGTTTTGGTGAAACGAAAATAATGAAATTTCTACAAATTTCCCTTTGTAGTCTACAACTACAATTTTGTAAAACAATTATCTCGTGAAACAGAATTAATCAATTTTTCTACAAATTTGTTAAAAAATCACTTGTAATTTACAATTTTTAAGTTGGTGAAATAGACCACTGGTCTTAGTCTTAGATTACAACGAGTGATTTTTTGAGAGCTATCGGAAATTAAAAAAAAAACACATACAATTCAGAAAAATGCATGCAATATTTATTTGAATCGATAGTACGGTCGATGTAATTTAATTTTTGAAGATTATTTCATGTAAATGTTGGCCGTGGCTGCGGTTCATATGTTCCATCAACTTAGTCCAATGTTGGCATACTTTTTCTACCATTTCGGCCGGTATCTCACGAATAAATGCTTCAATGTTGGCTTCCAGTGCGTCAATCGAAGCGGGCTTGTTGTTATAGACATGAGCCTTAACATAGCCTCACAACAAAAAATGGAGCCCTTAAATCGCACGATCTATACGGCTAATTGACCGGCCCCAAACGTGAAATAAACTGTTCACCGAACTCGCCTCTCAATTGGTCCATTGTTACGCGTGCTGTGTGGCATGTGGCACCGTCTTGTTGAAATCACATGTCATACAAGTCAAGCTCTTCCAGTTTGTGCAAAAAAAAGTTTGTTATCATCGCACGGTAGCGCTCACCATTCACAGTAACGTTGCGATTCACATCATCTTTGAAGAAATACGGCCCACCAAACAGTGACTTTTTCTGGATGCATTGGTAGCTCTTGAAATGCTTCCGGCTGCTCTTCACTCCAAATATGATATGATAGTTTCGGTTGTTCAAGTATCCATTCAACCAGAAATGAGCTTCGTCGCTGAACACAATTTTTCGATAAAAAAGTGGATCTTCGTCCAACTTTTCAAGAGCCCATTCATGCACCAGCTGTATTTTGAAAGGCTTCACACCTAACTCTTTCCGCAAAATTTTCCACATAGTGGAGTAATAAAGGCCAAATTGCTGCGAACGGCGCCGAATCGATAATTCACGGTCATCACTAACACTGGCCGATACAACTGCGATATTTTCCTCAATTCGAAATCTACGTAAGCGTGTTGGTGGTTTAATGTCCAACAATGTAAATTTGGTGCGAAATTTAGTCACAATACCCCGAATAGCCGCGTCAATAGGTCGATTAAACTGACCACAAAATGGAAGAAGCGCGCAAACTTTGTTCGTTTGTAAGACGATTCATGGTTAAATTGTAGACCAAACTGAAGATGTTTGACAGTGACACAAAACACGAAACGTGCGTGAGGTGTCAAAACTAGTGTTTGCCAAAATGGAAATATCAAAAAATTAAAAAATTAACCCATTATGTTAGTATTAGTTAGTTATTAAGTTTTATTTGTTGTACTGTATATTTTATAAAAAAAAAAGATAAAAACTTTAAAATGACGTAAATTAAAAATCAGTGCTCGTCGCGATCTCTTATGAGTCAGACTTGCATTTATTATCTCTTGAAAAACAAAGTGTTAGTCAAAATGGCCCCTAAGTGAGAACGTAGTTAAAGTTAAGAACAACTTAGATCTTCAATCGCAAAAATGAAAAAGAACGATATATTTAACTTCCCATAGGGAGTTATTGTAATCGGTCCGATTTGTCAAATTGGAATTTTTGACATTTCTCGACGTTTCAAGGTCCCTAGAGGCTATATCAATCATTTTTAGAGAGATGTCTGTGTGTGTGTGTGTACGTACGTTCGTACGTTCGTATGTTCGTACGTTCGTACGTTCGTACGTTCGTACGTTCGTACGTTCGTACGTTCGTACGTTCGTACGTTCGTACGTTCGTACGTTCGTACGTGCGTACGTTCGTACGTCCGTACGTTCTCGTACCATTTTTCGTCGTCGATATCTCAAGAACGAGTAAAGATATCGACTTCAAATAAATTTTGTTTAATAGATAATAACTTTGAAAGAGGCTGAAAGGGCGTTTATTAAAATTCAGTGAGTAGTTTTTTCACTATAACGGTTTAAAAAAAAAAGTAAAAATTTTGGTTAGTTTCAAATATCTCACGAAAAAATAATGCTATTGATATCAAATAAAATTAAATGTACTCATTATAGGGTCATACAGATTTGGTATGAGTTTGGGAAAAAATGAGCGTACCGTTATTTTTCTAAATAAAAAAAACTGAAAAAAAAAATTTCATAACCCATAATAATTTTATTTTACGAAAAATAATGTGTTTGACAACTGGTGAAAATTTCAAAAAAAATCAGTTTACAGTTTTTTTTACAAAAAATAAAAAACTATATAAAATTCTATTGAAAATTGGTAAAAATTGTTTTTCGACTCAAATTTCTCGAGAACTAGTAGTGATATTGTACAATTGGTAAAATGTTGACAAATATTGAATTAATAGTTTTTTTAAATAAAAAAAAATATTAAAAATTCTAGTGAAAACTAGTTAAAATTGTATTTCAAGTCGAATTTCTTGGGAATGAACACCGATAGTGCCTTCTAAAGTATGTTGTTTTATACATCGATACCTTCCCGTAAGAATGTATACTAAGCGACATTCAATTCAATTCAATTCAATTAAGTTTATTGGATAATACAGTAAGACTGAGTCTTTTCTTACATTTCTAAAATTGTTCAGGAAACGAAAAAAACGAAGAAAGTTCTAGTTGAATCATAGTGTGCTAAGAGACAATTTTGGTTAAACTAAGTGACATCTAACAAAATTTTTTGTTGCTCACGACAATGAGATCTTTATTAATGTCGCTTAGCATAATTTTTTTGGCGGATAATACAAATTTCAAGGGGCAACATTGTTTTAATGAGAAAACATGGCAGTTGATAAATTTTTTTATTTGTGCTCTAGCTTCCTTTTCATCCATAATAGGTTGGCGAAACCCAGGCCAAAACGTGGCCCTTAACATATAGTCAAAAAGTCATTTTCGAAAAAAGTGTCGCTTAGTACATTCTTACGGGAAGGTATCGACATAATACAATTATTAACATATGGTTAAATTTTGACAAGTATCGAATTGACAGTTTTAACAAAAATATTTCGTTTTTAATTTTTTTCAATTAAAATGGTTGGAACCGAAATAATAAAGTAATTTCTATAATATAATACATAATTTTATTATCAACTTAGTTTTTAGAAGAATGTATGTACTGTACATACGTATATGAATAAGGTTGTTCAGTTGTACCCAAGTCCCACATATTCAAATTCCATTAATAGCTATGGTAAAATTAAAGAAAACGTCACAATATGTCTTTATCTTTTTGTCCATGAAAAAGATGTAAAATTCTACTCAAGGTTTTCTTAGGTGTAGCAACACTGATATATTAAAAAACACGGAAATCTATAATTCAGTATATAATATGTACCTACCAACCTTCGTAATTAATACAAGAAATTTAACATTTTAAATAGAAAAGTTTAAAATTAGTTAAACACACCTTCTTTTAAAAAAAAAAACATAAAATGAGCGACTAAGTATCCTCATCATCAACAAGACAAAGCAAATTTCCTAATATCATAGTATGCCACAAGCATCATCGATTTTTAAAACAGGAGTCATTGTATATCCAGTGCAGATCACTGCTTTTCAATCCGGAAAAACCACAACAACAATTACACTATGAAACCATCTACTTCGATCTTCCATCTACTGCTCTATGATCGAAATATGTATACAAAATATCATACCAATTACCACAAAAGATACAGTACAGATACAGCTAAAGTTTATTTCGCTGAAAATTTGGTTATTTGAAAAAAACTAAATATAAAGTTTTCAAGACCACAAATGGGAAGTTATCAGTGTGGGTCGTACCCAGCCTCTTTTTTCTTGTTCAATTAATCTTAGAGTGAACTTTTAAGCTAATGATTACTAGGCCACGCTCCAAACTCATCCGGATATGGAAGATAACGACGATGAAATGACACCGAGCCCCGTAATGTTAAAAAGGTACAAGCACATCCTATAAAATTACTTCGCAAATTAAGTGAATTCATACTTGAGTTAATGAAGCATATATAAAAATCCAATACTCCTTTATACTCGTACACAAATTTCTATTGGTATTCAAATATTTTGCGAGTCTTCAGACTCATTTTAAACAGTGTCTAGTGCTCTTATGGAACAAAAGTGTCAATTCATGAAAAATAACAAAATTGATAGAGCATTTAAAGGAATACTCTTTGGGTGAGATGAACTTAAGATTTCAACTCTAAAAGTCGATTTACTCTAACTTGGACTTAAATATAAAGACTTAAAAATGATTAAAAAAAATTATGAAAAATAAACTGAATGTACTGAAACGGTGTTCTTAGAAAATTGATCGGTAAAAATCTCAGATCTAAGAAAAAAATAAAATACATTCTTCGTACCCAAGTTCAATGGGAGTTCCAAAGAAAATCCAAAACTTGGATTAACTCAATCCCCTAACTGCCAAATTTATGGCCGTGACGAATGAAATTGCAGAGTGAAAAAAAAGTTTTAAATACAATTGATACGTTTTACTGTGGGGTTCTTAGCACGCCCACTAACATACACTACATCGGTTCGGCAAAACAAAGATATCAAAAGCCCAATGGGACTTTTCAAAAATAAAAATGTACATATCTTTGATTTTTTTACCTTTGTACTTGATAAAAGAGAGAATCGTGAAAACCGCTCCGCCATTCAGATCGAAATTTATATAATTTGGGTATCAGAAGAGATTCCAAATAGAAAACTTATTATGTTCTCAATGACTGCTTCGTTCTCCTATTTCCTCCCTATCGACACATCCCACCCTTAGTACAGATGTTATCGGTTTATTGATGTAGATGAGCATTGAAGCCAAAGATGATTATGTATTTTGAATGCCCTTGACAAATGACAAAAAATTTCAACTGCCTTTTTGACACTGCAGGATTGTTTGCTTTAACTTCGGGTCATGGAAGACTTTTATTCTTTGGTTTTTCATGAACCTCCATTAAAAGAAATCCAATGCAGTTTATTTTTGCGTTTTATATCATCGTAATGTAAAGTTAAGCTTCGATTCCCCATGAAGACTAAAACTCCAATTGAAAGACAAACCTATCGTGAATGTCAAAGCACTTGGCCTAGATGATTGTGAGGATCATACTTGAGATCGAACAGGACGGAAAGCTACCATATCTCAGACAGATATAAGTAAGTAAATAAGTGACTCAAAATGTAGCTAGGGGTATACTGATGTTGGATTTACTATCCAACAAAGGTAAGATTGTTCCGTTTTTTTTTGCAAATTCGTCGGCTTTACAATTTCCTGGAATGTCTCTATGCCCCGGCACCCATATAAGGTGAATGTTAAACTGTTTTGACATCTCCACCAGAGATGATCGACAATTTTGTTCTGTTAGTGAGTTAATGGAGACAGAGTCCAGTGACTTTATGGCAGCTTGACTGTCTGAGAAAATACGTATATCAGTAGTCGATATAACGTTTTCTTTGAGCCAAGAGAGGACTTCTTTTATTGCTAGAAGTTCTGCCTGGAACACGTTACAGTGATTGGGAACACGAAAGATAGACAAAGATTTAATCTTTCGGAGTATACGTCTCCACCGACCCCGTCATTGATTTTAGATCCATCTGTACAGAAATGAATCGCTTCGTCTACCAACGGTGACTCATTTTCCCAGGTAGACCTGGAAGGGATGGACACTTGAAAGTTTTTATTAAATTTCGGATGAGGGGTGGTGTAATCGACGTTACTAGGTAGGGATCTGAACGAGTTCAGTATAGTGGAGTGGCCAATATCGTTATTGATCCACTGCGAGGAGGCTTTAAGCCGAATGGCTGTGCTAGCGGCCGATTGTTTGCTAAAGATATCTAGCGGTATGAGATGAAACAGAACGTTAAGTGCAGCGGAGGGAGTTGAGCGGAGACCTCCACCCATGATTAAGCAGTTCGTTGGACTTTGCTGAGCTTATCGCGGTTTGTTGCTGTTTCCAGCGCAGTCCACCATACTGTTACTCCATATATGTAAGTATCGGTCTAATAACTGAGATGTATAGCCATTGTGTAATATGAGTTTGTAGGCCCCATTTGTTACCTACGGCTTTTTTGCAAGAGAATAGAGCTATGTTGGCTTTGTTGATTCTCTCTTGGATATTGGGCTTCCAGCTTAATTTCTTGTCCAAAATAAGACCCAGATATTTTGATTTGTCTGAAAATTTAAGCGGTATACCTTTGATGTAGGAAGGGTCTATGTGAGGGATTTTATATTTCTTGGTAAATAGGACAAGTTCAGTTTTGTGGGGGTTGACACCGAGTCCACATTGATCTGCCCAGGTAGTTAGCTTGTTTAAGGCAACCAAGTTATAACTAATGTAAAATTTTGAACCGATTCGACATTCATTTATATTTAACATATTCCATTAGAACATTTTCTCAGACATAACGAAATGATGGTACATGTGTGTGATTCTTTTAGTCGACCGCTGACAAACGTTTCTTTTTTTGGATTTGATAAATTGACTTAATTATATTTACTTTATTTATAAACCTACTTTTATATTTTTGCTAATGCGACAGTTTATTTTTCTGAAGTGTCCTTAACGTAATTATTCATTTGCCTCAAGCTCGAAGAGAAACATTCAATTCATCCCGACTATACCTACATAATATGTAATGACTGTGTCTTTTCAATGGATGTGACAATGGGTAATTTTTTTTGGATTATATGAATTATTAGCTCAAGAAATACTTCGTGTTGGTCGGTTGGTAGTTTATCAAAATGTTTTTATGTATTCATATCACGATTGAGGGGCAAGAAGTTGTAAAAGAAAAGTAAGAGTACCTATATGAAACTATTATACATTACATGAATCTAAGAATAACCATGAGATAGATAGATAGATATTATCTTTGTGAATCAATAAAATGAATAAACTTATGATACTGATAATGTACTCAATAGATCAATTTTTCAAAGAAAGTACTATTTTATTTGGACAGTTTGTTTTTTAAATCAAATATAATTATGATAAAAACTATTTCAACGTATTTATAGAATACAATATATTTTGAAGATATTTATTTATGAATTTCTTGCATGGACTTCGATTAGTCACCTCTTTCCTAAGGCCGTATATTAGTCTTTGTTAGGTTTGTAAAAAATTTGTTAAATACAAAAGTTGCGAAGATTTTTCTTGTACACAAATTGTCCGCAAATTTGTTTTTCTTATAAAAATACCACCTTTTGCAGTAAGTTGGCGTTAGCCAATTTCCTTCAACTTTCATGCAAAAAGCGTATGGCACACCACTCTTAATAAAAAATTTGATTTTTCCATAAGATTCAGTACCAAAATAATATCAATCAAAAATTGTTACAGCACGATTAAAAATAAGATACCAATGCACATTTGTTTTAAGTGAGGAATGCAACTACAGCTATGTCACTTAAATGAAAAATGTCTATAGTGCTCGAGCTATGTAAAAGTTTAGAATTGTGTTCAAAAGACTTTATTGATTTATAAGAATACCTGTCCAGATATGAGAATTAATTCGCAAGCCGAAAATCCAGAAATGTCTTGTATCGGCGAGGAAAATATGGACATATGGAAAATATGGAGTTCCACAGGAATGTGAATCTAGAAGTGAATGTAAAAGGAGTGTGCAAAACTACTAAATAGATAAGACATTTCAGATAAGAGGTCATTAAAGAAGATAAGTCAGAGGCGAAACGGAGCCTTGAAACCAGAAATTATCTTATGGATTTCAGACTTTTAACCGCCCGATAGATAATCACTAATCCAACAAAGAAGCGATTCATCGATTCCAAATGCAATCATTTTCGATAAGTTAGCTTGATGCGAAACTCTATTTTTTTTCTTATATTATAGTCTCACTCAAGGGCTTATGAAAACCTTTTTTATTTTAAACATAGTGCGAGCAATGAGGAAAATAATCCTATTACTACTAGGATTATTTTGCAACACAAAAAGGTAGACATAATAAGATTGGACACGTGGATAAAGCACTATCCAAAGAGAAAGAAGAAGCTTTGAAAAAAAAAAAATTAAGTTTGGGGGATATCCGAGGACGTGAAGACAAAATTATTAATTCACAAACTATTGCTAAAAAAGTTTTAATTCCGTCTGAAGTATATTTTACTGAAGATGATGAAGAAAGTTTCTCTGAAAGCGATACATCTTTTTGTCCAGTCCATTTAAATCCAAAACCACGACCAATGAAAAGAGGAAGGAAGAATCTTTTGAGCAATGATTTGCCAGTTTTTCTAGATATTGCTAAAATTCGCGACCGAAAAGCCACTTTAGTTCTTACACACAACACAAAAATTTTGGTCTCCGAAAAAAATATTGAAGAGCTTCTTGCAGTCCGAAAACTTATTTCTGGAACTGGAGTAGCACAAGTAATGGCAATTTATAAAGCATAAATTAATGGAGGCTTTGAACTAAAATAAATATATGAGATTTCGATACAATAGCTGTTAAAACTGATCTAAGGAATAGGGCTTGCATTCTAATCGAGCAAAAGATAAGCAAGGAAATAATGGTGGAAGCTGTAGTCATTGAGTCGATTTGTTTCCCATTTGGACCAGTTATCTTACTATTTATAAGATTTAAAAATACTTGGGCCCTATTGCACCAGCCACTTTGCACTTTGCAACTTTTCAAAATAATAATTTCCTGCAAAGTAAAAGTGCAAAGTGTTTCACCAAAAATGAAAAGTCCGCGACTTTGCACTTTGCAATTTTTGATATTTCTTTGCAAAGTGAAAAGTGTGGGCGTTTCACCAACTAAAAATGTAACTTTTCATTTTCAATTGTAATTTGAAAAGTTGCAAAGTAAATGAGTTTAAATGGTTTCAACTTATTTTCGTTGTTATGACAAAATTAAAAAAGTTGAGGTCTTCTTTTTTTACTTAAACAACGATATCTTTTGAAAGCGTCGCCCAATTTTGTTGCACTTTACTTCATCATTTAATTTTTGTTCATTATTATTTGGAATGTTGCTATGCTGAAATTATTACTGTGTACAATATTTGTTTAAAGAAGAAAATAATCAAATTTTTAATATCTACTCGTATCATTATTTTAATTTGCGATTGCAATTGTTTTGTATTTTTTACTTGCGATATAGGTACTATAGGGTAAGTTCTGCATTTGAAAAAAAAATCGAACTCGAGATTTTGATCAAAGTTGACATTACGATGATAGCGAAGACGAATAAAGTGGGTCCGGCAATTCCGTCTGTCTGTCTGTATGTCTGTCTGCCTGTCTGTCTGTCTGTCTGTATGTCTGTACCTCGATCTAGAGCCTAAGCCACTGGACCTATTTTCTTCAAACTCGGTAGTTATGGGTCTTCGGTGATTCCCTAGAGGGGAAATTGAAATTTTTTTTTTAGCTCTAAAACTAACGGTACCCCCCATACACCCGTAATGCAAAATCTTATTTATCTTGAAAACGGCTCTAACGATTTTGATAAAAAAAAATAGGAGTGATATTATGGACATGGACTAAGTTTTGGTAAAAAAAAAATTGGGGCAAAATGTTATTAACGGTACCTGTCATAGAACCGTTTTTTTTATTTTCAACTTTCTCATTAACGGCTCTAACGATTTTAACCAAAAATTTTCAGCAGGAGTCCCCCTAAGTTTAAAATAATATTGTATATAAAAATATTCGAAAAATTATTTATTGGGTTTTTTTGAAAAATTTTTTTTTTTTTGAAAAATCAATATCTTCAAAACCTATGAACGATTATTTTTTGAAATTATTTATAAAAATCAATATTATTAAATACTTAAAATTCGCATCCCACATTTTTTTCGTGAAAAATTTTAAAGAAATTTTTTTATATAAAAAATTTATTTATTTAACAATAAAACGATTTTTTAAAGTTTGTTTGCATAAATTCATACTTTTCTAGAAATCAGACGGCAATTTCATTTAAAATTCATGTTTTATATTTATAAAATGTATCTTAAATTCCAAAGTACTTTTACATAAGAGCAAGTTCGTGCGATCCAGTCGTGCATTTTATTTTAATTAACATACATATCTACTTTTCTTTGAATGATGCATAATTTTGAATAAGGCACTTGGTAACGCTGGATGCTGCCCTGTGGCATGATGAAAAAGCAGTCCATGTATTATAAAGTAACAGCTCTATTGTGAAACAAACATAAGTATAGTACCGTTCTGAATTTAATCAAATGTATGTACATGTACATACGTATGTAATACATGGACAAATATTTGTTATATGATGTTATTGCAGTTTCTGTTGAATGTGCTTTTGTCAGGGTTACATTTTTGTTAATAAATATTCGAAATGAATAGAGTTGACAAGAACGGTAAAAAGTTAGCTGTTTTAGAAGTAGTAAAAAATAAAAAAGTAATTTTTAAATTTATTATGTATTATTATTTCGTTAAGTTTTTAATTAAAGGATATCATCTTTGCTTTGTTTCAACATAACGTTGCGTCAAAAAAAGCAAAAAGAAGAAGCTTGGGACGAACTCCAGCTACACGTGGAATACCACCTTGAGAAAAAAAACCTTGTAGCTATTTCCGAAGAATTCTCTGGCCAGCAAATGGTGTTTGAAAGAAATTCATCAATGATTGCATCTGAAACTAAGTGTACTAATCTGCAGACTGTTGATTTGCTTATTCCGTGCATTAATACAACTCCGTGGTATTGCGCTCTATTTCCCATAGTTGCAAGGGACTTAAACACATATTTTTTTGACTGCTATATTGTAACTTATGTAAAATTTTTGATAAAACGAATTCTATATTTGTTATTGTCAAGCGAAAATGTTCCACTGAAAATTATTTGCAATTTCAAAATTTATTCCTAATTTTACATCTCTTACGTAACTATTACTATACTCTTCGTCTTCAAAAAATCGTTCAAAGCAATTCATTTCAATTTATCATTTAATATACCGAAACTTAACACGACAAATGGCTGATTTATTTCAGTAGTATGTATATAGAATTTGTATTATAAAAACCTTTATATAAAAATTTAAATAAATAGAAGGAGGTTATATCTGCTGGTGATATTGCCCCCCAAAATGATCTTCAGCTTCTAAAAAACATAAATATAAAACTAAAGGCAAAAGAATAACTCATTATCCTAAAGTTATTTCTTCAAAAAATTTAGAAGATTTTGTGTCGAGCAATACTCTAAGATTCTTCCGGAATATGGGAGCTCCATACGATTAACATTGACCTCGAAACATGGGAAGCAGATGATTCCTTTAGATTCTGCAGGTAAATTGTTCCTTTTTAAATAAGGTAAATTGTTCCTTACATGAGAGTTGTCAATGACATTGCTGAGCGTGGCATTGTTTTAATGAAAGAATACAAAAAGTTACATACCACAAATAAGGAGCAAAAACAGTGGTTATTGTTAATTGTGAAAAATTACATGCAAAAATACCCTGATTCGAGAAAACGTAGACTTTTAAAATAAAAAAATTTAATCTTGATTTGGAAAAAAAAATTATTCTTAAATGCTCATTTCAATTAAAAAGTTATTATTTATTTGTAATTACTTAAAAAATGATAATTTTTGTATTACTTACATCTTTAGTGAATGGTAGCGACCCCTAAAATAAAATATAAAAATCCCAAAAAAATACTTATTTAAAAATACTCTGAACTGATAACTTAATTTAACAAATTTCCGACAGTAATATATATCTGACCGTTTAAAAATACATTTTTGATTTTTTTGAAGACAAATTACTTATTGACTAACTAATCTAAAAACTGGTCCATATTCTATTTTCGTAATCTTGAAGAAAGGAAAACATTCCATTCTACTTTTTCCACGATTAAAATCAGTCTCTTCGAATTAAATGCAGCCCGTATAACAAGCAAATAAATATTACCGTTTTCCTCAAATGAACGATGATGATATATATGTATATATTTATGTATGTTCTTATGAGTCGATTCGAAATGTTGTCAAGCTTCTTATATCTCTTTTCTCCCCGTGTGTCGTGTTTCCAATATTCATATATTCATGTTTTCCAATAGTATAAGTGCAACTTTTCGCAATTATTTAAATAATAATAACATATGTGTATATGTATCTTCTATAGTCCTCTTTCATTTCAGATTCCTCTTGAAATTTTAAATAATAAAAAGGAGATTAATTTGGTCATTCTTTCACCCAGGGATATATTTCGTAACTCAGTTCATAATTGTTAATCGTACCGACAATTTTAAGCATTTACATCAACTGGCTTAAGGCTTTCGACGAAAAATTGGTAAAAGCATCAAACATTTTACTCACGTAAATTCAGTAAAAACAAACAAAATTTTACAATGAAACAATTTCGTACGAAACACATTTCATAGTTTAAGTTCAAAAAACTAAATATGTATGCCCAGGCAAATAAAACTGTGTATACATAAAGTTTTACAGCTAAATTGGAAAGAGACGGTTTTGCTGTTTTATCTTGGTTCTGTGAATGTCACAGTCGGTCAACTTTTGCAAAGTATTAAATTGGCGGAAACTATCCAAAATTTTATTTGGTATCTTTTGGTACTACTCGTAACATATTTTTACTTGAGATTTACATACATAGCCTTTAGGAAACAAAAGTTTAGCATTTGGCAAAAACAAAATGAACTCGAAATTTTGATTAAATTTTACATTACGATGATGAGAATACAAAATAGTGGGTTCCGCAATTCCGTCTGTCTATCACTATAAATTGAAATGGAATTTTTTGATTAAGCTCCAAGACTAAATATTTTTCATAACGACTGTATGGGAGAGTCATTGTGAAAAGTCTTATATAACACAAAAATGGCTATAACACTGTCTTCATTTATGTACTCGTAAGTAAAAAAAAACAATTACTAAAAAGGTTTTTAAGGTTAACTGCTATAGTACGTTTTTATTTTGATTTTCAACATTCTCATTAACTTCTCTTATAATTTCGACCAAAATTTTGGCACAGGTGGTCCTTCGAATTCAAAAAAATATTGTAAGTTTTCTCAAGTATCATAAAAAATGGTTTTTATATAATAACTAGCTTAAATACACCCGCTTCGCCGGGTGCTAGTAAATAACTAATTCAATACAAAAAATTTAATTTATATTGTGTTTAAATTTTAATACATTTTATTCAAGTGCTTTTTGATAACAAATAACATTTTTTGTTTTTCCGTCGGTTAAAATTATTAAGGCGGATGGTTTGCCTGCACGTGAAGATGCAACATACGGTTGCCCATGCGCAAATCCTGGAACCTCTATATTAATACCGCATAGTCTGAAAGATTGGCCTTGTGCCTTATTAATCGTAATGGCAAAAGCAAGTCGTATAGGAATGTGATGACGTTTGAAATCGAATGATAAATCGGCTGGAATCTTCTTATTTGTCCTATACTTTATTTCTTTTGTTCTTACCATATCTACTATAATCAATTTTGTAAATTGGTTTGTAAGTTCTTCTATATTTTAATGTATATAATATACATAAAACTTAATTGCTTAATTATTTAATTCCAAGTACTATAAAAGATAATAATCTTAATGTACCATGTTATTTATAGTAATAATAAATTAAATTGAATTGAATCATTGGGGTCCTCGGAATTAAAACAACTTCACCTATGTATTTCCCTTATAAAATTGTTGCTTCGATCACATAGTAAAACAACCTTTTTACTGCAAGTCTGGTATCATTGCAAAGCCGAGGTTGTTTAATATTGCGTAGCATTATTATCGGCGCGCCAACTTTCAATGGTAGAGAAAAATGTGGTGGCAAACCAGGCAAATCAAGAGAATTCTAAAATTCAGTGGGATAGTTCATGACATCCTCTTGATTCTGTGTCGATCAACTTGTATGCAAACAATTGATTTGGTATTTATTATAAAATGTCGGCATTGATAACATTTACGTCTTTATTTATGCCAGCCAAAATTTCTCGTTCACTCAACCAATCATGATTATTGAATTGTTGCACTATATTTGGGAATACACTATCAATCAATTTTTGTTTCGATTGAGTCATTCGACAAAAATTGGTTGGTAGTTAGGGTTTTAGGGTTAGTTTTTTTTACGTGCCTCCACAAATAGGATGATATCAAACATGCATTCAATTCATCAGCAGCTGTACATTAAGAAATAACAGGCAATGTTTGGCGAAAATCACCTGCTAACATAATCAAGGCGCCACCAAAAATCCTTTAGTTCCCACGTAAATCTTGCAACGTTCTATCTAACACTTCCAAAGACTTTTTGTGAGCCATCGTACATTCATCCCAAACGATTATACTACATTTCTGCAAAAATTTTGCCATGCATGAATTCTGGCAATTTAAGTGCAGAATATGCAGTTCGGTCGCCTTCCAATAAAGTCGCTGCAATGCCAGAAGAAGCGAGTGCCAGTCCAATTTGGGTTACTCTTTACCTAACTTTGATTAACTTCTTTAATGTGATCTTCCATCCTTTTTTCGATTGTTACCACGTCTTCAAGTGTTTTTTTCTACTCAATATGATTCTTCTCGAATTTTTCCATTAGATCCTTCATTTATTTTTGAAGCAGTTCTTTTTTGCATTCCAATTGCTTAAAAACCCCATCTAATTCTTCTTTGGAATAACTTTTCTAACTTCACTACATATACATATAAAATTATTGCATTTATCTAGACTACTTCCAAAACAAATTAAATCACCTACTTAAGAAAATGCACAATCTAGGATTTTTAAAGATAATTTAATTTAAAAACGTACGAAATACTACGCCATCCTCAGTTCCAAAGCTCGTTTAATGACAGTTTTGTTGTAAGCTCAATAGATAAAGCCAATTTCCTTGCAGCGCGGTTTGCAGTTAGTTCGATGCTACCAATTTGTGACATTACTCCGGCTGTACTTTTGAGCGTAAACGATTTTATTCTGATCTTGTCCAATGGGGAAAAAAATCGTGTAGAGTTTAATGCTTCGAAAACTCAAAGCTGTTTACTGCCGCTAAAGCGAAACCCTCCCCCAATGTCACTTTCTTTGAGTGGCACTTGCATCAAGGAGACTGAACAGCTTTCAGTTCTACGGTATGTGCATCACAGACCATCTTTTCTGGAGTGGTCACATATTTGACGTTCGCCAAAAACGCTGCTACGAGTAAGTGTTTAGGTTTTCTCTGCCGATGCAAGAAATTTTTTACCCCATCTGATCTGGTTATTATATATAAGGCCACATATACCTATATCTGGGTAGGTGTTCCAAAAATCCACTTGGACAGAATTCAAAAGAGAGTTATAAAAATGATAGGCCACCGTTGTCTAACTGAAACATTTATATCTCTCGAGCACCTCCGCAATTTTTCATGTCTATCATTATTTTACCGCTATTTTCAGTGGTCTAATGAAATAGCCAGTTGCATTCCTCCCCTTAAACTATATAACCGTAATACTCACGATTTTAGGAATGCTCATCGATTTACCCTTGAGCCCAATTTCGGACGTACAGAGATTATTTTTTAGCTGCACTACACCAATGTGGAATGCTTTACCCGGCTTGCTTTGTAATGTATTGCAAAATAATTCCAAACGAAAACTTAACCAAAAAACCCTTGTTGCTAGCACGTTGCACAAATTGAAAAGAAAATTTTGTCCGAGCCTCACTTTCACGAAAGACAAACAAATTACAAACAGACATCGTGATAAAACAAGAGAACTGCATCATAGTTGAATATATTTATACTTCCCTAATTTTTTCCACAATCAACGTGTCGAAAAATCAAATTCTAAACGCAAAGTCTTAGAGATTTAATTAATTTTTTATTTTATACATATTTTAAGACATATTTATTAAGACATCTTTTTATTCTAAAAAATCGAATAAGCAAGATGTAATTTTGTGTTGTTGGTGTGTTTTGATAGAGTTTCGATCATTTTAGGTAGGTGTACAAAATCAAAAGGTAGGTAGATTACGTTTTCTAATAACTTCGTTTTTAAAGGTAAATTTTAGGGCGGATTACAAAACTTCGGCTTGGCCAATTTTCAAAAACTTTGTTTCTAAACCATCTGCAAGTGTTCCCCTTTCATTTAAAAACAAATTATAAAAATCCATCCAGCCGGATTCTAGTTATAAGGTCACACACAAAAGTTAAACTCGTTTTTATATATATAGATATTAATAATAATAGTAATAATAATAATAATATAATGTAGTTGTTACATTGTTATAGATCACACGAATTTGCTCGTATGTAAAATACTAAAACATTTCAACGTGAATATTACTCGAGAAAAATCTTCGGCACCATAAAATTAATTTTTTAAACAACTGAAACAACTATATATCCTATAGGTTATATATAGATACAAAATATATTTTTTAAATCCAAAACTTTTTTTTTTTTAATTTGAATACACAACTCTTGGGATCCTTAGCATAAAAAAATTATCAAAATCGGTTGTACCGTTTTTGAGAAAATCAAAAACAAAATAATAATTCCAAGGGGGGTACCAATAATAACAATTTTTCAGAAAAATTCACTTAAACAATTACCTAACAATAACTAAATGAAATTTTGTGAATGTTTTTTAAAAAATCTGTCAAATAGTTTTTGAGAAAAAAAAATGTTTATAAAATTTTGAAAAAAATTGTATGGCAGGTACCGTTATTTTTGGTCTTACAAAAAACGAAAAAGTGCGGGAAAAAATTCAAAAACTATATCTTCGAAGTTTAACAAATATTGACCGAAGCTGTAGTCGAACAGACAGACAGACAGGAATACAGAATTGCGAGACCCACTTTTTTCGTTTTCGCTATCATCGTAATGTCAACTTTAATCAAAATCTCGAGTTCGATTTTTTTACGAATGCAAAACTTGCCTTATAGTACCTATAAGTCGCCAGTAGAAAGACACAATTCTTGAACGCAAACTTTAAAGTTTTACTATTGTACAAATAAAAATTTTATTCAAAAAACTAAATATCGGCCCTTTTTTGAGATACCGAATTTTCATAAAAAAAATATTTGTTTTTTCCATAAAAATTTCATTATATGTAATCCTTTATGCCAGTAGCGAGAAATTCGAAAAAAATTTTGTAATGAGTTTTGGATCGCAAAAATTTAATTAAAATTCGGGGTGCTGAATTTGTGAAAAATACGATTTTCGAAAACTATTTTTTAACATTTGTATGGTGGGTGCCGTTATTTTCAGTTTAAATAAATGTTTTTTCATAAATTTTGTATATTGTATCCAAAAACCTTTAATTGTCAAGTTCTAAGAAAATCGAGCATGATGTTTTCCAAATATTCAGTTTTGAAAAAAAAATTAAATTTTTCTTAAAAATCCAAAATAAATTTGTTTTAAAAATAAAAATTAAAATTAACAATATCATCCAAACATTTGGGGGATTTTAGTATAAGAAAAATGATTTAAATCTGTTGTATCGATTTTGGAAAAAATTAAAAAAAAAAAACGGTCTTAGGTGGGGGTGCCATTAGTACCTAACCATTTTTCGATTTTTTTTTTCAAGCATAACCTAGCTTCAACTTAATGAAATATTGTGATTTTTTTTTAAATCTATCAAACAGTTTTTGAGAAAAAAATATTTATAAAATTTCGAAAAAAATCGTACCGGTACTGTTGTTTTTGTTCTAAAGAAAAAAAGAAGAAAAACACGTATGGGGAGAAAAATTTTAAAAAAGCTGAAGAGACAGTAAAACAGAATTGCGAGACATACTTTTTATTGTCTTCCCTATCGTCGACGTGTCAAGTCTGATCATTATCACGAGATCGATTTCTGGAGAAAAAGGACCTTAAACTCAAACTATAGCGTAAGAAAAACTAACCGGCTTTGAAATTGGATATCCGAAGACCCCAAAAAGATATCTATTTTGTTTAAAAGTAGTTTAAAAGCTTCTAAAAATTATGTTCTAAACAAATTCCGACCATTTGTAGTAACTAAGCAAATTTTGTAAACGTGGGTCAGCTTAGACCAGAGCAGGTCGTTTTCTTCAAATCCCCGCAAAATTATGTCAATATTGCAGATAGACCCATACTATAGAACGCTCTTGTTATATTCCAAAATACGAGTATCATTGATGAATCAGAAGACGCTCTTTTACAAATTTTTAGTGAGCCCGGGTAGATTATGGCGGCCATGTTGCTTTGGCAAAATCTGTCAAATATCTGTCAAACCTGTTGTTTAACTTGGCGAATTTTTTCATCGGAACACGTAAAAGATTTACCTGATCCAGGAGCTCAAAGTTCATGACCATGGTCAACGACGTTGGTGAGGTGGTCACCGTCAATGGCGAACGCTACAGAACGATGATAACTAGTCACGCGCTACGTGCCTTACTGGTTATCAAACGGTGGATACCACGATTGACATTCTGCATGAACAATTTGAGGGTAAGGTTATCTCTTGCAGAGGTGACGTGAATTGGCGGCCAAGGTCATGCAATTTTATCCGGCTAGACTTCCTGAAGTCGTAGGTCCTTGCAATTAAACTATAATCAACCAATTCCCTTAAGTTGTACAAAGGTTATCCCTTAAATTCAGCCAAATGTATGCCTAAGAGTCAATGAAAATTAGACCATTCTGAACCATGCCGCCGTATGAATTTGAGCCTGGCATTTGAACGTTAACATATCTCATAGATAATGGGCCCTTCAAATAAAAAAAGAATTTTGTTAATACCTACACAATGCATGTTTTATCATTTCGACATCTACCTGCCCTTATTGAGAAAGAAACTCTTTATTATAATATTAAATGTCCCTGAAAAAAAAATTAAGCTATATCTTAGCATGAAAGTGTTTTTGAGAAACAATGGTACACTTAGGCGTATGCGTACTTTTCTAAGTATTTTAAGTATTTAATACTTCAACCTGATAACTGAACGCGGTGAACAAGATACAGTGCAGGTCACACTCACTCTTACAGTTCGCTATTGTTGAATTCACTGATGAGAAAGTGAATCACTTTCGATGCTCTGAATCTAGCCAACAATATAGGAATAAGCATAAGTTCGGTGAATATACCGCTCTTCTAAATTTGGTTATTTTTGAAGTTTCATTAAATTGATTTAAAATATTATTTAAATTATAACCGAAATAAGTGTCACATACTTTTAAGTGCAAATACACAAATGCCAATAAACTCATAAAACAGTAAACTCTTACGAACTACAGTGATGGAAAAAATAATAGAAACAAAGCTTTACATAATGATCAACCATTAATAACTACATACAATTACGTTTTCCTCGGTTCTAATTTTTATATATTAATTGCACCTAGCATGACTTTGAAATGGTGCAGCCGTTTATTGTCATTAGCTCTTTCTTTGGACTTAACGGTAAAAAAATGAGCTAAGTGATAATTTCGTCTGGAAAAAATAATAGAAACAAGGCACTTTGACTTTCAATTTGGCTTAAATTTCGTTTTTTATTTTTATTGAAATTGACGTTTTATTGTTGTTTATTAGTTTTGCAAGTGTTTCAGTCGTTTTAATAAAAAAAAAATATAACAGTTATTTTAAATTTTATAAAAATGGGTCGTGGAGTGCATTGTACTATTACTGAGCGCAATTTAATAAAAAACTTCAGAAAAAATGGGAAAACTATGGAAGAAATAGCACAAGCATTAAATTGTTAAAAAAAGAAGATATTTAAAGCTCTCCATTCAAGTCTAAGGACAGAAACAAGAGGCAGAAAACAAAAGACCTCAACGCGGTTTGATAAGATATTGGTACGACTGTATAAAAAAAAGCCTTTTTCTTCTTCAAACGACTTGAAAATAGAACTACATGCGCCTGTTTCAAGTCGTACAATAAGAAACCGACAAATGGAAGCAAGGCTTCCTCCTGGAAGGAGTCTCAGAAAAGTACCATTCTTGAGCAAGAAAAATATTCTGCAGAGAATGACTTTTGCAAATAAACACGCTCAACGAGAAAATTGGAACAACGTTTTATGGTTGGATGAAACAAAGATAAATTATTCTGGTTCCGATGGCAAAATGTATGTCAGACGACCTAAGAACGCAGAATTCGATCCAAGGTACACAAAAAAGACTGTTAAACATGGTGGAGGAAATATCATGATTTGGGGGTGCTTCTCAACATCTGGGGTTGGTCCAATTTTTTGGGTAAAAGACAGAATGTGTGCTATTGACTACGTCAGAATCATAAATGAAGTTATGCTGCCATTTGCCGAAGAGAACATGCCAATTAAATGAGAATTCATGCAGAATAACGACTCCAAGCACTCCTCAAAATTGGCTAAGGAATACTTTAACAAAAATAAAATAAATGTTATGGAGTGGCCATCGCAGTCCCCGGATCTTAATCCCATAGAACACCTGTGGGGCATACTTAAGAGGAAAATTGGAGACTTCAGAGCCAAGAATAAGGAAGAACTGTGGTCTATAATACAAAATGTATGGTATTCCATACCTGCCGAGACATGCGCCAAGTTGGTTCATTCCATGGGGCGGAGATGTGAAGCCGTCATTATATTATTATATTATAATATTGTTTCTATTATTTTTTCCAGGGTAAAATGGCTGTTAATGTTAATTTTAATTTCTCTCATTACTAAATTTTCTTTTTGTATATTTTAAACTTTATAGAGACTTATTGTATGTATTTTGAATTTTCAATTTCCTTCCAATAAACTTTTTGTTTAAAAAAAACGGCACAGAAGAAGCTTGTTCCTATTATTTTTTCCATGACTGTATGTAGATAGAAAGTCAGCGAGAGTTTTGGTCGTCTTTATTTAAATTTTTGATTCAAGTCATCTTTTCTACGGCCATTTGGTATTTATTAATTGTGAAATGCAACAGTTTATTTATTTAACAAAATAATAATATTTTTTATGTGTGAAGAAAAGTTTTAAAATTGAATTTCTTTTTTTTTTAAGTTTTGGATTCAAATAAACTTTTTGACATTGCAACACATCTATCTGATATATATCTACATATATTTCTTTATCACTGCAAATCATAATTTTAACTATAACAAACGGTGTCTTATGTGTATGTTATTCACCGCATATGTTTTTTCTCTTTTCCTATATTCAGATGTTAATTAAGCCCCAAGCAATACGTATTTTCATCGAAAAGTATGTTAAAGAAGGTCAGTTTCTTGAACATTTAAATTTCATCTATCATCTTGTATGTGATATCAATTTCAACAGAACTTTAAAAATTCCTTGTACACATCAAATAAGCTTTCAAAAATAATAAAAATAATAATTGATAGACAATTTTGTTAGAAATTTGCAGAAATTGGTTCATAAATTTTCTCAAATCAGATTCATATCCATGAAGTATGAATAATTTGATTTATTAACAAACACAATCTGATTCCTTTCAAAAGAAAAACAAACTCAAACTTCATGGGGGTGTTATCTCAGCGGTAATGCCATCAAAGCTCAAAGACTTATTTCCGCGTGGAAGTCGTATTATATCGAAATTTTATCTCAACAGATTATACTCTACACGTGGGGGTGAGAAATAACCGGCAGCATGTGGTTCCTTCCTTCATCCTTTGCATTGAGATCCTTTATACTTTTACATGTTATTTGCCATAAACACCATCGCAGCATATGGTGCCGCCATTTATATACCTATTGGCACCCTCACTTATTTAGGTTTATTCGATCGATTGTAATAATTGTCGATGCGGGAAAGTTGTGTGAAAGGTTATGGATTAAGGTTGTTGTTTTAATACCCTTGAATGGTTTGTATGGCCTGGAAGGCCATTTGGACAGCATAACATATTGTTTGGTTGACCTTCAACTAAGTACATTTAAGCTAACGTGATGTATGAACGTCTGGGCTTTAGGGGCAATTTATTTGGCATCGAAATACATCTTCATAGGTACGCACCAGCGCAGCGCAGCGCAACGACTTGATTAAGATTTCTAGAGTTATATAAACGACCTATGTACATATATAAAAAGCTTTTAAGTATGTGCTAGATAATGTATTTCTTCTCAAATTAGGTATTTGCCCATGGAATTTAAATATTTAAATAAGGATTCAATGAAACCTGAAATTAAACATTTCAGATGTGAAATAAAAATTTGTCCGTTGCCTCAGTTTGCAGAGGGGGCGGCGCGGCGGTGCGGCGCGGTTGGCAGCTCACAGTGGGGCCAAGGCGGAAAAAACTCGATTTTCTGAAAGTTCTGATTTCGATTAGCTGATTCATGTTTCTCACAGTAAATTAGTCAGAGAATCCGGGTACACTAAGGATTTGGGCCAAAACTGAAATCTTAACACCTAAATAGACGCTCAAAGTCAAAATATTTGAAATAGTGTGAGAATTTGATTTAACTTTTCTAGGGTGTTATGTCAATTCGGGATGAACTAAAAATGTGATTGATAGTTAATAATACAATACAGCGGTCACAAGCAAAAAAAGTTTGCGTTAATTACAGTTGCACAATATAAGACTCAGTTCACAGTTATGGAAAGTTGTAGTCATTTAAAAAAAGCTCCAATTTCCTCTGGTCTGAGATAGCTATTTTCTCGATGTAGACACGTCAATGTTTCCTTTCAAACAATATTTAGCTGCAAATATCTGCAAATCTGCATAGTGATCACTGATCAGATTTAAAATTACGAAAACTTGCAAGAAAACCATTTTTTTGTTCACTTCTGTTTCCGAAAAAGGAATATTTTTGTATAAAATTACGTTTGTCCTTGAGGTATAATTAATGCTCGTAACTCTTTTCAGCAAAAAAACAGTACATTTGCACCAAAAATGAGAAAAAAACAGTACGTCAGCGTTAATAAAACAGTACATTTTACAGTACACTTTATTGAATGCAAAAAATTACAAAACAATGGATTTATTATTATTATCCGCAGTTAACTCTTCTTCCACCTGTGATTTTGATTCTTCTGTTTTTTTTTGTATTTTTCTTTGCCAGAAATTTGCTGAAGTAATTTCTGATTTGTTATCAGGTACTTGTAAAAGTTAACGCGTGCAACTTCAATTACCGTGACAACATCGCTTTCAATTTTTAGCACTGTTCTTAGCAAATAGCTCAGCCTGACAAGAAAGCGAAAGTATGTGATTTAATTGAACTGGATATTCTGTTCATTATTTTTCTCACCTGTTCTTGTACAAACATCAAAAAAAAATTTGGACGATTCTTCGGTAAAAAATTCCTTCAATTTCTTTTCTCCTTTGGGAATTTCGAGAAAATACGACTTCAGGACATCATAGAGCTTAACAATGCGCTTCAAAGCTGGTGCAAGAGCTAAAAAACGTGTTTTTGCGTAACCAAGTAGTTTTTCATATTCCATATCTGCTGCCTTACAAAACTCCTTCAATGCTGTCACACGCACAGTGTTAAGATAGAAATGAGAGTAAATTTTTACAACAACCCATTCTACGTCGAAAGGAATTTCGTCGCAAGCAAATTTCAATGCGTTGTGTGCGACACATCCAATGAAGCCATTGTTTCATTCGGTAAAAAAACATTGTTTTGGCCGCCACGTGTCTCACCACCGAAATTAACCTTGGCATTATCACCGCAGAAGCCGACGGTTTTCGTCTTCAATTCAATTCGTATTGACTGGCAGCAGACTCTATGAGGCCAGCTATTATTGTTGAATTTTCACCAGGTTCTTCAGTTAAATTCAACATTTTTACACACACACCGATAGTTGGAATAAAATATCGAACGAGCACGGGAAAAAGTTTGATATTTCCATGGTTGAATGCATCTGTGTAGACTGACACAAAACGTCGTTCTCGCAATTCGGCTTCAAGCAATTGTTGAACATGTGGTGCAAAGACGTTGGTAACAATTAATTGACATTTTTCTGGGACAACGAAAATTTATCAATTTTGAAACATGATTTAAATATTTTCGCTGCACAATCTGACGACTTGAAGCTTTGATTAGAATTAATCACATGGAATGCCCACACTCCTTCTATTGCAGCCAAATGTGCATCGAAGTCCGGTTGAAAATGAGATCTTAAAGATGTGCTGGCTGATGCAAATTCCAGAGCGTCAAGATGTTTTTTTGTTTTAATATGACGACCAATATCAGCGTTTCCCCCACTAGCAATTGAAAAAACGCCGCCGCACTTTTTGCACAAAATATTTGTTTCGATTTTGGTTTTTTTCGAGAAAAGGATACTTTGCCTTGTGTTTCGCGTTAAAATTATTTTTTCTTTTTGACTGCGACATGTTTTTCAAACCAAACAACGAAACCGAATGAAAATGTAAACATGAATACAATAATGAAAAGTGAACAATCCCGTTAGATTAATTCAGCAAAGCAAATGTACATATACATATACACCATGTATATCATAAAGATGTGAAACTCCGCACTATTTGACATTTGAAGGTTGAGAGGATGCTTATGCATTGAGTATATAGATGGCACTTCAGAAATATGGTAATAAATTCACAGCGTGTTGCCGTTGTAGAGTTCTGTGATGTTTTTTGTTGCGAAATAATTTGAACTTTGAATTGTTTAAGTATAAAAATTCTATGCATGAAAAAACAGTACAAAAACAGTAAAAACAGTATTTTGGTTAAAAAGACAGTACGCAGTTTTTGGGAGGAAAATACAGTACTGTACTGCGAAATACAGTACAGTTCCGAGCCTTAGGTATAATATTTGTTATACACCCAGAATTTGAAATAATCAAAATACAATTTCTTTTTGGTTAAGGATAAGTTTTTTTATTTATTGAAGTTGTATGCTTGAGAGTTTACTTAAGACTATTTTTATATAATATTTATATTGTATTTGTACACATAATCTTTATTCAATAATTAAGAAAAATTTACAATAACTACTTACAGTTAGCAATATATGATAAAAAATGAATAAATCAAATATCAGTAAGAATTAAGTGTAAAATGCATCAAGCATTCGCAAAAATATATTTTTCTAATTACTCAAAATTTAACTTTCTAACTTTGGAATTAAGATAACCTAAACTAACCTTCATAAAATTTGAAAACTTTATTTAAATCAGTTGGGATGGTTCCGATTTCATTGCACTAAAAAAGACCGCCTTCATACAAGACAATAAGGTACTCGTACCTTTTCAAAAAAAGCACCATCTTTAACCTTCACTTTGAACAAAACCGGGATTTTTAATCAATTTCGACGATTTTTTTTATGTATGTATTTTCGATGAAGTTTAGGTTTCGTATAAAAATCGAACCCGAGCTTTTAATCGAACTCGATATTGCGATGATATACACCACGTGAGGGTCCTGTTTTTTTCAATCTTTTAAAACTAATTATATTTAGAGTAAATAGAATATATAATATAAATTCGATGGACTGTCATGCAGAGGGTCTTGGCTTAGATTTTTAGAAGCTGCGAAAATAATATTCAGGGGTGTAATAACTTTTGCGAGGAAGTGACAAATTTTCAAAGAAAATCTCTTGTCATAAAAAGTTCAGCTCATCTTAGGCGTTCGGGCTCGTCAAAAATTGAGGGTCCTCTCTATACAGAAATAGCTGTATTTGCTTGTAGAAATAAATCAAAATATATATAAAAATATTATCAAATCTTATTAATAATATGTTTGTGATATTGTCTCCATGTTGTATTTTATTATTAAATTTAAGTAAAAGAATAAGTTTTTGTTTTGTAAAACAATTTTTAAATATTTTTTATTTTCCAATTTTACAACACTGAATATATAAAAAGAAAAAGCGTCGCGCTTCTGAACATCACTCGATCTTCGGGTTTATCAAAGTTTTAGTTAAGCATCTTGTTTGATAAGCCCAAAGATAGAGTAAAATTTTAAAATAAAAAATATTTTAAATTTAATAACGCTACCTGCAATGTATTTTTTTTAATTATCGACCTTATCGATTTTAATTAAAATTTTGATAAATGAACTCCTTTAAAGTTTTAATATAATAGAATGTGATAGTTTTCAAAAACGTATTTTTAAGAATTAAAAACAAATTGATTAAATACTTTAAAAAGTACTTGATGGTTTATTTTAATTAGGTCCTTAACAGCCTTATTTATAAAATCGTTTTAGTGACGAGTAAAGTTATTTCGACTTTACAATGACTTTAATCCTGAAAAGCTTATTTATAAATAAAGGTGGAGTAAGCGCATTTCATGCCCTTTTTGATTGTCTATTATCAGCAATCGATATATGTATAATATTTTTCTCAGCCAACTTAACGATACGAGCAATATTATTGGCATATAGTATATACATATAGGTATATAGGTATATAGGTATATAGTATATATACAGTGTTCAGTAGATCAGACTGATTAAATGATAGTTTTGTTTCCTAACAATTCTTACACTCTCTTCTAGAAGTTCTGTTCTGATGTTTGGGCGGCACCTGCCCAAGAATGTCAGGATTTATAAACGTCTTATTAATTGTAGCGCGATCAGAAGGGATAAAAAATATTATACAGAATGAGAAATTACTCGTTAGCATTGTTTTTGGCGGTCTCAATTATGTGGTCATTCCAACAAAGATGAAGATGGTGTAAAGATCGGAGTTTCGTTCCGTTACAATACCCGTTCCGAAGGAAATAGACGTGAATTTGAGAAAGATTATAAAAAGCTGAGCATAGAGTCGTCGGCAAAACAATGAAATGGATTAGAAAAGAGATCATTTTTAAAAAGAATGATGCTTTCATACATAGATATGAAATGCACGCATTTTTGATAAGACAACTTGGTGCCAAATTCGATCAATTATCTAAGAAATATCAAGAGCAAAATTCTTACTCTCTCCAAAATAATGTTAAAATATGTTCAACCTTTTGATGAGATATGCCATCAGATCACCAGTGGAAAGATTGCTGCGAAAAATGTATTGATCTTTTAAAGAAAGGAAGTTAGTGCCAATGGCCGGAAGAAGGAGTGGGAGTAACGGGCTGGACAAATGCTGTTTTTCAATAACTTGTCAATAAGGTTCTATATATCCCTGGTAAAAATATCATTTCAATGTCAAATTTTTGTCTCTAGTCTTCTTAGAAACAGAAAACGAACACCAGTTTTTATTAACAAATACAGCTTACATTATCGTCTGTGATTATTTATGAGGGTTTTTTTTTCAGATCAGGAAATTATTCTACTTTCTTTTGTTTTTTAACTTAAAGCTGATTCAATTTGACTTTATGTAATCTGATCCTGCATTGATGTGGAACTCCTATAACAAGCAAGGAAAAATTCAATTTGTGCCAATATGTAAGTTAAAAATGTAAGTATTCCATAAAATTGCTTTTCAAAGGACCAGTATCAATTGCCCTTACCATAACATTGACATTTTAAAAAAACATACATTCTGTGCCTCCCAGGGAAGTTATAAATTAATCGATAAATTCCCCGGTGCAATGGTGGTTACGCTACAATAAAACCAAAAAAATTCAGGCAAATCAGAAGGTCTTTGTGGTTCAGTTTACCACATCTGCTTTCCGCACCGACTGTAACTGTATCGTATTTGTACCTCTTTACATACATATGTATAGTATATGATGTTTGTATATACCTACGCTATTACAAATTTATTTTACACTCAACGTCACTTAGCTAAAGTTTGCATCTTTCTCGACAAAAAGAAATTATCAGGAAATCTCAAATTATTAATTGCCATTGGAATCGAGTACATAATCGGTGGATGTAAATTGATGCAAGTAAAGCCCTACGAATTTGACTGTGGTCCTATGAGGACATGACCTAATTTCCAAATTCGCAGAATTCTGGCTTTCATCTAAACTAAAGTTTGCTAGTTTTGATTGTTTCATTTCTGAATAAGCTTTTGGTAGCTTATGGCTAATTTTTCTGTTTTTGTATGCTTAACGTGTTTTTGTTAATGCGCTCCCGCAACACCGGGATTTTTAAACACGAATAGCTTGCTGTACCTAGTATAAATGTTTAGTTTAAGCATTTATTTCATCAGAGTATAAACTCTTATAGAGAAGTTACAATATTGATTTATGTTGTAAAGAAGTCACACATACTTCAGCCGCTGCGGCACTACGACGATAAAACTCGTCTACTGCCTGTTCTGCCGCACGACGCAAAAACTTTACATACATCGAGGATTCATCTGGCGACATGAAGAAAATATTGCGTACCTTGAGGCGCCCACGAAGCTGCACACAATACACGCATGGTTAGTCAACGATGGTACAACAACAAAATACAGTGAGCAGATTTTGTTTAATGTTCAGTATTCACATTTTCTGTTTACCACAAATACGATAAGTTAAGGAGCAAAATCAGGTAAAATCGAATTTTCTTCTCGCCTACTATTGTGTGTGTACCAATAAGGAGTACTGAAACAAAAGACTACCCCGTGAAACAATCTGCTTGGGTACGTAGTGTAATAGACTAGTAAGAAGTTTCTAGATTTTTTAGGCTGTGGCTATAAGGTGTGTGTATTGTTTGTTTTGCCTTTATTGTGTCCCCTTATTTTGTCACGAACTTCGTTTTAGCTAGGGATTTAATCCCACTTGCGTTTTGCCTTTAACTTCAGTCAAGGCTAGGGAAATCTATCCCACTTTCTGTCGCCGCCCCTGTGTTTTGCCCCGAACGTTTGTTTGAGGCTAGGGATTTAATCCCAAATTTAAACCGTGCTGCGATTTAATCTGCGATCTAATCTCGGCTAGAGACTCAATCTCACTAAACGTTTTTGCCCGGCATTCAATCAAAGCTAACCCGTCCGTGCCCTGTCGTCGTTTAAGGCTATGGATATAATCCCAATTAGCGTTTGCCTAAACGCCAGTCAAGGCTAGGGATCTAATCCCACCGTCTACCCCTTATATGAAATACCGTGTTAGTATTTAGGTATATGAAAAGTTTGTGAATTATATGCAATACCATGTTAGTTATTTGAGAACATGATATAAATGTATAAGTATATGAAATGACTTGTTATATTAGATTAAGTTAAATTGAATAAAGTCGGACATTATTTGGAGTTCTGAAATTTCTAAAACCGAGTTTTGTGCTTTCTTCAGACTGACCCTGGACACGCTGACGCTACCTCAGCCTTTGATTAAAAAAGCATCACTTTGTTAACAAACTAGTTAATTTTAAAAGGCATACATTATACATAAGTGTTTAACAATCTACAATGATAACCAAATAAATAAATTAATCATCCTTATTCCGATAGTCGTTTTAATAAAACACCTTTAAAACGACAAGGCTCCAGAGTCCACATTTTGGGTTTAAATAATACGAAAAGGGCAGCGTTCTCTACGTTCTTCACTTTTCTAAGCATTATAACGATAGTCGTTTCAATAAAATTCCAATTTTCGTTTCTAGAGCCTTGTCGTTTTACTGGCGTTTTAGTAAAACGACTATCGGAATAAGGGTGAATAAACAATAATGGAAACTGATAACATAAATAAAAGTAAAAAATATTATCAATTGAGTGGTTTATTTTGCAAAACAACCATCAATCTTTTCTTAACGTTAAGACTAGACACATTATAAAGTATATCTACATCATCAATTACACAATTTGTTTCGCTTATAAATCATTCAAATGGTTCATTACGCAAATAAATTCTCTTACACACATTTTCGCGCAAATAAAAATTGGCGCGGAGACTTTTAAAAGGAGCAAAAAAAATGTATACGCTCTAAAAGTTGAGGACAATTAACACGGTTACTGACAAGGTCTTTAATCAACATTGCGGGAAAATGTTTGCCCCTTGAATCGAGCGTTTGAACGTTGAAAAGCAGACATCTAGTTGAGTATGCAAGAACTTCAATATTCCATTCTAATTTTAAATATAGCATCTTGGTATTTCTTTTTTGAACTCTCTCAATTCATAAGACATGTGTTGCAATACTCGTAATATATACAACAACGGATCTTACTAGCGGAATATAAAAAATTTTGATGGCAAAAGTATCTGTAAAATCTCTTGTATTTTTACGTCTAAATATTACTAATCTGTTTGTCTTATTTGCAATGTAGTCAATATGTAAGATAGGGTCCTAATAGCAGCTTTCAATAAAATCTCCTGAAATCAAATCTCTGGCCGTAACTAGGCGTTGAAGACCTGAATTCAAATATCCGTTAAAAAAAAGGAAACAAAAATTTATGATTTTTATTCTCAAAAAGATTTCATATACGGTACAATTTATTTCATAATACTGATTCAAATGTCCAAATCATAGTCTTAGCTTCATACAAATAAAACAAGTCTTCGTGTAAAACAGAAAATTCTCGATGGCAAAACTTCGTAATCGGTCGCTCATTGTACATGCACACATAGTTTTAACTCATTAGGGTCGAGAGTGAAAGTCTGCCGTGGATAGACGTTCAGAATTTCTAACATTTTTGTTATGAGCCATTCCGTACTAATAATATCTAATGCTAATATCAGTTCTTCTCCATTTCCATTCATTCCATTGAACAAACAAAAGCTAACTGGACCCCTCGTGGCGACATTCTTCGATTATCAAGTCCTTTTTCCTTATGCCATTTTTCTGTGCATACAAAAAGGAACATTATATTAAAAAAAGGAAACTAAAAGAAATAACGTGGCACATACATGCACAGAATTCACAATGTACTAGGAAGTAATTTTTCTGTGGCTGAATCTTTTCTCGCAAGACGGATGAACGAGGCACAAAATGAATTCATGTTCATTCAGCATAAGTTCTTAAAAAGTGAAACACCTAAAATTCTAAAACGACCAGACACATTTCATAAGACCATATTTTGGAAGCACATCGGTGGTCCAGATGACGAATACAAGCCAATTGATGTCCAGGGAAACTAAATCAAAAGGCAAGTGTATCCAAAGTTGTACAAAATCCCCCAAAATAGGGCGTTCAAAATGTTCTCTTACCTTGATCGATGGAATAAAAAATCCTTCTTTAATTCAAGACTTCTGAGGAGAAAACGAACCATCGATTTGAAAAAGTCAACAAACTCCCCCATCGATCTCAGGCGAAGAAATCCTTCCAGATCGTTTTCCATAACTCTTCGTAGGACATCACGGTAAAAAAAAAGATAAAAAAAAAAATAGACTAACTTCGGGTTAGTTAAAATGAAGTTATTTTTACTTGCGATATAGGTACTATAGATTTTGATCAAAGTTGACATTACGATGATAGCGAAGACGAAAAAAGTGGGTCCGACAATTCCGTCTGTCTGTCTGTATGTCTGTATGTCTGTATGTCTGTACCTCGAACTACAGCCTAAACTACCGGAGGTATTTTCTTCAAACTCGGTAGTTAAGGGTCTTCGGTGATTCCCTAGAGGAGAAATTGAAATTTTTTTTTTAGCTCCAAAACTAAGGGTACCCCCCATACACCCGTAATGCAAAATCTTATTTATCTCGAAAACGGCTCTAACGATTTTGATAAAAAAATTTAAGTGTGATTTTATGGACATGAACTATATTTTGGTGAAAAAAAATTTGGGGGGAAATGTTATTAGGGGTACCTGTCATAGAACGGTTTTTTTTGATTTTCGAATATCTCACCAACGGCTCTAACGATTTTGACCAAAATTTTTATGCAGCAGCTGCTTTGCATTTGAAAAAATATAAACTAAAATTTTTTTCGAAAAAATAGTTTTTGGATTTTTAAAAAAATAATACAATTTTTTTTTTTGAAAATTCAATATCTTGAAAACCGATACACGATTAAATTTTTAAATTACGTTTTAAAATGTATTTTATTAAATACTAACAATTTGCATATCCATTTTTTTTATAAAAATTTTAAGGAAAATTTAGTACACAAAAAACATGTTTCAGTGTGTCTGTATGTCTGTACCTCTCACTACAGCCTAAACCACTGGACCTATTTCTTTCAATCTCGGTAGTTAAGAGTATTCGGTGATTCGCTAGAGGAAAAATTGAAATTTTTTTTTATGCTCCAAAAATAAGGGTACCCCCCATACACCCGTAATGCAAATTCTTATTTATCTCGAAAACGGCTCTAACGATTTTGATAAAAAAAATTAAGTGTGATATTATGGACAAGGACTACATTTTGGTGAAAAAAAATTTTGGGGCAAAATGTTATTAGGGGTACCTGCCATAGACCCGTTTTTTATTTTACCTTTTGTTTTTCTTCATTTAATTCAATAAAAACGCATTCTTTTCTTTTTATTTTTTATCTGTATATATATTTCGAGGTCTTATTTGCCTCATCATCAGTAGCTAAAAATAAATACATGCGTTTTTTATTAACAAAAATATATATGAAATTTAATTATATATAAATGGTGCTAAAATTTTAAAATTATAAAGAAACAAATTTAAGTTACAAATTCATGAAGTTAACCAAATTATAAAGAATGAGGGCATTGCGTGTAACTACAAAACAGATAAAAGAGACTACACTAATACATACTACAATCTAATAGTTAATACAAATTTACAGAACAATCAAGTTCAAAATTAAATAAATTTATACACTTTAAATACTTTATAAGAAAATTTGTTCAATGATTTTTAATTTTTTAATTTCAAAAACAAATGTTTAATATTAAAAAACAGATTGTTATCAAATAATTTTCTATAAAATAATTTTGGTAATTTTTATATATAATTAAATTTCATATATATTTTTGTTAATAAAAAACGCATGTATTTATTTTTAGCTACTGATGATGAGGCAAATAAGACCTCGAAATATATATACAGATAAAAAATAAAAAGAAAAGAATGCGTTTTTATTGAATTAAATGAAGAAAAACAAAAGGTAAAATAAAATATAATAATATTATTCAGCAAAACAAAAAATCATAATATATACCCGTTTTTTTGATTTTCGACTTTCTCATTAACGGCTCTAAGGATTTTAACCCAAAATTTTTAGCAGGAGTCCCCTTAAGTTTAAAATAATATTGCATATAAAAATATTCGAAAAAATATTTATTGGGTTTTTAAAAAAAAAAAAAAAATTTTAAATCAATATCTTCAAAACCTATGAACGATTATTTTTTGAAATTATTTCCTAAAACCAATATTATTAAATACTTAAAATTCGCATCCCACATTTTTTTCTTGAAAAATTTTAGAGAAATTTCTTATATAAAAAATTTATTTAATAATAAAACGATTTTTTAAGGTTTATTTGCATAAATTCATACTTTTCCGGAAACCAGACGGCAATTTTATGCATTTGAACATTATTATCTCATTAAATCCATGTTTTATATTTATAAAATGTATCTTAAATTCCAAAGTACTTTTACATAAGAGCAAGTTCGTGCGATCCAGTCGTGCATTTTATTTTTTTTTGTATTAAAAGAAAAATTTTTGGAACTTTTGAGAAGAAGAACGGGGAATAGAAATACGGATGTTTTTGAAATTATTCATTCTTTTTTCGTATACGTGGAAGAATTCTTTAAATTTTATTTCTCCGATGAATGATACGAGTATGCTTTATAAAATTAAAGAAACTACTTTGATGTCAACAGTCTTAAGTGGTAGTCGCAGATATATGTAGCTAAAGAACGTTTACGCGATTTACAAACAAAACTTTTTAATAGTCGATCCTGTTCATTATTGGTTTTTACTTGTAAGTTATATATATATACTATAGGGCAAGTTATGCATTCGGAAAAAAATCGAACTCGAGATTTTGGTCAAAGTTGAACAGCGAAGATTAAAAAAGTGGGTCTTGCAATTCTGTCTGTCTGTCTGTCTTTTCGACTACAGCATAAGAGGTGCGGCTGATTTTCTTTAAACTTGGTAGATATTATTTTTAATTTCTTCCCCTCACACGTTTTTTTCTTAAGACCGAAAATACGATTTTTTTTCGAAATTTTATAAATATTTTTTTTCTCAAAAATTTGTTTTAAAACTCAATATTTCAAAAACCCCATGCTCAATTTTTTTAAAACTTGATAATCAAAAGTTTCTTAATATGAATTATAAGATGTAAGAAAAAAAATTATTTTACCTAAAAATAACGGTACCCTCCATACAAATGTTGAAAAATATTTTTCCCAAATCGTATTTTTCTCGAAAACGGTTCCGAGAATTTGCTAAAATTTTTTTTCTTTTGATTAATTTTTACGATCTATAATCTAATAAAAAATTTGAAATCAAGATATTACTTACTGTATTATGATATTACTTACTACACCCCTGTATTATTTTAAGCTCGGAGAGTCTGGGGGTCGATAAAAGACCTTCCGCTTGACAATCCATAGTATCTACATCATTCCACATTATGTCAGTGCGTGCATTTGTGTAGATGTCATGTACAAACCATACCTTCTAGTACACTAGTTCGTGTTATGTATAATTAGACTAACTTAAGCGGATGAATCTTAATTAAGTGTCCAAAAAATTTGTGTGAAAAGAAAAACGGATAATCCCCATTAGCCGGTTTTGGCTATCTGTGTCAAATTTTCGAGAAAATTCAATTATCAAACATCCTACCTGTTATAATATCAATACAAAACAATGTGTACTAAAATGTATTATCTAAAAGCCACTATGCTGTGTGAACTACAAAGCTCATTTAGAATTACTTCCACATGCTAAGCCTAAATTCATACCGCCTCACACGATTCCATTTGCACTCCAAGAGGCTACTAAGCAATAAATAGAGCGTTTAGTCAAAACAGGGATTTTGCTTCCTATTCAACGAACGCAGTGGGCTACACCCATCGTTGTCGTTCCCAAAAGACAAGGAACAGTCCGTATATGCGGTGACTTCAAAGTCACATTGAATCCACAATTGGTTGTCAAGTTGTTTACTAAAATAGACTTATCCGACGCTTACTTACAAATACTCTGAATCTAAAAAGTTAGTTGTTATTAACACCAGTTTCGGATTAAACCAATATCAAAGAATGCCGTTTGGTGTTAACAGTGCTCCAGGTGAATTTCAGCATGTGATGGAACAGATTTTAACTGGACTGCCTGTGGTGATATACTTAGACAATCTGCTTGTAACAGGTGAGAGCGATGAAGAGCACCTTGCGAACATCAATGCCGTTTTTAGTAGGCTTCAAACGAATGGTTTTCGTTGTAACTTAAATAAATGTGAGTTTGCTCGCTGAGAAATTGAGTACTTAGGTCATTCTATTTCTGCTTCTGGAATTCGTCCTTTAGAAGATCGCCTTTTAGCAATAAAAGAACAAACTGCTCCCTCTAATATTAAAGAATTAGAGGCTGTCATGGGAAAATTCAACTACTATAACCAATTTATAGCTAATTTCGCTCAGGTCGCCTTTGAATAATTTACGGCGTAAAGGAGTACCCTTTCGATGGTCTTTGCAACAACAAGATGCTTTCAATAACCTTAAGCTGAGCATCGTAAATGCGACAAGACTAGTTCGTTTCAATGAGGACCTGCCTATAATCTTGGCTACCGATGCTTCTAGTTGCATAGGCGCCGTTATATCTCATCGTTTTCCGAATGGTTTGGAGAAGTCCATTGCTTTCACTTCAAAAACTCTGAACATTCACCAAAAATCGTATAACCAGATTGAAAAAGAAGCGCTATACATCATATATGGAATTACAAAATTCCATAAATATTTTTATGGCAGGTCATTTGAGCTTCTTACGGAGCATAAGCCGTTGACGACGCTTTTCAATCCATGTAAAAAACTCCCTGAGATGACACTGCAACGTCTTCAAAGATGGGCAATTTTACTTATGGGGTACAATTATACTATTAAGTATCGACCTACCGCAAAGCACGCGAACGTAGACTCACTCTCTCGTTTTTCTTTGGGACCTGATGAGAAATTGGATAAACAAGAGGAGTCATGTTGTGAAATCCGCGAACTCTACGATGATGTTTTGGAATCACACCCTATTGACGTCAAACTTCTTAGAAAACATTCTTCTTAGAAAACATTAATACTAACTATCCACGTTTCGTGATTCCAAAGACATTCCAATAACATTCATTTTTGAAATTCTTAGTCGTTTACATAAGAGCAAGTTCGTTCGACCCATTCGTGTATTTAGTCCCTTTAGAAATCCTCCTCAAATATTCAATATTTTCCCTCCTAATTTTATTTTCCACCAAAATTTATTATTTTTTTATATTTCTGAAAACTTTTCTTAATTTTCTTGCTTTTTATTTTTCAAACTTCTTTTTTAACTACAGCCAAATTCGAGTTGCCCACCCAGATATTTCATATCCAGGGCGAACTCTTCTCTTGAGACCTCATCTATTGCTTTCGTCCAATCAGCGGCCGCGGTGTCACTTCCAAGAGCGGCAAATACGATGAACGCATACAGCCATAAATAACATTTTTTTAAATTATTATTATCAAAAACAAAATCAACCCATAATTTTGGAACATCTAAAGGAAGATATTGACATAAATACCATTTTCGCGAAATTACTCTAAATTATTGGGCTACTGTGCAGATTGGGGGATGTGAGGACTTGCGATTAACGTTTCATCTTTTACAATATCATATACAAATAAAAATTAAATACGTTGGGCAGTCGGCCATTCTCAAAATGAGTAACTTCTAGCATTCAGGGACCAACTGTCACCTGTACTTTTCAAATATTATATAAAAACAATTACATATTATATATTTCATTAAATATTAACATGTTAAAATACAATGAGGAATAATTGTTGAAATATAATCTAGCACAAGAAATTTAAAGATATCTCTCGAACAGTTCAAATAAAATTCAACTACATACTCGTATTACAAATTAATTTTGTAATACAATTATTTAATTAAAATAAAATTTTAAATGATGAAATGGGAGATAGGCTCATTTCTACCATAATTGGAACGATGAACCGTTCATAAGTTATAAACCGACAACGTGTAGTTCTGAACGTGTTGTTGCAAATGTTTACCCTGCGATCTTTAGGATGGGCTTGGAATCCTTCAATTCAATTTGAAAAAGCATATCCTGTGGAAAATTCCTGAAAATTCTCTAGTATTTCTTTTAATGAAATCTAGCAATTGATTAGGTTTATTAATGATAAAGTCGTACTAAGCTATAAATGGTGAGTTCTCAAAATGTAAGCTTTAATTGAATGAAATTTTGTTAATTAAAAAAAATATCTATGGAACAGTTTTTGAGAAAAAAGTATTTTATAAATTTTTGGAAAAAATCGTATGGCTGGTACCGTTATTTTTGGTCTTAAAAAAAAAGAAGGAAAAGTGAGAGGGGAGCTACATAGACATTTAGGCTCTGGTCAAACAGACAGATTTGCGAAATCCACTTTTTTCGTCTTCCCTATCATCGAAATGTCAAGTCTGATACAAATTTAAAGTTCGTTTTTTTTTTTACGAATGTATAACTTGCCATATAGCAACTACATACAGGTGTCCCTTATATTGAACATAATATTTTAGAGTGTAATTCTTGGGTATATTCTAAGAAGGGCCTATCTCCAATTTTTATATCATATATCGGGGACTTAGGAAAAGGCTTACTTTGGTCTACCCCGACCCATGTCGTTTTCTATTTTGTTGAGTGAATAATAAAAATAAAACCCAATGACAAGTTTGCGGGAAAACCCATAGATTTTATGATACTTGGGAAAACCTGGAACATTTAAAATTAATATGGGAAAACCTGCAGCATTTAAAATAAAATGCATGCCGAGGTCGCACGAACTTGCTCCTATGTTAAGGACTAAGAATTTCAAAAACGAATTTTCCAAAAAGAAAAATTGTTTTTTTCCTTCAAAAATTTTTGTATTAGAGTTTCGAAATGCAATGTTTTTTAAACTTTTCCATAAATTTTTATATTAAAATCCGTTATGCCGATAATGAGAAATTCAAAATTTAAAAAAAAAAATTCTATGATAGATAAAGTCAGTATAATATCTTAATTTCAAAATTTTTTGTATTGAATTATAGATCAAAAAATTATTCAGCAGAAATAAAATGGTATCAAAATTCTATGTGTCGTTTTCGAGAAAAATACCATTTTCAAAAACCATTTTTCAACATTTGTGTGATGGGAACCTTTATTTCTAAGTAAAATAAACTTCTTTTTTCTCACATCTTGTACCTAGATTAAAGATTACATTAAGAAACTTATATTTAACAAGAGAGTGTGGTTCGAATTTTTTTTTTTAATCCAAAACAATTTTTTTTGAAAAATTATCAAGGAAATTTTTCGATAAAAAAAAACGTGTGGGGAGGGATTAAAAAACGTTAACGAAAATTGGCAGAGACGCTTAGGATGCCTATGAAACGCAAGTAAAAATAATCGTTTACCTGTTCTCAAGATGTCTTATTTTCAAAAAAAAAAATAACTTTTTTTTTTGAAATATCAAAAAAAAAATATTTTTTTTTAAAATTTGTATCTACAATGATATTTCAAATTCATAAAAAAATTTCATAGAAATCGGTACAGCCATTAATGAAATAAAATGCACGACTGGATCGCACGAACTTACTCTTATGTAAAAGTACTTTGGAATTTAAAATACATTTTACAAATATAAAACATGGATTTAATGAGATAAAAATGTTCAAATGCATTGAATTGCTCACTGATTTCGGAATAAGTATGAATATATGCAAACAAAGTTAAAAAATCGTTTTATTGTTAAACTAATTTCTTATATTTATATATTATTTTAAATTTAAGGGGGCTTCTGCTAAAAATTTTTGGTTAAAATCCTTAGAGCCGTTGATGAGACTGTACCGTTCATAAAATTTTGCCCCAATTTTTTTTTCGACCAAAATGTAGTCCATGTGCCTAATATCACACCTAATTTTTTATCAAAATCGTTAGAGCCGTTTTCGAGATAAAAAAGATTATTCATTACGGGTATATGGGGGGTACCGTTAGTTTTAGAAAAAAAAATTTCAATTCTCCCTCTAGGGAATCACCGAAGACCTTTCAGTACCGAGTAGTGGCTTACGCTCTAGATCGAGGTACAGACATACAGACATACACCTAATGCTGAATATGTGTCTAGGTATAAGCGGAAGACTGTAAAACATGACGGTTCAAGCATAATGGTATGGGGTTGTTTTTCCTATCGAGGTGTAGGGCCCTTGTATCGCATAAATGGTGTAATGGATTAGGATCCTTATGTGGATATTCTTCTAAGAACCATACTGCCTTACGCAGAAACGCCAATAAGATGGGTCTTTCAGCAAGACAATGACCCAAAACACACGAACAAAAAAGTCAAAGAGTGGTTTCCGGTCAATGAAGTTTCTGTTATGGAGTGGCCTGCGCAATCCCCCGACTTGAACCCGATAGGGAACCTTTGGGCAGATGTCAAGAAATTCGTTTCAAATGCAAAACCCTTCAATAACAACCAGCTTTGGGAAGCAGTGGAGGCTGCATGGAGAAATATTTCATTTGAGAGATGTCAAACTTTGGTGGACTCAATGAAGAGAAGATGCGAAACTGTTATAAGCAATAAAGGGTCTACCACCAAGTATTGACATAAGAAATACAAATACACTTTGTTCTACTTTTTAATCCAATGTCATTTTCGTATTTTCTCAATTTTTCTGAATACTGCTATTTTTTTGACTGGACTAATTTCTTATACATTGAAGATATTTTTTTTTAAGTTTTTTTTTTATTTTTTGATAATTTTAAATTTTTCTTTAATAATGGATTTCATATAAATGTAACCTTATAAATAAAATTTTATTATAACGTTTCATGAGCACCATCTTTCTTTTTTTATTGAATATTTCTTGGATCTATTTTCACTGCTATTATTTTGACATACATACATACATACATACATACAGACAAACAGACGGAATTGATCAAAATCTCGAGTTCGATTTTTTCCAAATGCAGAACTTGTCCTATAGTACCTATTTCGGAAGTAAACAAGAAAACACATTCAAGTAGTTACTAATAATTTATTACAACATGAAATTTCTCAAAACATAGCTATCTACCAGACAGACATATTGATAATCCGCATCATAAACAGTAAAATCTTTGTTTGTAATTGTATTTTTTCCTTTGCTGCACTAAATTATTTATTATTAGAAGATAACGTATTTAGAAAAAATAATAATTACACATTCTAGGTATGTACTTTGTTTTAAAATTTAAACATTGCTTTCGTCGGAAGATGAAACTTCTGCATTTCGTCCAGGTTTAACTGCATAATTATTATATTCGTTTGTAAGGTGCCATATAGCCAGCAAAGTTAGAAGATCATTAAATCCCAAAACATTGTCATTTTTATTGGAAACATCTCTGGAATGTTCGTTCTTATTTTCAAATTTTCTACTTTTGTCTTTGATTTCGGTTGATTCGACAAAATGTGTTATTTCAGATAGTGTTGGTGTTGATGTTTCAATATCATTTCGAAAAGGTATCCGTGAAACATGTTGCCGCTTTGGAGGTGCTTCTGTTGCTTCCTTAAAGATTGGGGTAGATTTTTCTAGCACATAAGAAAAGACTGGGCTTACCAGAAGCCCCAATAAAATAAAACAATGCGCAATGCCCGACGAATTCATTAAACTGACGCAAACTATGTAATCTCAACAAGACGAATAACAAATACGAACTGATCAAGTATTGAAAGTGCTTTGACACGAGATAAAGTTCAATTTAAATAATTAGTCTATATAGTACATATGCGATCTCGTGATAAGAACTCAGTCTGCCTCCATGAGCTGCAAGATTATTCGGTGGCAATAAGAACTTAAGCTAGTACAAAAAATAATTAAAATATTTAAGTATGGGGTGTTCCTGTTTTGATTGTCATTTATTGGTTGTGATATATATTTTCGAAGACGCCAAAGTATATTTAAAAAAAAAACAGACAAATATAAATTCAGTTAATAACCAATTAATAAATAAAAATGACAATATTTATATTGAATATAGTCTTTTTTGCCCATACCCTGCCTAAAATATATATACATACAATTTTTTCTTTCATACAAATCAGTTTATAATTGTTTATATAGCAAACGTTGAAAAAATGAGAAATATAGGTTTAAGATATTTGTTTGGATCTTGGGATGTGCTTTTTGCTCGACGGTCTTGCTAGAATGGTTCTGAAGAAAACACAAAACTTTAGAGTAACATATCTTTAAAACCTTATTGTAAAAACTTTATTTAAAACAACTCTTAAACTTATAACAAATTATACTTAAAATCGGGGTCGGCCTCTATAGTTATAATCTGATATACGTTACGGTAATCTGGATTCTTGAATTATAATATAACCTGGATTCTTAAATCATGTAATCTGGATTCTGATTCTGGTTACCTGGATGCTGGTACCGTGGTGAATTGGACTCTGCTACTCCCGGTTATATGGATTCTGAGATCGTAAGGTACAATAACGCTGAAGATATTTACCAGCAGGTAAAACGCCCCTGGCGGCACTATTCAGCGGGTACTATGCTTCTGACGGTAATCGAGACAGCAGGCTTTCGCTCTAGTAAATCAGCGGGTACAACGCTCCTAGTAACACTATTCAGCAGGTACTAAGTCCCTAGTGCAACTCGACACAGCAGCCTTCGCTCTATAGTAGTTCGACCAGAGCACCTGGTGGCAATTACTACGTTTGACTTCGAATTAGGGCCCTTACCACTGGTGGGGGGAAGCCTTAGTAAGAAATAGCTTTAGTTTGTCTTCCAAAGAAAACTGGTGGAGGGAAGCACCTAAAAGGTATTTTAAGTTATGACCGATTCGTCTTGAATTGTCTATAACAACAAAATCGAATTATTACATTTTCAGTAAAGACTGAATGTGAACTGTATAGGTGATAAACGAAATACAATAATTTTGTAGATTTTTCTGTGGCGTCATGTGTTTATAGACAGGGAACTCGTCGTTACAAACTCTTGATTTGTTTTCTAATACGAGTACGTATTAAAAAAAATGATTTTAAAACTTGTTGTTTTCAGTACTTCCAAAAAAAAAAAACGTTTTTGAAAACATAGCATAAAAGAAACAGGAATAAGAAAATAACATGAGCTCACAACCCTCAACATACTAACCCTAAGAGATAACCTTACCCTCAAATCGTTCATGGAGAATTTCTTTCGTGGCATGCTGTGTGGCACGAGACGCCATCCTGTTAGAATCATTATGTCGCTTCGTCTTGGTTCATATGGTTCAATATGGGCCAGAAGCAATTGGTTACTACTGTTCTGTAGCATTTAACAGCCCCGGATCTAAGGGGGGGGGGGCAAACCGGGGCACTTGCCCCGGGCGGCAGTTTCAAGGGAGCGCCAAATCCTTGGGACAAGAATTCGAAATATCGAACAAATGAAGCCTCTTTTCCTGCAAATTCATAGGTTTTTATCAAGTAATCGAATCTTAATATAATATGTTTGAAAAACAAACTTTTCTATTTCCATACGCCCAGTTAGTTTTTGAACACATATTAAGTGATATATGAACGCATCTTAACACTGCACTCCCTGCAAGCTATTCGACAGCACTTTCACATCAGCCTTGTGTAAAGATGGTCTCAAAAATTGGAAAAAGACTTCAGAAAAATTAAATGAGCATGAAGTATCACAAACGCATAAAGAATGTTTTATTAAAACAACCGTCTACCACAAATGAAATCAGGTCAGTGCATCGATAGCGACGTAGAGCGATTAATTCACTTCGAGAAGGAAAAATGGAGACATATTCTACATGTAGTAATGGGCGCTGTCATGTACCTTGCCACAAACTGTCTTTCATTTCGAGGTTCTAAGGAAACACCGAGTGATCTCGCTGAAAATGGTCCTCAGCCTAATCAAGGAAATTTTCTTAATTTGATAAGTCTGAAATCATGGATATAATGGCAAACGAAGTTCGAAATACCATTTTCAATGAGATCAACTATTTCATAATCATGTTTGACTGCACTCCAGATATATCTTACACAGAGCAAATGAGCCAGGTGATTCGATACATCAAAATAACAGAAACTGGTTGTGAAATAAAGGAAAGTTTTATTGATTTTATTGAAGTTCTCGGAAAGACTTGAGAATATATCACACACCGCATTCTAGAAAAACTAGAAGCTGATGGTTTGGATGTGCATAAATGTCGTGGACAGTCTTACGAGAACGGATCCAATATGGCCAGCATTCACAAAGGAGTCCAATCCAGAGTTATGCAAATGAACGAGCTGGCAGAGTCTGTACCGTGTCTAGCACACTCTTTAAATCTTGTTAGCGTGCATGCAGCTTCAACGTTCCCACAAGCAGTTAGCCTTTTTCGGGCTTGTACAAAACTTTATTGTTTCCTTGTCGGATCTACCACGCGGTGGAAAATAATTCAAAAGTGTACAAAAACAAACTTAAAAGGAAGGAATCAAACGAGATTGTCGGCTAAATATCAAGCTGTTACTACTCCTTTAAAAAATTTACCGGAAGTTGTCAAAGCTCTGGAAGAAATTGAAGAATCCTTTCTAGCCGCAGAATCTAAGTACGAAGCTGGTCATTTGCTACACATGCGGTAACGGATTTTAAATTTATCCTCAACTTGACAATTTGGGATAATATTCTTCGAGAGATTAATAGAGTGAACGTTGAAATACAAAAAGAGGATATTATTATTTATTTCGCGTTCTGTGGCGCTAATCAAGTCCTTGGTAAGATCTTGCAAGAAATGAGAGAAAAACCGGTAGAATATTGGATCAAAGAAGCTACACCTGTATCAGAAAAGTTGGAAACTGAACCGGTTCTTAAAAACAAACGAATTTCCAAAAAGAAAAAGCAACACCACGAAATCTGTGAAGACGAAACAAGAATGCTAGATCCAGTGCCGGATTAAGCCAGCGCGGGGCCTGTAGCAAATTCTATCAAGGGGCCCTTAGACTGTTTTAGGTTAGGTAATTATCAAGTTTATGGTATTAAATAAAATAAAACTGTTACAAACAAACTTTCCTTGATTTAATTTGGGAAAATTTATAAATAATGCTGTTGATATCGACTTCTCGGAGTAAATCATATTCAATAGTAATTAAATTGTCATTACAGCATAGTTGAGGTATATTAGAAATGAAAAAGCATTTATGCATTTTAAAACTTTGAATAAATCAAATTTTGTAGTAGATATTTTAAGACAAAAACTAAATCTACTCCCTTAAATCTACTACTTTTTAGATCTACTCCCTTTTTCCCACACTAAAACAAATCACAACTACTTTAGCCAAGCTAAACAACTTTGGCTCTGAATATTTAAATTTAAAACTGAAAGTGAATTTGTGTATCTGATTTATTTATTTTTTTTTTTTTTTTCATTTGTTAAAAAATATTTAGTTTTGATAAAAATACAATTTTTGATTTTTTTTTTCGTTTTCAAATAATCTACTCCAGAAATTTTCGATTTACTTCCCTTTTTTACAAATCTGCTCCGAAATTTTACAACCCTGGTGACGAGTCGAACGAAGAAAAAACGCAATAATAAATACCCAAGTAACAAATAAATACAATTTTGTCTATTCCCCCTCTTGTTTCAACCTCGGCAAATTGGGAGAGCCTACGAACACTATTCTCTTTTTGTTTATTTCCGTTTTATCATCTTCTTCGTATTCTGTTTCCTCAAACCAATAACAACAAAGCATGAACGCAATAAATTTGTGTACTCCCCTGACGTTTCGCCCTCTTTGCCAAATTTTAACTTAAACATATCTTACCTTATGCACAGCAGCGTTACCACTTCCGTGAAGTAAAGTGAAGTAAATTGAGAAAAATCGAAGTAGATTTTAAAATGACTTTTTACTTGCCTTCTGAAAAATTAGAACTCGAGATTTTCATCAATTCACATTACAACACGAAAAAGTAGAGATTCCGTCTGTCTGCAAGTCTGTACCTCAACCTGCAGCCTAAATGAGAAATTGAAATATTTTTTTTAGCTCGGTTCCTTCCATACAGCCATTATGAAATATCATATTTATTTCGAAAACGGCTCTAATGGGTTTTATAAAAACAAAATATGTTCAGCCCATACCAACAATACAGTCCACATTTTGGTAAAATAAAATGTTATTAACGGTACCTGTCATAAATCCTTTTTTTGATTTTCTTCTTTCTCATTTCTGGCCCTACCGATTTCGAACAAAATTTTTTAAAGAATTAATTTATTAACAAAACACAAGCAAGCGAATTTTTCATAAGATTCGAGTTTTTATGCTTTTAAAATTACTCATTTACCTATGTATTTTTATTGCGTTTACATACTTTTTTTGTAATTTTCTTGCTACTACATACTACGAGTACCTAGAGTGAAATAGAGAAAAAGAAGTAGATTTGGGCTTTTTATTGTAAAATTGAAGTAGATTGAAACAGAGATTTTTAAAATGAAGTAGATTTCAGCATTTTGCTGATGGTGCGAAGTAGGAACTAAATTTTAAAATATTTTGAAAAAAAGAAGTAGATCTACTTCAATTGAAGTAAAGTGGTACCACTGATGCACAGTTATTATCGTTGAATACTTATCTCTTCTTGACTACGTAAGAACACTGTTCTATTTAGTATATTTTAAGAAATAACTTAATATTTAAAAAAATATTAGGGAATTCCCCGTTTTGCTTAGCAGTATTGCCAATTTGCGTGTAGTGCGGTGCGAAACATGATTTTTGGTTTGACCAGCAGATAGAAAAATAAAATTTTAGTTGATCATTTTGATGCAAATATTTTCTTCTTAGTAATTGTGACTAAATCTAATATATAAATAATACATTTTTATGGTCAGAAAACGTTGGTGCGCGGGGCCCCCAAATGCGCGGGGCCCGTAGCATTTGCTACTCTTGCTTCGTGGATAATCCGGCACTGGCTAGATCCGACTAGGCTATTTTCCAAAGATATAAAAGTGGTATTTGAAAAAATTTAACATAGATTGAGATAAGAGTAGAGAGTGCAAAGAGTCTCATTGAAAAATTCGCTTTCCTCAGTGGCCACGCATTTTTAAATATGTCGACAATAGATCTGCAGGAAAATGGAGCCAATCTAGCTTTAAAATATTCAAAAGACTTGAATGCAGTTGGTTTTTGCCAGGAACTTGCCATATTTAAAGCAGGGTTGCAAAAGCTTAAGTCACCTTTTAGCTTAAGCTTGGCTTTAATTCACAAGCTAGTGGTCGACTTATGAATTAAGAAAAATGTAATTCAGCAGCTAGTTACTGACTTATGAATTAAAAAAATTTAATTCATAAGTCAGTTGGTGACTTGTGAATTAAAAAAATTTAAATCATAAGGTTCTTAGTGACTTATGAATTAAAAAAAAAATAATTCAGAACCTACTAAGTGACTTATGAATTAAAAAAATTTAAGTCATGAGAAAGTAAGTGACTTATGAATTAAAAAAAAATAATTCACAACCTACCAAGTGACTTATGAATTAAAAAAAAAATTAATTCATAAGCTAATGGATAAATTCTGATTAAAAAATTATAAATTGGAAAATTTATAAGCTAGCATGATAATTTAATGGCACACAAAAGCTTAAAATCTACCTTTGTTAATAATTAAATAATTATGTAGTCAAAACAAGCTTAAACATTTCCAATTTACCATCTAGCTTATGAATTAAATTTTTTTTAATTAATGAATCACTTAGTAGCTTGTGAATTATTTTTTTTTGAATTCATAAGTTACTAACTTGCTCATGACTTAAATTTTTTTTAATTCATAAGTCACTTACAGGTAGTAAATTAATTTTTTTTAAATTCATAAGTCACTTAGTAGCTTATGAATTAAATTTTTTTTAAATCATAAGTCACTAACTAACTTATGAACTTAATTTTTTTAATTAACAAATCATCTACAGACTTATGACTTATGATTTTTTTAATTCAAAAATTCGCAACCCTGATTTAAAGAGCTAGTACATGAAATTAATGAAAAATCAAGTGCCTTCGACCTGTTACAACATCTGTACAAACATGACTTGCAAGAAGCGTTTCCCAATGTTAGTATAGCTTTAAGGATTTATTGCACATCACCAACAACATCTGCAAGCTGTGAGCAAAGCTTCAGCAAACTGAGGATCTATTAGATTCTTTCGCAGAAATGAAAGCACGCCGTGTAAAGTTGTAGTCTTTCGTGGTTATATATTTTTTCTGTTTCTGTTTTATGTCACAAATGAAAGTTATTAGTTATTAGATAATTAAAAGTTTAAATTTATTTATTTAGGTATCATTATATTAATAAATGGTCACAAAAATGCTACTCATTGGCAGTTTTAACAGTTTTTCTCAAACACTGAAGGGAGGGAGCGCCACTACCAAGGTTTTGTCCCGGTTCGAAAAAATCGTAGATCTGGGGCTGGCGTTTACCATTGAACATTTTGTGGTTTTCGAAAAAGTAGTATCCAACAGTCCACACAAAACGGTAACTTTTTGGGGATGCATTTTCACCTAGTAAACCTCGTGGGGGTTTGGTATCGTCCTATATACGGTAATTTTGCTGTTAATACCAGCCATTTATCCAAACACGCACCTCGTAGCTAAAGATTATTTTTTGTCCTCTTTAAAACTTTCAACGGGCAAACGGCGCACAGTGGGGCAATTTGTATGGGAGAACGGAAAAAGGTACATAAAATCCGAAGCACTTAACCGATTTGGATGAACTTTCTACAGAAATGAAAGCAATTTTGGAAAGAAAAATCCACAAAAACTTTCCACCCAATGCCACGCCCACTAAACATGGTTAAAGATGGTGCTTTTTTCGAAGTAAGTTGGGCATTTAAATTTTCCACACGCTCTTTTTGGCGTTGTTCATTGTTTTTTTTTTTTTTTACTTTTTTGTGGTAGGTACTTGATTTGTATGAAGGCGGTCTTTTTAAGTGCGATAAATTCGGAACCACCCAACTGATTTTAATAAAGTTTTCAAATTATATAAAGGTTAGTTTGAGAAATGACAACAAAATGTTTCCACCCAATGACCCGCCTACCCAAAATTTTATCGGAACTCCAAAGTTAGAAAGATAAGTTTTGAGTAATTAGAAAACTATATGTTCGCAAAAAAAAATCAAAAAAAAAAAAAAATGCTTGATTCATGGAATCATTACATAATAGTACATATGTGTCGGCTTAAACGTTAATTTTTTTTGAGAAATATAATTGAAAGAAGCGATGTCATTTTTATTTTTAGAAAAAAAAAAATATGAAAATTCAGGTTTTTTATGTTTGTTATAGCGAAATTGAGTGTATTCAAAGAAGTAACTTTTTATGTCCACCACATAAATCATAAAACTAATCTAACCATTAGAAACTGACAAATGTTAATTTACAAACGCTAAAGCATCGTCAAACATTCATGAATGCATCGAACCAGCAACAAATTTTATGTTAAGTGCTCACTTCTGAAACTTGCATCAAATAATGGGCAAACTTCAAAGCAGAACAAAAAACAACGCACAAAATGCTTAAGACATTTTTCTCAATTGTGAAAAAGCGGCAATAGAAAAAAAAATTCACTAATTTATTCAATTTTTTGTATCATTATAGTGCTAACTGTAAATAATTATTGCAAATTTTTCCTTATTATTGAATAAAGAATATACAAATTCAATACAAAGCTGAATGTAAACTTTAACATCAAGAAAATAGCTATCTCAGACCAGAGGAAAGTGGAGCTTTTTTAAATGACAACAACTTCCCATTACTGTGAGCTGAGTCTTAAAATGTGCTACTATAATTCACTCAAATTTTTTTTTGCTTAGTTTGAACGCTGTATTTTATTATTAGGCATCCTAAATAAGCAAACAAAAAACAATCCCATTTTTATTTAATCCCGAATAGACATAACACCCTAGGAAAGTTAAATCAAATTCTCACACTATTTCAAATATTTTGACTTTGAGCGTCTATTTAGGTGTTAAGATTTCAGTTTTGGCCCAAATCCTTAGTGTACCCAGATTCTCTGGCTAATTTACTGTGAAAACATGAATTAGCTAATTGAAATCAGCACTTTTGGAAATTCGATTTTTTTCCGCCTTGGCCCCACTGTGCGGCGTTGTCCATGGTCTTGAATTTTGAGCTCCTGGGTCATTTGGATCTTGTACGAGTGAAAACCCATGTCCCGAATCAAAATTCGCCATGTTGAAGTCTGCGAAAGGGCGAGATCTTGTGCACGGCAAGGAATCTATTGCCTCGGTGGTTGCTGGTAGCGATGTTCTCGGCTGTGTTTGCTTTCCTTTGACGCTTACTACCCGCGCTGTAAAAAAAATAAAATGCACGATTGGGTCGCACGAACTTGCTCCTATGTAATCGACTAGGAATTTTAAAAACGAATGTTATTAGAGAAAACTGTTCATAATGATTAAATTAATTTTTAAATTCTTTTAATAGTAAGAGACAAAAACAGAATGCTATCCAACTATGAATTTACGCAAGAACAAAAATAATTATAAGTCGTTGTAGTGGTGTCTTAAAAAAAAGCTATTATATACAAACTTTTTAAAAGCTTTTTAAGAAAAAATTTTGGTACGCCAATTTAAAGTTTTTATTATTGTTCGAATAAAAATTAAATTTACGAAAAGAAATATTGACCCGTTTCGGAGATATCGGATTTTCAAAAAAAGAAAAAATAGATTTTTTTTTTTTTCAAAAATTCAAAAAATATTTATTTTAGAGTTTTAAAATACAATGTGTTTTAAACTTTTTAGAAGCTTCTCTATAAAAATTTTCATTAAGATCCGTTATGTGGATACTGAGAAATTCAAAATTAGAAAAAATGGTTCTATGGTAGGTACAAGCTGTAATATCTTAATTTCAAAATTTTTTTATTAAATTAAACATCGTAAGAATTAATTGAAAGCAAAAAAATTTTATCAAAATTCTAGGCACCGTTTTGGAGAAAAATACGATTTTTGAAAACCATTTTTTTAAATTTTTTAGCATTTGTATGGTAGGTACCTTTATTTTTAGGTAAAATAAATTTTTTTTCTCACATCTTGTAGATTGTATTGAGAAACTTTTATTTATCAAGTTTAAGAAAAATCTAGCATGGGGTTTCCGAAATATTGAGTTTTGGAAACAAAATTTTGAAGTTTTTTTTTAAAATCCAAAAAAAAAATTTTGAAAATTTGAGTACACAATTCTATATATGTTTTTGGGGAGCTTTAGCAAAAAAAAAATGATCAAAATCGGTTGCACGGTTTTTGAGAAAATCAAAAACCAAAAAAAATGGTTCCATGGGGGGTACCCTCAGTAACCATTTTTCGGAAATTTTCAACCAATACCTAGCTTTAATTAAATGAAATTTTTTTGCATTTTTATTTTTAAAATCTGTCGAACAGTTTTTGAGAAAAAAAAATGTTTATAAAATTTCGAAAGAAATTCGTATGGCAGGTACCGTTATTTTTGGTCTTAAAAAAAAAAGAAAAAAACGTGTGAGGGGAAAAAATTAAAAATGATATCCACCAAGTTTGAAGAAAATCGGCCGAGCCGTTTAGCCTGAAGTCGAACAGACAGACAGACAGACAGAATTGCGAGACCCACTTTTTTAGTCTTCGCTATCATCGTAATGTTAACTTTGATCGAAATCTCGAGTTCGATTTGTTTTACAAATGCATAACTTGCCTTATAGTACCTATAAGTCGCAAGTAAAAACCTTTTATTTGTACTATTGTAGGTAGGATCTACATTTTGGTCAGACAAATTTTTAAGAAAAAATGTAACTAGTGGTACCTGTCATAGAAGATAGAATCGTCCTTTTTTTCAATTTTTTCATCAACGATTTAATCGATTTCAATTAAAAAATTAATATAGGAGCGTCTTTGAATTGGAAATAATTGTTTATATGCAAATATCCGAAAAAATATTCTTTGGATTTTTTCAAAAAAAAAAGTTAAAATTCCAACATCTTGAAAACGGATGAACGATTGTTTCTTTTTTAAATAATTGCTAAAATGCTTATTATTAGCCACTACAAATTGGCATACCAATTTTTTTTAAAGAAAAATAATAAAATAAATTAATTTATTAATAAAATAATATAATATAAAGATATAATTTATTTTTAATTTTGAACTCAAACTATGTTAGTATTTACACTACATGAGTTTTATGCATTTGAATATTTTTCTCTAATAACATCTATGCTTTTTATATACAAAGTTTAAGTCCCAAAATATTTATTCATAAGGGCAAGTACGTGTGATCTAGTCGTGCATTTATTTCATATGTGTATATAAGATCTGCCAATAGCCTTGCCTTAGCTTCATTGATTTATTGGATCGATCAAATGCGAGCTTGAAGTTGTCTTTATATAGTTTAAAAGTAATTTGCGCGAATTTATTTCGAGACTGCTGGGCAAATATCGTTCGTTATGATTATGCTACAATGTCTTATTCTCGTCTTAGTACTAAAGAAACGTGATAAGCTTAATGATTCTCCAGTAAAAAACTATTACACTTCTACAGACACTTTTAGATAAGACCGTGAAAACTCTACGAATTTTGTAATCAAAAATTAAAATTTTTGATGTCAAGCGTCAATTTCAATTAAATTATACAGATTTTATTTTTGTGTATCTTTTTCAATTTTAGGGACGAAGCGTGCTGGATGCTAAGAATTGAAATTTAAACTTTGCTTGTTGGGAGTCGCCTTCTGTAATGATCTATAGGTTTTTGTTAATCAGATACCCAAAAACATGGTTATCGATATGTTTTTCCAAATGTTGCTTGAGAAATTAGGTTAAAATAAATTACTGTTTTGAAGAAAAGTACAAATTAAAACCAGATACTTCAGTATTCTTTTAACGTCCCTATTAAGAGTCAGTCCTAATTAAAGTCGAATAATGAAAGTTTTTTCTTAGCATGCAGTGAACTCAACCGAGCTTTATAATTATTTCAAAAATAGGGTGTCACTTAGAGAAAGAAATCCTTTGAAGTTTATTAAGTCATAATGTATCATTAACCTTTTTCCAACCAAACGAAAATATATTGAGAACCGAGGTCTTTTCAGGCAAAATCTGCATATTTTAATTTTAAACACCATAGGGTATGGAAGTATTCAAACGATGTCCTTGTACTCATAACAATTACTTTTGTTTTATATCTTGCGGTGTCTCCTTACAGCGCCAGCGTGAAAAATCGTTACAGTCACTGGCGATAAATTGATAAAATGCTTTGAACAGAATTCAAGACTCTTGCCAATTTTACAAATTATTTGTTTTATTTTTTTTTTTTTTATTTTTAGAACTGAAACTTTTTACTTTGATAATGTTGGGTAAGAATTTAGTCGATTTCGTTCACAAAACAGATGAGTTTCGTTTGGGATTTTGTGCTTATTTGATTTAAGTTTATTCACAAAGTCGTTCAAGATAATTACTTTAGACAACTTTTATCGATACACTTTGTTTAAAGGTATTCTCTTACAAACAATACTTCGAGGTAACTTTTGAGTATTTTAAGGTGTGAACATATTTTCAGAGTAGGGTGGATTATAATTTTTCTTTTTCGGAAAACTTTTATTTTCTAATGTACAAGCAGGCTTATACAATACTTATATACTGAAGAATATTCGATGAGGCATTTAAATTAGACAATTCATTGAATATTTAAATATATCTCAAATAAGTAAGGAATAAAAACTATTTTATTGGTTTGTGGTTGTAATCCAAGATGGCTTGTCAGTTCTAGAAACAAGCTCAATAGTTTATTTGTTGTGTTGCATATGGAAGCCTTTTCTACTTTGATAGAAATTACGGGGTTTTTATGTGCTTGGAAAAATAACTAAACAATAACTGGGTGCTTAAAGAAAAGTTAGTAACCTAGCTACGAGCTGAGGTAAAAAGTGGGATCTCCAATCTTAGATGATCTTGTGGGCGTATACAGCCGTGGAAGAACTGATCCTCACGTATGGCTTGATTGTGTGGTGGCGCATACCTTTGGCGTCCATTTTCTGCATATACCACTGGGTTTACACTTGGAGTATCTAGTATCTTCCAGCACATTAAGACTAAAGAAATCAAACTCTTTGATTTGCCTACTTTATCGTTATAGCAATATTACTGACTTTGATTCCAACAGAGATGTTTTTGACTCCCACTGACTACTTCAACCCAAAATTTAGCATCAGTTAAGGTTTAAAAGTCATGTTCCCATCCAGAAAGGGTGAAAAACTTCGACACAACTATTTAAGCTGATGGATCAAAAATGAAGTATGTTGTTGGTTCAGAAATCTTTTCTAAGGCTCTCAATATATCTAGTCACTTTCGGGTACCTGACTTTGCTAGTGTTTTTCGAGCCAAACTACCGTACTTCATGAAAGCATACAACTTACTAAAACAAGATCCAAACCAGAACTTGAATACGGCTTTTATCACAGATAGTCAGGCGACTGTTAAAGCTACTCGTATCAGTTCTTGTATACCATTCTCAGCTTTGTTCCAGCAATACCAGAATAAAATTGCGAGATTCAATATTAAGGTCTGGGTCACTATATTCAGGATTCCGGGAGAAATTCCTATGTCACTGTATCTCCAGATACTAGTTTGGCTAAGCCAAAGTGCGTTATTGGCTGCCGATTTTTGTATAAATAGATCTAGGGGTTTTAAGTTGAGTATAACTTCCAGACCCACTGTGGGGGTTGACCTCATTACCCCAGTAATTGCAATACCTGCCATTCTGTTTTTTTGGTCTTGATTTTAAGATTGGCAAGTTTGTCCAATGCATTCCACAAGCCTACGTTACCATATGTCAGTACAGGTATAACTATGGCCGTGTACATCCACTTGATAATGTGGCGATAAATTTTATTAACCTTTTTTTTTTGTTTTGCGGCTTTCTCATTAAAGGCTCAAACTCAAAATATTTTTTTTTTTTCAAAAATTCAAAAAATATGTTTTTTAAGTTTTGAAATGCAATGTTTTTAAACTTTTTAGAAGTATCTCTATAAGAAATTTCATTGAAATCCGTTATGTCAATAATGAGAAATTCAGAAAGTCAGTAATATCTTGATTTCAATTTTTTTTATTAAATTATAGATCGTAAAAATTAATAAAAAGAAAAAACAATGTAAGCAAAATTCTCGGAACCATTTTCGAGAAAAATACGATTTTCGAAAACCATTTTTTACATTTGTATGGAGGGTACCTTTATTTTTATGTAAAATAAATTTTTGTAAATTATATTAGGAAACCTTTATTTTTCAAGTTTTAAAAAAATCGAGCACAAATTTTTTTTGGAAAATTTGAATACGGGGTGCTTTAGCATAAAAAAATTATCAAAATCGGTTGTACCGTTTTTGAGAAAATCAAAAACAAAAAATATGGTTCCAAGGGGGGTACTAAAAACAACCATTTTTTGAAAATTTCTTTTTTTAACCATTTCCTAGCTTAGCTTTAACTATAATGAATTTTTTTGATTTTTTTTTAAATCTGTGGTACAGTTTTTGGGAAAAAAATATTTATAAAATTTCGAAGAAAAATCGTATGGCAGTTACCGAAAAAAACGTATGGGGGAGAAAATTAAGTTTAAAGTTTAAAGAAAATCGGCCGAGCCGTTTAGGCTGTAGTCGAACCGACAGACAGACAGACAGAATTGCTAGACCTACTTTTTTAGTCTTCGCTATCATCGTATTGTGAACTTTGATCAAAATCTCGAGTTCGATTCTTTTCCGAATGCATAACTTGCCTTATAGTATAAGTCGCAATTAAAAAAAATAAGAAAAAAAACGGTTAAGTTTGTTTTTAAGCTCACCGCGAGCCACAAGACAAAACTAATGCTTTTCCGAGAATCTCAGTGAAGCTTTTAGTAGCTTTGTCTAATATCTCGGGTATTTACAGCGCATTAGTACTCAGCTTTTGTATTTCGGTCTCTAGTTCCCTTTTAAAAAATATCCCAGTTGATACTTCTGAGATTTCTAAATGATTAACCTAGATCTATGGTGTCGGGTATTAAAAATTCTATGAGCTTGTGATTTTGTGATTAGAGAATGACTCACCTCTTAATACTCTCCACTGGCCTACGGAAATAATATTCGAGTAACTTATAAGAGTAACATCCATTACCTCTTAACGCTTTTTTAGTAACAAAAGTAGGTTCGCAATAAATTCAAAAAGTAACTTACCCCTATCGGTAATATCTTTTTCATATTTCATTGATATTTTTACTTGCGACTTATAGGTACTATAAGGCAAGTTATGCACTCGTAAAAAAATCGAACTCGAGATTTTAATCAAAGTTGACATTACGATGATAGCGAAGACTAAAAAAGTGGGTCTCGCAATTTTGTCTGTCTGTCTGCCTGTCTGTCTCTCTGTCTGTCTCTCTGTCTGTCTCTCTGTCTGTCTCTCTGTCTGTCTCTCTGTCTGCCTGCCTGTTCGACTACAGCCTTAACGGCTCGGCCGATTTTCTTCAAACTTGGTAGATATCATTTTTAATTTTTCCCCCCACACGTTTTTTTCTTTTTTTTTAAGACCAAAAATAACGGTACCTGCCATACGATTTTTTTTTTTCGAAATTGTGTAAATATTTTTTTTTCTCAAAAACTTTCCGACAGATGTAAAAAACAAACATACAAAAAAATTTTATTTAGTTAAAGCTAAGTACTGGTTGAAAAAACTTTTCCGAAAAATGGTTATTGTGGGTACACCCAAAAGAACCATTTTGTTTGTTTTTGATTTTTTCAAAAACGGTACAACCGATTTTGATCATTTTTTTTTGCTTAAGGTCCCCAAAAACTTGAATAAAATTTTATATAAAAATTTTCAAAAAGATTTTTTTTGGATTTTTTAAAAAAATTTCAAAATTTTTTTCAAAACTCAATATTTCGAAAACCCTGTGCTAGATTTTTTTAAACTTAATAACTAAAAGTTTCTCAACATAATCTACAAGATGTTTCAACGAAAGTTTTATTTTACCTAAAAATAAAGGTACCCACCATACAAATGATAAAAAAATAAAAAAATGGTTTTCAAAATTCGTATTTTTCTCGAAAACGGCGCTAGAATTTTGATAAAAAAATTTTTCTTTCAATTAATTTTTACGATCTTTTATTTAATAAAAAAATTTGAAATTAATTAAATTTTTTATAGAGGAGCTTCTAAAAAGTCTTAAACACATTGCATTTAAAAACTTTAAAATAAATATTTTTTGAATTTTTGAAAAAAATTTAGTTTTTTTCCTTTTTTGAAAATTCGATATCTCCAAAACGGCTCAATATTTTGTCTTGTAAATTTAATTTTTATTCGAATAATAGTAAATAAAATGCACGACTGGGTCGCACGAACTTGCTCCTATGTAATAGACTAGAAATTTTAAAAACGAATGTTGTTAGAGAAAACTGTTCATATTAAGGATAGAATGAATTTTTTAAATTCTTTTAGTAGTAAGAGATAAAACCAGAATGCTATGCAAATATGAATTTATGCAGGAACAAAAATTATAAGTCGTTGTAGTGGTTCCTTAAAAAAATAAGCTTTTATGTACAAAATTTTTAAAACATTTTTAAGAGAAAATTTTGGTACGTTCACCTTAAGTTTTAATTATTGTACGAATAAAAGTCTAATTTCCAAAAAAAATACTAAGCCGTTCTTGAGATATCGAATTTAAAAAAAAAATGATTTTTTTTTTCTAAAAATTGAAAAAATATGTTTTCTTAAGTTTTTAAATGCAATGGCGCAAAATTTTAAACAGTTCTCGTTTAAGGAATAAAACCGGCTCTACTTAACGCAGTCGTTCAGCTTGGAGACTTGGTCTAACTTTTGCATAATTTTAAACACGTTAAACAACTCTTCTAACTGATGTGGGTTTTACAACAGAACCTAAGCGAATTTGCGTTGAACAACCCTTAATTTGACAGATACATAACTCACACAACTACAAAAACACAAAAAAAAAAGAAAAAAGAACAGACAACTTTAAACCAAATAATTTTTCGTCAAAAAAAGTACATTTTATATACTACCTCGGTACAGATTTAGATTGTTTATAAATTATTTACATAATTTTAGATGGAAATAAAGTATAAATCGCAAATTCACAGCATAAAAACTCAATTTGTTGTTCCAAGGTGCAGATTCATTTAGCTATACTCGTCTCGGCCTGCGGCGGCGGCGGCGGCGCGCGTGCATACATAAGATATGTACATATGTACCTAACCTACATACATTTGTATTTTCAGATTTGTTCATCGTAGAGAACTTTCGTACGATTATTTCGAATTTATAATATTCAGTTATTCAGTCTATTTACAAAAAACATCTTTAAAAAATCGAATAACACATCAGTAAACATTTTTTCTTCGATTTGCTTTGGTATGAAATGACCATTGTCAATATGGATAAAGTATACTTTTAAAAGATAAACTAGCTATTTGCTGCTGTTAAAGTAAGACGAGCTCTATAACGTTAAAGTATAGTTTATGTGCTTTAAAATTAACAAAAAGTCGGTTCTCGTTTTATACTCAATATTTAGAGTCGACTCCCATTCTAAAATTGATTTAGAGTAGGTTTTAAATGTTTAAAATTTTGCGCCAATGTTTTTTAAACTTTTTAGGAGCTTCTTTATAAAAAATTTCATTAAAATCCGTTATGTCGATAATGAGAAATTCAAAATTCGAAAAAATCGTTCTATGGTTGGTAGTCAGTAATATCTAGATTTAAAATTTTTTTTATTAAATTATAGATCGTAAAGATTAATCAAAAGAAAAAAATTTTAGCAAAATTCTCGGAACCGTTTTCGAGAAAAATACGATTTTCGAAAACCATTTTTTAAAATTTGTATGAAAGGTACCGTTAGTTTTAGATAACACAAAATTTTTTTCTCAAATCTTGTAGACTATGTTAAGAAACTTTTATTTGCCAAGTTTGAAAAAGATCGAGCATGGGGTTTTCAAAATATTGACTTTCAAAAAAAAAAATTTTGATTTTTTTTTTAAATCCAAAAAATTAAAAATTGAAAATTTGAATATGTAATAATATTCAAACTTTGGAGGAGCTTTGGCATAAAAAAAATTACTTAAATCGGCTGTACCGTTTTTGAGAAAAACAAAAAAAATGGACCCAGGGGGGCTACCAAAAATAACAATTTTTTGTAAAATTTTTTTCAACCATTAGCCAAATGAAAATTTTCAATTTTTTTTTTAAAAATTCTGTGGGACAGTTTTTGAGAAAAAAAAATATGTATTTATAAAATTTCGAAAAAAAATCGTATGGCAGGTACTGTTATTTTTGGTCTTAAAAAAAAAAAAACAGAAAAAAACGTCCGGGGGGAAAAATTAAAACCCATATCTACCAAGTTTGAAGAAAATCGGCCGAGCCGTTTAGGCTGTAGTCGAACCGACAGACATACAGACAGACAGAATTGCGGGACTCACTTTTTTGGTCTTCGCTATTATCGTAATGTCAACTTTGATCAAAATCTCGAGTTCGATTTTTTTACGAATGCATAACTTGCTTTATAGTACCGATAAGTCGCAAGTAAAAATTTAAATTGGCGGACCAAAATTTTTTCTTAAAAGCTCTACAACGACTTATAAATTTTGTTGTTGCATAAATCCATATTTGCATAGCATTCTGTTTTTGTCTCTTACTACTAAAAGAATTGAAAAAAATTAATTTTATCCTTATGAACAGTTTTCTCTAATAACATTCGTTTTTTTTAAATTTCTATTCTATTACATAGGAGCAAGTTCGTGCGACCCAGTCGTGCATTTTATTTTTTTATCATTTGGCCTTTAAAAGGTTTTAAATACCCTTGAAATGTTCGAGATAGTGCGGGCCTTACAATAATAGCGCAAGTTTGTGCAAAACTTCTTGGAATATATTTGTCATATAATCCCCATTTTTCTATAGGGCCCCAATTTTAATTTGGCATACACCTCCTTTTTATCTAGCGCCGCCTTTTAAAGTAGATATCGCGATTTTAGTGAGCTAATCAGCCTTATTGTGAGTTTCGCCCGGAAAACATTTCCCCAGAAAAATTTTTGTTCCCCAGAAATTTTAAAAGCTATTACGAGTTTCGCCCCAATAAAAATTTCACTTCGAATCAGAAGTGACAGTTCGAAAAATAGACACCTTCAGAAAAATGAGGCCCGCAATAAATTCTCACTCCACTGTGATGGAAACGGAGAATGAAATGCAACCTCCAAATTCTCTGTTAACTAAAATAGTAATATAATTGAATTTGGGGCATCAGTTATTTGTCGAAATTACTTGCAATAGAGATAAAATTGTGGCTACGCTAATAGTGGCACTCATTGTGGCTCCCAATTTTTAATTGGATTATCTGAAACGAATAATTTGCACACTTATTTTTAAACAGCGGTTTTATCGCGTTCGGAAAATGAACAGACCATCTTGTGAGTTTGAACAAACATTATGTTTGTTTTGACAATTGTTAAATAAGAATTTCAGGATATAAAATTAAATTTTTATTTTATATTAAAGAAAGAATAATTTTCATAAATATAGCATAGCATAGCGCTACATATCTTGTCTGAGGAAGAACAAATGTTTGAGTTTGAAGAGCGAGTACTTCGAAGAAATTTGACGGATTACTCATTCTGAACCAAATAAAATGCACGACTGGATCGCACGAACTTGCTCTTATGCAAAAGTACTTTGGAATTTAAGATACATTTTATAAATATAAAACATGAATTTAAAATGAAATTGCCGTCTGATTTCTAGAAAAGTATGAATTTATGCAAACAAACTTTAAAAAATCGTTTTATTATTAAATAAATAAATTTTTTATATAAGAAATTTCTTTAAAATTTTTCAAGAAAAAAATGTGGGATGCGAATTTTAAGTATTTAATAATATTGATTTTAGGAAATAATTTCAAAAAATAATCGTTCATAGGTTTTGAAGAAATTGATTTAATAAAAAAAAAAATTTTCAAAAAAACCCAACAAATAAATTTTCGAATATTTTTATATAAAATATTATTTTAAACTTAGGGGGACTCCTGCTGAAAATTTTTGGTAAAAATCGTTAGAGCCGTTAATGAGAAAGTCGAAAATCAAAAAAACGGTTCTATGACAGGTACCGTTAATAACATTTTGCTCCAATTTTTTTTTTTTACCAAAACGTAGTTTTACCAAACGTAGACATACAGACAGACAGACGGAATTGCCGGACCCACTTTATTCGCTTTCATCGTAATGTCAACTTTGATCAAAATCTCGAGTTCGATTTTTTTTCCAAATGCAGAACTTGCCCTATAGTACCTATGTATATCGCAAGTAAAAAAGCAACACAACAAAACAACACAATACAATATTCTCTCTTTTCAGTTTTATTTAAATAACTAAAATTTGTTTAATATTTTCGTTGTCTTATAAACAATCAAATAAACAATGTATTAATTTAATCAATAATGGACTTTTCGGCTTTTTTTGCAGAGAGAGAGGGTGGGTACCAAAAAGGAGTTCGCAAAGACCACGATGTTGGTTTGGCACAATCCTCTTTCAACCTTATTCTTACTTTTTCCCATTAAACTTTTTCTTCACTTCTTCCAAAATTCGGCCACTTTCTCCCGATTTGCTTTAAGTGAAGCCCTTGGCAATTTGAGGGTTCTCCTGCATTTTATTAAGCAGGATCTTATCTTAAAAAAAAACAAACAGCTTACATTTTCCGCCTTATTGTGCTCTCGTCCGCCTAATAAAAATAAGTGAAAATTATGGCTGTCAATGGCATATTATTCCGCCCGAAATGATTGTTTACAATAAGGGGAATTTTTCGAACATGAATAATATTTCCAGTGAAACTCACAATAGGCGAAAAATGAAAAGTCAAATTTTCCGGGTGGAATGTTGTTCGGGTGAAACTCACATTGGCTAAATATTTTGGTTTTACTTTTTAGATAAGTGGCCAACGGTAATCCAAAACAGCAAATTCACCAAATGTTCACTATATGTCCCTTATTGAAAATCCTCCAGGAATTTGTAATAAAATTCCCCAATAATCACCCTTATTCCGATAGGCGTTTTTCTAAAACGCCAACTGTCGTTTTAGGAGTCGTGTCGTTTTTTGTTTTTTTTGGTATTCCGTAACTAAAACGCCAGCGTTTCTCTCGTTCTTACATTCCACAATACATTCCAAACATCTGACATATCAAATTGTTTGCAAATTGAATAAATTGGTTTTGAAAATTATATTTGTGTGAATTTGTTTCAAACATAAAGAAAAATACGAAAAACGTACAGTGTAGAAAGTTATTTTTCTTGGAGCTGCAGTGACGACGAAGAAGAAGAAGAAAAGAAAGATTTGATACTGCAGAAGTTATACATACATTCCATCTAAAGCAAATCCTTTTGATTTGGCTGGCACAAAGTATGTTATTAAATAAAAAAATATATATGCATTAGGTAATTCTACCACTGGTTTTGATTTTTTATTTTATCGCATTTGTTAACAGATTCAAACTTGCTGATACCCTTAGTTTTTTTGCAAAAGCGAGCTACCAAAAGGAGTTGGGAATGACTTCAATTTGGGACTAGCCCAGCCAAGCCTAAGCAACATTCTTAAGGAAATACCTGCTCGCGTTTTATCTTTGCCAAGTTGTAATTTCTACGAATTCTTTTATTTTCCATTTTAATCGGATAGATATATACATAGGTAGATCGCTTGATACAAATATTATTTGTATATATACATATGCATATGATGGAGAAGAAAGAAATACTTGACTTTTGGGTATGTGATTGTGACTGATAACAGTTCAAATAAAAATACATTTTTGCAGGAGATGATTGGTACCCACTCGAGCCTTTTCTTGTAACTCCTTATAGATTTGTTATTTTCACGCTTAACAAAGAATTTTAAATTATAAAAACTAAAATACATTTAAAAAAACTTATATTTTGTATCCTGTCGTCAACAAATTTCTAGACGAGAGATTTCTGCGTTTTTACAGACATTTTTTGTATGAAAACGACTTACGGAATACCAAAAACAATATAGAGAACACGTTCCACAAGAGAGAATCGACAAATTGACGTTTATTTGGCGTCGAACGCCTTACGTAATACGAAATTCAAACTGACGTTTTTATTTTGGCGTTCAACGACTTACGGAATAAGGCTGAATATCAAAAGTCAGTGACTCAAAAACAATACAACAAAATATTCGGGAAACATACAGATTTAAATTTTGCGCGCATTAAACCCCCATTTTTATTTTTCATTGATACAAAGCAATATCAGTCATTGTACACAGATGAATAGCAATACACCCGAAAGTCATTATTTTAAATTACCCACTGAAATAATTTCTATAGAAAATGCAAAATCAAGATAAATATTTTGATTACAATTTTTCTTAAAATAAGCAAATCAAAATTAAAAATCAATTCCTGCACATTGTTCGCTTACGCAGGCAGTAATTTAAATTTAACACGAAATTATGTATGCTGTGCATATGCAAACGAATTGATTTTTAATTCGTATCACTCCTTCCAGAACAACTGAAGGTAGGTATATGTACATATATGATGATGAGGATTTTCGAAGAGACAGTAATTTGAATTTCACAATCAAAATTATGTATTCAGCATTCGGTTGGTATTAAATTTTTATATAATTATAAAAGTCGGTGCATTTATATGCTTGTTTTCAACATTATTATAATTTCAATTATTGAGCATATTACCACCCGCAGCACTTCTTCGCCATTTTTTAAGCTTTTTTTTATCAAGACGGGATTGGCATTTCCACAAAAATGGGTGAATTTGAAAAACGTGCGGATGATACTATGTTTCCTCGATAGTGACGTTGATGCCCGGGCCGATATGATCACAGAAGAGTTATTTTTGGAATGCGTACTTTTCTTCCTTAGATACAGAATTTTACAGTTTAAAAACCTAAAAAAGTCTTGGTTCGAAACAAGCTGTAAAGAAGCTATCAGGTTGAGGAAGTAAGTAAGTTTCCGCTCTTTTAAACCTACCCCAACTAAGGAAAATCGGAGAAAGCGTGGTTATGAAAAGAATCAAATTCTTACATAACCAGAAATTAAGGTTTAAAATCCTGTCCCAAAAACAATAAACGTTTTTGGTCTTTTGTCAAGAATGTACAAAATTCAACTTCATCTTCGGCTCCAATGCTCATCTACAAGGACAACCCGATAACTAGCTCTTCAGCTCATTTTGCTTCTAGCGCTACGTTGCCGTTGCCTGACAGCAACATTGCCCCTCATGTACTTGAGAACGAAAATCGTTCAATAGGACAGGTATATTTCCGCACTCGTACACTCAAAAAATTTCGTGTGTAAATATTACTAACTCATGCGTACATTCTACGAATTTTATTCATGGTTTTCAGCCACGAATAGTATTCGTAGAATGGAGGTTTATTAGTACATATTACTAATATTTTATTAGTATTCGTAGAAAATCAAACATATATTGTACGAATACCATTGGTACAATGTACGAATTTTTACTAATGCCATTCGTATATTGTACGAATATCATTGTAATATTTACTAATAAATTCGTAAATTATACAGCTCCATTTGTATATTGTATGAATATTATTGTAGAACTTACTACCATTAAATATGTTCTCTGAAATTTCCTTAAATACCTATTGTAAGAAATAATAACAAAAGATATTTATGTTGTAAGTTAAAAATAGTTTTTAATTCATTTTATAGAATATATTTCACAACTCGTGTTTACAAATGATAAGGGAGTAAACACGAGTTGTGAAATAAATTCATTTTATTTTCATATATATGAATAAAGTTAAAAATTAATTAATTCAATATAAATATAATTAAAAATCAATTAAATATTTAAAAACTCCTCATTTTATGTACTAAGGGCCACTGAAAATAAATTAAACATTTAAAATATTGAAAACTTCGGAAAAAAATTGTACTTACATTGAAATTCTTTTAGGAATAAAATTCTCACATATGTATGTATGCTCTGCTGCTTCTGGATGCTATATATTAAATATAAAATAAGCTTTAAAGCATATGTATGTACATATGTCTAGGTACTTACTTCATCTTTTCGAAAAAAGCAGATGTTAGTCTGATCCACCACTGCAGCACTTTATAAATAACTAGCCGCCCGTGCTCGCGTTGCTAACTACGAATATTTTTTTTTTTTAATTGTGAATCTAAACCATTCTCAGATCCCCTTGAACACACACAAAAAATTTCATCAAAATCGGTCCAGTCGTTTAAGAGAAGTTCAGTGACATACACACTCACAGAAGAATTATATACAGGGTGATTGGCATAAGGTGTGACATATTTCTTGCCGCTCTTTTGACATTTCTCTTCAGTAAGGTTTGCCATTTCATGATGGAAAGATATACGAGGATATACGAGCCAACAACGAGTCTAAATTATTCAGTGGCCTAAATGTTAAGAGCGCTTCGTCCAATTTATGGTCGTCATAATCGTCCTAGCAGATCAACGTGTTATCTCACGAAATGGTCCAGTCGCTTGGCCGCCTCGGTCGTGCGATTTGACGCCTTTAGACTATTTCCTGTGGGGCTACGTCAAGTCTATGGTCTATGCCAACAAGCCAGCGACGATTGATGAACTTTGTACGAATATCGAACGTGAAATTGCAGCAGTATCGGCCGATTTAAAAAAAATTAAGCCTTTTTTTCGTAAATCCACCTACGCCAAGCCGACCCCAACATAATAAAAAAGTGGCAGGTCAATTTTAAACCATCAATGCTCTCACGCAGGTGTTCTCAATGAAAAAATGTGTGAAATATGGTTAATCCAGTACTTTGTCACATTATTGTATGTTTATAAGACGATAATTAAAAAAATAGTAAAAAGAAAGTTAATCCTTTTAATCGTAAATTCACGTAAGAATCCAAAGACGTATAAAAACTAAAATAAAAGGCTTTTCTTAGAACAAAAGTAGTTTTTGTTATTTTTGATTTTCGCAAAAACTACAAAACATTTTGACATCCGGTTTTTTGTGTTTGATCAAAAATTAATGAGAGCATTGAATATTGAATACAAAAATAATACTTAATTACGTAAAATTTTGAAAAAAAATTGTTTAAAAAAAATTTTTTCATTTTTTTTTTCAAAATTTTGATTTTGAAAATTAATTTTTCAAAAACTATTCACTCGAACAACTTTATTTAAAAACAAAATTAAAGAATGTATTTCTGGCTTTTCAAAATGCTATAGCATTACTCTGTAGGTATCATCGTTATTTTTTAATAATTTTTTTTCTGTTTTAAGTGATTTTTTTCTTAAATTGCCCCTCCCGCGTAAACGGGGGGAAATAGACCCCCCCTCCCATACGATTTTTTTCTTGTCTAAGTCCAACCTACACGCCCTAGCTTTTTGTCACACCTTATGCCAATCACCCTGTATATTAAGATATCACGTTTGAACGTGTTGACTAATGGAATACATTTAATTTTTAGAATTGAACACATATTATTTTTCTTACTCATGATTAGCAAAAATAATACTAATGCACTTCATGAAAATACGAAGTTATTAGTACATTCTACGCATAATGCGTACGGTCAACCTACGAATGAATTCTGTCTACTAATATTAGTTTTACTTAGTAAATAGTACGAATTTATTAGTAAATACTATGAATGCAAAAGATTAAAGTACGAAGTCATTCGTACGAGAAATTAACGAATGTTATTAGTTATATGTACACAATAATTCGTACAATGTACTCAAACAAATTGTTTACTTCTTGTTTACGAATGAAATTAGTGTATTAAACGAATAGATTCGTAGATAGTACGAAAGTTATTAGTAAAATTTTACGAATGCATTCGTAGCTATACCACTGTACAAATACTTCGTACATCTTACGAATATTCGTACAATGCACGAATATTTTCTTTACGAATATCATTCGTAGCCATTTTACTAATACATTTTTTGAGTGTACAGTTGCAAAAGCCCTGAGATCTTGATATAAACAAACCCGCTGGTCCTGATTGTATACTCCCATTCTTTTGAAGAGGAGTTCCTTCCTGCCACCCTTAACGTAAGCTTTTCCATCGCTCCTAATGTCTTCCCCGGAAAATGGAAAACAGCATTAGTCCAGTCTGTCTCTAAAAAAGGAGACTCTTCCATCCCATCCTCGTATCGGCGAATTGCTCAAGAATTATTTCCAAGCCCGAAAGTCACTTAATGACCAATTCGGCTTTCACAGCCGATTTCCACTGGTGATGTGATGGCATGTCTCACCGAAGCATGAATTTGATCTTTTAAATTGTTGGAGAAAGTAAGATTATTGCGCTTGATTATTTCTAATGTATTTGATAGAAAAGCCTATTTCTTTGGATGAAAAATTATGTGCTGGACCGTTGAATACATGTTGTTTTATACGGTTTCAAGTTTAATCTTCACACAATAAACGCTGGAGTTCCTTAGGGTTCCGTTTTTTCTCTCTCTTCTAGTTTTTATAAATGAGCTCTTGTCTCAAACTTCTAATCCTCTTCATTGTTTTTCCGACAACTCTAGCCTCAACTTCTAGAACTCGTTCTTAAATTCACGTCTATTTCCTTCGGAATTGGAATTACAACACTACCGTATGATAAGCTCATTAATCTCCGATCTTTACACCATTGATAAATGGAGTGTAAAAAATCGTGTGGAGCTTAAGTTTCGAAAACTCAATGATGTTTAATGTCTTTGACGCAAAATGTACCTCATATGCATTTGTAACTGAATGGCGCTTCCATTGTCGAAACCGAAAAGCTGTCAAAACTCAGTATGTTTGTCAACAATGATCTTCTTTGAAATAACCAAATCAGACCAAAAACATAAATGTTAAAAAAGAGCCAAGTTCTTCTATACAAAAACCTTTGTGTAACAAGTCAGCCGTGAAAAGTAATGAGATCTAAAAGTGCGCCAAGTTCTTACTTCATGAAGATTTAATACCGAATATTTAAAGTAGAATAATATTGAAACAGCTACAATGTAATAGAGAAATTTTATTATTTAATGATTACTGAGTAAAATTTGATGGGCTTACTGGTCAAGTTTTTAAAACCGTTTAAATTGGACATAAAAAAAACTTGCCAAGTAAGCCCATCAAATTTTACTCAGTAATCATTAAATAATAAAATTTCTCTATTACATTGTAGCTGTTTCAATATTATTCTACTTTAAATATTCGGTATTAAATCTTCATGAAGTAAGAACTTGGCGCACTTTTAGATCTCATTACTTTTCACGGCTGACTTGTTACACAAAGGTTTTTGTATAGAAGAACTTGGCTCTTTTTTAACATTTATGTTTTTGGTCTGATCTCACTCCTTTTTGCAAAGATTTAAATATTTTGCCATGTCAAAATCTCGAAAGATAAGAAAAGATAGAAGGGTGGACTCTTCCTACTAAAATCAACTTAGTTTATAGCTTCCTATTTCTTTTGGTATATTTTCTTTTTGTTATTGGTTGTTTTGATTTGCGCTTCAATTATTTCTTCTTATCCTGGCAAGATACATAACCCTAACATACCTACCTTAATTACAGCAATCGGAAGTGCTCCATATAAATTAAACATACCACGCCCCCTGAATGGAAAACCTCAATTTTTATTGTTGGTCCTTTATATGCGACTTGAGCCCTACCGTTCTACCAAATTTCATTGTTCTACTGCAATTGGAAGTGCGCCATATATAATTTACATCAGTTCTGAGGAAGTGGGCGGATACCACGCCCCTGAATGGAAAACCTCGATTTTTATTTTCGGTCCTTTATATTCGACTTGAGCCCTACCGTTCTACCAAATTTCATTGTTCTACTGCAATTGGAAGTGCGCCATATATAATTTACATCAGTTCTGAGGAAGTGGGCGGATACCACGCCCCTGAATAAGAAACCGCTAATTTTATATTTAACTTCCCATAGGGAGTTATTGTAATCGGTCCGATTTGTCAAATTGGAATTTTTGACATTTCTCGACGTTTCAAGGTCCCTAGATGCTATATCAATCATTTTTAGAAAGATGTCTGTGTGTGTGTGTGTACGTACGTTCGTACGTTCGTACGTCCGTACGTTCTTGTACCATTTTTCGTCGTCGATATCTCAAGAACGAGTAAAGATATCGACTTCAAATAAATTTTGTTTAATAGATAATAACTTCGAAAGAGGCTGAAAGGGCGTTTATTAAAATTCAGTGAGTAGTTTTTTCACTATAACGGTTTAAAAAAAAGTAAAAATTTTGGTTAGTTTCAAATATCTCACGAAAAAATAATGCTATTGACTTCAAATAAAATTTAATGTACTCATTATAAGGTCATACAGATTTGATATGAATATAGAAAAAAATGAACTTACCGTTATTTTTTTAAATTAAAAAAACTGAAAAAAAAATTTCATAACCCAGATATTCTAAGAACGGAAAACAATTTGAAACTCAAAATAATTTTATTTTACGAAAAATAATGTGTTTGACAACTGGTGAAAATTTCAAAAAAAATCATTTTACAGTTTTTTTACAAAAAATAAAAAACTATATAAAATTCTATTGAAAATTGGTAAAAACTGTTTCTCGACTCAAATTTCTCGAGAACTAGTAGTGATATTGACTTCTAATTTAGTTTATTTTATACATAGTATAATTTTGGACAATTGGTAAAATGTTGATAAATATTGAATTAATAGTTTTTTTTTTTAAATAATAATAATATTTAAATAAATATTAAAAATTCTAGTGAAAACTAGTTAAAATTGTATTTCAAGTCGAATTTCTTGGGAATAAACTCCGACAGTACTTTCTAAAGTATGTTGTTTTATACATCGATACCTTCCCGTAAGAATTTATACTAAGCGACATTTCTAAAATTTTTCAGGAAACGAAAAAACGAAGAAAGTTCGTTGGCGAAACCCAGGCCAAAACGTGGCCCTTAACATATATTATATTTCCTCATCAAAAAGTCATTTTCGGAAAAAGTTTCGCTTAGTACATTCTTACGGGAAGGTATCGACATAATACAATTATTAACATAAATGGTTAAATTTTGACAAGTATCGAATTGACAGTTTTAACAAAAATATAAAAAATATCTACTAAAAAGTGGTAATATTTGTTTTTCGACTAGAATATCTTGAGAACGAGCAATGATATTGACTTTGCCATTATTTAATTTTATACATAATACAATTTCTAACAAATGGTTTATATTTGACATAATATCTAGTTTTAGAGCGGATATATTTTGTAAGTACCCTTCCATCAATAACCAAACCATATCTTTTATATTTGAATATTTCGTTTTTAAATTTTTTTTAATTAAAATGTTTGGAACCGAAATAATAAAGTAATTTCTATAATATAATACATAATTTTATAATTTTATTATCAACTTAGTTTTTAGAAGAATGTATGTACTGTACATACGTATATGAATAAGGTTGTTTAGTTGTACCCAAGTCCCACTTATTCAAATTCCATTAATAGCTATGGTAAAATTGAAGAAAACGTCACAATATGTTTTTATCTAAATATAAAGTTTTCAAGACCACAAATGGGAAGTTATCAGTGTGGATCGCACCCAGCCTCTTTCTTTTTCTTCGAATGCAATTTGAGCCCTACCACTTTACCAAATTTTATCGTTTTACAGTAGTTGGAAGTGCTCCATTCAACCAACACCAATTCGGAGAAAGTGGGCGGATACCACGCCCCCCGAAAGGAAAACCTTGGTGTTTATTTTGGGTTTTTTATATACAATATAAGCCCTACCGGTTCACCAAATTTCATCGTTTTACAGCAGTAGGAAGTGCTCCATTCAACCAACACCAATTCGGAGACAATTCGGAGAAAGTGGGCGGATACCACGCCCCCTGAATGGAAAATTTCAATTTTTCGATTTTTTCCTCTGCTTACATGACAAGGCCTACCGTTGTGCAAAATTACAAGATTCTACGATGTCGGGAAGTGCTCCATAATTTTGATGATCTGTCAGTTAGTCAGTCAGTCAGTCAGTTACGGTTTTTCTGATTTTTGAGGCCTTATATCTCAGGAACCGCTTATGCTAGAAAATTGAAATTTGGTCAGGCGCATGTGCCTGACTAGCTTAGCAAATATTCGGAATTTCAAGTTTCTGACTTGATTGGTACTGAAGATAGGGAGGGGTCAAAAGTCGCCTGAGTTTGTTCCTGTAAAAAGGGTGTAGTGCCAGAACTTGGCTGGGCACTACCGTGCCCTTTGATTCGCGAGACAGCCAAAAATTTAGCTAAATGTTTAGGATTTTTGTATTGGTGTAAGAAATTTTTCACCATTCTGAGCTAGCAAGAAGTGTGATGCACAGTTGTTTAATATGAAGCAAGATATCACATTTTTGAACTTACTGCTTAAGCCATAATGTTCTATGCAGCTCAAGTTTGGGAATTGGGAGCACAAAGAGTTCGAAGAAGTAGAGCAGCTTACCAAAAGTACGGCAAATTACATCCTTTGATGATTTCAACTCCCAAGATGCATTCTAAGGACAATCAAAATGGCTGAGAGTCGACTACCGAGGAAAATAACAATGCTGGTGATTAGAAAGAAATCGTCATGGATTGAGTCTTGGGGGGAATTTAGCCCAGCACTGTGAACTTTCACGCTTTCTTCAAGATGATTCGATTGGCATGTGGAAAAGTGAACTTTATAAGAAGAAAAGAGTAGAGAAGATTTTGTTTGGGAAGCTAGAAGCTCATTCCATACGAACATATATCTGAGGCTTGACTACAACTTAGCAGCAAACAACTATTTCAGGGTGGAGTTTTCAACCGACCTCATGTCACTTGTTTTAAAAACACGAGGACAGTTGCTTCCCGTGAATTGATTACCTCACAGGAGTGATCTACCAAAAATGTGTAGTCCATGGAATCTGAGAGAGAGGGAGAACGTGTTCCATTTTTTGGGTAGATGTCCAGTACTTGTTGAGACTAGGAGAAGTACATTTGGAGAGGGTTACTTTAACTACGCAGACATAATCGATATTCTGAACGATGGGATTGATTGAGTGAACTTATATAAATATTCGTCAAGATAACACTCAATTACAGGAATACAAATTTTGAAGAACTCATTTAAAAAACAAAATAAATAAAATGCACGACTGGGTCGCACGAACTTGCTCTTATGTAAAAAACTAAGAATTTCAAAAATGAATGTTATTAGAAAAATTAAATTGAATTTATTTAGAATTATGTATTTAGAAGTTTGAGCTAAAAACAGTTTATGAAAGAACAAAAATTATAAGTCGTTGTAGTGGTTTCTGAAAAAATTAAGCTTAGGTATGTACAAAATTTTTAAAACATTTTTAAGAAAAAATTTGGAACGCCAACTTAAAGTTTATTAAAATTCCAAGAAAAAATAATTCAAAAAATATTTTTTTTTAAGTCTTGAAACGCATTGTTTCTTAAAATTCTTAGAAGCTTCTCTATAAAAAATTTCAATAAAATGCGTTATGCCGATAATAATAAATTATAAATTCGAAGAAATGGTTCTACGGTAGGTACGGTCAGTTTTCGAGAAAAATACTGTTTTCGAAACAATTTTTTTAAAAATTGTATGGTGGGTACCGTTATTTTCAATCAAAATAATGTTTTGTTTCTCACATCTTTCAATTTATACAAAGAAACTTTAATTTATCAAGTTTAAAAATATCGATCATGGGGTTTTCGATATTTTGAAATATTTTTGAACTTTTTTTTTAAAACCCAAAAAAAAAAAAAAAAATTCGGAAAATTTGAATACACAACAATAATAAAATAAATAAAATTATCAAAATCAGTTGTACCGTTTTTGAGAAAATCAAAAACAAAAAAAATGGTTTCAATGAGGGTACCAAAAATAAACATTTTTTGGAAATTTTTTTTCAACCATTTTAACTTTAACTAAATGAATTTTTTTAATTTTTTAGTTTTTTTTTTTAATCAGTGGGAGAGTTTTTGAAGAAAAAAAAATATTTATAAAATTTCTGAGAAAATTCGTATGGCAGGTCCCGTTATTTTTGGTCTTACAAAAAAAGAAAAAAACGTATAGGGAAAAATTTAAAACCGATATCTACCAAGCTTGAAGAAATTCGGCAGAACCGTTAAGGCTGTAGTCGAACAGACAGACAGACAGAATTTTGAGACTTACTTTTTTTGTATTTTTTATCATCGTAATGTCAACTTTGATCAAAATCTCGAGTTCGATTTTTTGTATGATTGCATAACTTGCCTTATAGTACCTGTGTATAAGTCACAAGAAAAAATAGTAAAAAAAACAATAGATAATACAAAAAAGCTGTAACACTATAATACTTAAATATATTTTTATTAAAGTACCTTTCCCGAGCTGGCAGACGGCCCGGGCCATGTCATATAATAATAATAAACAAAACTTTTGTAAATTTACTTGAAATAAATAATTTGAAAATTGAATATTGAAAATTTCAGTTTTTTCTAAAAAGACAATATGTCTTTTATTTCAAACAAGCATTCTTCACTAATTCCTGCAGCCTGAAGTATTTAACGAGGAATCCTCATTTTACAATAATTCTTATCTTCATTATAAATTATCCTGCAGTTATAGCCTTATTTTTGTGCGATATATCTTAGAATCGAATTATTTTTTTTATTTTTTTTATTTACAGGTATGTAATGAGAGTTCACATAACACCAACTACATCAAATGAAATAACTATGTCATGGAGACTTTGGAAAGTAATGTATAGTCTAATCAGCAAAAGAATGTTGTTTTACTAAGAAATATTATTTTGTGTGTAGAAGGGAATGAAAGGGACCCAACCACGTACTGATACTCATAAATGAAAGTGTCGATATAAGTTGTGTTAATACAACGCATCAGGTAACACGTACACTGTGCTAAATAAGGCACATTTTTGACACCTGCTAAAGCATAACTAATCCGATCAAGTGATCATCCGGTCATTGTGCACTATAAACCTCCTCAGTGCACTGTTGCGCTGTCGAGGGAATCAAGCGGAGGGCACGTTAAAGAATCAACAAAATCCAGCAAAAGACATCCATTTCTTTTGCCAATGTCGTCAAAAAAATCCTCTTGCGAATAATTGTGCTCTAATTTTTGTGCAGAGCAGAGCATTTGTTTCCTTTTCCAGCTGGTTTCTACATCTACGATAGTGAGTGTTGTGAGGAATGCATAGAAGAAGAATGCATGCGTTCCTATAAGACTGTGTCCGATACAAGAAAGATATAAAATGCACGACTGGATCACATGAAATTGCTCCTATGTAATAGACTAGGAATTTTAAAAACGAATGTTATTAGAGAAAACTGTTCATAAGGATAAAACGAATTTTTTAGTCGTTGTAGTGGTTCCTTAAAAAAATAAGCTTTTATGTACAAAATTCTTAAAAAGTTTTTAAGAAAAAATTTTGGTACGCCAACTTTAAGCTTTTATTATTGTACGAATGAGAATTAAATTCCCAAGAAAAATACTAAGCCGTTTCTAAGATATGGAATTTTTCAAAAAAAAAATTATTTTTTTTCCAAAAATTGAAAAAATATTTTTCTTTAAGTTTTGAAATGCAATGTTTTTTAAATTTTTTAGGACCTTCTTTATAAAAAAATTTCATTAAAATCCGTTATGCCGATAATGAGAAATTCAAAATTCAAAAAATCGTTCTATGGTAAGTACAGTCAGTAATATCTTGTTTTCAAAATTTTTTTATTTATTTATAGATCGTAAGAATTAATCAAAAGAAAAAAATTTTTGCGAAATTCTCGGAACCGTTTTCGAGAAAAATACGATTTTCGAAAACCATTTTTTAACATTTGTATTGAAGCTACCGTTGTTTTTAGGTAAATAATTCCTTTTTTCTCATATCTTGTAGATTGTGTTAAGAAACTTTTATTTATCAAGTCTTAAAAAAACGGAGAATGGGGTTTTCGAAATATTGAGTTTTAAAAACAAAAATTTTGAAATTTTTAAAAAAATCCAAACATTTCTTTTTGAAAATTTGAATACAATTTGAATAATATTGAAGCTGCTGGGGACGCTTAACATAAATAAAATGATCAAAATCCGTCGTACCGTTTTCGAGAAAATCAAAAACCAAAAAAATGGTTCCAAGGGAAGTACCAAAAATAACAATTTTTTGGAAAATTTTTTCAACCATTACCTAGCTTCAACTAAATGAAATTTTTTGATTTTTTTTAATCTGTGGTACAGTTTTTGAGAAAAAAAAATATTTATAAAATTTCGAAAAAAAATCGTATGGCAGGTACTGTTATTTTTGGTCTTAAAAAAAATAAAATAAAATGCACGACTGGGTCGCACGAACTTGCTCCTATGTAATCGACTGGGAATTTTAAAAACGAATGTTATTAGAGAAAACTGTTCATAAGGATAAAATTAATTTTAAATTCTTTTTTAGTCTTTAACAAAAATTATAAGCCCTTGTAGTGGTTTCTTTAAAAGAAGCTTTTATATACAAACTTTTTAAAAGCTTTTTAAGAAAAAATTTTGGTACGCTAGCTTAAAGTTTTTATTATTGTCCGAGTAAAAATTAAATTTACGAAAAGAAATATTGACCCGTTTCGGAGATATCGAATTTTCAAAAGAAAGAAAAAAAAATAGATTTTTTTTCAAAAATTCAAAAAATATTTATTTTAAAGTTTTGAAATGCAATGTGTTTTAGACTTTTTAGAAACTTCTCTATAAAAATTTTCATTAAGATCCGTTATGTGGATAATGAGAAATTCAAAATTCGAAAAAATGGTTCTATGGTAGGTACAAGCTGTAATATCTTAATTTCAAAATTTTTTTATTAAATTAAAGATCGTAAAAATTAATTGAAAGAAAAAAATTTTATCAAAATTCTAGGTGCCGTTTTCGAGAAAAATACGATTTTTGAAAACCATTTTTTTTTTAATTTTTTAGCATTTGTATGGTAGGTACCTTTATTTTTAGGTAAAATAAAAACATGTTTTCACATTTTGTAGATTATATTGAGAAACTTTTATTTATCAAGTTTAAAAAAAATCTAGCATGGGGTTTTCGAAATATTGAGTTTTGAAAAAAAAAATTTGAATTTTTTTTGAAAATCCAAAAAAATTTTTTTGAAAATTTGAGTACACAATTCTATTTATGTTTTTGGGGAGCTTTAGCAAAAAAAATGATCAAAATCGGTTGAACTTTTTTTGAGAAAATAAAAAACAAAAAAAATGGTTCCATGGGGGGTACCCTCAATAACCATTTTTCGGAAAATTTTTTTAACCAATACCTAGATTTAATTAAATGAAATTTTTCTGTGTCTTTATTTTTAAAATCTATTGAACAGTTTTTGAGAAAAAAAAATGTTTATAAAATTTCGAAAAAAAATCGTATGGGGGGTACCGTTATTTTTGGTCTTAAAAAAAAAAGAAAAAAACGTGTGGGGGGAAAAAATTAAAAATGATATCTACCAAGTTTAAAGAAAATCGGCCGAGTCGTTTAGCCTGTAGTCGAACAGACAGACAGACAGACAGACAGAATTGCGAGACCCATTTTTTTAGTCTTCGCTATCATCGTAATGTCAACTTTGATCAAAATCTCGAGTTTGATTTTTTTCCGAATGATAACTTGCCTAATAGTACCTATAAGTCGCAAGTAAAAAAGAAAAATTCTTGGTATATGTCTCGGCTGGTTCTGCATGTCAGATCAACTATTCTGTGTTTATTGCATGTGGGTCAAATCAGCCTGAAGTACCCCTTGGCATAATGGTTAAGCGTTGGACTGACATGTACAATTGTACATGCACAAGGTATTGGGTTCGATTCTCAGCCGAAGTTTAAATTGCATTCCTAGTAGTTTATAATCGCATTAGAAGCTGCTCACCTGTCCCTTTTTACTGCCTTACAATCGTTTTAAGTTTTATATGAAAACTTTTTTGCTTTCCTCGACTTTAACGCTACCCTCTTCTGATTTCAACTGCTAGCGCGTAGACAGGACATAATTAAAGAAGTTGTGGTTTTGCGATTCTGGTTAGAAAATCAATTAAACACGCTTTTACCTATGGAAAATAATGGAATAGAAGTAAAGTTAAGATGCATTGTGTGTATTTCCCCTGTGGATCATCATCCGATGTTAAGAGAAAATTACTTAATTTTTTTTTTCATTTAATGAAAATTATTTATTTGGGGAGATTTCAATTGTCGCCATTGGAGTCAGATTGGGTCCTGACCATTAACCGCGACATAGCCGAAGCTATCTCGATCGCAAAGTTGTGACATGTTTCAGGCATGCGCCGCCGCGCCGGCCGTCCACCCGTGTGTGAGAAAAATACGATTTTCGAAAATCATTTTTTTTTAAATTTGAATAGTAGTATCGTTATGTTTAGGTAAAATAAAATTTGTTTCTCACATCTTGTAGATTTTATTAAGAAAATCTTAACTGTCATGTCTGAAAAATGTCGAGCATGACGAGATTTTCGAAATATTGAGTTTTGAAAAACGAAAGGAATTTGAATTTTTGTTTTAAAATCCAAAAAAAAATGTTTTTTTTTTTTTATTTTTTTATTTGAATACACACTATTTTTCAAATGTTTGGGGAGCTTTAGCGTTAAAAAATTATCAGAATCAATTGTACCGTTTTCAATAAAACCAAAAACAAACAAATGGTCTTACGGGAGGTTCTATTACCCCACCTTGGTATAATCACAGGCCAGGGTTGCGAATTTTTGAATTAAAAAAAAAACATAAGTCATAAGTCTGTACATGATTTATGAATTAAAAAAATTTAATTCATAAGTGAGTAAGTGACTTATGATTTAATTCATAAGCTACTAAGTGACTTATTAATTAAAAAAAATTTAATTCATAAGCTAGTTGGTAAATTGGAAATGTTTAAGCTTGTTTTGACTACATAATTATTTAATTATTAACAAATGTAGATTTCAAGGTTTTGTGTGTCATAAAATTATCATGCTAGCTTATAAATTTTCCAATTTATAATTTTTTAATCAGAATTTATCCATTAGCTTATGAATTAATTTTTTTTTATTCATAAGTTACTAGGTAACTTTTGAATTAAATTTTTTTTTAATTCTTAAGTCACTTTCTTTCTCATAACTTAAATTTTTTTAATTCATAAGTCACTTAGTAGGTTCTGAATAATTTTTTTTTAATTCATTAGTCACTAAGAAGCTTATGATTTCAATTTTTTTAATTCCCAAGTTCATAAGTCAGTAACTAGCTGCTGAATTACATTTTTCTTAATTCATAAGTCACCCACTAACTTGCAAATTAAAGCCAAGCTTAGCTAAAAAGTGACATAAGGTTTTGCAACCCTGTGACAGGCTACTATAGTTGCGTAACAAGAGGAATAAGTTTTGGTCAATTTTCCTTCATTATCGATCTCCAACAGACTACTCTTATTATCTTGATACCTATCTTCACTTTACCGAGCCTTACAACTCCCTCTATCAAAGCTATTTAATCCAAACCCAAAGCAATCTTATTACAGACCCGAAATCCTTCTCACAATTTGTCAACTTTAAAGGAAGATCCGATGTTTATCCTCCCTCTCTCTCTTTTAATAACGAAATTGCAAACTGTCCACCCTTGAGCTTGACCCTGTCTTCTTAAGATGGATTTCTTCTTACTTGAAAACCAGTTACTACAAAGTTCGATTCAGATCTTCCTCCTCTGATGATTTCTTAACTACCTCCGGGGTCTTACAAGGCGGCCACTTAGGACCTCTCCTCTTCATTCTCACTATTAACGATATTGAGATGGTCATTAAACATTCCCATATTTCAGTCTACGCCGACGTTACAAAGTTTTTCAAGACCATTTCTTGCACAAACGATGCCGCTCTACTACAACTTGATCTCAACAGTTTATCTGTCTGGTGCCTGAAAAATTGCTTAGAGCTAAATATTTTCAAATGTCATTCAATCACTTTTTCACGAAAACGCATTCAATCTACTCCCCGTGAATACATTCTTCATTATCAACCTGTATCCACGGCTGAGTCAATTCGAGACCTTGGTGTTTTATGTGATAGAGACCTCAACTTTCTCGCACATATTGACGAGATTATACTCAAAGCAAACTCTACACTAGGCTTTGTGAAACGTTGGTCCAAAGAATTCCCTGACCCCTTAGTGACGCGATCTTTATAGATAATCTTTGTTCGCCCACTTCTTGAATACGCCTGTCGATTATGGTCCTCTTATCAACAAATTCATGTATCCAGAATAGAGAGCATTTAACGTCGTTTCCTATGTTTAGCACTGGTCTTTATTGGAATAACCCTTTTATTTTACCTCCGTATCAAGATCGACTTCTGTTAATTAACTTGAATACGCTGGAAGAACGAAGAGCAATAAGCGACATTTTCTTCATTCATCGATTACTTTCAGGGTCTGTTGACTACACAACTCTTTACAATTCCATCTCTTTTAACACTAATTCCCGTAATATAAGAAATCGTCGTATCTTCTATGTGCCTACCCAGTACCCACCGTACCTCTTATGGCCTCAACGAAACTATACTCGCATGCTTCGGAAGATTAAATATAACATTAACTGTTTCGACTTCAACCTCAGTTCACCATGTCTGAAAATCCGTCTAAATCATCCTTCTAATTCAATCCTAGATTTAAGTTAGAGCAAGAATTAGCTTGTATGAAGCCTAATAAATGGGGATATTGCCCCTATTCAAAAATGTTACTTACCAGAAAATTGACCGAGCCTTTTAGGCTGTAGTCGAACAGACAGACAGAATTGCGGAATACACTTTTTTAGTCTTCGCTATCATCATTGGTGCTTATTTTGACAATCTCTTTCGTTCGAAAGTGAGTCGAATTCGTTGAAACTTAATTTTGAGACTCGGCGATTAGAATGTTAATCGGACAAATCGAAAGTTCACCCAATCTATAGAAAGTTCATTCAATCGAACAAATCGAAAGTTCACCCAATCCATAGAAAGTTCATTCATTTGCGAAAGCTAATTCAATTTTGACATTCGAAAGAATAGAATTAAATGTCATTTTTGTGTCGTTTGAATTTTTCTGTCGAGTAAACAACAAAACATTTAAGTTTTTAATTATTTCATGGAAAATAAATTACTTTTATTATTTTTGTTGTTGTTTTATGTTAAAAGGTCGCATTCCAACTGGACAAACCGCGAACAAAAGGAAAAGTTAATTAAAATAATGGAAGAAAACCCGGAGGTAGCAAAGGGTTTTTTTTACCACCCGCGTTGATACGGAAAGAAAGAAAGCATCCACTATCCTTCTCCTCTGCACTTCTTCAACACCATCTTAATTTATAAACAACACAAATGCCATATTTTTATTTATTATTTTATGTTTTTATCCAAGAAATTTAAATTATTAAACAATAAACAAAACAATTACAAATAAACAAAGATTTCACTTTTTGGTTTTGACATTTTACAAACACTTCTCTTTTGTTTTTGATTTTTTAGTGTGACCAAGTGTATACGAAAAAAAAATAAAAATTTAGAACGCATCATGGACAACTTAGTTTTTTGAGAATAGTTTCAAAACAGCTGAGTTGACACACAAAATGTAATGAATATGTAGTTCTTTATGGTTAAATTTTACTTTAAAATGAAAAAGTGTATTATTTATTTTGTTTCTTGATTCTTTATCCAACATCTATAAAATGTTTAGAAACAAAAAAAATGTAAAACGGTCATACTAATTCAAATTGAAATATAATAAATTTCAAACAGCTGATAATGAAAATGAATCTCTTTTGAAGTTCATTTTATGCTATCTTTCGCAAATGAATGTTATTCGTTCGAATCTCAAAATTAAGAAAGTTCATTCGAAGGAATAGAATCATTCTAACGAATAGACTATTCATGAGAATGTCAAAATAAGCATGGTTATGAGACAAAAAGACAAAATGTACATTCACTTTTTTTGCCATGAATATCGCATGATCTACATATATAAGATTAGTTTGATCTTCTTTTCGTTCCAATCGCAGTGTAATAGTCTTATATGAGAAGGATACATTTATTTTCGAAATCTTATCTCGACCAACTTTTTTTATGCACACGATTTCCCAAAGAAATCTTCATTTGGATTTTTTCCGCAAATAATTTTTTTTGCATATTTTTCCTATGAATAAACCATGTATCAACCAATCCATCTGCATTGGTTTTTTGTCAGTAACGACACCATTTGAATTCTGTTCTTCTCTTTCCACTAACTTTGTTCTCGTTTAAAAATAATAGCTACATTTACAAATAACATTTTATTTTAATATTGTAGTCATGTTTCTATCAAATTTAATTATCCACAGGCTAAAGAAACCGCAATATCAGTACACGATATCTGTACAGAGTTTATCATTCAGTGCAAATAACAATCATCATATTAAAGCCCTTAGCGTGTGTTTGATAAGTACAAAATAAAATAAACACACATTGCTGTTATCTGTTCAAAATTTTAATTGTCCTTGAAGACCAATTATTTCGGGATCGCATGTTGTTTGTGGTTCATTTGGAGTATCCAGCCCTCAATAAAAATTAAGAAACCCGATAAAAGAGTGATTTGTCTACTTTTTAAGTATTCTTGTGGGAATTAAGTTATTACATTCACGTGTAGGTGTACTTCCATAACACATAGGTTAGGTAAAAATTTACGGCATCCATAGTCATTTGTATTGGTGTAATGATTTGGGGTGTGATAATATCTGGATTAAAATGGCTTTTTTTATTATTAAGTCTTGTCACAGCAAGGACACGATTTGATGATAGACATAAAAAAATTTAAGATTATAACACAGAAAATTGAGAAACATTGTATGTATAGAGCTGTGCTCTTCCTCTTGGAAAGGAAGGGAATTTTAATGACTAAATCCGACCGGTGTTAAATTTATGATTTTTCTTTTGTTTTCTCAAACTCAAACAATTTATATTGGAATTGAAGGTTTTGAGAATTCTCTTAGTCTAGGGATGAAACTTTGATAGCAAAATTTCTCGGAATAAAAAGAGGGTTTGTTAAAATGAAATCCAAAGCCAACTCTATGTAGGGTTGCAGGGTTATCCAACAAGAGATGCTGCCTTAAGTTTCTCACAATTTTTTAAGTTTCAACATTCAAATGTCATTGACAATTAAAAACTACAGGATGTTCCTGATTATGAGTTAATATGTAATCATAATATGTTAGTTTAATGAAAGTTCACTTTTCAGTAGGTATATACTCATGTATTATGGCAAAGAGAAAGAAAGAAGAAATGCATTATTTTTAAATATGTAGTTGTTATATAAGGATTTACATATGATCATTGGTCAAATACAATAAAAGATTTTTTTAAAAAAAGTTTTGCGTTCGAACATCGCCTCAGCGCGATAGGTAAAGAGTTCCACAGCAATACAAAAATATTGGCAATACCAATGTTTTTGCAATTATAAGTTTCGTAGTAGTTGGTTTAAATGCTTTTGCAGCCCAAAGAACTCGTCTTAAGTAAGAGTACGGTTAAAAGTGAGTTTGAGATTTTAAGCAGTGTTAACATATTCAATACCTGAGTTCCCTAGTTTAAGCTTGACAAAGAAGCTAAATCAAATAACGACTGGGTCGCACGAACTTGCTCCTATGTAATAGACTAGGAATTTTAAAAACGAATGAATTTTTTAAATTCTTTTAGTAGTAAGAGATAAAAACAGAATGCTATGCAAATATGAATTTATGCTGGAACAAAAATTATAAGTCGTTGTAGTGGTTCCTTAAAAAAAATAAGCTTTTATGTACAAAATTTTTAAAACATTTTTAAGAAAAAATTTTAGTACGCCAACCTTAAGTTTTTATTATTGTACGAATAAAAGTCTAATTTCCAAAAAAAAAAAATACTAAGCCATTCTTGAGATATCGAATGACTTTTTTTTTCTAAAAATTGAAAAAATATTTTTTCCTAAGTTTTTAAATGCAATGTTTTTTAAACTTTTTAGGAGCTTTTTTATAAAAAAAATTCATTAAAATCCGTTATGTCGATAATGAGAAATTCAAACTTCGAAAAAATCGTTCTATGATAGGTACAGTCCAGTAATATCTAGATTTAAATTTTTTTTTATTTAATTATAGATCGTACAGATTAATTCAAAGAAAAAAATTTTTTGCAAAATTCTCGGAACCGTTTTCGAGAAAAATACGATTTTCGAAAACCATTTTTTAAAATTTGTATGGGAGGTACCGTTAGTTTTAGATAAAACAAACCTTTTTTTCTCAAATCTTGTATATTATGTTAAGAAACTTTTATTTGCCAAGTTTTAAAAAAATCGAGCATGGGGTTTTCGAAATATTGAGTTTTGAAAAAAAATTTGAAGTTTTTTTTTTAAATCCAAAAAATTTTGTTTTGAAAATTTGAGTACACAATTCTATTCAGGTTTTTGAGGAGCCTTAGCAAAAAAAAAAAAAACAATAATCAAAACCGGCTGTACCGTTTTTGAGAAAATCAAAAATAAAAGAAATGGTTCCATGGGGGGTACCCTCAATAACCATTTTTCTGAAAATTTTTTTCAACAAATACCTAGCTTTAATTAAATGAAATTTTTTTTTGTTTTTATTTTTAAAATCTGTTGAACAGTTTTTGAGAAAAAAAAAATGTTTATAAAATTTCGAAAAAAAATCGTATGGCAGGTACCGTTATTTTTGGTCTTAAAAAATCAAATCAAAAAACATCCGTGGGGAAAAAATTAAAACCCATATCTACCAAGTTTGAAGAAATTCGGCCGAGCCGTTTAGCTGCAATCGAACGGACAGACAGAGAGACAGACATACAGACAGAATTGCGAGACCCACGTTTTTGGTCTTCGCTCTTCGCTATCATCGTAATGTCAACTTTGATCAAAATCTCGAGTTCGATTTTTTTTACGAATGCATAACTTGCCTTATAGTACCTATAAGTCGCAAGTAAAAAAAGTTACGATAAATAACGATAGTTTTAGATTTACCAGGATGATTCAAATTGGCCCAATCAAGAATCTTTTAAAGAAATTATGGTCTGTATAAATAGCTGTGCATCATCGGCATACATGTGAAAAGAGCAATTTTTTATGACTTCGACGAGTTCGTTTATGTATAATGAAAACAGAATAGGTCCGAGCATGGATCTTTGCGTGACTCCAAAAGACGTTGATAGAAATTTTGATTTAACAGTCCCTATATAACTACGGACTGCTGTAGTTAAGGTAGGACTGAAACAGATTTCCCGAAAGTTTAGAAAACTTGAAATTACATATAAGTTTTTCACATAGCTTCGAGTGATTGACAGTATAAAGAGCCTTAGAGAAGTCAAGGAGTGTTAAACATGTAAGTTCTTTTCGGTCCAAGTCTTTCCTTATTTCATCAATAACGTACTTATAACTACGTTTGGGCCGAAACTCTGATTTTAGCAAACTCAAAAGCTAATTGTCAGTTATGTGTTTTTTGATCTGCCTTAAAATAGCCTTTTCAAAAACTTTTGAGAGAAATGGAAGAATTGAAATGGGTCTATAATCTGACACGCCACAGTTTTGTTTCTTAGGGATGGGAATGATCTTAGCTTTCTTTAATTCCAAAGGGAAGCAAGATATGGTCAACACGGAATTAAAAATATGAGTAATATAAGGTAATATTAAAGGCAAACATAGTTTCACAAATTTAGGGTGCAATCCATTTAGCCCAGTGGCATTAGATTTCACCGACAGCAGTGCCTAGACGAAATCAGTTTCAGTAAAACTTTGAAAGAACAAACTTCCATTTTGCCGATAACTGTGGGCGTAAAATCATTTGAACCCTTCAGTCAATGGATTGAGTTCTCTTGTATAAAAACTTGTTTTAGCTTTTTCTTATTTCATGGGTTACTTTGTTACGGAGTGCTTTATACTGCTGGTGATGTTCTACAAGTTTAAAACGTTTCCAACGGTAGTACGCGGTGTCTCTCTTCTCTATCCACATTAATTACCAAGATTGACAAGAATCAGCTCATCATAACTCACTTGCGGACAAAGTCAACATTCCGCTCCGAAGGGCATTCCGTTATGAATTTATCAATTTTTCTTAGGAATCAAATCGTAACTGCATTATACTGGACAATATGAAAGCATGAGACAAAGCTAGGCATTCCTCACAAAGGCTCACTGTCCTAGCTGTGGGGATCAGCGGGAAAAGTAAATTGCCCTCCATTTCTTCTGTAAATGGCCTTCTCTGACCAAAATTAGAGCACAATCATTAGGTGGTATCATAATCCCTGCGCGACTTGTGATTTTTTTAAGCGTCGTCTGCAATCAAATCTGTTTTAAATTTTCATCGCTGAGCAACGAAGTAAGTCAATGGAGAAAATAAGCGCAGAAAGTTTGAAATTTTGTAAGTCTTTTGCCATTTAGGCCAAAATTTAACGAGTTTGAAAAACTTCAGAAAAAACGCGACTTTCAGAATGTTATTTTTGCAAAACCAGCCTCTTTTCTGCACTAATTGGTTTCGTTTGTTTTGTTTATCTCGGCCTAACTTTTTCCAACAGCAAATCAAAAGATTCTATTGACATACGACTGTATTGCAAAATCGGTCTGGATATTTGCGAAGATTCAAAATAATTTTCCCTTTCACGATTTATGGGGTGTCTTCGTTTTCTCGATCTTATAATAGCTCTATAAATATGAACGTGACTGTCAACTAAAAGGCTACGACGAACTGCACTTGACAATTACATTTTCACAACTTATCGCTCAGTAAATGGACACTCATCGCTCAGACTCGTCGCTCTATCTCTCTTCGTTCCGTCGCTCAGTCGCTCGTCGCCTAATGCGTGGCCGAAGCCTTAAAAATAGAAAGTAATTTTTTTTGACGATACTGACAATCCTTCGGAAATAAAAATCAAAGACTTCATCAACATGACGAGATATCTCTAGGACAAACTTTGATTACTACTATCCCGTATTCTCCATTTGGCTCCTTAGATCCCGAGGTAGTGGACTGACGAGTTTTACGGGGCGGGAGCCGGATGATCACTCCATCGGATTGGGTACTGTTTCAGCATCAGTCAACAAGCGGTCTAGCTTGGCACAGTGTAGTTGGTCTCGGATGAGTGTGGTGCTCCGGCTGAGTAAGTGGTCCAGTCTTCAGATGATGCCAGAGTAATCATACCATAAGAGACATTAAATCCTACTGGATCCTTTCATATTTTTGCAATTAATCCAAACTGGATCATACGAGTTATGGTATCAAAATGTTGCACTTCAACGATAATTAGGCCACAGGGCTAAACTGCCAGTGATCACCATTTCTATCTACTGTATTGACCAGTTTTTATATATTCTTGCCCAGTCCAATCGTTTTTTCATCATAAGAGCAGGCAGGATAGATAGGCAGGTGATTCTCTAATTTTGTGGAAACTGAAAGCTCTGTTAAGTGAAACAAAATCTCAAACCGGGCGGTTGAATACATATTGAAGACCAAAACTCTATGTGTTTACTCTTATGGCAAGCCATCAAATCGGCATACAAATCGTCCACCTACACTACTCCGACACATTTATGTAGGTATAATGCAGATATATATATAGAAATTAATTCTTAAAATTTAAATGAACAAAGAAGCAAATATTCCATAAAGAGATATTATGTACGCAGATATTTGCAAAATAAAATATCGGTAGTCTGACTTTCGTTTTAATAATCACCCCTATTACAGAATTCGGCGAATGAGCTAAAGTGACAGTTTCAATTAATTTCTAAACTTTTGCTATTACTGAATCCGACGAAACAAAGTTGAACGAATGTCGGTAACATGGGGTGGCCGTGGCGCGATGGATGTGTGCTCGCCTGTGAACCTCATGATCACAGGTTCGATCCCTGCCGTCGTCGTCTATGTCGTTTTAATTCCATTAAAAACCTTCTAAAATTGTCATCAATGGGTTGCTCTGGTTTACTCATTGCATGTTGTTCAGGCATAACACTAACAACATGTAATTGAGTTAAACTAGTATGCCCAACAAGGATGAACACGAATAAAATAATGTGAATTATAAGCGACATAAAAATAAGACACGGCATTCTCCGCTTTAGTTCAGCCGCCATCCCTGGAGATAAAATATCTGAGACAACAACCTTCAGTCTCAGAACATCGCGCCACACATCTTTCCTATCCTTCTTTCTCTTCCTTAACTTCACGCCCGCGCTGTGTTCAAACATTTAAAGAGTAATCATAATCACTTGAGCGCGTGTAGATTATAAAAAAAAAAAAAAAAAAAAAAAAAACATGCCCTGCACCACCGACATTCTGTTCAACTTATCTGGTATTACTAAATCTGCAATCCATTCGCGCTCCATACAATGTCTATCAATTTACATTCGCGCCAACTTCGAGACGAATTTGAAGTGAATTTTTAATTAAACAAAAAAACACAAAAATAAACAATGGAAAACACAAAAAATGTAAGCCAAAAGCTTATCGTAATGAATGTTTAATTGTTTGCTTAACAAACGGACAACAATTTAGAGAAATGGTGAAAATGATGAAGACGCAACCGGACATAGCCATAAATCTAACAAAAAAGAAAGAAAGCACACGGTTGGTATTGAACGGTCCTCCATCCTAGTATCAACGACGCACGCACAATGATGCTTGATTTCGCTAATGGATGGGAAGCGGTGCGATTTTCAAAGCCTAGGCCATCGTCGGTCGGCTGGATGCTATCTTGTTCAATGTCCATTTTTAAAAATGTTGGGAAATCGATTTTTAAAGTTCAAATTGAAGGTTTTTGTTTACATTATATAAGAAAATATTTGATTGGTATTATTTTTTTTCTGAAAGCCTTGACAATTTTGTTTATAAATCAAGTTACAGAAATTGTTTTTCTTTTATTTTGAATTAGTTATAAATTAAAATCAACGAGGAAGTCATTTTGGATATTGAACAAAGTTATATGGAGTAACAACAATTTGGTAAATTTTTTGGATATTGGACAAAAAAATCAATATTGAACAACATAACAAAAAAAAAAAAAAACAAAAAAAGGAGAAAACATAAAGTTGATTATGTTATATAGAACAAAAAATAGTTTTATTTATAATTTATTTCTAAAGCTGACTTAATAAAGAGCTTTCAAAGAAACAAGAAAAACACATAATAGGCGTGTTTTGTTGACCTTCTTAATTTTAGCATTAAGAAATGCTTCACAATAAGGTACATTTTCAAAAATAATGAGTTAACTTCACATTTGAACTTCAGTTACTCTATGACTGAAAGTGGAACGTTGTTCACATTAAGGAGATCAACGAAACACGCCTAATATTGTAATGTTTTCTTTTAGAGCGAATGAAATTAAAGTGGGCTTAAGTAAAAAGACTTATTTGTTTCTCAATTCAAATATTTATTTAACAAAAAAGTTACAAAAAATATATCTTTCTTTTAGCAACGAAAAATAAAACAAAAATTATTTTTCTATAGTTTATGTTCTTATTTTATACTTTTTAAGTATACATACTACAATTAAATAACAAAAGTTAATACATTTAATTAAAAAAGATAACAATAATACATAACAGCCTTTATTAATTCACTTTTGTCAAAGCGTCACAGCACTAGAATAATAGCATTTTATTACGCACATTTTATAATAATAAAAATATAAATTTGCTTCAAGCAAAAACTTAAAAAAATAATAGTTATAACAATTTAATGATTTCTTATAACATTTTCATAAAAACGTCGGTCTTGTATGTTTGGCATGAATGGTAACATGACTTGAATATCTTTTTTCTTTTCTTTTGTTAGTTTTATGCTGAAGTTACTTTGTTCGACCTTTGGAAGTTTGTCAACTTTTGCAGATCTTGTAATTTTCGACTTTTTGGATATTGTACAAGATAGAAATTATGCATTTTTTTAATATACTAACAATTGTTCAATATAATATAAAAAGATGAAAAGCAGTTTATTGAACAAAAATGAATTGAAAAATCGTTAAAAAGTGTCTTATTGAACAAAACAGTTCTCTGTTAATTGAAAACTAAGAGAGATAGAACAAAATGGTTTGCGCACAATGAAAGAGCGTCCCAAAATTATGAGGACTGCATACCTAACACAATTTCGTAAAAAATGGCCTTTTGAACAAGATAGCATCCAGCCGACGCGTTGTCTAAATGTCTGTAACTGACAGTGTCGATAGGAAAGTTTATAAATGATAAGATAATTTTAGGAATCGACAATGTAGTTCATCGGGCGAATTTCATAATTAAGTTTTACAGCAGATGCGAAAGGTCAACCGATCGAGTTAACTCACCGGGAGTGAAATTCAGCGAATTCTGTAATTGACCTGAATATCTATTTCTACCTTTTGTCTAGATATTTACTCGTATCTTAAGAAATATTAAATTTAATAGAAAGGGTCTTTCAATTTAGTGACTACGTCGTTTTTTTTAGTTACTTTTAAACGAAATACAATTTCATAATTTAAAATTGATTATAAGGTCTTTAGCATGGAATATGATGACGGCTTCTGGCCGCAGGGCAAAGGCGAGCTCTTTTAAGCACATTTTGCATAGCAATTTCGCAGAATTCTGTTGCAATTTTAGGAATTTCGTGTCTATTGTCCTTGAACATCGAAGTTGTAGTTGGATTGTTGATGTACACGTTTTCCACCAAGTATCCCCATAAAAAGGAATCGGCAGGTATCAAATCAAATAATCGGTCCCCAAGTCGATATCACCACTTTTTGACAATATGAAATCAATAAATTCACGTCATTTTCTTCGCTTATTGACAAATGAACAATTATTTAAATAAAATGTTTTAAAAATTTCAACACGATGCTGCTACGCTAGATGGCCCATGAAAAATTGTTATCGACTATTCTCTACGTTTGCCAAATGCCTACTAACAAATTTCATTTCCACAAAAATGCCAACCAAATAAAATAGACTTGGAACATAAAATGCATCATTTATTTATATTCAACTGACTTCCTGAAATGTTTGAATATCTAAATTAAAAATTCATCGAAAGCAAACCTACAAAGCTTTACGTTTTAAACTGGAAAACAAAAAGGTAAGAAATCTCTACTTAAAACATAAATATCTTATGAACGTTAGGACTTAGGATTAGGAGGCCAAGCAAAACTAGGAAACTACTTGACCATTTCTAGTAGTTGAAATGATCCTTTTAATATTAAGGAATTTCAAGTTTCCTTAAATATTAACCCACTAGAATATTATATATCGAAGGAAACCAATAATATCCTTGTATCTTATGGATACAGGGTGGGCGAAATAAGATCAACCAATGTTAAACAGAAACACGTACATATTACTGTTGTAATTATCATTTGTCTTACCTCATTTTGCTTAAATATTAAATACATTTAATGGAACTATGTTTGATATATGACATCAGACAAATTGTTCAATATTGACATTGGCTTCTTTCAACGCGTTTTCCATTACGTCACAAAATTTTCGTGGTTACACGCTCCGTATTTCGTGTCGAATATTCTGCTTCAGCAGTCTTATAATCTGTGGTATATTAACATAGGCTTTGTTTTATAAATATTCCCATAAAAAAGTCAGTTAAATCAGACAAATGAGGTGGCCAAAGGGTATCCGAATTCTTAGAAATGAAATGTTAACCAAAAATTTCACGCAGCATCATTCTCATTCTCGAGGAAATATGGGCCGATAACTGTTTTGGCCAAAACACAACATAAAACAGTGCATTTGGATTGATGTTAATGATGCTCGTGTGTTGTTCAAAGGTTTTCGGAGCCCCGAAATTTACACTTTTAGGCTGATAAAACTCCTTATCATGAAGACTGTAGGAGCTTACTGGCGATATTTTTGATTGTGTCAACAATTAATTGAACGCGTTGTGGTGTACTGTATGTAATGTATCCTTTATACATGTCCAAAAGTTCAATTATAACCTGGAAATAAAAAAAAACAATTATCTACATTGGAAAATAAAATAGTTATTGGTATTTAAAATTTGCAGGTCTTATTTGGCTCACCCTGTACATACGAAGAAAGATGAGTTTTAACAGCTCTAGTACGAGTATCAACTTACTTAGAATTTCATTTTAAGACTTCTTGTACATATGGCTACAAATGCTCTTCACTTTACCTTAACCTAAGTTTATGAAGTTCGATATCAAATTATTTAAGCAGGGTTATATCGAAACAACTTCAAACTATGAGTGGAAATTTTGTTAATAACTATTATTACTGACTAAAATTTGGAGGGTTATTTGGTCAAGTTTGCAATAACTTTTAGGTTGTGAGTAATAAAAGAAAACTTGCCAATCAAACCGCTAAAAATATTAGTGATTAATAGTAATAACAAAAGTTTCCCTAGTAATTTTGAATTGTTTCAATATTAGTCTACTTAAGAAATTTGATATTAAACCTCGTAAACTTAGAACTTTTTCGGATATGGTTTTATAAATGAAAGTAGAGCAGCTGGAACTTGTATAAAGATTGCAATGTAATATTATATTGAAGTTTACGTCAGTAAGTTTTCAAAAGGTTTAGCAGACTTTAACCAAAAGCTTTTAAAGAAGATGTAAAGGTTCAAGCTTCTAAGAACTGTGAATAAAACTTAAAAAAACTGATGCATTTAATCTTCATTAAAGTTAAGAATGCAGGTGTCACTATTGTTGGGCATGTTGTCAATTTTCATCAAGGCTTCGGTTAGTGAATCTATTTTTGGACGCTTTACCACAGCTGTTTTGACAAATTTTCCTTTTTTTACAATTTCGCTGGAAACAATAACCGATCATAAGCAAATAAAATGAAGTCGAGATAAACACTTGGAAAAAAATGTCGACGAGCTCTGACAAACATTCGAAGTTAAATTTAAGCTAAACTGGAACATGTTTGGTTTGCTTTAAACATCCCATTTACACTATACATAATCAGTGTTTGGTTTATACTCTATAGACACATACAGTCATGTTCTTTAATATTGAAATCATTCAATAGTTAGATATAAAATAAAATTCTGTGCTAATGTTTGATCTATGTTTGTTTGTATTCAATTACGATCATGGATACAATATTCCTGTTAAAAAGCTATCGTATTCGTACCGATATATATATTTTTAATTAGTTCTGTTTGTAAATATTCAAAGTGTTCAAACTTTGCATTCTCATATAATTTAAATAAAATGCACGACTAAATAGCACGAACTTGCTCTTATGTAAAAGTACTTTGGAATTTAAAATCTTTCTTCTTCCTTGTTTCGGCGCTGTTATAATCTCGATGTCGAGGGGATCATAACTCTCCCACGTATCTGCTTCACACTAGTGATCCGCCTGTGGGGTTCGCCGGGTTGACCTCAGAAATCGGCGGCAAGCCTCCCGGTTTTGTATTGTTCCATTTCTGAGGCCAACTGAATGCTGGTGTTTTTGCATTTGTTTGTACCAGGAGTGTTTAGGCCTACCTTTCTTTTTATTCCGAATTGGAACGTTGTATGATATTGCTCTTTTGACGGGGTTCTCAGGATCTCTCCTTTGAACATGGCAATACCAACTGAGTCGGTCGTGTTCAATTTTTTGGGAAATGGTATTCTTAACATGAAGGCTTCCTCGGATCTTCGTACTTCTAATTCGATCAAGCTTTGTAACTCCTGCTGTCATACGAAGCATCTTCATCTCAGCTGCCGTTAGCTTACTCTCATACTTTTTGTACATTGTCCAACATTGTGAACCGTATGTGAGTGCTGGACGCACAACTGAAGTGTAGAGCTTTCCTTTCAGCTTAGGGGGCATTTTTCGGTCACAGAAGATAGCAGAATTTTCCCGCCACTTCATCCACCCTACGCTTACGCGATGATTGATATCGTCATCACAAGTAGCTTCGTTATTTATCATAGACCCCAGATATTTAAACTTTTCACACTTGGGAAGCACTACTCTATTCAAATAAATGTCTGGAATAGGCCTGTGTGGATCAGAAAATGGGCAGCATAGGTATTCTGTCTTTTTCGCGCTTATGCGGTACCCACTTCCTTCTAGAACATCCACCCATACGTCAAGTGCTCGTTGTAGGGATATCGGGTCTTCACTTATGATGGCTCCATCGTCAGCAAAGAATAACTGATGCACTTTTGGATCCGTCACTTTGCCTTCAAGCAGGTAATCAAGAACTGTAATAAAGAGCAGGGGACTCAAGACACTTCCCTGGTGTACACCTACTGTGATTTCGAATTCTTCGGTGACTCCAGCTGCGCATCTTACTTTAGTAACTGCTCCATCATACATGTCCATAATTATCCGCACATAGGTTTCTGGAACTCCTCGTTGCCTGAGGGCCACCCATATTAGATCTCGTGGTTGCCGATCGAATGCTTTTTCAAAATCAACCAATACGACATGCAAATCCTCCAAAGAATCCCGATGTTTTTCCATAATTATTCTTATACTCTGGATTGCATCCGTGGTTGACTTACCCCCGACAAACCCGCACTGGTCATCAGATAGCCTAATTATTTTTCGCAGTCGGCTACCCAAGACTCGCTCAACGATCTTCATGGTGTGTGACATCAGCTTAATCGAACGGTAATTATCACAGCTTCGAGTATCACCCTTTCCTTTATAAATTGGAAGAAGGTAACTTTCCCTCCATTGATTAGGCATGCGATCACCTCGTATAAGTTTGGAGACAAGAATCATGAGCCATCTAAACCCGATGTCTCCCATCTTTTTCCAAAACTCTGAGGGTATTTCGTCTGGGCCAACAGCTTTTCCCTTTTTGGAGTATTTTACCGCCTCACTAACTTCTTCGACTGTGACGTCGGATACTTCGCTTAAGTTAGGTGAAGCTATTGGAAAGTATAGCCTTGGAAATTGTTCGTTTAGAAGTCCGTCACAATACTGTCGCCACCTGTGAAGAATTTCGTTGTCTTCCACAAGTAGTTGGCCTTGAGCATTGTTAATGAACCTTGGCGAACAAATCTCCTGGGCATTTCTTCTTCTTTGAGCGGCTATTTTGAAGATAGTTGCGCCCTTATTCGTGTTTTGCCATAGCTCTTGAATAGCACCAGCTGTCGGGGTAGAAATTTCATCCAGCTCCCGATACAGGTTTTCTGTATTCTTTGCTTGAATTTGGGCGCACTTCTTCTTCGCTTCTTTCTTGCAGTTTCTATATTCCACTTCGAGGCGTGACTTTTGCTCTGTATCATTAGAGGGGCACTTCGACCAAGCCTTGAAAGCCATTTTCTTTTTACTTATAACTGATTTAGCTTCAACATTCCACCACCATGTTTCTTTGCCTTGTTGGTTGTGTCCTTTTGAAACCCCTAACAGTGTTTTGGCTTTTTCTTTGCAAGTTCTCTGTAGGAGATCCCACATACTTTGTGCTGTACTCTCTTCATTTCGAACTATATCGGTGTTGTTATACAGAACGTTTTGCATATTCGAAATGAAAGCTTCGCCTTTTTCCTTATCCAGATTATACCATTTGATCTTCCCAAAAGTTTTTGTATGTTTGTTGTCGTTCACTGTCTCCATAAAAAATTCTGTCAGTAGGAGACGGTGTTGGTGGGCGATCGCTTCTCCTTTGGAATTTAAAATATATTTTATAAATATAAAACATGGATTTAATGAGATAAAAATAATGCTCAAATGTATGGAATTGCCGTCTGATTAATCCTTTTAATATTAGAATAATTTTTTATATTACAAATTTCCTTAAAATTTTTCAAAACAAAATTTGGAATGCCAAATTTTAAGTATTTAGTAGTATAGATTTTAGAAATAAATTCAAAAAATATTCGTTCACACGTTTTAAAGATATTGGTTTTTCAAAAAAAAACTTGGAACTTTCAAAAATCCCAAAAAAAAAATTTTTCAAATATTTTTATATACGATATTATTTTAAACTTAAGGGGGCTCCTGCTGAAAATTTTTGGTTAAAATCGTTAGAGCAGTTGATGAGAAAGTCAAAAAATCAAAAAAACGGTTCTATGACAGGTACCGTTATTAACATTTTGCCCCAAAATTTTGTTTCACCAAAATGTAGTCCATGTCCAAAATAACACACCCAATTTTTTTTTATGAAAATCGTTAGAGCCGTTTTCGAGATAAAATAGATTATGCATTACGGGTGTATGGGGGATACCGTAAGTTTTGTAGCTCAACAAAAAATTTCAATTTCTCCTCTAGGGAATCACCGAAGACCCTTAATTACCGAGTTCGAAGAAAATAGCTCCAGTGGCTTAGGCTCTAGATCCAAGCCACTGGACCTATTTTCTTCAAACTCGGTAGTTATGGGTCTTCGGTGATTCCCTAGAGGGGAAATTGAAATTTTTTTTTAGCTCTAAAACTAACGGTACCCCCCATACACCCGTAATGCAAAATCTTATTTATCTCGAAAACGGCTCTAACGATTTTGATAAAAAAAAATTAGGTCTGATATTATAGACATGGGCTACATTTTGGTCAAAAAAAATTTTGGGGCAAAATGTTATTAACGGTACCTGTCATAGAACCGTTTTTTTTATTTTCGACTTTCTCATTAACGGCTCTAACGATTTTAACTAAAAATAATTTAAAATAATATGGTATATAAAAATATTCGAAAAATTATTTGTTGGGTTTTTTTGAAAATTTTTTTTTTTTTTGAAAAATCAATATCTTCAAAACCTATGAACGATAATTTTTTGAAATTATTTCCAAAAATCAATATTATTAAATACTTAAAATTCGCATCCCACATTTTCTTCTTGAAAAATTTGGAAAATTAAGTAATCGGATAGTTTTTATTTCAAATTTGGCTTAGAGAGAAGTAATGAGCAGTCTTTTCTATAATTGTGTATACTCGTAAAATTATTAGTAATTTTTTTTTAATAAAGATAGATACATACATACTAGAGTGTTAGTTTTAGGCATTCAATAGATTTTTAAAAAGTAAGAAATATGCCTTTGGCTTAGAAAGAACATCAGTGAGCTTCTTTTCCAGGCGTACATCATTGGTGAATATTAAGATGTCATCTACGTAAATGGCTACGATGAACAAACAGGAACCTTTGATTAGGAAATACACGCATTGATCTGTCGATGAACGCTTAAGCCCAAAATCCAAAAGAACTTGGTTCAGAGTACAGTTCCAAACACGACTCGATTGTTTGAGCCCGTAAATTGATTTGATCAGCTTGCAACAACGATCCGTTCCATCAGAAAATCCCTCAGGCTGTGACATAAAAATCTCTTCTTCGAGCTTGCCATGGAGAAACGCTGTCACAACGTCCAATTGACGAACGTTCAAGTCAAATTTAGCTGCAATTGCAATTAAATATCGAATAGTTGTAAACCGAACTACCGGCGAGAACGTTTCGTGGTAGTCCACACCTTCGACTTGAGTAAAGCCTTTGGCCACCAACCTCGCTTTGTATCTAACGACTTCTCCTTGGGTGTCACGCTTTGCTTTAAACACCCACTTACATTTGATGGGCGATTTTCCAGGGGGTAACTCCACCAGCTTCCAGGTTTTATTTTGTTGAAGCGATTCAAATTCATCTCTCATCGCACACTTCCACGAATCGGCGTTCTCACTCGCAATGGCTTGCTTGAATGTTGATGGATCACTCGCAAAGAAGGCAAAAGCAAAATTGGCGTAATCTGGTTTTGGTTTCCCTTTATTTCGAGAAGATTTCTGGCGAGGTTCGACATCTTCGAGCATCTCCTCTTCATCACCAACATCGCTTGGTTGCCACATACTGCCGTTGCTATCATCAGTTTCCAATACACTCCGATTTATAGGTGAACTGGTTATTTGCGGATCACTTATTGATTGAGGTTCCTCACGAGACATATCCTCCTCTGATTCGCAAATCTCTTCCTTTTCATCTTCGGAATAATCCAACAAAAGACGATTAGTTTTATCAGATATCAAATCAATTACCTGATTCATGCCACTTGACTCAAGGAATGTTACGTCTCTGCTTATAATAACTGAGTTAGACTGGGTGTTGTAGAGCCTGTATGCTTTTGCATCGGGAGCATATCCAATGAATATACATTCTATGGATTTGATGTCTAATTTTTCCCGCTTCACAGCTGGAACGTGCGCAAAAGCTCGACATCCAAAAACTTTAAGCATCGACAAATTTGGTTTCTTATTTGTCCAAATTTCTTCAGGTGACTTCTCTCTAGTTCCTTTACATGGAATTCGATTGATGATATAAGCTGCCGTCATTGCAGCTTCAGCCCAAAATGACTTTGGGAGGCCAGAATCGATCAACATGCAGCGCACTTTGTCTAAAATTGTGCGATTCATGCGCTCTGATAAGCCATTTTGTTGTGGGCTATAAACAGCTGATTTTTGATGTAAAATTCCATTTTTCTCAAAAAATTCCCGGAATTTGCTGTTGCAGAACTCGGTGCCATTATCGCTCCTAAAGCACTTTAATTTTTGGCCAGTTTGCTTTTCAGCCATAGCTTTATATTTAACAAAGCAGTCAAACACCTCGCTTTTGTTTTTAATCACGTATATGACCACTTTCCTCGAAAAGTCATCGATGAACGACACAAAATGACGAAAACCACTCATTGATTCTACCGACGACGCTTGACAAACGTCACTATGTATCAATTCCAGTAACTTCGTTGCGCGGTTGCCTTCGTCACTAAAAGGGGAACGACTTTGTTTCCCTCTGACACATGTATCGCACACACTGTTTCTAGGAATCGAAATATTTTTTAATTCGCTCTTCAGAAACATCATGTAATCAAAACTAGCATGTCCAAAGCGACGATGCCATAAAATCATGTTTTCTTTAGGTTTTGCTGTGATAGTTGGCTTTTTCTGCACCTCAGAAACAAAAGATTTTACGTCATGTGCAACATCTAATTTAAATAAATCGTTTACTAGACTTGCTGTCGCAATTATATTCCAGTTTGAGTCGAATATTTTACACCCATCATTCGTAAATAAAATTGATTTATTGTTTTTTACCATTTGGCTTACCGATAACAAATTTGCGCAAATATTGGGTACATAGTGAACTTCGTTAATTGTTATCTCTTTCTGGTTCCCATTGTTTGCCACACGTTGCTTTACGCTGCCGACACAATCAATTGAAATTTTATCGTTGTTTGCAACAACAACTTCTTTTTGCGCGGGTTTACGTATGTTTTCAATATTCGACTTGTGTTTTGTCATATGTACGGTACAACCACTATCAATGTACCAATCTGATGGCAGTTCACTGGACTGAACTAGCAAGGATGAGAATAGCATGGTTTCACTTTTGTCATTTTTGTGTGGTTGCCTTTTTTTGCTTTTTGCTTTAGGACAGTTCTTTACAAAATGCTGTTTGGAACCACATCCAAAGCAATGTTTTAGATTTTTGCTTTGGAATTTTTTAGTTTTTACGACCAAAGCTGTATCGCTTGAATCACATTTTTCGCTTTCAAAGACTAAGCCCTGCATCAACAAATTTTTGACATAGTCAAATGTGATTTTATTTGAAGAGTTTTCTACCGCAAGTATCATAGGTTTATACTCTACAGGTAAACCTACCAGCATCAATGAACCGGCTACTTCATCGTCAATACTAAAGCCTGCCGATTTCACTTTAGACCACAGTGAACTCATTTTATTCACATAATCCTCCATTGATGCACATTCTTTTTGCTTGAGTGATACCAATTGTTGCAACAATGCCACTTTGCGACCGGTGCCGGTGTCATCAAAAGCCGCCGCTATACTATCCCACGCTTCTTTGCATGAGCTTGCTCCTTCTATATAATTATAGTTACACGGCTCGAGCAATAACGTCAACTCACCTATTGCTCTAAGATCAGCTTTTTTTTGGTTTTCATTTGCTGAGGCGGGTAATGCATTTTGGCAACAGTCCCACAAACCCTTGATTATCATGTGAGCTCTTGCACCGACCTTCCATTCAGAGTAATTCTCCCTGCCTTTAAGGCGATTGAATGGTATTTGATTGGAGGTCATTTCTTCAGTTGAATTTTCCGTATATTCTTCGTCAATAATATTATCAGAATCTGAGCCGCAGGTATGTTTAAACGAGTCGCTTAGTTTAATTGCCTCAACTTTATCAACCATATGATAAACACACTTCAAGGCTGGTTACGAATTTTTTTAGCGGAAAGAAAATTTACAACTAAAGATACCTAATTCCATCAAAATATTAACCACGGCAAATAATTTAAACCGAATTTTACTTATTTCTGATAAAATAGGCTGCGGATGGCCCATAACCTGTTAGATAATTATCGATGGAATTTACCTATATCACCAGAGATAAAGTTAATAAAAAGCACGACTGATCCTTTTGATGGTACGAAGGAGAAGAAAGTATTTATTATGTAATGTCAAGTTTACAAGTCAGAGAATTAATTTAGGCATGTTCAATTACCTGTCCAATAAATAGATTATGCATTACGGGTGTATGGGGGATACCGTAAGTTTTGTAGCTCTACAAAAAATTTCAATTTCTCCTCTAGGGAATCACCGAAGACCCTTAATTACCGAGTTCGAAGAAAATAGCTCCAGTGGCTTAGGCTCTAGATCCAAGCCACTGGACCTATTTTCTTCAAACTCGGTAGTTATGGGTCTTCGGTGATTCCCTAGAGGGGAAATTGAAATTTTTTTTTAGCTCTAAAACTAACGGTACCCCCCATACACCCGTAATGCAAAATCTTATTTATCTCGAAAACGGCTCTAACGATTTTGATAAAAAAAAATTAGGTCTGATATTATAGACATGGGCTACATTTTGGTCAAAAAAAATTTTGGGGCAAAATGTTATTAACGGTACCTGTCATAGAACCGTTTTTTTTATTTTCGACTTTCTCATTAACGGCTCTAACGATTTTAACTAAAAATAATTTAAAATAATATGGTATATAAAAATATTCGAAAAATTATTTGTTGGGTTTTTTTGAAAATTTTTTTTTTTTTTGAAAAATCAATATCTTCAAAACCTATGAACGATAATTTTTTGAAATTATTTCCAAAAATCAATATTATTAAATACTTAAAATTCGCATCCCACATTTTCTTCTTGAAAAATTTGGAAAATTAAGTAATCGGATAGTTTTTATTTCAAATTTGGCTTAGAGAGAAGTAATGAGCAGTCTTTTCTATAATTGTGTATACTCGTAAAATTATTAGTAATTTTTTTTTAATAAAGATAGATACATACATACTAGAGTGTTAGTTTTAGGCATTCAATAGATTTTTAAAAAGTAAGAAATATGCCTTTGGCGACCTGTTAGAGCAAATTTCATGTTTGTTTACCTTAAGGTACTAGTACGGTCTAGAACGGCAAAAAAACGCACGATTTTTGGGAATTTTTTTCACTTAAACTTTATTAAGTAATAAAATAATTTTTTTTGAATAATAAATACATGCGTCAAGAGTAGAAACAAAAAAATTTGTTGTCTTAATTTTCGAATTTTGGCCGAATTATAGAGGGCACCAGCGTTGACTCATCAAAAATACATTGTCCCATTGCGGACAGTTAATTTCAGGATTGGCTGGACTGAAACAAAAAAAAAACAAAGTGGGTTATTTAAAGGAAGGTTTCTTACAAGACAATTTACCACAATTTATTGAAAAAGCGAAAAACAAAAAAAAAAACAATCTTTGAAAAAAAAAATCATTTTTTGGCAATTTTGTTGGCCATTTTTGGGTCGCCATTTTTCTTGTACATAACCATTTTTTTGTACATAACAAATTGTGATAAATTCTCTTAGAAAACATAAAAACAATCAAGTTGCAATAAGGTTTTTGAAAATCGGTTCAGTAGATCCGGAGATTAACTGTCCGCAATTAAACAATGTGTTTTTTGACGAGTCGACGTTTGTGCCCTCTATAATTCGGCCAAAATTCGAAAATTAAGACCAACAAATTTTTTTTTTTGTTCTTGATGCATTTATTCATTATTTAAAAAAAAATATGTTATTACCTAGTAAGCTTTCCGAGAAAATAATTCCCAAAAATCGTGCGTTTTTTTTTGGCATTCTAGACTGTACTAGTACCTTAAATTATAATAAGGAGACCAAAACAAATAACTATGTACATACATAAATATATTGCAATTATAACTGCCTATTTTTTTTTTTAATTAAGTCAATTCCAGCCAAGGTAAAACAGGATTATACGATTTTCTCGAAAGGTTAGTATTCATACTTTTCACAGTCCATTTCTTCTTACCCTAATATTCCCCTTTCTCAATGAGACACTTTATCTATTAAGTAACAAAAACCTAATAAATGTAAGAACCAACCTTTTTCCTAATTTATGTCGTCCCTCATTGTTTGAATTGAGTTTCAAAAAACGAAAAAAGATTAACATCAAGCTGTAAACGAAAAATAGGTACTTACCTTCAGTGGCGTAGATAGCTTTTCGCTATGGGGGGGGATAGATCTAGTTCGCTCATTTTTTTTAAGTTTTAATAATTAAAAAAAAAAAAACAAATAACAAATAACAAGAATTGAATTGAATTCATTATGTATGCCATAAAAAAATTCTATTTTTTAAAGATAATATATTATACGCATTAATTTGAATATGAACTAGAATAAATATTGATATACAGTGCCTTGCATAAGTATACTGCACCTGTAAAAATGCGTTTTGTAGAAAATTAAAATGGGAATGACACTTTACTATTTTTTTTATTGAATGGCATCACTAATCAAGTAAATTGAGAAGAAAAAAAGTTCCGTTAGTTTCTCTTCTGGTGTTTAAAAATTAAAAACAGATTTTTATATATTGCAAAAGTATAACCGCACAATGCAAACCTCTCTGAAGCTTCATTCAGTTATGTGCTTCGAAATGACAAGAAACAATGCCGCGTGGTAAACATTTAAGCGATACGGAAAAAGTCAAAATTCAAGCTTTTCGGTTAACTGGCCTAAGCTTAAGGGCTATTGGTAGGAAAATTTAAAGATCCGATCGTGTCGTCCGAAGTTTCTTACAAGATCCAGAATCTTATGAGACGAAAACAAGACCCGGGCATCTGCAGAAGCTGACACGTCGAGATAAGAGACGTTTAATAAATGCTGCATCCAATTCGGAGCATTCTGTGCCAGACGTTCGTCACGAATTGAGCTTAGGAATTTCGGTTTCAACGGTTTTTCGTGCCTTAAAAAGCAGTAAAGTGATTGTTCGGTGCAAAATAATGCCAGCTCCAAATTTGACAACAGTCTACAAAAAAAAAGTAAGAATTTGCCCAGCAAAACATGAAACGGAATTGGAAAACCATAAGTAACATTCCATTAATTTACACTTAACTCTTGTTTTTCCAAATGGCATAATTCAATGAATGTTTTTTTTAAAGATTATTTTCAGTGGCGAAAAAAAGTTTAATCTTGATGGGTCAGGTGGTTTTAACGGATATTGGCACGATCTGAGAAAGGAAAAAAGTTTTTTTTTTTTTTTCAAGAGGAACTTTGGCGGTGGCAGTTGTAAGGTTTGGGGGGCCTTCTGCGACCATTGTAAGTTTGCTGTTGCCTTCACCTCTGCAATTATGAACAGTTCAGCTTGCACCCAGGTGCTTCAGGATAATTTGGTACCCTACTTAAGACGATTTCGTCGAGTTCGGCATGTCTTCCAGCATGATAATGCCCCAATTCACGTTAGTCGTCAAAGTTTGGGATGGTACGAATCGAATAACATACATTTTATGGTGTTCCCGGCACGTTCTCCAGATTGTAACCCTATTGAAAATCTTTGGGGAATTTTGATCCGCAAAATGTATGCCCATAATAGGCAATGATACAGTGTTGCTGAGCTGCGAGAGGCGATTGTGGAAGAATGGAACTGTATAGACTATTCCATATTAAATAACCTTGTCAACAGTATGTCGAAAACAATTTTTAGATTGGTCGAAAATAGGGGCAGCAATATCCTTTACTAATTTAGCCGAAAAAATTTACTTAAAATAAAAAAAGAACTTTTTTTCTTCTCAATTTACTTGATTAGTGATGCCATTCAATAAAAAATAGTAGAGTGTCATTCCCATTTTAATTTTCTACAAAACGCATTTTTAGAGGTGCGATTATACTTATGCAAGGCACTTAAACACAAAATAAAATCCAGTTTTCTGTTCTTTTTAGATAAAACACTTATAACCTCGTCTGCTATTATAGGTATTTCGCGATGAATAGCTAGAGCAGCCAAACCATTCAAACGATCCTGCAAATAAGTAAACATCCAAAGCTTATCACACTGTTATTAAAATAGACATATTTTTAATAATCTTACTCCGTTGGTCATGCTTCTTTGTATTGTTTTTATTCTCTTTACTGACTGGAGAAAGTTCTTTCGGGAGTTGACGTTGAAACCGGCAGTGTAGCTAATATCTTTAATAAAATATTATATAGCTGGATGGAAGCTCTTTTTCTTGCACGTTTACCTTTTATCAATTGGTGAGAGACGTAAAAAAAATTTCAGAGTGGGTTTCTTTAACTTATTTGGTTCATGACTGGTTATGTTGAACAATTATCGATCCCAATGGGGGGGGATATATCCCCCTAATCCCCCCCTATCTACGCCACTGCTTACCTTACCTACCAACCCATGCGTAACAAAGTTCACTTTCAGTTGTTTTACGTTGAATTCATTGTGCTGTATCCTACTTGTATTACCTACAAATATTTGTTCTGGTTATGTACAACAATGTGATATCACTTAACTTCAATGGACCTAAAATGTTTTTATAACCTTGGATGAAATGATATTAAGTTTTTTTTTCGCATTTCAAGAATTAATTCGGCCACGTGACATACTCGTATTGTTACAGACCTACATCTTAATATTCATTAATGTTTACTGTACAGAACATTTAGTATGCGTATTGGGATTGTATCTATTAGGGCAGAGAATACTCTTTTGTACTTACCAAAATCGGCGAGTCGTAATCCTTGTTAAAAATATTCAAAGGTACTTCCGGTATACATTTTTTCAAATAAAAAATAAAATGGACTTCTGTGTCGCACAAACTGGTTCTTATGTTTTAGAGACATAGACGCAAAATTTTAAATAGTTTTCGTCTAAGCAATAAAACCGACTCTAGTTAAAACCGACTTCTTTTAATAACCCCTGTTTAAAATGTTCTTAATTTTGAAACTTTGAAGAACTTTTCTCACTAAAGAACTCTTCTAACTAAAGAACTTGTTTAACAAAAACACGCCTAATTTTTAATTAAACAGAAAGAAAATTTAAAAAAATGTAATTGTTTGTAAATTATTTTACTATATTTTAGAAAATATAATTTTGAAAAGTGGACACTTTCAAGCATTTCGTGCCTCCTTACGTCGCACAGTGCGTCGATTATATGGAGATAGTGGACAAAAATCTATTTTTCAGAAGTAAGGTAACTGTGCACTTAAATATTGGACTGTAAATGTAAATAGGTATTAACTTTCTGGTCAGTTAAGAAACCATTATTTAAAAATAGCGCAAAATCCGCCCACTGTCACTCCCACTTTAGCTATAAAGATGTATTTGTTTTGAACTTCTCGTACGAAAAATAATTTAAATCGAAATCCACCCACTGCCACGACCAAAATTGAATTATTCGTTTCAAAAAATATATTTATGATTTTTACGTCATACAAAAGTTCTATTATAGACTGAAACTAAAAAGGTCGTTTAACCATTCCAATATATACAAAAGTTCTAATATTTTAAAGGTTAGTACGGAAGTATTCATTTTCTCAAAGAACAACAACCATAGAAAATATATATAATAAATGTCTTTAATTGTTGAAAAAAATATTTATTCATAAAAAAAAGTAATAACAAAAAGAAAAACTGAAAAATCAACAATTACGAAGAAAGATCACTATCCGAATCTTCAAGAATTTGTAAAATGCTCTTACATTAATTTATGGGCCGATATCACTTTGGTCAGCTTTTGAAAGTCTTGAATCTGATTTTCTTAAAATCGAAATAAAAGGATCAGACTTTAAAAATAATGTTGTCAAGACGTCGTCATCGTTTGTGTGAGAGAGGCTTCTTCAGAGAGTTGACTTGTAGGTACGAGTATTTCAAAAGATGAAATTAAATCTGGACCGTGTGTCAGAAGCTTATGGACCCTTATACTCGTAGTACCAACTGTAGAGCTCAAGATATTTTTCTTTAATTTTATTTTATTTTTGTTCACTAGTCGACGCACGTCGATGCTAATGATGGAAATCAGTTGAAGTTGTAAGCTGAGATATTCATATTCGTTGTGGTTAGCCCAAAATTTAATAGCTACAACCACGAGGATCCGAAAACTGCCGGACACTTCTTCAAATTTCATCTAGTGCAAGGCTCTTATTAGTTTTAGAAAAAACGAAAAAGGAATAATTCCATAGAATCAGATATTGTGGTTGATGTGTGTGTGTATTCGATTATTGAGTATAGTTTACTATGATTTGTACAAGTGGACTCCCATTGTGCATCCTTGGTTCAGGGTCATGAGGGAGTTTGTGAAGCAGCTGCCGTTGCTGATGCATCTGCCTATGTACTCGAAACTTTAAGACCGATAGACTTTCCTCTAATAGGAAAACATAGTTTGTTTGTTTTTGGTTGTTAAGTGCTGCAAATAGGAAATAATCTATAGCCCTGAGTGGTTTTCTTATTTAATGCATTTAAGGCAGCGGCATTGAAACCAAAGCCGGCCCTCATACAGATTATAATCAATAATTATTGTTAGCCGATTTGAAATCGTTTTGGGTGACATCAAAGACGCATTCCAAAATAAATATGGGGAGTAAATTCTGGATAAAAACAAACGATTCCTTTTTATTAATTTGAATCTTTAGTGACAAATACATAATAATGCATAAATTATGAAGGCCTCCATCCTCCAAGTTTTGAATACTCTACGTTTTCTAAAAAGTTGAAAATCTTCAAAAATTGTAAAACCTCAGCAAATATTTTTATTATTTTTTTTTATTATAAAATTACAAATGTCAACTGAATAAAAGCATACTTTAAAACAATAAAGAAGCGTTTGCTAGTTTTAAAGTTAGACGATCTCTTTAACGTTAAAGTATATACTTTGCATCGCTTAAAATTGTTGGTTTTAAATATTTAAAAATTTTATTTATTTATTTAAAAAAAAAATGTTTCAAATATAAGACTTTTACAAGCTTTTAAAAATAGATTTTGGTACAAAAATAAACTCAATATTTTGATATAGGATTTTATTAATAATTTGGTTTTTGTTAAATATAAAAATTGTTTTTTTCTTGTCTTTTAATTTTTGGTATTCAATATTTTTAAATAATTTTAAAAGAACTTGCAGAAAGTTTAACCAATGTATATCGGTTAAGCCGATAACGTTCTTACTTGCGACTTATAGGTACTATAACGCAAGTTATGCATTCGCATATCTGTCTGTCTGTCCGTCTGTCTTTTCGACTACAGCTAAACGGTTCGGCCGATTTTCTTCAAACTTGGTAGATATGGGTTTTAATTTTTTATTCATAAAATTTCATTAAGTTAAACCTAGGTAACAGTTGAAAAGAAATTTCCAAAAAAATTATTATTTATGGTAGGTACCATGGAATCATTTTCTTTGTTTTTGAGTTTCTCAAAAACGGTACGACCGATTTTGATCATTTTTTTTATGTTAACGCTCCCTAGCAGTTTCAATATTATTGTATATTCAAATTTTCAATTTTTTTTTTTGATTTAAAAAAAAAATTCAAATTTTTTTTTTTTAAACTCAATATTTCGAAAACCCCATGCTCGATTTTTTAAAAACTTGATTAACAAAAGTTTCTTTAGATAATCTACAAGATATGAGAAAAAAATTATCTTACCTAAAAATAACGGTATCTTCCATAGAAATGTTAAAATATGGTTTTCCAAACTCGTATTTTGATTGAAAACGGTTCCGAGAATTTTGTTTAAATTTTTTATCTTTCGATTAATTTTTAAAATCTATATGTAATTTAGTAAAAAAAAAAACAAGATATTACTGACTGTACCTACCATAGAACGATTTTTTTAAATTTTGAATTTGAATATCATTATCGGCATAACGGATTTTAATGAAATTTTTTAGAGAGAAGGTTCAAAAAAGTTTAAAGAACGTTGCATTTCAAAACTTTAAGAAAAATATTTTTTTTTGAATTTTGAAAAAAAAAATCTATTTTTTGTTTTGGAAAATTCTATATCTCGAATACTGCTCAATATTTTTTTTTGTAAATTTAAACTTTATTCGAACAATAATAAAAACTTTAAATTGGTACCAAAATTTTTTCTTAAAAATGTTTGAAAAAATGTTTTATATAAAAGCTTATTTTTTTAAAAAACCACTACAAAGACTTAAAATTTTTGTTCTTGCATAAACCTTTATTTACGTTAATAACATGGCATCTTTTAATGAAATTTCGTTTATTTTTTTAAGAAACCACTACAAAGACTTAAAATTTTTGTTCTTGCATAAACCTTTATTTACGTTAATAACATGGCATCTTACTAAGGAAGTTGTTTGGTCATTTAAAAAATTAATTTTATGCCTATGAACAGTTTTTCTCTCATAATATTTATTTTTGAACTTCTTAGACTATTTCATAAATGACAAGTTCGTGCGACCCAGTCGTTCATTTTATTTTAAATGACTTAACTAACTCCTCTAGTACTTGGAGCTAAAAACAGGATACCATGTTAGAATTAGGGAATAACAAAAATTGTAAGTCTTTGTAGTGGTTTCTTAAAAAAATAAACGAAATTTCATTAAAATCCGTTGTCGATAATGAGAAATTCAAAATTCGAAAAAATTGTGTTATGGTAGTTACAGTCAGGAAGATCTTAATTTTAATAATCGTAAAAATTAATAGGAAGAAGAAAAATTTTATCAGAATTCTAGGCCCCCTTATCGAGAAAAATACGATTTTCGAAAACAATTTTTTAACATTTTTATATTTACAAAATTTGTTCTTGTTTCTTGTAGATTGAATTAATAAACATTTAACTGTCGAGTTTGAAAAGAATCGAGCATGAAGTTTTTGAAATATTGAATTTTGAAAAAAAAAATTTCCTTAAAATACAATACAAAAGTTTTGGAAAACTTAAATACGCAATAGTAGGTATTCAAATTTTTGGAAAACTTTATCATTAATCGGTTGTACAAAAAAATGGTTACAGGGGGGTACCTTTAATAACCAGTTTTTGGAGTTTTTTTAACCATTAGCTTTAACTAAATGAATTTTTTTGATTTTTTTTAATCTGTCAAACAGATTCTTAGAAAAAAAAGCTAATAAGATTTGCATAACATTACATTACATATTCCACTACTCCGTAGATAAATCTATACAATACAACAGAGAGAGACAGACAGAAAGAAAGAACAACAGAAAACACATGTCAACAGCTCACGGTTGGTATTTTGAACGATACCTCATCCAAGTACTAACCGCGCGCAACGATGCTTGATTTCGCGATTTCGCTGATCGATGGGAAGCGACGCTTTCATCAGAGCCAAGGCCGTTGACTTATAAGATTTGCTCATATCTATCATCGCTATCATCGTAATGTCAGCTTTGATCAAAATCTCGAATTTGACTTTTTTTACGAACGCATAACTTGACTTATAGTACCTATAAGTCGCAAGTAAAAAGGAGCAATATGCTTTTGAATTACTGTGTATTTGAATATCAAGGAAATTTGTTGTATGAAAATTTTGATATAAAATACTATTTAAGCTTTTTTAAGGATTTTTGCATAAGATATTGATCAAAACTGATCAAAATTAAAGCCTTTGTACACACATTTTCTTAAATATTTTTAAGAAAAGAAATGTTGGTACGTCAATTTTAAGTTTTTATTATTTTACGAATACAAATTAAATTTCAAAAAAATATCATTTTCAATTTCAAATTTTCATCTAAAAATAACGGTACCCACCATACAAAAGTGAAAAAAATTATTTTCGAAAATCAGCTACACAAACATATCTTAGGGACGGCTTCTAGAATTTTGAATTTTTTTTTTCTCTCAATTTAATTTGTACGATCTAGTTTAGTAAAAACAAATTTAATTAAGAACTAAGATATTACTGACTGTTGTTATCACGGAATCATTTTTCGAATTTTGAATTTCTCATTATCGGCATAACGGATTTCAATAGATATAAGGTTCTAAAATGTTTGAAAAACGTTGCTTTTCAAAACTAAAAAAAAAAATTTTTATGAAGTTAATATTTTTTTGGAAATTTCAATTTGTATTCGTACAAAAATAAAAACTTAAGGCTAGCGTACCAAATTTTTTTTTAGGAATTTACAAAATTTTGTATATAAAAGCTTATTTTTTTAGAAACCGCTACAACAACTTATAATTTTTGTTTTAAATTGTAATTTATTCCTTATCTCTAACTAACTGAAAGAGTTAAAAAAAATGATTTTTCTGGGTATTGACACTTTTCGCTATTATTATTAATTTTTAAAATTGTCAGTTTATTAAATAAGAGCAAGTTTTTTTTTTTTTTTTTTTTTTTTATAATCTACACACGCTCAAGGGAATATGATTACCGTTCAAATGTTTCAACACAGCGTGGGCGTGACGTTACGGAAGAGAAAGAAGGATAGGAAAGATGTGTGGCACGATGTTCTGAGACTGAAGGTGGTTGTCTCAGATTTTTTATCTCCAGGGATGGCGGCTGAACTAAAGCGGAGAATTGCCGTGTCTTATTTCTATGCCCCTTATAATTCGCATTATTTTACTCGTTTTTCATCCTTGTTGGGCATACTAGTTTAAGTCAATCACATGTTGTTAGTGTTATGCCTAAACAACATGTAATGAGTAAACCAGCAACCCATTGATGACAATTTATAGAAGGTTTTTTAATGGAATCAAGACGACATAGACGACGGCAGGGATCGAACCTGTGATATTGAGGTTGACAGGCGAGCACACAACCATCGCGCCACGGCCACCCCTTGTTCATGCGTCACAGTCGTACATTTTATTTATAAAGCATTCCAACTTAAAAATCGATCATAATTAAAATAAATAAGCTTAAGGAATTTAATTAAAAAATTACTGAAATTTAACATTCCAATGTAATATAGTTCGAAGACGAACATTTTCATTAACTTTCGCTTCGCAGCTACATAATATATTTATTAAAAATAACTTTCAGCTGAGAATAATGTTTTATTATACATTCACTTATGCGGATGCTTCCCCCAGGCAGATAAATGTGAATCCCTGTTAGCAGATATATATATGTATAACTTCCGGAAATTATTTTGCCGTTAAGAGTTTTCCCAACCAACTTTTGCAAGCAGCAAAGTTATCTTCAATTTGAAAGAAAAACAATTAAATTGTTCAACTTCAATCTCCCACTTGTCTCAAACTTTAAGATCTAATTTTTAAGTACATGTTGGTTGGTACCTATATAATGTGGAAAAAAGGTCCATCGGTCCGTGGAAGTATTTTATAAATTAGCAAAGCACTCTGTTTCTCTTCTGTAGAAATTTGAATTGCCCAAGGACTTTTTCCAAGTAATTCCTAAGGTTGAAGGATATTATAAGAAAACAAAAATTAAATCACCCCGAGCTAATCCTTTCTGCGACTTATAAATTTCAAACGATGACGGTTAGATTATAGAATAGCCTTGGGCATACAAGATTACAAGAGAAGAATAAGAAAACAAAGAGAAAACAATAAAAGGATGTACAATGTACAGTACATGGTACAAGCACAAAGGTATAAAGTTCGATTTAATGATCCAAACCTCAAAGCCTTCAAGGCCTTATTAAATATTAGACACGCACACATGAATCCATGAAAACAAATTTTTTTCTTTTAGTTTGCTCAGTTTCAGAAATCAAAGGCACGTCTTCTAAAAATTTATTTCACCCATGACCTCCAGGATAGCGTTGAAATAATTGCCTTAATAATAATAACTAGCAACTAAACTTGCGACTTTAAATGGTTACCATTTTCCACTTAAGTGGTTTAATTCATATACTTGTATCTATGCAACCTTTAGTTGAATACCGACTTATATTTTTCCTCTGCATGACAACTTTGATGTGGTCGCCTAGAGGTGTGTTTTCGAAGGGACAATATGGCAAAGGACACCAGAATACGTAACTTACCGACAGAGGGAAAATATTTGTTAATAAAATATGGATGTGAGATAAGTCTATTTCCATCTTGAGATGGCCAATTCAACAGATATTCCAGAGAGAAAATGAATACAGGTCTGGACGGACGAGTGCTGAGGCCTTTGGAGCACTTATTAGACAAATGTCAAAAAATGTTTTTATTGTTTTCTAACAAATGCAAGCAAATTAAAAATAAAATATTCTTTGTATCACTTTACAGATTACTGGTATAAGTTTTAACATTATTTTAAGATTTGACTATTTCAAACAATAAATAATAACAAAATAAAAAGGGTCACAAATTTATACTAGAGACAGATTTGGCAGTAGAAAGTCTTCTACTACAATGTAGATTTTTCTGCGGTTATGGTACGGAAAGAAAAACGAAAAGAGGCTGGGTGCGACCCACACTGATAACTTCCCATTTGTGGTAAAAAAATAAAAACATATTGTAACGTTTTCTTCAATTTTACCATAGGTATTAATGGAATTTGAATATGGGGGACTTGGGTACAACTGAACAACCTTATTCATATACGTTTGTACAGTACATAAATTCTTCTAAAAACTAAGTTGATAATAAAATTATAAAATTATGTATTATATTACAGAAATTACTTTATTATTTCGGTTCCAAACATTTTAATTGAAAAAAATTTAAAAACGAAATATTCAAATATAAAAGATATGGTTTGGTTAATGATGGAAGGGTACTTACAAAATATTTCCGCTCTAAAACTAGATATATGTCAAATACAGTAAAACCCGCTTAAGAGAAACCCGCTTAAGAGACAAACCCGCATAAGAGAAACCCGCTTAAGAGAAAAACCCGCTTACCTGAAACACTTTCTTCATCCCCAAGTATTTTCCGACCAATTTCCCTTAAAACACTCCGCTTAAGTGAAACTCTCTTAAACGAAAAACCCGGATGACATATTTTCAGTTAATTTTTAATATTTTGGATTGAAAAAAACTCTCTTAAGTAAAAAAAAAATTGAATCGAACAGAACAAAATTTGCTAGTTTTCGTTGTTCAATAAATTAGATATTTTTGTGTTATTTAATCGTTGTTTTATTTAACTTCTTTCAAGGCAAGTCCAAAAGATAAAAACAATATTGTTTCTAGCATTAATTCTCCGCTTAATGGAATTTTTAAATCCGCTTAAGTGAAATTTTTTTTTCACTTATCCGAACTCCGCTTAAGTGAAATTATTTTTCACTTAAGCGGGGTTCGCTTAAGTGAAAAACCCGCTTAAGTGAAAGAAATACTGTGACATTTTGCCGTTTCTCTTAAGCGGGTTTTACTGTATAAACTGTTTGTTAGAAATTGTATTATCTATGTTTAAAATTAAATAATGGCAAAGTCAATATCATTGCTCGTTCTCAAGATATTCTAGTCGAAAAACAAATATTACCACTTTTTAGTAGATTTTTTTTATATTTTTGTTAAAATTGTCAATTCGATAGTTGTCAAAATTTAACCATATGTTTATACTTGTATTATGTCGATACCTTCCCTTAAGAATGTACTAAGCGACACTTTTTTCGAAAATAAACTTTTAAAGTGAGGAAATATACTATATTAAGGCCACGTTTTGGCCTGGGTTTCGCCAACCTATTATGCATAAAAAAAATTATCAACTGCCATGTTTTCTCATTAAAATAATGTTGCCCCCTGAAATTTGTATTATACAAAAAAAAAATTATGCTAAGCGACATTAATAAAGATCTTATTGTCGTGAGCAACAAAAAATTTTGTTAGAAGTCACTTAGTTTAACCAAAATTGTCTCTTAGCACACTATGATTCAACTAGAACTTTCTTCGTTTTTTTCGTTTTCTGAACAATTTTAGAAATGCCGCTTAGTATACATTCTTACGGGAAGGTATCGATGTATAAAACAACATACTTTAGAGGCACTATCGGTGTTCAATCCCAAGAAATTCGACTTGAAATACAATTTTAACTAGTTTTCACTAGAATTTTTAATAGTTTTTTTATTTGCAAAAAAAAAACTATTAACTCAATATTTGTCAACATTTTACCAATTGTACAAAATTATAATATGTATAAAATAAACTAAATTAGAAGTCAATATCACTACTAATTCTCGAGAAATTTGAGTCGAAAAACAATTTTTACCAATTTTCAATAGGATTTTATATAGTTTTTTATTTTTTGTAAAAAAACTGTAAACTGATTTTTTTTGAAATTTTCACCAGTTGTCAAACACATTATTTTTCGTAAAATAAAATTATTTTGAGTTTCAAATTGTTTTCCGTTCTTAGAATATCTGGGTTATGAAATTTTTTTTTTCAGTTTTTTGTATTTAAAAAAATAACGGTATGTTCATTTTTTTCCAAATTCATACCAAATCTGTATGGCCTTATAATGAGTACATTAAATTTTATTTGAAATCAATAGCATTATTTTTTCGTGAGATATTTGAAACTAACCAAAATTTTTACTTTTTTTTTAAACCGTTATAGTGAAAAAACTACTCACTGAATTTTAATAAACGCCCTTTCAGCCTCTTTTGAAGTTATTATCTATTAAACAAAATTTATTTGAAGTCGATATCTTTATACTCGTTCTTGAGATATCGACGACGAAAAATGGTACCAGAACGTACGGACGTACGAACGTACGTACACACACACACACAGACATCTCTCTAAAAATGATTGATATAGCCTCTAGGGACCTTGAAACGTCGAGAAATGTCAAAAATTCCAATTTGACAAATCGGACCGATTACAATAACACCCTATGGGAAGTTAATAATGACAAGGGAGAAGAGACGCGTATATAGGATACTTTCAGTAACATTTTATTAAAGTTTAAGTAGTAACATACTTAAATATTACCACTAAGCTATTTAAAATTTTGCTCCATAGTCTTCCACTAATTTCTAAAATCAATGTTGCCATTTACCAAAATCGAAGTAAATTGTGAGCAAAGCTCAGTGTTGCAGTTTGTTTTAAAATTTATGAAAAACGAAGAAGATCAGCTGTTATCGCAGTGCGATCGCTGTTACAAGTCTTTTATTTGCTATGTATGTAGGAAGGTTTTTTGTTTATGGATAATCCGCCTCTGGATATATGCTGGAGTACTTTGTAGAAAAGGCAGTCTGATCAAAAGGAGTTTAATATTCTAAATCAAACACACAAAGGAACCCTTGGGCAAGTTTACTTGTCGAGTAGAGAAGATGAGAATTTATTTAAAGTCAATTTAACTAAGACTTAAGAAGTATTCTTAATGAATTTAAGTGAAAAACGAGTGATGAATGCCAATAAAATATGCTTACAATAAACTCATACCTGAATTAATAACTTGGTAATTGAAGCTGAGAGATGACTATAGGCGTATTTTATTGGTAATGTATACATAGTGCAGCAATGGAAGTCCGAATAAAATGCTTTTTTCACTGCATATACACTTTTACTTTGAATTTTAAAGTTGGTATGCTTTGCATTTATACCCGTGTCAAAATCAGCTGATTTGGAACAGAAGTAAAATAAATATGTAATTTCTTACAAAAATAATACAAATTGAAATGAATAAAGATGCAAAACAGAAAAGGGTTATACATAGTTTCAGATTTTCTTTTAACAAATCATCTTAATTTAGTAGATATTTCAGGCTCATTAAGTGAACAAAGTAAAAGGAAACGAAAACTAAAAATGAAATACACACAGTCACAGAAGTAAGTATACAGCAGGAAACAAAATGTTAAGCAGAGTGGAAAAAATTGAATAAGCATATGTTATGAAACATGTGGCGTATATTTTTTAGAAAATTTTATTCTCTTTTCATAAAATTAATTATCAAAACATTTTTTTTTTAAAATGGCTTAGATATCAACTTAAAACTAAAACTCTCTCAGAATTTTGATCACAAAAGTAAGTATACACTAATAGAAATTACAACATTTTTAACTTAATATTAGAATTAAGTAACTTTTTGGGTAACCTTTTGATTTAATTACGGTGTTTATTCTCGAAGGCATCGACGAAACAAGTTTTTGGGTAACACTTAGGGTTATTTTGTTCCATTCTTCTTGAAGGATCCTTTTAATCTCTACTTTTGATTTTATCTCATGTTTGCGGATTTGACGCTCCAGATGATCCCATAAATGCTCAATAACATTTAAATCTGGCGATTAATGAGTTGTTTTGACATGTCTTCGCACATTAAATAGCAGCCATTCTCTCACGATTTGCGAGGTATGTCATGTATGGGTATGGGGTCATTATCTTGTTGAAAGATGAATGACCTCTCACAACCTAGTTCTTGTGCACTTTGATGAAGATTATTTTTTAGGATGTCGAGGTTACCAAAACGATCTATCGTACTCTCAATAAAAACCAGGTTACCCACTAGATGCCGCCAAGCACCCCCAAACCATAACTGAACCACCACCATGTTTAATAGTTCCAGTCAGGTGCTTAGGCTCTACCGCCGTATTAGGTTTTCTTCACACTTTTGCACGTCCATCAGAGCCATGGATGTTGAATTTGCTCACGTCAGAAAATATAACGGTATTCAGAAAGCCAAAACGGTCTGAATATGACTTCTAGCAAATTCAATCTGCTTTTGGCGTTCGACCTTGCTAATGAATGTTTTTTTTTTCTAATAGCACAGCCTTATACCTGACTTCGTGAAGGATGCGGCGTATAATTTGGGTACAGCATGACTTACCTGTCTCTTCTTCTATCTCGGCCTGCAGTTTTGGTGCGCTTATTTTCGAATTTTTCTTTACTTTGTGAATTATTATTCGCTTCTCATGTTCAGAGAACGTTCGCGGGCGTCTACTGCGAGCCATGTTCGTTACTGTTCCACATTGTTTTTGCTATTTCAATATTTTTTGGACGGTTGCTGGGTTCCTATCAACAAGTACAGCTACTTTCCGAATCGATGTTCCTTCACTAGAGTACTTAACTATTAATTTTTGTAAGTCCAAGGAGAGCTCTTTTCCACGTGGTGCCATTTCTAATTTTAAAAGGAATAATTTGAACTGAAATAGGCTAGTCTAGTAGTTTTGCCTTACCTTTTTAATAAAAAAAGAAGTGGATACAAATTGTACCGTTATTTTGCTTAACAGCAGTAATGTGTATGACAAGACACTTGTACCATATGCAGAGAATAGATATGGATTTGATATTAACGGTATATTTTCGTCTATTTACGTATTAGCTTGGTTGTATACTTACTTTTGTGACTGTGTGTATATACCTATAAATAAACAATCCACTTTTGAATAAGCTGAGGGATGCGTTGGAAAAGTATACGTTTTGATGTGGTTTAAGCTGAATTAACATCACTGACAAATTTGTTGTCAAACAAGTGGTAAAATTATTAATAAAATCAAATCTAAATGGCAGGTATGTACAGAAAGTCAAATAAAGGCTCGGTTTCATTTTCATGTCCTTTTTAATCGTTTGGCATTGCAGCCATCCTTCGATGAATTTCATACTCTCACGGGATAGATAGGGAACATGCACACGCATTAAGAGGCAACATTTTGACCATTGACTTAACGTTTACCGTCTAATCGTAAATTAATATTTCAAACCACATAATTTTGGCTATTTTCAAAATTTACCATAAAATGAACAGATATCACCCAACACATTCTCGAATAATCAAAACCTGCCAACCTCACGAAAAATAAAACTTTTTCAACCAATTTGAGTTACACTATAATCCAGATGCTCCAAAACTTTATCAGCACTATTATGTGCACTCTTATTACTGCCTAGTTTATACGCACTATTCCTTTGTTGTTGTTTACTGTGTAAAATTTTACTGCGCTGCCTATACATTTCCCAATAAAAAACGACTTATATGTATAATCCGATATAGCTAGTACAATAAAATAGTATTTGTTTTCATTACATTTTAAAACCTGAAAAAATTACCAGAAAATTTTACATACAAGACTTTCATAACGAAAACTTAATTTTCCCTTAAAACAGTACATACATACATACGTATTATTGATCTGGGCCGATATGCCCGCCCACCAGATTTTGACATAAACGTTGATGAGTAAGGAGGAAGAGAAGAGAGTTTTTGGGGACCAAACTTGTCTCGGGTATTGGAAGAAGGGTCTTACAAATTTTATGTAAAGAGACTTAGTGACATGCGGGTTGGAAAAATCCTTAGATTTATGAGGCCGATTGAAGAATTTGCCTTTTTAATTGAACGATCAAAATAGGCACGAAGTTTAATTGACTATCGCAAATAATTCTCAAGTCTAAAATAGAAAAAACTAATAAGAAAGAAATAAAATAAATGTACGGGATGGTTGGCTTACAGAAGAAAGTTGTGGACCGACATTTGGCAAAATTAAAATCTATGTAAACAATTCTTGTCACACCAGGTTTGCAATGAATTAATATAGTTTTGAAGTGAAATAAAGTTTGTGGGAATAGAAATAGCGTTAATCAAAATCAATGGTCTTAGATGACGCCCTTGAGGAACACTCGAGGTAGGATAAATGGTATCGGATATAAAAAACCTAAACATACCTCTTTATTGACGATTTTCTAAAAATGATCTGAGACATGAGATGAAAAGGGGTGGAAAACCAAGAGCTTTAAATTAAAGGTAAATAATTTAATGATACATTTTATCAAAGGCTTTACTAAAATCTCTGGTGATAACTGCCACTTGATTTTCCCTCTCTAAAACATTTAAAACCTAAGAAACGAATTCCCTAAGGTTTGTTGTGGTAGATCTTCCTTTGAAAATACCATGCTGCTATGGAGAGAAGAAAGATTTTCATTGCAAGTAAAGAGAGTAGTACAGAAAGGTTTTGAAGAGTTAAGGAATAGAAGAAAGTGGTTGCTATGTATCGGTTTAGTAAGCAATATCGTGTTTTGCAACTTTTTTAAAAATAAAAAAATTCTTCCATAATTTTTGGAAAATAGGTGAAAACTATTGGTTTTAGTTCTGGTCATACCGTCAACACAAACGCAAAGAAAGGACAGACGTTTGAGTAGATTCTGTCTAAAGTGTGTCTGAGGCCAAAAAGAACATATTGCGGCCATCATCGTTCGAGTCAACAAATTGCTGGCAAGAGGGTCCAAATATGGTGGTGAGACAAACGAAAAGGGCGTACGGTTTTGGTTAGATTTAGGAAAGTGATTGGAAGTGCTTACATTGTAAAATTGATATATTTACTTAAAATATTGTTTGATAAATTTGAGGATCAATAAAAAGAAAAGTTGCTCTTGTTCAAGTTCGACTTTATTCCTCCCAAAAACCAACATCTAGAGAATGTAGAGCCAAACTTTACTCACTTCAACGACAGGTCGTAGAGTTCTTTAATCCTTCTGCTGACAAGTTCTAGTTGACTTCTCTTGAAGTTGAAGATGTTTTCTAAGCTATTCCGTAAGCCAAGATTGTAGGACGATGTTGACGCGGGGTAGTCAGGCACAATCCCGGTAAGGTGAGTATTTCTTTTATACTGCTATGCACTACCGTTCAATATGAAAGGAAAAGGAGCGGAGATGATTGTTCCAGTCTCTTTGAATATGATTCACATTATTTTAACAAGTAATCCAGAATTGTACGATTGAACCTTCCTTTCTACCATTCCGTCGGATTGGTGATATGGGGAGGTATTTTTGGGTTTTTGCAATACCAAATCGTTTCATCACTTCAGCTAATACAGCCAATTTGATATTACACCCTTTGTTAGAATGCAGTAAATGTGGATCTCCAAACCTATAGAAAAGACCTGTTCAACAAAAGCTTTAGCCACGACTTCTGCCGTTTGATTGGGCGCAGGAAGAGGCCGAATGTATTTGTTCCCTCCCGTTGTAAGTGCAAGTGATCCCGATATGTCCAAAAGCAATACGCTCAAAGGAGCTTTATTACGTGATAGTGGTATTGTCATAAATGACAACTTAGGCACCATTGTCGAAACACAGTCGATCCCCATTTGCTGTCGATCATTTCTTTCGTAACATATTTCTTAAGTGACGATGGAACTAAGACTTGCATACGCGTTTCAACTTTCAAGTTTATCCTAAAATTTTCGAACCATTGTGTCATTGCGTCGACCAAGGGCACACCACATATACAGGGTGATTGGCATAAGGTGTGACAAAAAGCTAGGGCGTGTAGGTTGGACTTAGACAAGAAAAAAATCGTATGGGAGGGGGGGGTCTATTTCCCCCCGTTTAGGCGGGAGGGGCAATTTAAGAAAAAAATCACTTAAAACAGAAAAAAAATTATTAAAAAATAATGGTGATACCTACAGAGTAATGCTATAGCATTTTGAAAAGCCAGAAATACATTCTTTAATTTTGTTTTTAAATAAAGTTGTTCGAGTGAATAGTTTTTGAAAAATTAATTTTCAAAATCAAAATTTTGAAAAAAAAAATGAATTTTTTTTTTTTAAACAATTTTTTTTCAAAATTTTACGTAATTAAGTATTATTTTTTTATTCAATATTCAATGCTCTTATTAATTTTTGATCAAACACAAAAAACCGGATGTCAAAATGTTTTGTAGTTTTTGAGAAAATCAAAAATAACAAAAACTACTTTTGTGCTAAGAAAAGTCTTTTATTTTAGTTTTTACGTTTTTGGATTCTTATGTAGGTGAATTTACGATTAGGATTAACTTTCTTTTTACTATTCTTTTAATTATCGTCTTATAAGCATACAATAATGTGACAAAGTACTGGATTAACCATATTTCACACATTTTTTCATTGAGAACACCTGCGTGAGAGCATTGGATTAATATTGACCTGCGAATGTTTTTTAAATAATGCAACGTTACACGTCCTAACTAGTGACAGAAAAGTGCAATTGCGAAATAAGAACAAGAATGTTCCTGAATCTTGAAATCAATTAAAATAAGAAATACATGCATATTTAGATAAAATACATAATTACTGTTTATTTAAATTTTTAACTATTTTTTAACTAAAGCTTATTACAAAAAATTATTTAAAAACATTCGCAGGTTAATATTAATCCAATGCTCGCACGCAGGTGTTCTCAATGAAAAATGTGTTAATCCAGTACTTTGTCACTTTATTGTATGGTTATAAGACTGATAATAAAAAAAATTTACAAAAAAAATTAATCCTTTTTTTCGTAAATCCACCTACGCCAAGCCGACCACACCATAATAAAAAAGTGGCAGGTCAATTTTAAACCAATGCTCTCACGCAGGTGTTCTCAATGAAAAAATGTGTGAAATATGGTTAATCCAGTACTTTGTCACATTATTGTATGCTTATAAGACGATAATTAAAAGAATAGTAAAAAGAAAGTTAATCCTTTCAATCGGAAATTCACCTACATAAGAATCCAAAAACGTAAAAACTAAAATAAAAGGCTTTTCTTAGAACAAAAGTAGTTTTTGTTATTTTTGATTTTCTCAAAAACTACAAAACATTTTGACATCCGTTTTTTGTGTTTGATCAAAAATTAATAAGAGCATTGAATATTGAATAAAAAAATAATACTTAATTACGTAAAATTTTGAAAAAAAATTGTTTAAAAAAAAAAAATTCATTTTTTTTTTCAAAATTTTGATTTTGAAAATTAATTTTTCAAAAACTATTCACTCGAACAACTTTATTTAAAAACAAAATTAAAGAATGTATTTCTGGCTTTTCAAAATGCTATAGCATTACTCTGTAGGTATCACCATTATTTTTTAATAATTTTTTTTCTGTTTTAAGTGATTTTTTTCTTAAATTGCCCCTCCCGCCTAAACGGGGGGAAATAGACCCCCCCCTCCCATACGATTTTTTTCTTGTCTAAGTCCAACCTACACGCCCTAGCTTTTTGTCACACCTTATGCCAATCACCCTGTATATTATATGCGAATGTAACGCTTTTATTCCATCATCTGAAGATTGTGTGTCTGAACTAACCCATTTCATTAATGCACTTTTCGTCATTTTATTGTGCGTAAGTAAGTAAGGCGTAGTAAGGCGAACACACTTCTTTTTCCATTTTCTCAAGATTCTCGCATTTTATGCATTCATTGGCATGCTGTTTTCCAGGTCGATGTTCAATTTGGATTTTATACTCTTGCAATTTATTGTTCTAATCAGGGAGCTATTTGCCCCTACAGTTCTTTAAAACTGAGCAGCAAGCGGAGATATATGTGATTAGTCCGAACGGTAACAAGCGACCAATCAGGTTGTCTCGCAATTTGTTTCATTTTTCATGCAATGCAATTGTCGTAAGTTAAAATGAAAAAAAATGCATTCAAATGGATATGCTCACATTTGCGATTTAAATTACTACGACTTAAAAATCGTAGTCGCAACAATAAGTTGTTATGCATGCACTTGTAATTTTCAATCCACGATTTCTTAGCCGAAAGGAATAAGACACATGGCGTTAAATGTGAATGCACGCAGATGCGACTTATTCTTATTCAGCCAAGTTCTGGCACTACACCCCTTTTTACAGGAACAAACTCAGGCGAGTTTTGATCCCTCCCTATCTTCAGTACCAATGAAGTCATCAGAAACTTAAAACTCCGAATATTTGCTAAGGTAGTCAGGCACAGGCGCGTCACCAAATTTCAATTTTCTAGCATAAGCGGTTCCTGAGATATAAGGCCTCAAAAGTCACAAAAACCGTAACTTACCGACTCACTCACTCACTGACTGACAGATCATCAAAATTATGGAGCACTTCCCGACATCGTAGAATCTTGTAATTTTGGAAAAAATCGAAAATTTGAAATTTTCCATTCAGGGGGCGTGGTATCCGCGCACTTCCTCAGAAGTGATGTAAATTCTATATGGCAAACTTCCGATTGCAGTAGAACAATGAAATTTGTTAGAGCGGTAGGGTTCAAATTGCATATAAAGGAACAAAAATAAAAATTGAGGTTTTCCATTCAGGGGGCGTGGTATCCGCCCACTTTCTGCGAATTGGTGTTGGTTGAATGGAGCACTTCCGACTGCTGTAAAACGATGAAATTTAGTAAAGTGGCAGGGCTTAAATTGCATACTAAGAAAAAAATATAAAATTTGAGATTTTCCATTCAGAGGCGTGGTATCCGCGCACTTCCTCAGAAAAGTGATGTAAATTCTATATGGCAAACTTCCGATTGCAGTAGAACAATGAAATTTGTTAGAGCGGTAGGGCTCAAATTGCATATAAAGGAACAAAAATAAAAATTGAGGTTTTCCATTCAGGGGGCGTGGTATCCGCCCACTTTCACCGAATTGGTGTTGGTTGAATGAATCACTTTCGACTGATGTATAATGATGAAGTTTGGTGGAAGGGTATAGCTTAATGCCCAATTCGAAAGGTTTTAAAAACTTGACTAGTGAACCCATCAAATTTTATTCAGTAATCATTAAATAATAAAATTTCTCTATCACATTGTAGCTGTTTCAATATTATTCTACTTTAAATATTCGGTATTAAATCTTCATGAAGTAAGAACTTGGCGCACTTTTAGATCTCAGTACTTTTCACGGCTGACTTATTACACAAAGGTTTTTGTATAGAAGAACTTGGCTCTTTTTTTAACATTTATGTTTTTGGTCTGATTCCCATTACTCCATTTATAAAAGTTTCAAAGTAAAACCTAAACAAAATATACAATCCTTGAAGCCCTTAGATCACTTTTATCATAAAAAAACAACGAACACATTATTGGTCTTAGAATTTTGTTTTAACCTACTTATATTAATTTTTCCACATTATGGCCATAAAAACAGGAAATAATAAAGTTATTTAAATAAATATTTATTTTATTTCAACTCGTCAAACAGCAGCAAAAACCGAGGTTTAAAAGCACCCATTTTTCAAAATCCTCTTTTTCAACGACTATCATGTGCTGTACATTTTAATTAAGAGGCTAAATTTTTTAATCGAAATTCTTTTATATAAGGCGTAGCTTCGGTATACTGGAAAAAATTTAGTTAAAATGCTATCAATACTCGTACCTTGACCTAGACACATTTGCTTTGTTGTAATGAAAAGAAGATATTTGCTATTGAAAAACAATTTCAAATAATGCAACTTCGTATGTTGTGATATTCTGATGAACAGCCTATGATCTAGAAGTTGCCTTTTTGAAAAAAACAATTTGGTTGTGTAAAATATAACAATTAAAATATGTAGATAAAAAAGGAAATGTTAAATGTGAAAGTGTAAAATAAAACGTGACATCTAGTTCTGCATACTTAGTTGACTTTACTGTCATTAAAAAAGGTTTCTATATAATAAAACCAATTAAATAACAAAAAGCATTCGTTCAAATTTTCGTTTTAGCTGTTTTTTTGAAGCTAGAAATTACCATTATTTAAAATAGAATATGATTTCATTTTCTAGGTATCCAAGAAATGTTAAATATCAATTTATAGAGATTAAAAATTAAGAAAGGATTAAGTATTTTAAATTTCAAAGTACAATGTTTTTAACTTCTAAATATGTCAATAGCGACCCGTCCCGGGTTTGCGTAGAATCAGTTCATCTTAGATATTGCGCTTAACTTAAACATCTCTTCCCCATATTATAACGTAATTAACAAACTTGAATTTAATTTTAGTAAGTGTAATTTTGATGAACTCTTTAATTTATTATATACCATTGACTGGAATCAATTATTTATTAATTGCAATATTAATGATATGTGTAACGTTTTTTATAAAACACTCTTTTACTGCTTTTACAAAACAATTCTTTTTAAAAGAGCTCGTAGTAACTCCAATGTACCACCATGGTTTGATTTACATCTTAAAAACTTAAAAAATAAAAGAAACAAAGCCTGGGTAAAATATAATAGGACAAGAGCTGATGAAGATTTGTGAAACTTTTTTAATTATAAAACAACTTTTTACAGAGTATTCTAATTCTTTATATGAAAATTATATTTCTAAAATAGAATCTAATCTTAAATCGAATCCAGATAGCTTCTGGAAATTTGTTAATTGTAGAAGGAAAACTAGTGATTACCCAAGCTCTATGTCAAATTCATCGTCTACTAATCATAAGCCTAAGGTTATTGCAAAAATGTTTGCAGACTTTTTCAAAGAAGCTTTCGAAGATACAAACCATTCCAACAGTTTTTACTTTTCTTCTTCTGGAGTAAATTTAATGCACTTAAATTCAATTAATTTTGAAATAAACGAAGGAATCGTTGCACAGAGGATCATTAAATCGGATGAGTGTTCTAATTCAGGCCCTGATGGTGTACCATCCTCTATATTAAGATAATGTGCGTTTATTTCATATCCGTTAAGTGTTATGTTTAATGAGTCCTTAAAAAGTTCACTTTTTCCTAATAAAAAATGACCTAAAAATGAAATAATGAGCTACCGACCTATAGCTAAATTATCTGTGATACCGAAACTGTTGTGAGTCTATTGTACTCGTATGTAATGTTCTTTCTCTGTACTTCAATTGTATGTGATAATCAGCATGGCTTCGTCAAAAAAAAGATCTACTGTTACTAATTTATAAAATTCCACGTCCTTTTGCTTAGATGTTTTTGAAAAACGCCGACAAGTCGATTTTATATTTACTGATTTTAGTAAAGCCCTTGACCAATTGTCTCATAATACATTAATTTTAAAGCTAAGCAAACAAGGTTTAAACAACAATTTCTTAAATTGGCTCTCATCGTATTTAATAAATAGATTTTATAGTGTTGTATTTCGTAATAAGTATTCGAATGAATTTGTTGTCAACTCTGGCGTCCCTCAGGGTAGCCATTTAGGTCCAATTTTATTCATTTTATTTAAAAATGACTTGGTTTCGATCATACAAAATTCATCCGTCCTTGTCCTTATTTATGATTTACAAACCATTAAGCAATCCGTTAGCATTCCGTGTGGTTCCGGTGAATTCAAAAATTCAGTCGGTTATTTGACATCTTGTTCTTCGTCCATTTCTTAGCCTATCGATTTTATTTGACTATTTCGCCGGCCAGTTTCAATTGAATGTGCTTGTTGCTGACATCATCACATTTTGGTCTTAAAATCGCAGGTTCCTAATTTCGGATTTTTGCCTTTAATAACCGTTTTTAGGAAATTTTTCTTCCAACCATTACCTATTTTTAACTAAATTATTTTTTTTTTTTGTATTTTTATTTTAAATTTTTCGAACAGTTTTTGAGAAAAAAAAATATTTATAAAATTTTGAAAAAAAATTCGTATGGCAGGTACCGTTATTTTTGGTCTTAAAAAAAGGAAAAAAACTTGTGTAGGGGGGGAGGGGGGTGGAAATAAAAATGATATCTACTCAGCTTAAAGAAAAGCGGCCGAGCCATTTAGTTTGCGAGACCCACATTTTTCGTCTTCGCTATCATCGTAATATAAACTTTTATCAAAATCTTAAATTCGATTTTTTCTACAAATACATACATCCATAACTGGCCTTATAGTTCCTATAAGTCGCAAGTTAAAATGGTTGTTAATGGTACCCCCAATAGAATAATTCAGTTTTTTTGTATGCTAAAGATTTCAAATTCCTCAGAAATTGGTTACACTACTCAATGAAAAGCATATACCTAATTAGAAAACAATTTCAATTATATTAACAAATAATTCCTGATTGTGTGTAAATGTCCTCGAAACTATTCCAGTTGTTGCTTGATTTCATTGAAACAAAGGAATAATTTGTCCCTGTTCAGTGTTCTGGAACTTCTTTTGCACAAAGGAAACGAAATCTCTCTGAACTTTAGTAATTTATTTAATTTACAATAGAATGGAGAACTTTATCAGAGTATATTTTATCTAATATGTACATACCTTGCAGTTGCTGCTACAAAATTATAAGGGTATGTTTTGTATTTGTGAAAAAAAGAATAGGTAATCATAGAATTTAAAAGTGTTGCTACTCTCAGAAAAAAGGGGTCTGTTTAAAAATACACATATAATAAAATATGAAATACTATTTTAGTTATTGCCTATCGTCAATACGTACACTACACAGGTAAAGGAAGCCACCATTTTGAAAAAAAAAAAGCAAATATAATGTGTAGAACGATTCGTTAGTATACACAATAAAACGCAAGAACTTTCTTTTATGTTAAAGACTAAACATGTTAAAATAAATGTTACCAGAGAAAATGTTCATAACCATAAAATGCATTTTTTAAATGAATAAAACAATACTTTTATTAGTTGTAACCATGCGATTCGTAAAGCAAATATAAGTTTATACCAGAAAAAAAATGTAAATCGTTGTAGCGGTTTTAAATAAAAAATAATCTTTTATACCTATACAAAATTTTAAAAACATTTTAAAGAAAAATTTTGGAAATCCAACTTTAAATTTTTACTACTCTACTAATTTAAAAAAAAAATGATTTTATTATCAAAAACTCAAAAAATATATTTGTTTTTTATGTTTTGAAATGCAATGTTTTTCAAACTTTTTAGAAGCTTCTCTATAAATTGTATAGGGTTAATGAGGAATTCGAAATTTGAAAAAATAATTCTTTGGTAAGTTCACTAAGCCCTATTTTAATTTAACATTTTTTGTATTGAATTAAAGATCTTAAGATCTTAAAATAAATAACGATTTTCGGAAACCGTTATTTTTAGATAAATAAAATATTTTTCTCACATCTTAAAGATTATATTAAAAAGCTTTTGATGGTCAAGTTTTAAGAATAACGAGCATGGGGTCTTCGAAACATTGAGTTTAAAAAAAAATTGTCTTAGTTTTTTTTTTAATTTTAATGCGAAAACACAATTTTGGGAAGTTTTAGCATAAAAAAGTTCAAAATCGGTTGTACCGTTATTGAAAAACTAAAAAACAAAAAATATAGATCTAAGGTACTATTAATAAACATTTTTCGGAAATTTGTTTCCAAGCATTGCCCAGATTTAACTAAATGAAATTTTGTGTATTTTTTTTAATACGTGGAACATTTTTTGAGAAAAACAGTTTGTAAAATTTAAATAAGATTGGTATGGCGGGTACTGATATTTTTGGTCTTAAGAAAAATAAAAAACATATTGTATCTACAAAGTTAAAAGGCAATCTGTCGAGATTTTAGGCTGTTGTAGAAAGAATTGCGAGACCCACTTTTTCGTCTTCCTTATCATCCTGAATGTCAAATCTGATTAAAATCTTGAGGCCGGTTTTTTTTACGATTGCATAAGTTGCCATATATTAATTTGGTGGTACACCACCTCGAAGAAAACCAGGACCTAGTAGTGGAGGGGACTCACAAGTTTTGCCGATTCCGAACGGCTAATGACAAGAGATACTCTTAGAGGATTTATGGATTTGTTAATTCCTCGTGTGTGCCTACACCGGTGTAGCATTCCACGATACACGGCACACTGAATCGTGCACACTTTAGTTGTGCAAGAGATCTCATACTGGAGAGATCTAACCATAAGTGACGATAAGGTTGGCGCGTTAATGATGTCGATAATAATGAGTAATTCAAAATTTGAAAAAATGGTTCTAAGGTAGGTACAAGCTGTTATATCTTAATTTAAATGTTTTTTATTTAATTAAAGATCATAAAAATTAATACAAAGAAAAAAATGTTATCAAAATTCTAGGCGCCGTTTTCGAGAAAAATACGATTTTCAAAACATTTTTTAACATTTCTATGTTGGGTACCTTTTTTTAGGTAAAATACATTTTTTTCTCACATCTTGTAGATTATATTAAAAATTTGAATACACAATACTTTTCAAGCCTTGGCAAAAAAAAAAAATTATCAAAATTGGTGGTTCCTACTGTTTTTGATAAAATCAAAAATAAAAAAAAAAAATTGTTCATTTTTCGGAAAATGTTTTTAAATCTGTTGAACATTTTTTGAGAAGAACAAATAATTACAAAATTTCGAAAAAAAATTCATATAAAAGGTACCGTTATTTTTGGTCTTAAAAAAAAGATTGTGTGTACTGACGTACGCGCGGTTGAAGTAAAACTTCTTTTTCCTCAAGCAAAGCTTCTGTAAGATTATAACCTACGAACAAACATTTTGTATTCTAAAAACATGTCGCTGTCTTTGACGGATAACGTGACGTTTTGACATGTCACTGACAGCTGCATAAAAATTTTTTTACCCCCAACGCCGGAAAAGAAGTTTTACTTCAAAAAATTGAATGTGCGCGCCTAGCCTTAAATGAAATCGAGAAGAAAAGTACAAAACTCCCATGCCACTTGACAAGCAAGTTGCCTCGCTTTGTTTGTATTACCCTAGGGCTGCACGTGCAAGTATTGGCAAGCATGTTGTAATCTTGTAATGTACACAAGCATTTCTTATTAACCCGTACAAACCCGAGCAACTTAGTAGTCACCTGGCATTAATTCAGTATCCAGGCAACTTGGAAAGCAAGTACACTGACAGCGGCACTCTTGTAAAATTAATTATTTAAGTAAACGGGTGACGTTCAAATTTATAAATACCAAAACAAATGTCGGTGGCGTGTGCGATTAAGCGAATAAATATTATTAAAAAGTATAATTTCAAAACTTTCATGATGGTCATATGGCATGCCGTCTATGACCGCAAGAATACAAATGGTAGTGGATATACCCAACTTTTTGGCCAGTACTTTGTATGCGAGGGTTAGGTGTTGGTAAAATTTATTTGAATTGCAATATGCTTGTCAATAATTATTCGGTTACATAGCCAATGCGCGTCTGAACCTATAGTTTTATGTTTATCTTTGAATGCAGCCATTTGAAATATGTAAATTCTAAATCGTATCCAACTTCATGTTTTACTTTGCACATGCTAAAAACATGTCGCTGTCTTTGACGGATGGCGTGGCGGTTTGACATGTCACTGACAGCTGCATAGAAATTTTTTCACCCCCAACGCCGGAAAAGAAGTTTTACTTCAAAAAAAGAAAAGAACCTGTGGGGGAAAAAATTAAAAATGATATCTACTATAGTTCAAAGTAAATCGGCCCAGCCGTTTAAGCTATAGTCGAACAAACATATAGACAGAATTGCGAGACCCACTTTTTTAGTCTTCGCTATCATCGTAATGTCAAAATTTCGAGTTCGATTTTTTTTTCCGTATGCATAACTTATCTTATAGAACCTATAAGTCGCAAGTAAATTTTTCGACGTGCTTTCCTGCACAACGATTCGGCTGCAACTGAATAGTGAATAGTGAATACTGAATAGCAAATGTGCGCGCACATCGCCATACACATCACACCGATCGAGACACGGACACCAAAAATCAAAATCTTTTGATTTTACCCACACGGTGTCGGACACCGAAAATCGGTGTGCGCACCAGCCTACAGACGGGACACATTTCCGTACACCGACACCGGTGTGCACACAAGTGTCGTGTGTATTTCCCGCTTAAGGTGATTCGATTATAAATGATTGTACAAATCTGCTGGCGCGGATGGCTTGCCAACTGAGCTATTCAACCACCAACTCATCTCAAAAATTTGGTCGGATGAAAATATGCCCAATGAATGGAACCTCGGCATAGTGTGCCCCATCCACAAGAAAGGAGATGCTCTGACGTGTACCAATTACAGAGGTATATAAGTCTCCTCAACGTCGCATACAAAATTCTGTCGTCTGTACTGAGTGAGCGCCTAAAACCGTTTGTCAACGAGCTGATCGGCCTCTATCAGTGTGGTTTTAGACAAATCTACCCTGGATCAGATGTTCACACTTCGACAGATTTTGGAAAAAACCCAGGAGTTCCAAACCGATACACACAACCTTTTTATCGATTTCAAAGTCGCGTATGACAGAGTCGCGTAGACAGAGAACAACTATATAGAACCATGTCTCATTCCGGAGTCCCTTCCAAGCTCGTCCGCTTGTCCAGGATGACGATGGAGAAATCTCGCTGCTCCGTCAATGTCGGTAAGAACACCACCGAACCCTTTGATGTCGAGAAAGGTCTGAGGCAAGGCGACGCGCTATCATGCAACCTATTTAACATCGCTCTTGAAGCAATTGTACGAAACTCAAACGTCAACAATAGAGGTACAATTTTTCAAAAGTCAGTTCAACTGCTTGCTTATGCGGATGATATTGATATCATTGGGAGGACGAAGCGAGCTGTTACCGGTGCGCTTGCAAGTATTGAACTGGAGGCGACGAAAATGGGTTTGGCTGTTAGTGAGGACAAGACGGAGTTTATGCTATCATCGAGAAAGGAATCTCAACATCGTCGACTCGGGCAAAACGTCACGATGGATAGGTATAACTTCGAAGTCGTTAAATACTTTGTCTACCTGGGCTCCACTATAACATCGCAAAACAAAATCAGTGCAGAGATAAAGCGAAGAATAATTACTGTTGCCAACCGCTGTTTCTTCGGGCTAAGAAGGCATTTGAGTAATAAAGCCTTAACTCAAAGAACCAAGGAGACCTTGTATAAGAACCTCATCATCCCGGTCCTGCTGTATGGGGCGGAAGCATGGACACTGTCTAAAACGGATGAAAATCTTCTTGGGTGCTTTGAAAGAAAAGTTCTTCGTTTGATCTTCAGTTCAGTCCAGTCTGTATCGATGGAGTATGGAGGAAAAGGTTCAACAACGAGCTGTACGGGCTTTACAGCGACGTTGACCTAGTCAAGAAGCTGAAAATACAACGGCTGAGATGGCTGGGACACGTGGAGCGTATGGACACCGATGCACCAGCCCGTCGAATCTTCGAATCCACCCCTGATGGTCTGCGCAGCAGAGGAAGACCCCACCTCAGGTGGCGCGCACAAGTGGAGAGCGACCTCAACCAATTTGGAGTGCGTAACTGGAGGCAGCTAGCTAGGGACCGGGCTTGCTGGAGGGACTTGTTGGTTGAGGCCATAATCCACCCTGGACTGTTAGCGCCATCGAAAGTAAAGTAAAGTTCAAATAGGTCACAGGAAAGAAAGCATATCTAAGCATTGGTTAGAATACGCCTATATGTACACATCGGAATGATTCAACTATATTGACAATGACTAGTTGAACAATTAATTTAGGAGTAGACGCCATAACAGCTCGCAGAGAGCTCAAGTATAATGAGAATGACCAAACATTCCTGTGGGAATGTTATCTGAAAAGGAGGCGACCTACAATTTACCGATCGTTTTAGGAAAGTTAACGACAGAAGACTCCATTGAGTTTCAATTCAATTTTTGACAAAAAATAGATGAAATAATCATTTTGCTAGTCAAATAAAATATGTATCCATACGTTTCCTGCAGATTTTCGCGAAAAGAAAATTTATTGCATTTCTAAATCCCGTGTCATAATTATTAAGAGCAAAATCATTCAACTCGGTCGTTAACTTTATTTCCTGCGTATCCTTTCTGCTTTTGACAAACGACAACGAGACCAATAATCCCGAAAGTAGATTTGGAAAGTTGTTTCGTTTCGCCTTCTGCGGATGAAGAAAGTTTATTTTATTTCCTGCATATTAGTTTGTATTACTGTGATTTCATATATGGCGGTTCCATAACACTCAAATAGCTTTTAGAAGGCAGTATTTGGAGAGTGTTTTGGGTAGGTATAGTTAATGGTTGAGTTCTTGAGTTCTGAAATCTAGATATATGTATATAATGAGGATTTATGTGGCACGTGAAAACTTTTCTCTTAACACTCTAACGCTTAGGTAGTATATGATACCATATAATTTGTAGGGAAGAGATTTCGTGTCCGAGTTCCTAAGTATTGGCTTAACTTTGGGTATTTTTAGGGTAATCTATTTATCAATATAGTATAATGGCATGTACAATGTGATATCGGATCAAACTTAATGTTTTGGGAACTGCTAATGGTAGTCTGATACGTTTTATCTAATATTGATAATATAATTTAAAGTCAAGTTTTTAAAGATATTTATAACGTATGGTCAGAAATATGCAGTGTGAAGGACACTCGCATCGAGAAGTTTGGAAATGAATTAAGTTGCTCGTCACCCTGACCAGACGACAAGAAAAAAAATGTCTATGTATCACTAATAAATTTAATTTTCAAAAATGATATTGAAAACAGCTTAGTATGGAATAGGGAAAATACATTAACTTGAATTTTAAATTAAGTTTTGGATCTAGTAGGTGAACCCCCCATACTGATTTTATGGGAAATTCACACTCAGAAAAAAAAAATATTTGTTAAATTGCCTCAAACGATGTAGGAAAGAAACATATTTTGGACGGATGTTACCTATTTGACGAGCATAAATGTGCAAATGCCATATTATATGAACCTCCAAGGTTTCGTTATATATAAAATACATATATATATGTAGTTATTTGATTTACAGCATTAAAAACAAGTTCAGATGAAACAAGTTTTGCTATAGCAACCAAATTTCAGTCTGCTTTAATTGTGTTATAAATTTGTTTCAATAATTAATTAATGATTGTAAGGTTTATATCGCCAGTTCAAAAAATACAAAATACAATAAAATGTGAACATTTTCTACCGGGAAACATGCTCCCGTTGTATGAGAAAATTCTTGAAAATGTGGTGCAAATTCAGTTCGAAGAATATATAGAGAACAATGAAATTGTATTATAAATCAGCACCAAACAATATCATTACAGACTGGAAAGAAAAAAATTCATTCGAAGAAGAAAATTGCAGCGGTATTTATACACTTAAAAAGAGCATTTGAAACTTTAGATAGAATTATATTATTAAAAAAACTGTATGGTTATGGTGTAAGAGGAACTGAGTTCAATTGGTTTAAAACGTATCTTATTGGAAGGGAACAAATAGTAAAGTTAAATGGAATTTATTCTGATCCAATAAATTCAGATTTAGGAGTGCCACAAGGCTCAATTCTGGGAACACTATTGTTTATTCTATATAAAAATGATTAATTTTAAAATATTGTTAATTGAAGATGTTTGCGGATGATGGTCTTTTTTAATGTAGAAGATAATGATTATAATGGCTGTGTCAGAAAATTAATGTTAGATTTAAATAGTTTAAAAAATTACTTAAATATGAATAAGCTAAAACCAAACACAGAGAAAACTAAAAATAATGTTATTACCTGAAAACAAAATTATTGCGGAAATAGATAAATTTGAGTGTGTTCAAGAAACCAAATATCTGGGTGTTATTGTAGATAGCAACTTAAATTTTAAGAAACATTTTAAAATGGTTACAATTGTTCTAATTCTGGCAATCAAAGTATATAATTCCATTATACAACCCTATTCTGAATATTGCCCGACAATATTACTATTGGGAACAAATATAATGATAAAAAGATTACAATCTCTACAAAACAAAGGAATGAGAACAATATTATATAGTAGTAAATACACATCTAAAATACATATATGTTAAATGCTTTGAAATGGCTATCAGCAAACCAAAAATTCATTTTTAATGTACTTACATTTATTTTTAAAGTTAAGAACAATTTGCTGCCAAATTACCTAAAAAGAAGACTTGTTACAAGAAATGAAAAACATAGATATAATTTAAGAAATAACAATGACTTTCATTTCCAATTGTTTAGAAATAATAAAACACAAAATATGCTTTTTTATAAAGGCTTACAAATCTATAATAAGCTTCCTAATAGTACAAAAATTGAAAATAATTTAAGAAATTTCAAAAACTCCATTGTACATTTTGTAAAAACCAATTATTAATGTAAAATATTGTATTTTTGTTTTCAATGGCGAATTATTGCTAAATAAAATTTTTCAAATCAAAAATCAAAAAAAAAAGGGTGGAATCCAGTGGCGTAGCGTACCATCTCGGCGCCCGGGGCGGGAGACCCATTTTGCCGCCCCCATTCAATACTAAATTAAAATTAAATTTCGGAACATCATTTCACAGGCAATGAAGTATCTTTTATTGAAAGTAAAATAGGATCAGCGGTTTCATAAACGGATTACGAATGAGGCTCGTGAGACAAAGCTGCATCTGCGGATTCATCGCCATGCATGCGTGTTTTCCTGCGAATTCTTCTCGTTTTGAGTTCGATTCCGAATTTTCTCCAAAGAGTCTTAGGCTAGTCGCGCACTGGCAACTGTGATCAAAATCAAATAGTTTAATCACCAGTTGAAAGAGAACCGCGCACTGGCAACTCTTTACTCACGCTCGCACTCTTTTCTCTCTTGCACTTATGAAAAACAGCTCAACTGTTGCGAGGCAATTGTTTAGTTTGTGTCAAAACACAAACTTTTTAGTTTCGAGAATCGAGTTGCTCTAAGTGCGCGGTGTCCCATATAAGCCCATATGTTTCATTTTAGCAACTAAACAGTTGCGAAACTAAAAATTGAATGTGCGCGCCTAGCCTTAGAAAAGTCGATTGCGGCTTGGACGAAACGGTCTCTGCTCTCCTCTAGGAGAGCTTTTAAAACGCAGAGTTTCTGAGCACACTTATCCACACTCTGTCCACGTTGCTGCAGGTAAATCTTTGCGTCATCTTCTTCAGGTAGTTCTGCAGCTCAAAAGCCAAGAAAAGTGAGGAAGTTGAATGACTGCATGAATGTCAGAAGAAGACTGGCTACCGATCCGTCAATTCTTCCAGTACCTCAAGAACTTCCACAAACTTATTTTTAAGCGTCTTTACAGCTTCACGAGGTTCACTTCTTCTGCAGGCTTGTGACGAGATGCTTGAGGTACTTCTGGTGAGTCGACTTCGTCTTCGTCTGCACGTCTTCTTCTTCTGCCTGTAAAATAAGTTATACATTCCCATGAATATTGGCCGGAGGAAATTTCTAGGCCACTCACGATTGTAGATGGAGGAATCTTACTTACATTGGAATCACTTCCGCTGCTGCTGGATGCCGCCGAAGACGTTAACGTGGCTTTCGAACCAGAACTAGAACTGAAATATTTCGCGTCTTAGCGTCTGCTTCTTTCTTAGCCTTTTTCTTGCGGTATTCCGCGCCGCTTCTTTTAACTCTTTTTATTTTCAAAAACTAGTTCAAAGATTGAGTGAAGTACTAAGTGTTAAGTTTTAGAAGATTCAACAGTATTTAAACTATAAACAACCCAATCGAAACAACTTTCTGTGATGCGGGAGGGAGCAAAAACATTGAGCTGGCTGAGTCTAGACTTAAGATAATTATAGGGTTAAAGTTAATAAAATTGAATCTAAGAAATGAGGTTAAGCATTTCTTGCAACTTATTTAATAAGCTGCATGAATACTGAATAATCATATATTAAATATACATATATTTTCAGAAATTATCTACCTTTTTCTTCATTTGTTTTTAAGTTAACTTATGTTATTTATTTTTTTTTAGTTGTATGTATATATATTTATTTGCATATATACTTTTATTTTTCAAAGGCAGATTAATGTAAACGTTATTTATTCACTAAACGCGTAATTATATCATTTACGATTATGAGAAATATAGTCTTGAAAGAATTTAATATTTAATATTCAATATTTAAAATTTTTTCAAAAACTGGTCCATGGGTTTTTTCGACTAAATTTGATTATCATTTTAATAAATAAAAAAAAAAATGGGGTACCAAATAGTTTTTTTAAAGATTGTTTTAACTATGTATATTTATGTAGGTATGAAAACGTATTCTTTTACAAAAACTCTGCAACGAATATAATTTTCTTGGCAAAATTTGTATTTGCTTAAGAAATCACTTGGCAATTTGTTTTTAGCTTCAAGTAAATAGTTTTTCAATAGGTGTGGGCAGATATTGAAATAAAACAAAACATGCTATGTGAGAGGTATTATTAAAATTATTTTAACGAAATAAAAGTAATATATATTTGGCAAGCTATGCATTCGTAAAAAAAATTGCACGACTGGATCGCACGAACTTGCTCTTATGTAAAAGTACTTTGGAATTTAAAATACATTTTATATATAAAAAAATGGAGTTTTTGAAGATAAAACGGTTCAAATGCATAAAATTGTCGTCTGATTTCCAGAAAAGTATGAATGTATGCAAACAAAGATCAAAAATTGCTTTATTACAAAAATAATTTTTTATATAAGAAATTTCTTTAAAATTTCATAAGAACAAAATTCGGGATACCAATTTTAAGTATTTAGATTATAGGATATTATTTTAAAAAACAATCGTGCAAACGTTTTGAAGATATTGATTTTTCAAAAAAATTGTATTTTTTTTAAACCCCAAATAATATTTTTACGGATATTTTTATATACAATATTATTTTGAACATAAGAGGGCTTTTGCTTGAACTTTTTGGTTAAAATCGTTAGAGCTTTTGATGAGAAATTTGAGAGTTAAAAAACGGTTCTATGGTAGGTATAGTTAATAACATTTTTCCCTAAATTTTTTTTCGACCGAAATTAAGTCTATGTCCATATTATCACAACTAATTTTTTTTTTATCAAAATCATTAAAGCCGTTTTCGAGATAAATAAGATTTTTAAGATTTTGCATTACAGGTATATGGGGGTACTGTGAGTTTTGAAGCTAAAAAACAAATTTCAATTTCCTCTCTATGGAATCACCGAAGACCTTTATGTACCGAGTTTGAAGAAAATAGCTCCAGTGGCTTAGGCTATAGATCGAGGTGCAGATATACAGACAGACAGACGGATTTGCTCGGCCCACTTTATTCGGCTTCGCTATCATCGTATCATACTTTGATCAAAATCTCGAGTTCGATTTTTTTTCCTAATGCATAACATGCCCTATACCACAAGCAAAAAAATCGAACTCGAGAATTTTAACCCCCTCTCCCATACGTTTTTTTTTTTTTTCTTTTTTTGAACACCAAAAATAACGGTACCTGCTATACGAATTTTCTTTTTCTAAATTTTATAGAATATATTTTTTTGTCAAAAACTGTTTTACAGATTTAAAAAATAATCACTAAATTTCATTTAGTCAAATCTTACTAATGATTGAAAAAAAAAATCCGAAAAATTGAGATTAATGAAACGCCCTTTAAAACCATTAGTTGAAATTTTAAACTTGGGCTTAGAAAGAAAACAACATTGGCGCAAAATTTTAAACAGCCTATATTATTACGTTATTAGTATGATACTACTACTTTCTCAAGAACCTTACAACAGATTTTGGGTTGCTGGTTTACTCATTACATGTTGTTCAGGCATAACACTAACAACATGTGATGGAGTTAAACTAGTATGCCCAACAAGTATGAATAAGAATAAAATAATGCGAATTATAAGGGACATAGAAATAAGACACGGCATTTCTCCGCATTAGTTCAGCCGCCATCCCTGGAGATAAAAATCTGAGACAACCACCTGCAGTCTCAGAACATCGTGCCAAATCCTTCCTATCCTTCTTTCTCTTCCTTAACTTCACAATCGCGCTGTGTTGAAATATTTTAAGGATAATTATAATCCCTTGAGCGCGTGTAGATTATAAAAAAAAAACAGATTTTGGTGATTTTTTGTATGCTAAAGCTTCAGATAGTATCGTGTGTTCAAGTTTTCCAAAAAAATGTTTTTCTAAACGCAATATTTCAAAAACTCCATGTTCGATTTAGCTAAAACTTCACAGTTAAAAGTTTTTTAATAAAATCTTCAAGATATGGTAACAAAATTGTATTTTATCTAAAAATAGCAGTACTAACGATACAAATGTTTAAAAATGGTTTCCGAAAATTGAATTTTTCTCGAAAATGTTACTTAGAATTTGGTCAACGAAGGAAATATGAAATAAGAAAATTATTTCACTTTTAAGCGGAGTGATTGAATTAAATTCAATTGAAAGATTATGCGACCTCAACTCCATAGTGCGTTTCGCCCAGGTACGACAGTGGGCTCATCAGTTAGATGCTGTCGTACCCTTCTAAGACGCAATTGTTATTTGTCGATGTTTAGCGACGCTTATAAATTTCACGGCAGTAATATACTGTGAATTTTATTTCTCTAGGGGAATTTGAATAAATTCTGACACCTAGAATGTTAATGTCCGTGGTCAGACTTTTTTATCAACGAAGATTATATGAAATAAGAAAATTATTTCACTTTCAAATAACAATTGCGTCTTAGAAGGGTACGACAGCATCTAACTGATGAGCCCACTGTCGTACCTGGGCGAAACGCACTATGGAGTTGAGGTCGCATAATCTTTCAATTGAACTTAGAATTTGGATCAAATTTTTGTCTTCAGATAAATTCTTACGATCTATAATTCAATAAGAAAATTGAAGTTTGGGTATTACTGACTGTACCTACCATAGAACCGGTTTTTTTGGAGAGAAGCTTATGAAAAGTTGGAAAAACATTGAATTACAAAACTTAAGGAACAATTTTTTTTAAATTTTTGTTCCGCTCTTAGAGGAGAATTTACTAATTTTCACACAAATATTTCTGGCTATTGGTGATTGCAATGACAAAATAGTATTTTAAAACGATAGAACAATAGTCCTTACAGTAAAAAAAAATCGAATGCCGTTTATTTACCCTATGAGACAGCTCTAATCATTGTGGCGTCGACTCCACAAAATATTGTAAAGCCGCAATTACTAGGTATTTTATTGAGTCTTTCAAAAATGTTTAACTTATTTGGCTCTGACAAAATGTCACTTCTCATTAGCTTTGTCGCTTCTGATAATATTTAATAAATCCCTTTCTACTAGTCAGTTTCTAAATCGATTTAAATTCTCTTGTATAAGTCCAATCTATAAATCAGGAGCAAAGAATTTGGTAGTTAACTATCGAGAAATCTATAAAATATCTGCAATCCCTAAGTTATTTGAGCTTATAGCTAAAGATTATCTATCTATATATATAAAAATCAATGCCACTTTTCGTTGTTATTCTATAACTCAAGAACGGGCTCACCTATCCAAACCAAATGTTAAGGCTTTGTTTGGACTATTTAGTAGATGGTTTATGTGAAGTTTGCACAAAATTGGTCGAGCGGTTCTTCATTTATCACATTTTTTGTAACAAATGAATTCAATAAATGTCGGATCATTTTGTTAGTGGGGATTTTGCTGTCAAATTGAAACTTATATTTTTAATTTGATTTATTCTTTTTTATATGAAGGAATAATGCTACAAGCCGGACGAGCAAATATAGGTCGGCGAACGCGTAATGCAAATGATGTGGCATTACTAAGTCGATCACAGACTGCAGATGAACGCGCACAAGCTAATGCATCGCAGTGAACGTAATGCACGAAATAGATCTGTTGACCCTGTACCTGTACTGAAGCTTGCACGCCGATCACGAACACGTCGTGCTGCTCTTTTGGCTAAAATGATGCGTGCTGCTTTTAATTACTCGTACAACAGTCAAATTGATTATAGTATGTACGGATATATTGGAATGATGGACGCAATACATATGCCCACATTGTGATGCCGCTAACTTTCCAGGTGAAATGCCCGGCATGTGTTGTGCTAATGACAAAGTGAGATTTCCAGCAATAGAAACTCCACCCGAACCATTGTATTTATATATTTTTGGGACATCTCAAGCGTCGAATCACTTTTTGATCCATATTCAACAACACAATTCGGCATTTGAAATGACTTCTTTTAGTGCTACTAAAATTATTAAAGATAATTATGCCGACGTTTAAGGTAAATACTTCAACATGATTGTCCCATGTTTATATCAATCTGAATCATAAAGTATTCGATAGTTTTAAAAATTCTGATCCAACATCTACCTGAAATTGTATACATGTTACAGATTCAGGGCCAGATTTATCATCAAGCTGGTTCGTTATTGCCATACCCCGACGCTGATCATCAATTTTAGCAAATTTATTTTATTGGTGATGAAAATCGTAAATTGGATCAACGTTGTGTAATTGTCTCGAATACAAGACGAGACATTATTCGTGACCTACAAAGGTTTTTCCATCAGCATAACGCATTAGTTCAATTGTTCAAAATTGCTTTCGATTGTATGTTATCTGATAATCACAAAATCGTAATAAGGGCTGATAGAACATCGACAATTGATGAGGTTGCAATTGTAATTCTTGGTGATCAGTTTCAATCCCGTGATATTGTACTTCATCTCAGAAATGAGCAATTCCAACATGTTTCGTAACTTCATCGTATATGACACAATCATGCAAACAGTTTCCAATAATGCAGGTGGATTATATTTCTTGGATGCGCCTGGTGGTACAGGCAAAACGTTTGTTACCTATGTCATTGATTTTAGCTATTCTAACTATTCGATCGGAACAGAAAATTGAATTGGCACTTGCATCTTCGGGAATTGCTGCTACATTATTAGAAGGTGGTCGGACTGCATACTCTGCACTAAAATTGCCATTGAATGTAAAGGTGATTGAAACTCCACATTGCAATATTTCGAGAAATTCTGCTATGGCAAAAGTTCAGCGATTAACGTCAATTATTTTATGGGATGAGTGTACAACGGCGAATAAAAAATCACTAGAAGCATTTAATCGAACAATGCAAGATTTACGTGGTAATCAACAGTGTTATGAATCAAGATGAGGCAATGAATTATCCAATTGAATTTTAAAATTCATTGGAACTAGCTGGTATGCCACCGCATTGTTTGAATCTGAAAGTTGGTTCTTTGATTATATTATTGCGAAATATTAATCCACCAAAACTGTGTAATGGTACCAGATTGGCAGTGAAAAAGTTATTGCCAAATTTGATTAAAGCTACGATCTTAACTGCTAAATCAAAAGGAGAAGTTTGTTTGATACCACGTATCCCTATGATTCCAACTGATATGCCATTTGAGTTCAAACGATTACAATATCCTGTGCGTTTATCATTTTCGATGTCCATCAACAAGGATCAATGGCAAACACTTTTGTGGTGTGAATTTGTAGGAATCATGTTTATCACATGGCCAACTTTATGTTTCCTGTTCCAGAGTCGGTACCCCCAGCCGTTTGTTTATTCATGCTCAAAATGGAAAAACAAAAAATATTGTTTATCCAAGTGTTTTGGATTAAGTTTTAAAATAGCTAGCAAATAATAAATAATTTTTTTGTTTGAATAAATGAATTTGATGTTGCAATTATTTTTTTTTATTATTTCACTTTATACATACGTAGCGAAGCACGTAGCGGGCCGCTAGTTTTTTAATATAAAATATATTTGTGTTGAGCAGCATGGATTTATGTCAGGAAAATCTACTTCGACAAATATCATGCTTCTTTGCAAATTCTTTTGAATCTGGTTACCAAATAGACACCATCTAGGTAAGTTCGGGCATTATGGCGCAGCGGGCATTATGGCGCACCTCGAAAATGTCATACTTCGAAAACTCTAATTAAAATAAGAACAATGCAAAAACTTCAGTCTCTGCCGCACACGTGTCCAGTAAAGATCGGTATTCAATACGACCAGTTTCGCTGACCAAAAAACGTACATACAAAAATTTATAGGTTACTTCTGTTTTTTTTATAATTTTGCTCTCTGTTAAGATTCGTGTTTCTCGGTAAGTATACATCGCAGTTGTTCGGTGTGAAGAGTAAAATATAGAATACAGTTTCATTGTTGTTGTGTAACGGTAAATATGTGAAACGAAAAGAGAACTTAGTTTTTTTTAATGTGTTGTGAAAAAGTGTTCTTTCTGTAATATGGCGCAGACACTGTGAGGGCATTATGGCGCGGGTGGGCCATAATGCCCTTACGAAGTTTTCATGTAAATTATAATTTTATACTTAACTTATTTTCTCTTAGTCTCTTCCCGTTTTTTACGTTGTGTATTACATTATTATATTATGTATTATACTCATCGACATCATCCGATGAAGAAAATTTTGAGATCCAACTAGCCAACGAGTCTTATGGGCCCGAAGATTTCGGGGAGAATATTTGTGCTGGATGTGGTGAAGATTACACCACTACAACCACAAAGGACGAGCGGATGCAGTGTGTCCTTTGTGAACAGTGGTCCCACGATTCTTGCACTGCATTTCAGAGCACCTGCGATGGATGTGGGCGTTTACATCAAAAATAAAAGTTCCCCGCCATATTGCCCTCAGGGTTGCGCCATATTGCCCGCAGGTAGGGCAATATGGTTTTTTTCAAACTCTTTTTAAAATAATTTATTTTTTGTTAAAGCCCTTGAATTATTATTTTTATTTGATTTATTTATGTTACTTTTTTCTGTAATTTAATAAAAAAAAACTGTTGAATTATAAATTATTGTTCGTACTAAAGTTATTTTAGATTGATGTTAGGTGCGCCATAATGCCCGAACTTACCCTACACAGATTTTGTCAAAGCTTTTGACTCAATTTGCCATAAAATTCTTATAGCTAAACTTAAACAGCCTTATTTACTAACTTGTTTTAGCGACGGAGTAAAGTTACTTCGACTTTACAACGGCTCTAATCCTGAAAACCTTATTTAAAATGCGCGAGAAATAGCGGTGGAATAAGCTAAAACTGGTTCATAGGAGGTTTAAGGCCGTTTTAGTATCTAAATGTCATTTTGAGATGACATCTTGTGAAATTTACAAAAAGGAGTGTAAGCAATTTTTTTTCGTTTCTTACTAAGACAAAAAGGATACATATTTTGCAATAATAAATTATTTATATTTTCCAAACTCTCTAACAGTTGTATGGTATTGGGAACGCAATGTGGTTGGTACATTCATTTATTGGATTTGAACTTTATACAATCCAATTTTAAATGTATCCAATTTCCAATATGCATACAATGATAATAAAATGAATAATAATGGAAATCAACTGGGGTTTGATTTAGGTGTATAATAACCAGAGTTTTAGATTTGTCACTTTTTTCCCAGTATATTCTCAGTATATTTCACATAAGGAAGGCGTAGCTAAAACGGCTAAGAAAATAATTTTAAATAAGGATTTGTTTGACGTGGCGTAAACCCGAAGTAAGCGCTTCGGCTCGATTTAACTATTCCGAGGTTGAACACAGTATTAGTGAAAAATAATAAATAAGGCTGAAAGTTTTTGGTATTCATGGTTCGCTTCTGAAATTGATATTCAGCTACCTAACTGATAGAACGCAATGTATGAAATTAGGAAATTTCGTCTCTAGCGTTATAAAAGTTTCATCTGGAGTTCCTCAAGGAAGTCACTTGGGTCCACTTCTGTTTAACATTTTCGTTAATGATATCCCATTTCTTCTTCAAAATACTTTATGTTTGATGCATGCTGATGGCATAAAGATATATTTATGCATTAAAAACAGAATTGATCAAAAAAAATCTTCAAAATGATTAATGATGATTATCTGTTTGGTTTGAAAAAAATGTTCTTCCTTTGAACATACCATAATGTAATGTTTTTACAGCACACAGTACTTTAGTTCCAATGATTGACAAATATAAACTTTGATCGCCAATCTGAGATTCGTAATCTTGGAGTCATTTAAATATATTTTCCAGAAAGACAATTGCGTCTACGTCATTTTTTTAATAATCCAAGACATAAATACAATTATGGGTGTAATGATTCTTTTTCAATATGTATTAATTTTTTTAATTCTTTATTTAATGAACTTGTTCTCTCATAAAACAGATTGGAATTTAAAATTAAATTACAAAATATTATAAATAAGCTTTAAGTTTTCCCTATATATAAACTAAAACTTGAATTTGTTAGTAATCTATAAGATGTATAACGGTAGATGAATAAATAAATAAATAAATTATTACCGGTTCGATTCTTTAACAAATTTAAATGCAGCTTTTTTTTCACGGGAGAAACTGAAATTTACAGTGCTGTAACAAGCTTCTTTCAAAACTATATATATATCCAACATATGTACCTCCCTTGATACGCTATCTACCTAAAATTTACCAGGATTAGGATCTGATTAAGCTTAAATAAGCGAGTGTTAGAATAAATAGGACCTAGTTGTGCATTTAATTAAATTATTCGTAATTTGCTTAATCTATTTCATTGCATACAGTTTTTGTAATTAATTTAGGTAATTAAATTTTGGAGAAATTTTGTTTTACTCTTAATGTAAACTTTATTATTAACTTCCCATAGGGAGTTATTGTAATCGGTCCGATTTGTCAAGTTGGAATTTTTGACATTTCTCGACGTTTCAAGGTCCCTAGAGGCTATATCAATCATTTTTAGAGAGATGTATGTGTGTGTGTGTGTACGTACGTACGTACGTTCGCACGTTCGTACTTTCGTACGTGCGTACGTTCGTACGTCCGTACGTTCTGGTACCATTTTTCGTCGTCGATATCTCAAGAACGAGTAAAGATATCGACTTCAAATAAATTTTGTTTAATAGATAATAACTTCGAAAGAGGCTAAATGGGCGTTTATTAAAATTCAGTGAGTAGTTACTTCACTATAACGGTTTAAAAAAAAGTAAAAATTTTAGTTGGTTTCAAATATCTCACGAAAAAATAATGCTATTGATTTCAAATAAAATTTAATGTACTCATTATAAGATCATACAGAACATACCGTTATTTTTTTAAATAAAAAAAACTGAAAAAAAAAATTTCAGAACCCAGATATTCTAAGAACGGAAAACAATTTGAAACTCAAAATAATTTTATTTTACGAAAAATAATGTGTTTGACAACTGGTGAAAATTAAAAAAAAAAATCAGTTTACAGTTTTTTTACAAAAAATAAAAAACTATATAAAATTCTATTGAAAATTGGTAAAAATTGTTTTTCGACTCAAATTTCTCGAGAATTAGTAGTGATATTGACTTCTAATTTAGTTTATTTTATACATAGTATAATTTTGTACAATTGGTAAAATGTTGACAAATATTGAATTAATAGTTTTTTTTTTTTTAAATAAAAAAACTATTAAAAATTCTAGTAAAAACTAGTTAAAATTGTATTTCAAGTCGAATTTCTTGGGAATGAACACCGATAGTACCTTTTTGTTTTATACATCGATACCTTCCCGTAAGAATGTATACTAAGCGACATTTCTAAAATTGTTCAGGAAACGACAAAAACGAAGAAAGTTCTAGTTGAATCATAGTGTGCTAAGAGACAATTTTGGTTAAACTAAGTGACACCTAACAAAATTTTTTGTAGCTCCCGATAATGAGATCTTTATTAATGTCGCTTAGCATAATTTTGTTGGCGGATAATACAAATTTCAGGGGGCAACATTATTTTAATGAGAAAACATGGCAGTTGATAAATTTTTTTATTTGTACTATAGTTTCCTTTTCATGCATAATAGGTTGGCGAAACCCAAGCCAAAACGTGGCCTTTAACATTTAGTATACATATTTCCTCATCAAAAAGTCATTTTCGAAAAAAGTGTCGCTTAGTACATTCTTACGGGAAGGTATCGACATAATACAATTATTAACATATGACATATGGTTAAATTTTGACAAGTATCGAATTGACAGTTTTAAGAAAAATATAAAAAGAATCTACTAAAAAGTGGTAATATTTGTTTCTCGACTAGAATATCTTGAGAACGAGCAATGATATTGGGGCATATTCATAGTCATATCTTAAACCCCAGTCTAACTGAACCGGAGTCTAAATGTAAGACCCAGGTTAGAAATAGGTGGTATTCATAAAGAATTTGGCAGCTCTGTTTAGATAGAAACAGGTCTTAGAATATTCTACTACAATTTTGCTACAATTTTCCTTGAATCTGCCAAAAAAAAAAAAACACTGACAGCGAAATTACAAAACAGCTGTAATGTTATTAAAGAGCCAACTGAAGAAGAAATGATTGTAGGGATTGTATGGCAGAAGATTTTATTGAGGATGAAATTTTAATTGACAGCATTAGGTATGAACCTGGAACAGGAGAAGTGAAAGAGGATTCAATATTGCAACAAATATCGTTTAACAATCACAACCAAGAGGAACACCTATCCGACCAGGAAGTGGAGGAGGAGGATGAAAGCCCAATCAAGAAGCTTAAGCAACTTTCAAAAACGACAAGAAAGCCAGCTGTAAATGTTCTTAACCAACGCCGAAAACAGATATCAAACGAGGAACGACAAATCAAAGAAATAGAAATAAAATCAAGTGACATTTCTGTTTTTTTAAATTTATTTATTAAAAATACTTGAAACCAAATCACTCGCGCCGTAAAATTCGGAATTTGATTTTTTTCTGTTTATATTTGACGTTTTATAGAGTTGTTAAAAACAGCTTAAATGTACCTTCTGTCGTGGTTGTTGTTAGACTCCAGGTTATCGTTTAAAAATGGGTTTTAATTGTCTATGAATAACATAAACTGGAGTTTAGTTTAGCAAAGACAAAATCAGAACTTATCGAAGAACTATGAATATGCCCCATTGACTTTGCCATTATTTAATTTTATACATAATACAATTTCTAACAAATGGTTTATATTTGACATATCTAGGTGTAGAGCGGATATATTTTGTAAGTACCCTTCATCAATAACCAAACTATATCTTTTATATTTGAATATTTCGTTTTTAAATTTTTTTCAATTAAAATGTTTGGAACCGAAATAATAAAGTAATTTCTATAATAATAATACATAATTTTATAATTTTATTATCAACTTAGTTTTTAGAAGAATGTATGTACTGTACGTACATATATGAATAAGGTTGTTTAATTGTACCCAAGTCCCACATATTCAAATTCCATTAATAGTATAATATAGTAAAATTGAAGAAAACGTCACAATATGTTTTTATTTTTTTACCACAAATGGGAAGTTATCAGTGTGGGTCGCACCCAGCCTCTTTTTTAATTTATTAAATTACTTTGTCGTCAATTGAAAATAAAAATATAATATGCTGAAGGTTTTACCAGACCGTCTCCATCGTGCCAAATATTAATTACATTTTAATCTTGGATCACTATTCTAAAGGGACTATAGACCAAAAAAAACAAAAACAACAAGCTGACATTTTTGGGATCTCTAGGGATAAATCTGTTTTTGATCTGGAATGGACGTTGTTTATTATTAATTCAATCCTCTCTTCCAAAACCAAAGTACCTACCATCAGATGCTCGCATCTTATTTATGTATGATGATGATGCTTTAAGGCCAATGTCCAACTGAGACTTTATTCCTCATACTGCATACATATTCGCACATTCCTGCAAAGTTTGCCATATACATTTTTCATTACAATGGTCGGTCAACCGTCAATCAATAAGGATAACAATAGGAGCTTTTTGGGGGAAAAGCCTATAGGACCAAGTCCTTTGTCAGGTTTTTTATTTTTTTTTTGTAAAAAAAACGTCAGGACTTCCGGTCGAAAAATTCCCATAGAGCTAAATAAAAGGCATACCTATCCGATGAATAATGGCAAATCTCTTTGTTTGAGTTATTAATGATTAATTGTGGAATGTTTGTTCCATTCCTTATTCATTGTTCTGTTATACCTTAGCTTAGACCAAATCCACTGTCCATAGAAAAATGGCTGGCAATAATTGCCATGGGCGAGTTTCACATAAATCAATATACGATATCAACACGTTAGTGTCGCACATACATTGTGATATCTTTTCCATGCCTTTGTATTTTAAGTTAAGACGAAGTTAAAATGCACGAAAAATATTTAAAAAAGAAGCGGCACTCGAAAAAATTAAATAAACCTTTTCGGAACAGGCTTATGAGTCAAATTCTATTAAAAGCTGCATGTTCGTGAAAAATTTGTCTATAGTTACTTCCGAGTTATTGTCTAACTCTACGCTAATATCATGACGAACTCCAATTGTGGCCTTTTTTCTTGAGAGCAACAAAAACTCCCATAAATTGGTTCTTAAAACCTTCTGTGACTAGTTGGTTTGACTTAATTTTGCCCAGATATCTGCATTTTTCTTTACCATTTTTCGACCTATGTTTAACGTCTGGTTTTGTGAGAAGCTGTAGAAAATGGATGACAAACTAGATTCTACAACTAGAATGTTACAACTACATCATAAGATAAAAATTAAAATCAACTTTTGCTCTTAAAAGGTGTCTATTAGCCAATCATGAAATTTAAAATATCAACTTGAATAACATAAGGCGGTATAAAAAAATAATACAACGTTCCACAAAATATGTAGTTTTTATTTTTTGGGCTTGTGTCCCAATTAAGTATCTCACCTAATTGTGACATGAGTCCCTGTTATGTATTGTAAGAACAGAAAAAGACGAGTGCAGTTCAATTGGTAATACAAGACTAAATTTATTTCATATTCTTATAAACTAGAGAGTAGGTTACATATTATTGTTAATGATCATTAATAATTAAAATATATAATTGCGATGTTGCCAGATTAATGATAATAGTTTGCAATACTTAATATGCTCTCCATGAGCTTTTTATTAAAATTTTATGCATTTTTAATAGTTATTTTTAATTGATTTAAGAATTTGAATATAATTGAAAATAATTGAGATTGAGTTCATGAATTTATAAAATATTCAAAGTTAAAATATACAAATTGTTAACATACAATTATTTATTATTATTTATTTAACAAAAGTTCAAATTACATGGATTATGATTTTTTTATTTCGTAAAAGCAACGTTTCTTTTCACAGATTGCTCTACCACTATCGCATCTTGCTCTTAGTTGCCTAGATTCAATAGAATCTTTATTCTTAATATGAGGCGAAGGATAAATGTCATGAGGTGCACTCTCCTCGGGTGGAATGATATTTATATTTGTGGTAATTTTAGGTATTGAATTGTTATCTACCTCAGCATTGGCAGTCTGCAAATTGTTGCTGTTTTCAGCACGAATTTGATCTAAATGTCTTTTAATAAATCTATTATTGTGTGAGATGATACAACAGTAAGTACGAGGACCAATTTTATCTTTAATAGTGGCTGCTGACCAACTTGGTTTGTTAGGATTTCTGTACTCACGAATATATACCTTTTGACCTTTGTTAAAACTTATTTGACGATTTCCTTTAAAATATTGTTTGCTTTTATTTTGACTTTTTAAGATATTTTCTCTAATTAATGGTGGTTTTAATAAACTAAATCGCGTTTTCAAATTCCGACCGAAAAATAATTTAGCCGGTGTTTCTTCTGTTGTGCAATGTTTTGTGTTGCGATAGTCACATAAAAAACGATTTAGTATAGTGTCGATATCAGGTTGTTCTTCGGATTTAATGTTAGCATATATTGATTTTTTTAGTATCTTGACAAAAATTTCAGCTTGACCGTTAGTAGCTGGATGGCCTGGTGGCGTTAATATGTGTTTTACGTTATTCATTTTAAGAAAATACTCGAATTCTTGAGAGGTAAATTGGCGGCCATTGTCACTGACTAATGTATCAACTAAACCGTACCGACAAAATAGTTCTTTCAATTTTTGTATAACAAATGTTGATGTTAATTCTTTGGTCTTAAAAACCTCGACCCATTTTGTGAATGAATCAATTACTATAAGAAAATGGAAGCCATTTATTGGACCAGCAAAATCGATATGGATGCGACTCCAAACCGAACATGTTGGTTGCCAAGAAATCAAAGAACTTTTTTCTGGATTTGCTTGTAATTCTTGACATGGGTTGCAATTTTTTATTAAATTTTCGATGTCACCATCTATATTTGGCCACCAAACATATGATCTAGCAAGTGCTTTTGTTTTCACGATTCCAAGATGTGAAATATGTAATTCGCTCAAAATTAAATTTCGTAATTTTTGAGGAATTACAGTTCGAAATCCCCACATAATGCAATCTTGCTCAACAGTCAATTCTAACGCTTTATTTTTAAATGATTTGAATTCTGAATCTTCTAAGTTTTTAACTGAACCATTTTGAATTGCGTGATTTAGTTTTGACAATATAGGATCTCGTCTTGATTCAATTGCAATATCTTTAAAACTTAGACGTAATGGATTTTCTTTCTCAATAAAATTAATATAATTTTCTTCATTGATGGTATCATCCGAAGAATTTAAATGAGGAATGCGTGATAAATTATCAGCTTCATTCGAACTTCCTTTAACATATAGAATCGTGTAATTGAACCCTGATAAAATGAATGCCCATCTTTGGATTCGTGCAGCTGCCATTATTGGAAGACATTTGTTTTCCCCGAAAATTGTAATGAGAGGCTTGTGGTCGGTTTGTAAAATGAAGTGATTGCCTAGAAGATATTGTCTTAGTTTAGTTACACTAAAAATAATAGCTAGGCCTTCCTTTTCAAGCGTACTGTAATTTTTTTCGCTTTTTGAAAGAGACCTAGAAATAAAAGCAATAGGTTTTACAGAGTTATCCGGATATTTGTGTGAAAGCACACCAGCAACTGCATTATTAGAAGCATCGGTCGTTAAAATAATAGGTAATTTTGAATTGAAATGCACCAAAACTTTGTCAGAAGTAACCTCTTTTTTCATTAACTCATAAGTGTCCTGACAATCTTTAGACCAGTTAAATGATACTCCCTTTTTTAATAAATGGTATAAAGGAATCATTTTATCAGCAAATTTATCTATAAATTTCGAATAATGGTTAATTATACCAATGAATGCTCTTACTTCAGAAACATTGGTAGGAATTGGTGCTCTCAAAATATTTGAAATTCTTTCATTGGTCTTAGATAATCCGAATTGATCAATTGAAAATCCAAGGAACTGAATTTTTGATTGAAAGAAGGCACATTTGTTTTTGTTTAATTTCAATCCCGCATTTTGAAGTTTATTTAAAACTAATCTTAATGTTTGAACATGATCTTGAAAAGTTTTACCTGTGACAGTAATGTCATCTTGATAAACAACGACGAATGGAATATTACATAAGAGATTTTCTATAGTTTTTTGAAAGATTGCAGCAGCTGGCTTAACACCGAAAGGTAATCGTTTCATTTTTAAAGTACCAATGTGAGTACTCCACGTACACAAAAGTTGTGATTCGTCATTTAAAATGAGCTGATTATACGCGTTTGATAAATCGAGTTTCGTAAAAAGCTTACCGCCTTCTAAGGATGCAAATATTTCATCGATTCGTGGCAATGGATACTTTATATCCACTAAGTATTTATTTAACGTCACCTTGTAATCTCCACAAATTCGTAACTCACCGTTCGGTTTAAGTATAGGAACTAGTGGTGTTCCCCAATCAGCACTATCTACTGGCTCTAATACCCCTTTTTTAATTAGGTCTTTTAATTGGCTCTCAATTTTATCTTTCCACGCAAATGGAATAGAACGTGGTTTAAAAAAAATAGGTTTTGCCTCATTACTTATTGGTAGTGAAATCTTCGGTCCAATGTATGAACCCAGATTTCCATCAAAAACACTTTTAAATTCGTCTTTTAATTGTTCAATAATAATTGAATATTTTTCATCAACATTAACTACATTTACTTGTGTTAATTCAAAATTGAATTTTCTTAAAAATGAGCGTCCTAACAAAGGTGGATTATTGGTATCAGAAACCACGACTGTTATCTTTTTATTGATACCTCTGTACTTAATTGTAGCGTCAAACTCACCAAGCAATTTAATTCGATCACCATTATAGTTAACATACGGTATGCTGCAGCATTTAAGCTTATTTTTGTTTTGCAAACTTCTGTATACTGAAGCTGATATCAATGTACACGGAGCACCCGTATCACAAACCATGTTCATAGAAGTCCCATTCAATTCCACCGAAAGCGAGTACACGTCAGACGAATTACCTGCGGAGAGACTAAAAACAGAATATTCAAGTTGATCTTTAATTACATTGTCATCATTAACTACAATATTATCTGAATCAGATATATAATTTACACTTTCCTTTAATTTAAGTCGACAAATAGATGCCAAATGTCCTATCTTTTTACAATAATTGCATGTGCTGTTCTTGAATTTACATGTGCTGGAACTATGATTTCGCCATCCGCAATGCTGGCATGACGATTTTCGACCGCTATGATTACTGTTGTTACTGTTGTTACTGTGGTTACTGTTGCTACTGTTGTTACTGTTGTTACTGTTATAACTTTTTCTGAATTTACTGTTGTTTTTACTATATTTTTTTATCATATTAACGCTGCATTCTTTAATTGTTTCTTCTTTTGTTGAAAATTTTGTTTCTGCTATTAATGCTTTTTTTAGGGCTGTCTGTACTGTGAGTGTTTCATCCTCCTCACAAATTTTGTCGAAAATTTTATCTGGTAGACCCATTATAAATTTGTCCAAAATAAATGCATCTAAGTGATGTCCAAACTTGCAATTAATTGCTAATTTTTTTACTTTAGCAAACCATTCAGATACAGATTCCCCTCCATTTTTAGCATTATGGAAATTACGACGTTCACGATATATAATAGTTGGAGGTGTGTAGTGGGTTTCCAAAATGTCACACAATTCTTTAAATGTTTTGGAAACTGGTGAATCAGGTGAACACAAACTATGCAGTAAATTGTATGGAACGGCACCGATTGATTTTAACAAAATAGCTTTTTTTGTATTTTCAAGTTCACAATTTATTTCACAAAAGTGAAGATCCAATTTCTCTTTCCATACAAACCACGTTTCACTTGATGGAGAAAATTCCGGCAAATTTGCGGTTTGGTATACGGTGGTCATTATATTTGGAGTTATTTTCGGTTCGGTGCTCATATTTATTTGTTTTGTTTTAAGATATTCAATCGATTTAAAATTAACTATTTTTTTTTATTTAAAAGAAATCAAAACTTGATTTTTTTTTATAAGAAATCAAAACTTGATTTTTTTATTTTATCTCGTCGCCAATTATGTTATGTATTGTAAGAACAGAAAAAGACGAGTGCAGTTCAATTGGTAATACAAGACTAAATTTATTTCATATTCTTATAAACTAGAGAGTAGGTTACATATTATTGTTAATGATCATTAATAATTAAAATATATAATTGCGATGTTGCCAGATTAATGATAATAGTTTGCAATACTTAATAGTCCCAAAAATAATGATTGGGGGCTTTAAGTTTTAAAAATGAATGTTCTTTTAGTGAAAAACGTTGAGATGCACAGATGCGCTGCCAGTGGCCTAAGCTTGTTACACGCTGGATCTGCTCAAACCCAGTGGTCAGGTTTGGTTGGGCACCAGGTTCTTGAAAAGCTTAAACTTTGCATGTCGTGACTGTACTTTCCGTGTGTCAGTTCAATAAAAGATGTGGGTGAGATGATTTTTTTTTCTGTTTTCTCGTTTGACTGGCACCAGCAAGGAGTACGCACAGGTATCACACTTGTTTTTTGTTGAATGGCCTATATAGAAAATTGATTATTAGATATTTATTTCACTGTATAAATGACATTTATTTTTTTTTAACATAATAAAGAAAATCCCTTTGGAAGGATTTGTGGATTATTTCCACTCACAATTGACGGACTTTCCTTTTAACAAAACGCAGTTTTAAATCTATAATTGTCACTTATTTCGACACTTGTAAAATTGGATGAGTAAAATTAATACTTCTCGAAGCTTTTGATACGTCTGCTCTGGAAAAGGTTTGGTCAAAGGAAAGCATCGCGGAAATAAAGTCTGCTCAGGAAAAATCTGACATGAACTTAACGAAGAAATGTTTTTTAGATTTTTAGCATAGGTGTCACTGCTGATCAATCTGAAGAATTTTCAGAAAATAAGTTCTGGTTATTTTACTAAGTCCTGACACCGAATTCATCTTCTTATACCCGTATGATTAGCAACTTATAGCAACACGATAGTTCAAGTTTTTAGTATCGGGCAGATAAATATTATATTTCAAGAAAAATGGATGAAATATCGAATTTAAAAAAATAAAATTTGTGTAGCAGCATTTGACATAATGGTAAGTGCGTTGGTCTGTCATTAAAAAAGGTCTTGGGTTCGAATCTCAACTGCTCCAGGAATATTCTCAGGGGCTTACCGCCCCTTCGAGGAATTGACAAATCCTCCAAGAGTATCTCTTCTCATTAGAAGTTCTGCTCATTAGCTGTTTGGAATGGGCAGAAAATTGTAGTTCCCCTCCATTCCTGGTAACAAGCACACGGGAATGGTTGAGAGTTGTACGCCACTAGGTTACGGCTGTCTACAAGCCGTAATGACCTCGTATTTATTTTATTTTTTATCATAGTGTACTCTTTTTCCCTCTCAAAATTTAGAGTCCGATTTCTTTGTTCGAAGGCATATACCTTGCCATAAAAAATAGATAAGAAAAAACTTTCATTATTACAATTTATAGTTCAGAAATACTACCAAAAGTTAGAATTTAAAGAACATGAAACCCATGCCATGTACTCATATGTAATTGTATCTGCCTACGTACATAAAATAATTATAATTATAACCAATGCATCAAAAGAAGCACATAATTAATTAAGCAATTAATTAGGCATTCAGGAGGATCGTCACCTATCATGCGTACATACAATACTCACTCATTATCCTTTTTATACTTTAAGCTCCATAATAGTTGCACTTTGAATCAATTATCATAGCAATTTAATTTGCTATTATAGTTTCTACGGATACGGATACGGAAACGGAAACAAGGTTAATCAACGGAAGAGCAAAATGAAAATAAGAAATACCATTTTACGCTCGTCGTTCGTAAAGAATCTATTGATTTATATGTTGAAGTCTTTGATATTTCCTAATTGGTTTTTTTCGCTGGAAGGGAAAACAAAGTAATCCGGATACATTTGCTAACGGGTTTCATTTTTAAGCTTCCTAATAATCATCAAAAAGGTTTGAAGAAAATCATTCAACTATTTTCTGGTATCTATCTTTACTTAATGTAAAAATATGTATGCATGTACTTATGTATATGTGTTCTTGAAGCAGAAAGCAATTAATTTTTTTTTAATTTGCATGCTTTTCTGAGTTAATCTGCTAATAGGTATAATTCCTATCCTGAATTTTATAATCTGGAAGAGTCACGGAAAAGAATGGTTAAATAATTTCGTTTAATCTTTCCTATGGCTGAATTTTCTAAGATAAAAGCAAAGCACGGGTAGCTAGCTAGTTGCCTACAATGAGAGGGGAAAAAATAAATAAAGTTTGCAAGTTATAAACGCTTAATCTTATAGACATACATAGTTTTATAGTTTTGAGCACTTAAAAAGTATACGGCCTTTATTCTGGGATTCATAGGAGGAAATGAAGACAAATTTCAAAAACATTAAAAACAGACATTCCTATAGGAAGAATTATCTAAAATAAAATGCACGACCCGATCGTGCGTCGTACGTTATTGCTCTTATGTAGAAGCATGTACTTTGGAGTTTAACAATTGTTTATTAATAAATATAAATGATGTATTAATTTATAGAAAAAAGATAAGCAATTTGTTTTATTATTAAATTAATTTCACTCCTTTTCAAGACTTTGATTTTTCAAAAATCCAAAAAATATATAAAAAGAGTCCACAGCAATTTTTGGGTGTAATTGATAACAAAAAATAATTAGTATAATAAGATAGTCCTTTAGTATTTATTTACAAATGTGAACGTCTTGCATACTCTAGTGGGAGCTATAGTGTATAATAGTGCATCGAATGTACAGTTTTTTCCAAAGTCTAAATAATTGTGATAACAACTTTGCCATAACTTCAAAATGTAGAGCTAAGCGCCCTGATTGCAATTATCGATGTCCAAGACGTTTTGCAGGCGGCCTTCTTCATGCAAGACGTACCCTATTCTTATCGCGTCTTGCAGACAAAGGCTGCCTGCAGAATATCTTGGACATCGATATTTGCAATCAGGCCGTCTGTACTTCATATACTGTGTCCCCAGAAAGTAGCTTAGGAACAAAACGGAAACTATTTGAAGAGAATTTTGTCCAGGGCTATCCTCGAAGAGATACAAGAAAATAAACGGTTGGTATCCTTATCGGAACTAAATCTAGGGAACAAAACCGTTGAAACTCTTGGAGAAGAACCTGTCCAGTGAGTTACTGGAAGAGGAACCAAAAGGAACGAAACGGTCTTGAATTCTCATAGAAAAACCTTTGTCCCTAGCACGCAGTCTAGAAAACAAAACGGTTGGAACTCTCAGAGGAGAGCCTGTCCAACGAGTTACTTGAAGAGGAGCTCAGAAGAACAAAACGGTCGGATTAGTAAATAATTAAGTTAAAAATAATACTCCTAATAATAATAAGACTTGCCCTACTCTAGCTAATACCCTAATAATTTATAATAAACATTTAGATCGGCTGCAGAAGCAGATTAGCAGAGTAATGTTAAGGCATCTCTGCCACCGAAACGCCTTATAAAAAATTTTTGTTTACTGCCCGATCTTAAATTCTCTATTCAGTAGATTTGTATTCACGCTTCGACGAGAATAAAACACAATTTAGTCATTTTCTTAAATTCCACTAATCAAATATGCGGCTATAGTAAGTCAGTGTGAATTGAGAAGATAAGAGACAAAATTGTATGGAATTCCAAGTAAGTAATGATTACATGACTTCAGGTTCACACTGAATGTGCAATATGATTACTCAATGAAGCGTTATGTAGGTCTCGTAGGGTTTTGCTCGGTAATTTGAAACAGAAATGCCGTTTTAAATTTTAAAATAACATCTAAAAATGCATATCATTAAATACTTACAATCAAATTTTTATATACAAAAATTAAGGAATATATCGTCGTCGTTTTATGAAAACTCCCTAAGTCCATTAAAAAAAAAATTTGATGGAATTTTTATTTAATTCATTCCGAATAAACCATTTGCAAAAAATTTTATTGCACAATGGCTACGCCAAATCCATTTTACATCATGCTATTCTGATAATTTTTGGATTTTTTTATATTAATTTCCAACTTTAAATGCAAATATCTCAAAATACAAAAAATGGACTTAGGGAGTTTTCATAGAACGACGACGATATGTCTGTATGTCTGTACATCTCGCTGCAGCCTACACTACTAAAGCTATTTTCTTCAAACTCGGTACTTAAGGGTCTTCTGTCATTCCCTAGAGGAGAAATGGTTTTTTTTTACCTTCAAGACTATAGGTACCCCACATACAGCCGTATTGCAAAATCTTATTCATCTCGGAATCGACTCTAACGATTTTGACAAAAAATTATTATAGACAGGAACTACATTTTGGTAAAAAGAATTTTAAGAAAAAATGTTATTAACGATATATGTCATATAACCGTTTTTTTTTACGTTAGACTTTCTCACTAACGCACACAGGTAAATTTTCCCAAAAACATGGCCAAAACTATAAAAAAAAATATCTGATTTGTTGTTTTTTTTTTAATGCAAAGTTGTATACAAATAGTGTAAGCTTCAAACCTCATTGATCATTCGACACAGATTATAATGATGCTTTTAAAGTGCAAACTTAAAATAGACTAGTACAGTAGCAAGTTTGGTCTGTGATGTGAGGTTGTTTTATTTTTTTTTTTTTTGTTTTGGCGGTTTCTAAAATAATTAAACATGGATTCTGTTGCTAGTGGTATGTAAAATTGAAGATGATTGTTTTTTATTGAATAAATTAAGTGTATAGATAATTTTGAAGTCAGTAAATGCAATGTATTTGATCACTACCAAAAAACAAAAAAAAATATCTTTAATAATGTAAAAGTTAATTCAATTTGAGTGTCAGAGTAATAAATATAGTCTTAAAATTTTGATTTCTTTTTCCCTAATGAGAAACAGTCAAAATTTATTACGACTTTTTTAAATATTGACTCTTAAACTTGATAAGAAAGGGCATTTTTTGAACTTTTTACTTTTTACAGAGGATCGCGATCAAGTTTGATTTTAGTGTTAAGAAATCAGCTCTCTGATTATTTAAGAAGTTGTACGTCTCGTGACATGACAGAAAAAATCAATTTTTTGGAATAAAAAGTTAAGTTAAGGTAAAATAAAAAAACGGCTGCAAAGTGAAATTTCATTTTTTTTTCCTTCATGCAATAATAAATTGATAATACACAAAAAATAATTTTGGTCATGTTTTTGGAAAATTTACCTGTGTGTAACGGTTCCAACGATCTTGACCAAAATTTTTATGAAAGAGCTCCTTTAAATTTAAAATAATATTTTATATAAAAAAATCAAAAAAATCCTTTTTGGGTTTTTTGAAAAAAAAAAATAATTTTTTTTCAAATATCAATACAAACTCGTACCTTCAAAACGTGTGGACGATTATTTTTTGAAGTTATTTCCTAAGATCTATATAACTTGTGGGCCAAATACAAGTTTCTTTTTAAAAATGCAATAAAATGAACAAGTATTATGGCTTTATTAGTAAGAGCAAACATTCTAATTAATTATGGAACACAATGTCGTTCAAGAGGCGGCAGCACATTCTGTCACTCCAATTTTCCAAGTGATTGAATAGTATCCTGATTGTTGGCTTAACACAAAAGAAAGTCCAAAAACGTCAGTCGCAGCTCCGAAGTGGGCAATTGACATCCCCATGGCTGATAACACAATTAAAGAATTTGGTGGGCATAATATCGCGATTGTTGCATATGGCCTTCGTAGCATCGCGCGATCCTTTACAAGAGATCGTCCAAATCCATGTCTTCGATTTCAGTAAAAAAAAAAACAGGTGTTAACATGGCTCTGAACGTTATTCCCAGCCTCATTTTTGAAAAAAAAAAATGGTCCAACGATGCCTCCTTTCCACAATACGTACCAAACTGTCACTCTCTGTGGATGCATTGGCTTCTAAACAATAAAGTGTGGGTTTTCCGAGCCCCGTTTGTCTCCAATAAAAGCTGTTCTAAGGCCCAAAGTGCGAAGCGATAGTGAAGCGGTTGGTCGTGTGCCTTCAATTGGTGATTCATTTAGACCTTGTAAGCAAATAATCCGAGATCTTCATGCAGAATGTGCAGAATTCTCATGAAATTTTGAACTGTTTAAATGAATTGAAGTTCAACCTCTCGACTACAGCAGCCACATTTTCGTCTGTGCGCATCGTACGACGCACGACGGGAACCATGAGTGTTGTCCACTAGCATTCCAGTCTCGAGTCTCACGAACGGTGGGTCTTTCATTTCGGCCAAAACTTCTTTTCCAAAAGAGGCTGGGTGCGACCCACACTGATAACTTCCCATTTGTGGTCTTGAAAACTTTATATTTGTTTTTTTTTTTTTTCAAATAACCAAATTTTCAGCGAAACAAACTTAAGCTGTATCTGTACTGTATCTGTTGTGGTAATTGGTATGATATTTTGTATATATACTTCGATCATAGACCAGTAGATGGAAGATCGAAGTAGATGGTTTCATAGTGTAATTGTTGTTGCGGTTTTTCCGGATTGAAAGGCTGTGATCTGCACTGGATATACAATGACTCCTGTTTTAAAAATCGATGATGCTTGTGGCATACTATGATATAAGGAAATTTGCTTTGTTTTGTTGATGATGAGGATACTTAGTCCCTCATTTTATGTTTTTTTTACAGAAAATGTGTTTAAATAATTTTAAACTTTTCTATATAAAATGTTAAATTTCTTGTATTAATTACGAAGGTTGGTAGGTACATATTATGTACTGAATTATAGATTTCCGTGTTTTTTAATATATCTGTGTTCCTACACCTAAGAAAACCTTGAGTAGAATTTTACATCTTTTTCATGGACAAAAAGATAAAAACATATTGTGACGTTGAATATGTGGGACTTGGGTACAACTGAACAACCTTTATTATATACGTATGTACAGTACATACATTCTTCTAAAAACTAAGTTGATAATAAAAATATAAAATTATGTATTATATTATAGAAATTACTTTATTATTTCGGTTCCAAACATTTTAATTGAAAAAAAAATTAAAAACGAAATATTCAAATATAAAAGATATGGTTTGGTTATTGATGGAAGGGTACTTACAAAATATATCCGCTCTAAAACTAGATATATGTCAAATATAAACAATTTGTTAGAAATTGTATTATGTATAAAATTTAATAATGGCAAAGTCAATACCATTGCTCGTTCTCAAGATATTCTAGTCGAAAAACAAATATTACCACTTTTTAGTAGATTTTTTTTATATTTTTGCTCAAACTGTCAATTCGATACTTGTCAAAATTTAACCATATGTTAATAATTGTATTATGCCGATACCTTCCCGTAAGAATGTACTAAGCGACACTTTTTCGAAAATGACTTTTTGATGATAAAATATACTATATGTTAATGACCACGTTTTGGCCTGGGTTTCGCCAACCTATTATGCATGAAAAGGAAACTAGAGTACAAATAAAAAAAATTATCAACTGCCATGTTTTCTCATTAAAATAATGTTGCCCCCTGAAATTTGTATTATCCGCCAAAAACATTATGCTAAGCGACATTAATAAAGATCTCATTGTCGTGAGCAACAAAAAGTTTTGTTAGATGTCACTTAGTTCAACCAAAATTGCCTCTTAGCACACTATGATTCAACTAGAACTTTCTTCGTTTTTTTGTTTCCTGAACAATTTTAGAAACGTCGCTTAGTATACATTCTTACGGGAAGGTATCGATGTATAAAACAACATACTTTAGAAGGCACTATCGGTGTTCATTCCCAAGAAATTCGACTTGAAATACAATTTTAACTAGAATTTTTAATAGTTTTTTATTTAAAAAAAAAACTATTATGTAATTCAATATCTGTCAACATTTTACCAATTGTACAAAATTATACTATGTATAAAATAAATTAAATTAGAAGTCAATATCACTACTAGTTCTCGAGAAATTTGAATCGAAAAATAATTTTTACCAATTTTCAATAGAATTTTATATAGTTTTTTATTTTTTGTAAAAAAACTGTAAACTGATTTTTTTTTAAATTTTCACCAGTTGTCAAACACATTATTTTTCGTAAAATAAAATTAATTTGAGTTTCAAATTGTTTTCCGTTCTTAGAATATCTGGGTTATGAAATTTTTTTTTTTAGTTTTTTTTTATTTAAAAAAATTAGGGTATGTTCATTTTTTTCCAAATTCATACTATATCTGTATGACCTTATAATGAGTACATTAAATTTTATTTGAAATCAATAGCATTATTTTTTCGTGAGATATTTGAAACTAACCAAAATTTTTACTTTTTTTTTAAACCGTTATAGTGAAAAAACTACTCACTGAATTTTAATAAACGATTACAATAACTCCCTATGGGAAGTTAAAAAACCCGCTGTCCCGCTGTTTGGGCTTTACAGCACTCACTTTGGAAATAAGTTTTCAATATTTCGCAAAGTTGTTCAAGCGTAAAGCGACTCATTTCGTTCCGCGGAGGTATGATATTGACTTTATGTCAAAATTTCCAGAAGGAAACAGCTCTCATTGTCAAATTAATATATGATTTAAAAAGAAACCCGTGGATGGTTCACCCATAACTTAAAATTGGCATCCCAAATTTTTGTATTGAAAATTTTTTAAAGTAATTTTTTATTTACGAATAATATAATTAAAAAAATAATTTTTATTAATTTAATAATAAAACGACATTCAAGCTTTGTTTGTATAAATTCATGCATGTCTAGAAATCAGACGGCAATTTCATGCATTTATACATTTAAGTCTCACAAGATCCATGTTTTATATTTAATTATAAACAATTTTTAAATTCAAAAGTACTTTTACATTAGAGCAAGTACGTACGATCCAGTCGTGCATTTTATTTTGTATCTAAATCGTTAGAGTAGTTTTCGAGATAAATAAGATTTTGCCTAACAGCTGTATAATACGTACCGTAAGTTTTGGAGCTAAAAAAATTTTTAATTTCTCCTCTAGGCAATCACCGAAGACTCTTAAGTACCAGTATCGCGTGAGATTAAAGCGATCGCTCAATAAGAATTGATTGTCGTTATGACTATAGCTGTCTTTATCATATCAATAAGTAAATATAGACAATAACGACAATCAATTATTGAGCGATCGCTGTAGTCTTACGCCATATGGGCGCAGGTCTCAAGAAAATCTCTTCACCGGCTTAAGCTGTAGGTCGACCTACAGACACACAAACTGGACTATAAGATACCCTCTTTTCGTGTTTTCTATGATCGTAATGTCAACTTTGTTGAAAATCCCGAGTTCGATTTCTATTCCACATGAAATACTTGCCCTATAGTATACCTATATCGCATCTTAAATTCATTATGGCTGAGATACAACACAATAGATTATCGATTTTTAAAATCCAAAACATTTTTTTTTTTTTTTTTGAAAATCATAATGTATGTATGTATACAATATACGAGTAATTTAAACTGTCTAGAGCTTCTATGTTTTTGTAGGTGAAAAAAAGTAGTTTAGCCATATAAAATTTACAATTTGAAATTTTCAAATTTTTTTGATTTGGGTTCAGTTTTTGGAGTAGGTTACTAAAATCATGTAGAGCTGGAAATTTCTTATAGATATATTCATGTTCTTATACTTCTACTTCTTCTTGCGTGGAAGTTACACAAATCTTTAGATAGTATCTCATGTTATGAAAAATGTTTATTATCTTAGCCACGTGAACTTGGCAGAAACTTAAAGACGCAAATCTCGAAGTACTCGGTATGTGTGTGTGGCTTTGGGATTACTCTATCGGTTAAAAAATTTTTCATACCCTCTGTCTTAGATACAATTTATAAGGCCATTATACATCCCAAACTCGAGCGTAACTCACATCTTTGGGCAGGTGCTCCCCAAATTCCTCCCCATCAACCTCGTTTTTACTTGCGATATAGGTACTATGTATAGGGCAAGTTCTGCATTTGAAAAAAAAATCGAAATCGAGATTTTGATCAAAGTTGACATTACGATGATAGCGAAGACGAATAAAGTGGGTCCGGCAATTCCGTCTGTCTGTCTGTATGTCCGAATGTCTGCATGTCTGTTAGTCTGTATCTCGATCTACAGCCTAAGGCACTGGACCTATTTTCTTCAAACTCGGTACTAAAGGGTCTTCGGTTATTCCCTAGAGGAGAAATTGAAAATTTTTTTTAGCTCTAAGACTAACGGTACCCCCCATACACCCGTAATGCATAATCTTATTTATCTCGAAAACAGCTTTAACGGTTTTGATAAAAAAAAAACTGGGTGTAATATTATAGATATGGACTACATCTTGGTAAGAAAAAATTTTGGGGGGAAATGTTATCAAGCTTCTATGCATTTAAAACTATAAAATCTTGAAATTTTTTCGAGAAAATAGTTTTTGTATTTAAAAAAAAATTTTTTTTGATAATACAATATCTTGAAAACGGATACATGAATAAATTTTTAAATTACGTTATTAAATGTATTTTATTGAATACTAACGATTTGCATATCAATTTTTTTTATAAAAATTTTACGAAAAAATTAGTACCTACACAAAAAACATGTTTCAGTGTGTCTGTATGTCTGTACCTCTCCCTCCAGCCTAAACCTCTAGACCTATGTTCTTCAATCCCGGTAGTTAAGGGTCTTCGGTGATTCCCTAAAGGACAAATTGAATTTTTTTTTTATTTAGCAAAACTAACGGTACCCCCCATAAACCCGTATTGTAAAATCTTATTTATCTCGAAAACGGCTCTAACGATTTTGATAAAAAAAATTATGTGTGATATAATGAACATGGACTTCATTTTTGTAAAAAAAAAAAATGTTGGGGCAAAATGTTATTAATGGTACCTGTCATAGAACCGTTTTTTTTATTTTCGACTTTCTGATTAACGGCTATAACGATTTTAACCAAAAATTTTCACCAGGAACCCTTAAGTTTAAAATAATATTGTATATAAAAATATTCGAAAAAAAATATTGTTATTTGTTTTTTGAAACAATTACTTTTTGAAATTATTTCCCAAAATCTATATTACTAAGCACTTAAAATTGGCATCCCAAATTTTGTTCTAGAAAAATTTGAAATAAATTTGTTATATAAAAAATTACTTCAATAATAAACCGATTTTTAAACTTTATTTGCCTAAATTCAGATTAGACGGCAATTCCATGCATTTGAACATTTTTATCTCATTACATCCATGTTTTGTATTTATAAAATGTATCTAAAATTCCTTAGTACTTTTACATAAGAGCAAGTTCGTGCGATCCAGTCGTGCATTTTTTTCTTTGGAATTTAAACTATGAGAAAAAATTCTGTTAAATTTGTGGAAGATTGACCTTTAGGAAACATGTGTTGTTTGGTAAAAAGTTTTCATTTGTAACGGAAGCTTTGTAATTATATTAAAGATTTATATAAACTACTAGATGACCCGGCGATCTTCGTATCACCTACAGGGAAACTCCAAGTTGACTCCGTCAACTTTCAACGGCTGGCCTTGCGATTTATTTAGAAGTATTTGTTTTTCGCCGCCAATATCGCTCGTTCACTCAGCTAATTATGGTTTCTGAACTGTTCTATGTCTGAAGAGTCTGACGAAAATCGCCTGACAACACCTGTCACGAAGATCTTCTAACGTTCTGTCCAGTGCCTCCAGCGACCTCTTATCGCCCATCCTACATTAATCCAAAATGATTAATTTGTATATCTGTAGAATCTTCGTCATTGCACTGTTTTTGGTGCTTCGTTGATTTACATTTTTGTGGGTAATTTCAAAGCAGAATGTGCAGTTTGTCCACATTCTAACAATGTTGCGGCTATTCCAGATGAAGCCAATGCTATTTCAATGCAAATTTTGCAATCTGACTTTAGCCAACAGCAAAGAAATTAGGAACGTTTTTCCAGTCTCCCCGGGACAATCAATGGAGTAAATTCCACTACTGTTCACAGCTTCCATCAAAGGATCGTACACAATTCTTTGTTGTTCATTCAATTGCAGAACATTTTTGGTCAATACTTCAGTATTGTATTGTTGTTCTCTTTGCAACTCGTGGTTAAATGCATCGCGCATAGGAAGATTGGGTGCTGTCAAACCCAAACACGACAATACTTTATTTACCATCAATAAACACATATCTTCTATCATGATCAATGTCTCATTGTAAATTTTTGCATTATTTTGTAGTGTTAAGACATCAAATGTTTCACAGGTGGGAACATTTTGTATTGGAAAATTAGATTATCGTTTTTAGTATTTGCCGTTACCTATTAATTATGTTTCTCATCGCTTAAACCTTCCCTGAACTTCCACAAATATTTCAAGATCAAAATTAGCAAAATCGGTCCAGCCATTGTCGAGTTTTAGCGAGACAAACGAACAGCAATTGATTTTTAAATATACATATCGACGGTTAAACTTCATAACCTCGTAAGTCGTTTTTGCATGTTTTGCAGGAATAAAAAAAAAACCTCTTCCAACAATTATAAAAAATTAGATTAATAGTAAATTTATTGATTTGAGTTAATAAGTAAACAACTCATTATATTTAATAACATTTATGTCAAATTAATGTATCGTTTGTAATTTATGGACACATATACGAGCTACTGCATTTAAATTTTCAATATTTACGAGGTATTGCAACCAGTTCCTTTGTTGAATAAAATAATCTTTCTTTTTTTTTATTTTGAAAATGAAACGCTTTTAAACTTCTTTAAATAAGTTTTTTTTATTTCAGCGTTCTATAAACTAATAAATTAAACTCTATTTCAATAGCAAATAAAAAATGAAATACATTGGAGAATACAAAAAAAAAATAAATAATCAAATTCATTTAATAAGATAAAACACTGTTAGTTAAGAAAATGTAATAAGTGTTAAACAATAATTGAAAGTAAAGGAAGAATTAATTAATTTAAAAAGCACTACAAAGGTAAATATAAAATACACTTCAGTTGTAGCACAAAAGATAAAAATGTTAATTTCATTATTTATAGTGAACGTAAAATTTTATGGAAAACAAATACAAAAATCAAGTAAATGACAGACAAATTCAAATTATACTTCATTGACAAACAACATGAAATACATTTTAAAAGATAATTTTAAAAAATTAAAGAAATAGCAGTATATGTAGTAAGTACCTCGTAAGTATTTATTTTTCTTTAAATAACCCAAAGCAGAACTTTGTACCTATTTATAGGTTGAGTTAAAATCTCTAAAAAACAATAAGATGGCCTAAAATGGCCCACCTATGTAAAATGGCCCCCTTGCTAGAAATTGTAGAATCGAACAGAATTAGAAGGTTTTGGTATCACATTTCTTTAGTTTTATCTGGCATCATCGACATATAAGAAATATAAGCAACTTCAAGCTATTGTTTGAAATTTTACAGGTCAAACTGTCTCTAGCCATATACAAAAATATTATAAAATGTTGTAAAAAGTTTGTTGACAAAAAAAAAATATAAAAAAAACATTAAATTTTGGTGAAAACAATAAATGGATTTAAGTATTAAGTATTTCTTATTAATTTACTGAAATTAGTTGGCCTATAACTATTTCAGTTTTTTCGGAATTAAAACTTAAATAAAAAAACCCTAAATGGGCAAAATTACCTACTAGGCACTCGCCTAAAATGGCATAGTGTGCCATTTTATACTTTAAGTGAAGTTGTTTTAAATGCATTACTGATTTTTATTTTTTTTTTTGTTGAGCATTGTTTATATTTATTTTACTTTGAACTTTGATTTGTTTTTAATAAAGTTTAAATTAAATTGAAAATGGTTTTTCTTGCCTAGTTTGCTTACTCGCAAGGGTAAAATGGCAGTATGCCATTTTACCCGGACAATTTTGATCGTTGGAATTTGAAGAGTTTTTAAAATTAAATACTTTAAATACTTTTGGAAACGTATTAAGCTCGTAAAGCAAAAAAATGTAAGCGTTATTGATTTAACTTTGCAAAGAATATAACATTTAAGTTTAAATCTCACTTTTTTGCGAGATATGACATATTTTCCTTAGTGGGTGCCATTTTAGGCCCTACTATAATATTTTTCGTCTTAGATGTTACATTTATTTATAAATATTACCAATTTTAACTTTTTTCTGAAAAAAATTACCACTTATGCACTCAAAACCACAAACAATTTAACCCGACATGAACTCAATTGGATTTATTTGCGCATTAAGAGACTTAATTTTTAATGGAATTTATAATACGAGTTTTTGAATTTTGTCATTCCTGAAAATTCTTTAGAACAATGTTGTTGAGATGAAAATACCAATAGATGTCTCTGAATTTTCTGCATTAATAATATTTTTTTCGAATTTTTCGACTTACGAGGTTATGAAGTTTAACCGTCGATATGTATATAGAAGATAGAAGATAATAAAAGTGAACACTGTCGACCGACGACAATACTTTCGAAAAATTTGAATTGCACGAATACTTGGCGATTGGCCTATTGTTAAAAATATCTTCCTAAAAACCCTTTTTGTGAATAGAAGTTTTGAAATTGTTATTCCACATTATTCAATATTATTTCAAAGTCCAAGTTAATAATGTACATAAGTTTCTACTATTGTTTCAAACATTTTAGGTTTTCTATAATAAAAAAGAATTTTTTGGACATATTTACTAATCAAAACTAAAATTGAGTTAGATTTGAAAAAGTTCTTTGAAAGAACCTTTGGCTCCCTTAACAACTTGGTTGCAATCCTAAAGGCAAAAAACCTTTATAAAATTTATTCAGTCCTGAGCTAAGGTTACACATTATTAGGTTACACAGAATAGCAGTGAATAAACTTTTGCAATGAACAAGTCTCCTTCTAGCATGGTTTATTCAAGCAGTCATAGTTTTTGTTATTACAAGAACAAAAAAAAAAACATTCCTAAACTTTCACAATGAACCAGAACCCAAAAAATAAATAAATCCTAATCAAATTCTTTAAAAAAACGAGCGAAATTCGATAGCTCTTAACCCCTTATATCAAATCTTGTTTTTTACCATCCTCATCCTTGAGTTCAAGACAAATACAAAGCAGAACTCATGATCATGACATGACGAACATCGCAAAAGAAGTTTCCATCAGATCCAAAGCCATTTCATATATTCGTGGTGTTATAGGATGTTGTTGGCCCACTCAAGCCGTTGGCAGTAGAATCTAACTTAAATTGATTGTACAGACACACAACTGCCGGCGATATCTTCTCCACTTAAAGTTCAATCAGTTTCCACAAAAAAAAAGAATTCAATGAAAACTTTCTGCGTTTTGAATTTCATTCTAGCAATAAGCCAGCTAGAAAAATCAATTGATTATTTGAGCAAGGTTACCTCCGAAAATTTTTCAAACAAAATATTTAAAGAAAGAATTCTGATGTGAAAAGACTTAGGTAAAACTTTAATATTGTTATGAGCGTTTTACACATCGTGCAAAGTTCAATCAATCCGTTCTTAAGAAAGTTTAATAATTTCCCTGCGGTCTTATAGAAGTTCTACTTGATTAAAGCTCCATAGTTCCTGTCTTTCACATTTTGGCGCAAAGTCTCAACTGCTGAAAAGTATTTTCTGTAGATTTTTAACCCACTCAAGTTGCTCCAAAGTAACGGGTGATTTTTTAAGAGCTTGAGAACTTTTTTTAAAAAAAAAACGCACAAAATTTGCAAAATCTCATCGATTCTTTATTTGAAACGTTAGATTGGTCCATGACATTTACTTTTTGAAGATAATTTCATTTAAATGTTGACCGCGGCTGCGTCTTAGGTGGTCCATTCGGAAAGTCCAATTTTGGGTAACTTTTTCGAGCATTTCGGCCGGAATAGCCCGAATTTCTTCGGAAATGTTGTCTTCCAAAGCTGGAATAGTTGCTGGCTTATTTGTGTAGACTTTAGACTTGACGTAGCCCCACAAAAAATAGTCTAAAGGCGTCAAATCGCATGATCTTGGTGGCCAACTTACCGGTCCATTCCTTGAGATGAATTGTTCTCCGAAGTTTTCCCTCAAAATGGCCATAGAATCGCGAGCTGTGTGGCATGTAGCGCCATCTTGTTGAAACCACATGTCAACCAAGTTCAGTTCTTCCATTTTTGGCAACAAAAAGTTTGTTAGCATTGAACGATAGCGATCGCCATTCACCGTAACGTTGCGTCCAACAGCATCTTTGAAAAAATACGGTCCAATGATTCCACCAGCGTACAAACCACACCAAACAGTGCATTTTTCGGGATGCATGGGCAGTTCTTGAACGGCTTCTGGTTGCTCTTCACTCCAAATGCGGCAATTTTGCTTATTTACGTAGCCATTCAACCAGAAATGAGCCTCATCGCTGAACAAAATTTGTCGATAAAAAAGCGGATTTTCTGCCAACTTTTCTAGGGCCCATTCACTGAAAATTCGACGTTGTCTAAGTTGTAAGTCTATTCATGATGAAATGTCAAAGCATACTGAGCATCTTTCTCTTTGACACCATGTCTGAAATCCCGCGTGATCTGTCAAATACTAATGCATGAAAATCCTAACCTCAAAAAAATCACCCGTTACATACATTGTTAACTTTTCGACTCCCCACCGAAATGGGATCAGAAAGTTACCTAAATTTCTGCGTTTTTTGATCGTCCTGGAATTAAATTAATCAAAATTGGATTTGAAAAGTTTATATTGCTCTATGTCAAAGGTTTTTTTAAAAAATTTTGTTCCACTTACATTCTCTCAGATTTCCAAAAAAAAAAACGTTACACGAACGACTCAGCCTTAACATGTAGGTAACCCTGCTGCTGCTGTGAGTTGGCTTATAAGCACTAAGCAGTGATGATGGACCAACAAAGACGACGACGACGTGCTAGATGATTTAATGCCATTATCTTAGCCTTGGGCATCTGTTGGTCCTTTTTCCACCTACATCAACTCCACCCCAAGAGTACATTCCTTTGTCAGAAAATAATTCAAAGGCACAAGGAGATAGGGAGTGCAAGTCTTGATAGAGGATAGAAGGATTGCGATATCGAACGCCTTTGGGGTTAACACATCTTTCCGCTCCGAATTGGGAATTTCATTAATTTCAAAATAATCATCAATGAAGTTCATTTTCTCTCTGGTATTTTTTTTAAAGAATTTCATTTCCAAGAAAAGAGATTATAGGACATGGTTGAGATACCATTGTAGGTACTATCTCCTACTTAAATTCAAAAAGTGTCGATTCAAAAGGTACATTTCAGCCCTATGCAATAGAGTATTTGAAGTTAAGTAAGGTATTTACGTCTAGACCGTTTGCAATGATTTTTTTTATGTGACTTCAAACGAAATCTACTAGACGTACAATGTACATACAAGACGTTAGCTACAAAAGCAAATTAAATGAACAGGGGCAGAATAATCTTTGAAATTCTATTGTTTTATTTATTTATTAATCTAAGATCAAGACTTCTGAAAGTAAACAATAAAAGCAGTTTAATAATAAGGTAATAATTTGCAACTTATATAAACGCAATTTTGAGTGTGATTTAAGTGAATAGAATATGCTCCTGGGTCAGTCAGATCCTTTAGGGGTGTAATTTAATTTTTAATTTTAGTGGGGTTTAACCTTTATTTATTCAGCTTAATTCAAGCTATAAGTATAACACGAATAATAAGGGTGACATCTTAAGCATAGGGACAGTACTTGTAAGATTTGTCTCTGGTAAATTTAATATAAAATATTCTCTTTTTTACTAGTTGTTTTGTATCTTATCCTACTCTCCACGATAAAATCGTGTTCTTATTACAGCGCCACCACCAGGATATTGTTGGTACCACAAAATCACGCTCCATGATAATACTATAGGTTATACATATATACAAAGGTATAACTTAAAAATTAACTTAAATCTAAACCAATAACTATGAGTGGGGTGGGATAAAGGGAGCTTGAGATTGTAGGTGCTGATATTGAAATCAAATGAATTTGGATTCAAATTGGCCAACGGGAGCATACGAGTCAAAGGTTCATTAAGGTCATACGAGGTGTGGTGTGTTGGTAAATAGAAGAGGCGATGGTTTCTCAGGTTACGGGTGTTAGTGTCGAAAGAAATCGAGTTGTAGAGAGAAGAGCAGTCAACTGAACCAGAGAGAAGACGATGTATGAAAAGTATGTCAGCAATTTCTCTACGTTCCTGTAATGAGTTGAGGTTTAATAGATGGAGGCGGTCACGATAAGGGGGTAAGATCAAAGGATTATTCCACGGACGGCATTGAAGTGCAAAACGAAGGAATCGTCGTTGGATACCTTCTATTCTTGATATATTATGTATATCTTTATATGGAGACCAAACTTGAGACGCATACTCAAGTAAAGGTCGGACAAACGTTATTTAAAGCGATCGGGTCACGTAAGGGTTGAAAAATTCTTTAGATCATCTTTTTACAAAACCTAATGCTGAGTTGGCCTTCTGATGGATTATCAATATCAATATGAAGTAGAAATTTTAGTTCACAGTCACATATCTTTTCTACTATTTCTACTATTTGTATGGGTTGATTATGAAGAAAGTAAAGAGGGGGAGTTGTTTTAATGCGCTTACATGAAAAGGTCATTGTCTAGCAGTTGCTAATGCTGAGCAGGGTTGCAAAAGCTTAAGTCACTTTTTAGCTTAATCTTGGCTTTAATTCTAGTGGGTGACTTATGAATTAAGAAAAATGTAATTCAGCAGCTAGTTACTGACTTATGAATTGAAAAAAAATTAATTCATAAGTCAGTTGGTGACTTGTGAATTAAAAAAATTTAAATCATAAGCTTCTTAGTGACTTATGAATTAAAAAAAATTAATTCAGAACTTACTAAGGGACTTATGAATTAAGAAAATTTAAGCCATGAGCAAGTAAGTGACTAATGAATTAAAAAAAATTTAATTCAAAAGTTACCTAGTGACTTATGAATTTAAAAAAATTTAATTCATAAGCTAAAAAAAATTATTAATTGGAAAATTTATAAGCTAGCATGATAATTTTATGACACACAAAAGCTTGAAATCTACTTTCGTTAATAATTAAATAATTATGTATTAGGAACAAGCTTAAACTTTTCCAATTTACCAACTAGCTTATGAATTAAATGTTTTTTAATTCATAAGTCACTTAGTAGCTTGCGAATTATTTTTTTTTAATTCATAAGTCACTAACTTGCTCATGACTTAAATTTTTCTTAATTTAAACGACTACCTTGGGGGGCACCAGAAATGGCTAGAATAGGATTGGAAAGCGCGGATCTGAACCGGACACAATATTCACGATTCTCTAGGTATGAAGTAATTCATTGCAGGAAAAAGGGGTTCAAAATTTAAAGAGGATAGTTTAAAGACTGGCAGACTGTGAGAAATTTTGTCGAAAGCCTTGCTAAAGTCAGTGGAGACCATTCCCGTTTTCTAAGGCTCTTAGAGTGAATGAAAGAAAGTCTACAAGAGTTGTGGTAGTGGATCTGCTTTTTAAGAAACCATGCTGTGCTGGGGTAATTAAGGACCTGCAACGGAAACTGAGGAGTTCATATAAAATTTTGGGATATGTGAAAGTTTAGCAATTGGTCAATAGTTTTCAACGTCACCTTTCGGGCCTTTCTTGTGAATTGGTGTTATGAAAGATGTTTTCTGTATCTTGGGAAATTTTCCTTGAGATAAGGATAAATGAAAAAATTTTGATAGAGGATTTAAAAGAGAAGAAGAACATTTTTTTTTTTTAGAAAAATGGCAGGAATGACATTAGGGCCCGGAGTGAACTCATCATTAAGTTGAGAAAATTTGTTTTCAATGAGCGATGGAGCAATGCAATCAGATAGGAATGGACTCAGCGAAATATTCGGTAAATACTCAAAATGGGTCCAATTTGGTTAAAAAGAATCCTTCGAGAATGAATCCTTAAATAATGATGCAAAGTAATTAGCTAATAGTTCGATTATCATTGGAGGTTTCATTATTGATCGACAAAGAGGATGGATACCCATCTGACTTTCTTTTGTAATTAACGAACTTAAAGAAGGATTTGGCATCGTTAATAAGGTTAAATTGGATCGTTGAATTGAAGATAAGCACCGAGGTACTTTGAGTAGTTGGTTGGGTATTGAGAGCGTAGGTAAATTTCCCACGGCTTGGTCCTTTGGTTAAACGTAGTCTATGAACGTAGTCTACGATTATACCAAGGCGGGAATGAAGGAGAAACTCTATGTCGTGGTCCGACACAATCCATTTAAGGAGAGGAAGGTTGAAATCGCCACAGATTGCAACTTCATCTACGGCCTTAGCCTTAGTTCTGACGCAAAATTTGCCAAGTTGAAGTCGGCGTAAGGCCGAGTTCCTATATACGAGTACCTAGAGGAATCAAATGCTCCGGGTTCTGCTGTACACCTTCACGCACCGTAGTAATTTTCTCGACCGATCTTGCGTTCCTTTGACGAATGTTTGCTGATTGATTACCGAACCAGTTGTCTCAAACTACGCCACTATATGTACGTTGAAGAGTTGGCTATGAAGGGCCACAACTTCTATCGTAAATGGGCGTAACACAGCGAACGTTTGCACTAACTAATACTCATTTTAGGGTCTGGGATCTTGGCACTTCTTATAGGGGATATTCGTAAAAAGAGTATGCCAAGATTATCAAGAACAATATTATATTTTCTACGAATGCAGCTGCGTTTAAGTAAACAACAATTTATTGGTATTACACCATTTTGTTGGCCTTAAAAGGTCATGTTGTAAAAGAACATTTTTAATAATAGATTTTTTATATCGAAATAATTCCAAATTATCTGAAAACAAAAGTCAATTAAGGCATATGATAAATACATGTATGAAATAGATGTGGACTTCCTTGGGGAATATCTGAAGATACTTACATACTTAATTGATTTCTATGGTCTCCGGACGTATTACGTCCATGAGGTTCCCCTTTCGGTGCATAGGTCATATACTACTCCTATGCGCGAACGTGTACGGTTTCTGAAGATATATCTCAGCTCTCCCCAACTCTTACCTAGTGGAGCTGATTCCTCTTTGACCGTTCTTCTGGAATAAAAGTCAAATTAAAAAAAATTGAAAAGGTTTCAGGTATTTCATTAATAAATATTATGAAATAGAAGTAGACCAACATGACTTCTTTGAGGAACATATGAAAATACTTACTTATTTACTAAGGTGCTCGGACCTATTACGTTACCCTAACGGTGAATAAGTAATTCACTATTCCTAGGCATCATTGTGAATAGTTTCTGAAAATGTATCTCAGCTCTCCCAAACTCTTGACAAGTGATGCTGATTCCTCTTCGACCAAGTACTTATCAATCAACCGACTTGTCTTCCTGTCCTTGTGAACGAGTTCCATTCCACTCGATACCTTCTCGAAGCTTAAGCCAAATCGCTACAATGAAGACCAGTCTACAAATGACGAGCATTTTTTTTTATAATCTACACGTGCTCAAGGGATTATGATTACCCTTTAAATGATTGAACACAGCGCGGGCGTGAAGTTAAAGAAGAGAAAGAAGGATAGGAAAGATGTGTGGCACGATGTTCTGAGACTGAATATGGAATATCTCCATTCATGGCAGAATCAGATGCATGGAATTCATTTTAAAACTTGCATATACACTCGAACAAAATGAAGAAATTATTGATGAAAGTATTGGAACTAACGAGGCAGAAAGAATAAGGACGCAAGATATCCAAAGGAAATTTCGGAAGGGAATGGGACTTGATGTGGATAAACCAAAACAAAGATTTGCAAGCACTTACGATGGAAATACATTAATGTAACAGCTCAATATGGTGGTGATAAGAAGGCTTCAAGTAATACTTAACGTTATAAACTGTTCAAAGTTTGGAGTTTATGCAGTGGAAACAACAAATTTTACTGAAAGAAAAGAATCCCGAAAAGCAACTTACACTTTCTCTTCATAAAATTTTGGCTCATGGCCAAAGTATAATCGAGTATCAGTCGAAGTCGGAGAACCGTCAGAAGAGGCTCAGGAATCCAAAAATAAGGACTATAAAAAATATAGATACTGAAATGCCTACTAGATTTCAAGGATGCCGCAGAATGAAGAAATATTTAACATGCTTGCAGCCTCATCGGACCCTCTGATTTCTTCGCTAAGGCATGTTAGAACTGAAAAAGACCTCAAAGCACGATTCTCTCGAGAAATGATTAGCTTATAAGAAATTACCTCGGAATTTGACGAACGTTTCCAAGATATCTAGTCTTATGTTTTTATTTATTGTTACTTATTAATTTATTTGTTCTCCACTTTTAAATTTTAAATATATTATTTAAATAATTTGTCGTGTCGAAACCGTGTTTTTACTTATTTACTATTTACATTTTGTGAGCCCATTTCTTAAAGTTGTATTTCAGCAGAAAATTCTGAAACACCCTATGAATATTTTTTTTTAAAATTCACAGAATTTATAGCCTTGGAAATTTCCTTCAAGCTGAAAATAAATTATGACGATATCTTTATTTTTTTGCGAGCTATAAATTTTGCAACCAAAAAAGTCAATATGTGCCACTGTGCAGCGTCATTAACTGGCCGCCAAAATCTTGCGATCGATGGAATTCTTTTTGGTCGAATCTATGCCAACATGCCCCGAATCGGCGTCCTCATAAATTCTATATATGTATATACATCAAATTTGTAGAAAATATAACATACGCATCACTTGGAGGCCATTCGAAAAATGTCATAAGAGTATTTCACACACGCAAGTAATGTCACATAAGGTAATTGATGACCCTTTCAAATGAAATACAAAAATCTTTCGTATACTTCACACCGAATTATGTATTTATCATCTCCCCGTCCCTATTGGAAAACCTTTTTCATTGATGAACAATTGTTCACTTAATCAAATATCTTACGCAATCCAAACCCTCCATTCCGGGAAACCAATTCGCATTTAACAATTTATTATAGTGCCAATTTACCAAACCCAATTCAGGGCCCTTATAATTTAAGCCTGGTTAAGTCTCTCGGTTTTGAGATTGACAGCATTTTATCCAATCGTATGCCGTCCTATTTCTTTAGCGTTCGTTAATATTGATTGGCACCTCTCACTTTTCCATTTACACCGAAGATATACAAACAATCTCTTCATGTACATGTCCCATATGCGATTCATTACCTTAAGTCATTGAAAAGAAAAACTTCCCCAAAGAGGAAATGATATCCTTAAAAATAATAATGCCAAACACTCTTCCTCTTACAACTGTATTTCGTTTTGGACAACAGAACGAAACTTCATTCTCAAGACACTTAACCTACATAGCTTTGTTCATGTTCTCATATGGCTGACCTTTAAGCGATTCATACTTCCTTCCATTTCGTTGACACATGAAAAATAGCAACAATAAAAATAAACTTTGTCTGCACCTGAGAGCGGAAATTAACTAGAAAATTGAATTCTCATCCTCAGCCAGAAGTAGTGACAGGATTCAATTCGCTTTGTTATAGGAAAAATAAGCTCTTTCTCCTTCAAACTTTGGCCCCTAAAGTGTTTTCAAAGGAATGATATTATACAACAAGAAGTATGATGCAGAAGTTACCAACACAAGACATATGAATTTGAAGATTTGAAATAGAAGGAAAATATTCGATGGATCTGTAAAGCTCTACAAGAAGAAAAGGAGACTTGTAAGTCTCAAAAAGATACGATGATGATAATATGCCAAACCGATTTAGTGTATTTTTCCTCTTCGTAGTACGAAAAATCCACACTTGCTATCGAACATTAAACTCTACGAGGATACGAATACCTATGTATTCAAAAAAAATCAACATCTAAGTGTGATTTGAAGAAGGGTAATCGTAATATGCAGTTGTGTGATCTGGTTCTGATGAACCCTTGGGAAATACTTTCCATCCTAAAGTTGTATTTGTTTTGTGCACATAATGTGTTTCTTCTTGCAATGTTAAGTATTTTTAAAGGAAAGTTATTGGGTTTACAAAAATTAAGGTTAAATATGTACATTTTTAACAACAAAATCTGAAATGGCAATCTTAACCTAGTTTAAAAAATATTAAATATATTAATTAATTTGTTTAATTTTACTTAATAGTTTTGCTTAACAGAAAATTGATACTTTTAAGTTATGGAAGTTTGGTATAAAAGGAATTTAACACAGAAAAGTTTTTTTGCTTCCGATATATTCATAGGTTATGAAAAGTTATACTTTCATAAAATAAAAATCGAACCCGAGCTCTGAACAGACTTGGCATTATAATGTAGTAATGAAGGAATTACTTTATAAAATATTACTTCTAAGTTTATATAAAATTTAGAATAAATCTATATAGCTGCTGGTTATAAGTAGAAAAATAAAAAATATAAATAGACACTTGAAAAAAGACTCTGAAACTAGAAAGATTCTATTTAAAAAAAAAAATATACATATCAAAATAATTTCTTGGTTTTATTTTTGCACTTATAATAATGATTGCATTTTGAAAGAAAGATGCTCCGCATTTGCTCTAAACTATACGATAACCCACTGACGAAGAAATACATCTTTACCAACCAGAAAGCTGTACGAAGAAATTAATACCACTGGACAGGTATTTGTTGCAGCTCATCGGTAAAATCTTCAGGGATCAAGAAGATCATCTCAACACAGAAGTGCAACAACCCCTTCAGCATGAATTAGAGCCCTGAGCCATCGCTGACGATCAATTTGAAGAAATTATTCATAACGACAATGCACCCCTTTTACGAGAAGAGCAACAATCAGTACTACAGGCGATAAAACGCTCACTCATCAAAAATTATTATACAGTTAATATTAATAAAATTCACGACTGGGTCGCACGAACTTGCTCTTATGCAAAAGTACTTTGGAATTTAAAATACATATTATAAATTTAAAACATGGATTTAATGAGATAAAAATGTTTAAATTCTTGGAATTGTCGTCTCATTTCTCAAAAAGTATGAATTTATGCAAACAAAGTTTAAAAATTGTTTTATTATTAAAGTAGTTTCTAATATAACAAATTTCTTTAAAATTTTTCAAAAACAAAATGTAGGATGCCAATTTTATGAACTTAGAAGTATAGATTTTAGGAAATAATTTCAAAAAATAATCGTTCACACGTTTTGAAGATATTGATTTTTCAAAAAATAAATTGGATTTTTTTGTTCCAAAAAAAAAAACAAAAAAAAATATTTTTGTTGAATGTTTTTATATAAAATATTATTTTAAACTTAAGGGGGCTCCTGCTGAAAATTTTTGTTCAAAATCCTTAGAGCCGTTAATGAGAAAATCGAAAATAAAAAAAGAGGCTGGGTGCGACCCATACTGATAACTTCCCATTTGTGGTCTTGAAAACTTTATACATATTTAGTTTTTTTTTTTCAAATAGCCAAATTTTCAGCGAAACAAACTTTAGCTATAAAATTCAAACAAACATTATTTCAAGATTGAAAAGCATTTTAATTATTTAAACATATGTTATTTAAAGAGATAAAAACATATTGTGACGTTTTCTTCAATTTTACCATAGCTATTAATGGAATTTGAATATGTGGGACTATGGGTACAACTGAACAACCTTATTCATATAAATGAATGTACAGTACATACATTCTTTTAAAAACTAAGTTGATAATAAAATTATAAAATTATGTATTATATGTATTATAGAAATTACTTTATTATTTCGGTTCCAAACATTTTAATTGAACAAAATTTAAAAACGAAATATTCAAATATAAAAGATATGGTTTGGTTATTGATGGAAGGGTACTTACAAAATATATCCGCTCTAAAACTAGATATATGTCAAATATAAACCATTTCTTAGAAATTGTATTATGTATAAATTAAATAATGGCAAAAACAATATCATTGCTCGTTCTCAAGATATTCTAGTCGAAAGACAAATATTACCACTTTTTTTTTATTTTTTTTTATATTTTTTATATTTTTTATTTTTTTTATATTTTTGTTAAAACTGTCAATTCGATACTTGTCAAAATTTAACCATATGTTAATACTTGTATTATGTCGATACCTTCCCGTACGAATGTACTAAGCGACACTTTTTTCGAAAATGACTTTTTGATGAGGAAATATAATATATGTCAAGGGCCACGTTTTGGCCTGGGTTTCGCCAAAAGGAAACTAGAGCACAAATAAAAAAATGTATCAACTGCCATGTTTTCTCATTAAAATAATGTTGCCCCCTGAAATTTGTATTATCCGCCAAAAAAATTATGCTAAGCGACATTAATAAAGATCTCATTGTCGTGAGCAACAAAAAATTTTGTTAGATGACACTTAGTTTAACCAAAATTGTCTCTTAGCACACTATGATTCAACTAGAACTTTCTTCGCTTTTTTCGTTTCCTGAACAATTTTAGAAATGTCGCTTAGTATACATTCTTACGGGAAGGTATCGATGTATAAAACAACATACTTTCGAAGGCACTATCGGTGTTCATTTCCCAAGAAACTCTAAGTACATGAAATACAATTTTAACTAGTTTTCACTAGAATTTTTAATAGTTTTTTTATTAAAAAAAACTATTAATTCAATATTTGTCAACATTTTACCAATTGTACAAAATTATACTATGTATAAAATAAACTAAATTAGAAGTCAATATCACTACTAGTTCTCCAGAAATTTGAGTCGAAAAACAATTTTTACCAATTTTCAATAGAATTTTATATAGTTTTTTTTATTTTTTGTAAAAAACTGTACACTGATTTTTTTTGAAATTTTCACCAGTTGTCAAACACATTATTTTTCGTAAAATAAAATTATTTTGAGTTTCAAATTGTTTTCCGTTCTTAGACTATCTGGGTTATGAAAGTTTTTTTATTTAAAAAAAATAACGGTATGTATGGCCTTATAATGAGTACATTAAATTTTATTTGAAATCAATAGCATTATTTTTTCGTGAGATATTTGAAACTAACCAAAATTTTTACTTTTTTTTTAAACCGTTATAGTGAAAAAACTGCTCACTGAATTTTAATAAACGCCGTTTCAGCCTCTTTCGAAGTTATTATCTATTAAACAAAATTTATTTGAAGTCGATATCTTTACTCGTTCTTGAGATATCGACGACGAAAAATGGTACCAGAACGTACGGACGTACGAACGTACGAACGTACGAACGTACGAACGTACGAACGTACGTACACACACACACAGACATCTCTCTAAAAATGATTGAAATAGCCTCTAGGGACCTTGAAACGTCGAGAAATGTCAAAAATTCCAATTTGACAAATCGGACCGATTACAATAACTCCCTTTGGGAAATTAATAAGAAGTTTTTAGGGATTTTCCAGTATAAATCCAGCTACACAATTACTTGATATTATTTTTGGAAAACTCCTACTTATAGTTTGTGAAAGAAATAATGTAAATTTATTGATTTGATATAAAAGTCTAACAGCATACAGCAGTTACAATCACTTTTTGTAAAACGTACTTGAAAAGTCACTTGGTCGAGATATTAGTTAAGTGTTCGACGAAGGTTAGCGGAGAAAAGACATCAAAGAAAGTCGGGTATGGGAAATTGGTTTCCGAATTCATTAAACTGCTGCGCAGTTCAGTAAGTTCGAAATTTAGATCGTAAACAAATTGTAAGGCACTGGTTATATGCTGTATGCGATGTTTCAGAGTAAATTCAATTTTTCATTTATAGGGCTGGACTGCACAAACGATTTAAAATATTTGTTTTTATATGAATTAATATTTGCTTAAGAAATGACATGCCGAATTTGCTTTAGCCATTTAAAACAAGAATTGTATGCTTTTGAAAAGTTTTTCAATATCATCATGTTTTAATTCTAAGAGCAATTCGTGCGACCGAGTTGAACCTTTAATTATTTTAAAGAAAACGTGTTCGTGGGGAAACTAATTAAAATGGTTGAATAATTTGAGGGGACACATTTTTTCTACCCGACCAATAAAAATAGGTGGCATTATTCCTTATTAAAAGTACCTAAATTGGTCGTTATGAAGGGTTCTAGCGCTCGCTGGGAAAGGAAAATACTCGAAATTTTGTTTGTAGGCTTTAAACTTTGAGAAAAAAGAAATCGAAAAGTCCAACCCATTTCAAATTATTGTGATATTAAAACCCTGGTTGACTTTCTGCCTTTGAAAATTTAATTTTTTGTTTTTTTTTTCTGGAAACATTTTTTTTAATTACAATTTGGTTTAAGGCCCTTAAGTGTAAGCTTTAAGACCCGTCAAGTCAAGTTGTTTTCAAGTTTCAATTTTATGACTGGAGTTTTTTTTCAATTAAAATCGGTTTCTTCTGTCAAATACATAAAGCAACCCTAACGAATCTCTCTTTAAATTAATCCATGTGCATCTCGAGATATCTGTTTAGAAAAGGGTTAAAGTTGTGCCTTACTTAGAAAATTGTGAAATTTGTTTTATTTGAATTTAAAATATTAAAATATTCGACTATTAAAATGCAAGTTATAGGCTTGGAAGGGGAATCAAATCCATTTAAGAACATTTAGACGTACATTGTATACCTACCTGCAATCATAAATTTTATTTAAAAAGAACTCCATTTTAATAAAATATGCATACCAAGTATTTCCAAGAAACGGAGAATACGTTTCCACTACGTTTTTTTTTAAATATTGCAGATATTTGACAGGTGATAGAAATTGGTGTATTAAAGTATCATCCCACACAATGTTACGTGATGTACCAGTTGGCATCTTAATGCTTTCCTCTGAATTATTACGAGTATATGACACAATTTTGATGGATGGATGTTTCGAATTATCAAATTGAGGCACTTTTGGCAAAGTGTTTTGAAATACATATATAGATTGAGAAGGCAAAAAAAAATCGTGTTGTTCTAAAAACGAAGACATAGTAGAAAACTGTACAATTAAGGTAAAGAACTTTGTTACCTAGTCTGAAGTTGTGTGTGGTTAGAGAACGAATTTATTTCTTTATTTATTCCATCAATTACCTGGGCATATGTATATGTTTCATTCTACCCTCCAAAATACTTCAAGGTATTTGAACTGTGCTTACTTGTCTCCTTCTGCATCTTTAAATTGTCCATGGAATACCTCAGAATCTGTTAATTTAGAATAGAATGAGTTGAAGCTTAAATGAAGTGGCAGGTAAAAATCTATGTATATGAAAATTGATGTCTATATGTTCCCCTTGGACTATAAAACGGCGCAACCGATTTTGATTTAGTTTTCAAATTAACCCAGCGATTGATCCTGCGAAGTTTCGTACCGATCGGATCAAAAGAATTTTTGTTTGGTTGTTTTAAAAATTTTATGTGATTTGGCATATAAATTAAAATCGATTTACGTATCAAAAATATACTTTCTACAAAGTCATGTGACGTGTACTTTTGGAGGAACGCTTGACGCACCATAGGGACGTATCCATACCTCCCGGTGTGCTGGACTCTACACTGGTTTAATCTTTGCGTACCAGCTAAACCTCCAAGAGTGTCTCGATGATCACCCCTCTCGGGACCGCCGTCGTATTACTTCAAGAGGAGGTTCTGTTTAATTAGCGGGTTCTATCTCTTTGTGAACTGGCTCTTCTATTTTTTTTCGTTTTTCAGGATCTGGGTCAGATACGCACTTGTTTTCTGCTATTGCTGTTCATTTTTGGTCATCTTCGGGATGATGTTTTCCTGACTTGATTCGCCGATGTCATCTAATTTCGAGTCTCCATACTGACAGGCGAGGCTTCTTGCTTTGCCTATTTTTACCAGAAAGCCATTCAAATATCCGTGTCCGGTTAGAAATTGGGTGATGTAGTAGTCCACTTCAGTGTGTTTCCGATTTCCCCTTTTCAGCTAGGTCTCTGATGAGCCTCGCAGTCCAGAACCCTCTGCTTTCAGAATCACATAATTCTTGCCACTTCTGTTGTATAACTTTCTTTGCTTCTGCGATTGCCAAATCAGTTCCGATTTCCGCTCTCTCTTCGTACACGTACTTTCGTTCTGCTGCAAGAAGGTCTATTGGCGTTACTCCTGCAACTACCAGAACGACTGGCTCCGACATCGTACGGTAGGAGCTGGCCACCACCCGTATAGCTCCACGTCCATCTGCTTGCGATGCTTTTCTAGTCGACACGAATTGCCCCAGATCTCTCTTCCGTAGAGGAGAATAAAATGCGTTGTTACCATCATTAGTTTGCTCTTGCTTGTCGAAGGTCCGCCTGTGTTTGCATTAAGTCTGCTTAGGAACGCTGTCACCCGTGATGCCCGATCCGCTGCTTTCTTTATATGTTGCCAGCAAGAAAGTCTAGAGTCGGGAGTAAGTCCCAGGTATTTGATAGCTTCACTGCTTCTGATCAATTCGGGTCCAACCTGGAAATCGATGTGTAAAGGCATTCTTCTTCTGTTTAGCAGAACTATTTGTTTTTTCCGTTCTTAGGCTAAGGCCATGTTCATTCATTCATAAGTGTACTCGACGCATGACCTGGTTAAGCTTCAACAATCCCTTTTCTGGATCTTTTGCAGTAATCACCCAATCGTTTGCATACTCAATAAGAAAACTGTCTTCCGGCATGTCCAATTGCACTCGCAGTGGCATCATCGGAAATTGCTTCAGTGCTATACAATCAAAATTCCATTGAATCTGAACCATACAGAAACACCAACTTGCAACATCAGCAAAAACTCAGGCATGGCCACAATCCTTAAAACGTGTAAAAGTATTAATTGGGTCAAATTCACCATGAGCCATAAGAAATTTATCGAGGCGTTTGATTGGAATATGCTTGAAACAACCGATAAGAAGCGCCCTGATTTTCTTTGATGGTGATTTTCGCCAAACTTTGCCTGTTATTTCACGATTAATGTTCACAGATAAGCTGCAGACATGATTGACATTTTCATATCTTTAGAAGCAATCGATGAACATGCGTGTGCATTAGCTGCAAGGTACTCGTACATGTGCGCAAATATTCTAAACTAAATTTAAACATCAGAAATTGCAAAATTCTCTACGAACCAGACTTCGTTTCCACCATAATCTGTCAAAAACAATAGAATAATTAAGCCGTTTTCATCAAGGTATTTCCAAGGCTAACAACCAAATACATACATTCAGATTGTGCGAACGGCAAACGTGTAAAATTGGAACCAACAACTGATAATGTCAACAGAGCTCAAAGAAAACATTCAAGCTGCCCGGCAAAACAATCAACTTCAAATCGATTGACTGAGATATAGACGAAGAATAAGTTTCCGACTGAATTTTTGAGTTCATTGGAACCACTCTGAATGTCACGGCAACAATTTCTCGCAAGCCGATAATTTTCAACTTCAATTCACGTGGCTCCAGTTCCTTTGCGTCTTGCCTTTGATATTACCATCAACAAATCCCAAGGCTAATCGTTGACTATTCAACTATTAAGTTTAGAAATTTCATATTTTTCATAAGGCTTATTGTGAGTGGTTTGTCCTGAGTTCGATCAAATTTAAATAACAAAAAAACACTGTTTCCGTTGACATAAGGATGAATTAATTAAAAAAATTTACCTAGGCTCCCTTATATAGAGTGATTCTTTAAGAGCTATCGGAAATTAAAAAAAAAAAATAAACATACTTTTCAGAAAAATGCATGAAATCTTTATTTTAATCGATAGTACGGTCGATATAATTTAATGTTTGAAGATTAGTCCAATTTTGGCATAGTCTTTCTAACATTTCGGCCGGTATCTCACGAATAAATGCTTCAATTTTGGCTTCTAGTGCATCAATCGAGAGGGCTCTTGTTGTTATAGACATGAGCCTTAACATATCCACACAAAACAAAAATAGAGGCTTTAAATCGCGCGATCTAGGCAGCGAATTGAACGGCCCCAAACGTGAAATAAACTGTTCACCGAACTCGACTCTCAATCGGACCATTGTCACGTGTGCTGTGGGTCATGTGGCAACGTCTTCCTGAAATCACATGTCATGCAAGTCAAGCTCTTCCATTTTGCGCAATAAAAAGTTTGTTATCATCGCATGCTAGCGCTCACCATTCACAGAAACGTTGCGATTCGCATCATCTTTGAAGATATACGGCCCAATGATTCCTCCAGCGTCCAGCCTATAATACGCACCGAACAGTGGCTGCTCTTCACTCAAAATTTTTGCTTGGTCACGTATCCATTCAACCAGAAATGAGCTTCGTCGCTGAACACAATTTTTCGATAAAAAAGTGGATCTTCGGCCAACTTTTCAAGAGCCCATTCACCAAAACTTCGGCGTTGTGGTAGGTCGATCGGCTTCAATTCTTGCACCAGCTGTATTTTGAAAGGCTTCACACCTAAATCCTTCCGCAAAATTTTCCACGTAGAGGAGTAACAGAGGCCCAATTGCTGCAACGGCGCCGAATCGATAATTCACGGTCATCACTAACACTGGCCGATACAGCAGCGATATTTTCCTCCGTTCCCACTCTACGTGTAAGCGTGTTGGTAGTTTAATGCCTAACAATGTAAATTTGGTGCGAAATTTAGTCACAATAGCCCGAATAGCCGCCTCAGTAGGTCGATTAAACTGACCAAAAAATGGAAGAAGCGCGCGATAAACTTTCTTAAGAGCACGCAGTTTGATAATAAAATTCAATAATTTGCAAGCATTGTTTGTTTGTAAAACGATTCATGGTTAAATTATAGACCAAACTGAAGATGTTTGACAGTGACACAAAACACGAAACGTGCGTGAGCTGTCAAAGCCAGTGTTGCCAAAAAAAATAGCAAAAAAATCACCCATTACCTTAAATACATGTGTTACTTTTTCTAAGCAAAAGCAAGCCACTATACCTATAAATATCTGCCATAACTTTGTAACATGACTGTCTCCATCCATCCGCTCGAAGTTATTGGTTACTGATAAATGAAAAAATACATAAGGAATTCCGCATTCGGGTCTTGCGAAGTATGCAAACCCTTTTCTCAATATTCCTGCGAATTTAGTCTTAATTGAAAGACTTTTGTCCCGCAGATCTTTTGTTCACACATAAACAAGAAACAGTCTTTCAAAAGATAAATAAAAAAATCATTTCATATACATTATGCTTTAAACATGAATGACACTTAAATGACATCTTTTTATGAATGACACTTATAAAAAAATATTAATGAATGAAATGCAGAGGCTTATCAAGCCAGCAAAATACCAAAATATTTTGATATTCATCGAGCATGTTTGACAATCCATATTTGGTGGAGCGTTCAAATTTTCAAAATCCAGTCAATCAAACGGTGTTTGTCAAACATCTTTGAGAATGTGAACCCCAATTGAAAATATCAATATCAAAATTTCAACAAAAAAACTAAAATAAAATCAGAGAAAAAACTTACCTATCTATGTTACTTCTGTAAAAAAATAAATTGAATAAATAAGAAGCCTTATACTACGTTTTTACCAAAAGATAATCCGAGATTTAAGCCATGTGATTTATGTGGAGTTTCCACCGCAGTAAAAGATTAAAAAGAAGATTAACTTTGACAGCATCTATAAAAATGCTAATGGTTTTTCAATTTTTCTTTATAAAACGGAAGCGAGAGAGAGAAAGTTTCATTTATGCCAAACGATGAAAAATCATCGAGATAGCTCAGCACGATATGGATATTAGGTCAGTTCAAGATTTATTTCTATTTTCTTTCCTTGAATTTAACATACATATAATGGGAATTATTCGTCTGATCCAACCGAGATAAGCAATTTCTTTGCAAACTTTTTCAAACAATCCTTTACTGATTGCGACATTGAACCAGATACCCAATATTTCCGCTACTTAAAGAATTCTTCTCAAACCACATTTACAGCAGCGAATGTTCTACCAGCTATGGTAAGAGATGAAATTGAAAAGCTTAAAGATGACTTCTCCACAGGACCAGATGGTGTACCAGTAATCATCCGAAAAAATGCATTTATTCAGCCATTGACTGACCTATTTACTCTATGCATTTTGCAGAGCACCTTTCCTCAATCATGGAAAGTTTCTTACATAGTTCCTGTCCACAAAAAGGGACCAACAAAGAATGTGTAAAATTATGGACCGATAGCTAAACTATCATGCATTCCAAAAATATTTGAAATCATTATATACGAAACTCTCTCTTTCCATTGCAAATCGATTCTTTCCCCAGTACAACATGGTTTTATATCGGGTATATCAACAACAACGAACCTAGTAGAATTTGTTTCCACAGGTTCTATGCACAATGGTCTATGTGATTGCTACTGAATTTAGCAATGCTTTCGACAAAATATCACATAATATCATCATGTTTAAATTAAATTCCATGGACTTCCCTACACTTTTTATCTTGCGGTTGAATTCATATTTGACTGATAAAAATTATATTGTCAGTTTTAGATCATCTCTTTTCTTTTAATGCACCTTCACAAGTACCACAAGGCAGCCATCTTGGCCCACTGCTATTCATTTAAGCTATCAACGATATTGCTCAAGTTGTCGATTGTGGTTTATCAATATATGCCGATGACATGAAAATAGTTCAACGCATTTCTACTGCTGCTGATATTTGTTCCTTACAACAAAATCTTGACAAATTTTCCCTATGGTGCCAAAAAAAAAAAACAGCTTGACGTTTTCATGTAAACGGCTCCCTCCTCCTCCCATAAACTATCATATAAATGGTGATCTTGTACCCGTAGTCACTTCCTGTCGTGATTTAGGAGTAATCTGTGATAAAGAGCTTAACTTTCGATGCCATATTGACAACATTATTAATAAGGCTAATTTGACACTTGCCTTTATCAAACGCTGGTCAAAAGATTTCTCTGACCCGTACAATGCCAAATCTCTTTTCATTTCATTTATCCGTCCCATCTTAGAATATGCCTCTCAGATTTGGTCACCATATCAAATTACCCAAATTAAAAGTATCGAAGCCGTACAGCGCAATCTTTCGTGGGAAGATAATTATCGACTTCCTCCATATTCGAATCGCTTACTGCTAATTGACCTTCAATCGCTTGGAAAAAGTCGTGAAGCTGCAGATGGTGGTTTTTATTCACGACATACTAACTGGTAATATAGACTGTCTGAATCTAAGAATCTAATATGTCTGATTACCATTAATACCAACCGGCGAAATGTTAGGTCAGTACCCCTTTTCCGCATTCCTTTTCACCGTACTAATTATAGCTACTATAATCCTATGTCTCGTATGCTGCGTACTAGTATAATTAAAATGTATTATTATAGTTTGGATAATTTCTTATAATTCTGTTTTTTTTTTACCTTTTTACTACATTTTTATTTATTTTAAATATGATGTATTAGTATTAAGTTTTGCTTATTTTTAATAAGTGTACAATAAAATCAAAATCAATTCTAATCTAATAGATTTACGAAATAGGTTTGTATGGTAAATCTTCGAGATTTAATGAAGATTTATGGTTAATCCACTTAAATCCAGGTTATCTCTTAGTGAAAACGTATTATTAGCATAGTGACCCCTTCATTCATGGTGAACACGAATTGTTGAGACCTACACTTTTCTGCCAACTCCGAACGGCTAGTGAACAGAACTCTCATGAAAAATGATACTCATGAAGGAAAAACTAACAAATGATTTTAAAAATATTTTCATAACTTTACGAACAACTCGTAATAATAAATTGAAAACAAAATAAAATGCTCGACTGGATCGCACCAACTTGCTCTTATAAAAAAGTACTTTGGAATTGAAAAATTGCTTATAAGTAAATATCAAGCATGGATTTAATGAGATCAAAATTTTCAAATGCATAAACTCGCTCTCTGATTTCTAGAAACAAAGTTTAAGAATCGTTTTATTATCTATTAAATTAATTTTTATATAACAAATTTCTTTAAAAAATTTCTAGAAGAAAAATTGGGATACCAATTTTATTTAATTTTTTTTTTCTTCAAAAACCCAAAAAATATTTCTTCGAATAATTTTATACATTAGCAGCCGTATGAATAAAAACACACAATTTGCTTGTTAACACACGGATAATGAAATTATCAATTTGATAAATTAAAATATTAATAAAACTATCGTTTCTTTATTTTATCTTTTCACTGTAAAGATTGGCAGCACTTCCTTCAATTCTACTAAATATTCTAGTACTTTTTTCATTATCGAAAGCCGGCATGTCATCTCCGACATAGAAAATAATTTTTGTTGTCAAACAAATTCTAAACGGTTATTTAATTTTTGTGTGAAAGTTCAAATTATTTTTTATAAAAAAATACATAGATATGCGAGAAAAGAAAAAAAAAATGAATGAAAATTTTAGTTCTGGCGACAAGGTTAGTTAACACAATAGCGTATGGCAGGCATTACTTGGATATTTAGTGGAATTTGTATTATTAAATAAAATATTTCTGTCAAATTTGACGAGCAAGTTGAAGATATCCGGTCTTTAATCACCAAAATCGGTGAGATAAATTATCCTCTCATTGTCAAACGTCATTTAAGACTAACACACATTTATTATTAAGAATTATAAGTTAAAATACGTGTTAAAGTTATTTCGCCTGTATTTTGTGCTTATTAATAGGGCTGTAGGTATATTATTATACATTGTATAGTTTTTGATCAAATCAGTTAGAACCGTTAATGAGAAAGTCGAAAATCAGAAAAGAAAAACACTTCTATGACAGGTACCGTTAATAACATTTAAGAAATTTTTTTTGACCAAAATGAACTCCATAATAGCACACTTAATTTTTTTTATCAAAATCGTTAGAGCCGTTTTCGACGAGATTAATAAGAATTAGCATAATGTATGTTTGGGAGGTACCATTGGTTTTTTAGCTGAAACAAAAATTTCTATGTACCCTCTACAAAATCACCGAAGATCCTTAAGTACCAAGGCCATAAGAAAATACCTTCAGTAGCTCAGGCTGTAAATCGAGGTACAGACTACCGAATTGCCGGACCCTCTTTTTTGTTTTTTTCTATTATCTTATGCCAACATTGATCAAAATTTGGAGTTCAATTTTGTTCCAAATGCAGAACTATGTATATCGCAAGTAAAAATGTTTCAATTGGAGGTACCATTAATAACCCTTTTCTTTATTTTTTTTTTTTTACTTTAAGCTAGGATTTTTTCATAAAAATCTGGGGAACATTTTTTTACAAGAAAAAGAAAAATTTTCTTTAATTTATAAACAAGTAAAAAGTTGTACGAAATGTACAATCATGTTTGGTCTTAAAAAAAAATTGGTCAAGGGAATGATCAGAAAACGATAGCCTTTAAGTGTAAAGAAACCAAACTGTTAAGGCTTGAGCCGAACGGGCTGATAGACAAATAGAATTGCAATGATAGCGTTGACACCAAAGGGGCTCTTAAAATACTGCCCAACTTATGCCTTAAGCGTTTTTTTCTAGCGGGAAAAGGAAACAGTCCTTCCTTTCCTCTGCAAGCACCCTGGGGTGGAATCGGCTAAGGTGATAGTTGATTGTGATTGTCATTTTGACTATAGCTGTCTCCATCATATCAATAAAGAAATATAGAGAGAGCGATCGCAAAACGACAATCACAATCAACTATCACCTTAGCCGATTCCACCCCTGGTCTAGACGGAATTAGAGCATGTTCATTCGGAAGGGGATTTTTTAACGACTTTGACGAACTTTTGCAAATGAAGATCAAAGACTTGATTTCTTTTCTCAATGCGACAAAAAGGATCTAGGATGGACTGCTGGTACTTATGTGCAGAGCCCTCCGTGACCACGAGTCAGGTTTGTGATGCAGCGAGGCCGGATGGTAAACTCATTAGCTACTAGTTCAACACCAGACCAGGCCGCCTGGCTTGGCCCAGTGTAGATGGTTTCGGAAGCGGTTTGTTAGGTCTGGTTTATTGAATGATTCGGATTCCGGACTATTCTACAAAATTAATGACAGTTATATCAATTTTTTTTATGTTAACTCAATCCAAACTGGATGACTCCTTGAGAATGTCCGCAATTTCCCATATTAAGTTCACACAAGTTGACACGAGATGTGGTATCAAAATGGCGAACTTCAGCACTAATGGGGCAACAGGGCTAGACTGCCAATGGTAGCTATTTCTACCTACCTTCCTAAAAACATGAATGTAGTTTTATTAGTAAATTGATTTTTGTATACGAAATTTCTTAAAAAATAAAAAAAATAATTGGTATTCCAATTTTAAGTATAATATAGTGCATTTAAAGTATAAAATTGAAAATTTTTGATCAAAATCGGTAGAGCCGTTAATGAGATGGTTCTTTGACAGATGCCGTTTATATCTTTTTTTTCCAAGAAAATTTACACCATGTCTATATTATTAAAATTAATATTCAATATATTTACGAAAGATTTACCGAAGCACAGGTTTGAAGAAAATTGTTTAAATAGCTTAGGTTGTAGGTCGAGGTACTACAGGCATATAGACAGACAGATAGAATTGCTAGAAGCTATATCCCAAGAAAAATTTATAAAGAAAAGTAGAACAATAAGCAACTATTTCCATTAGAAGTCCTTCCAACTCAGTTAACTTTTCCTTTCATCAAATTAAGACAAAACTTAACGAGATGGAAGTTCTCTCCATTCACATTTTATTCTGTTTAAGAAGCACAATCCCGCTTTGCGTTCGCGTGGCGTTCCTTTGTCGCCTAGAGATGGTAATTAAAGTTCTCATCTTTCCTCAATTTTCCCCGATTTCAATCCGAACAAAACTATTTCTATGCGTTGCACGTTGCGCAAACATAATTCAAAATGAACTTTTCCCAGAGGGGTTTTTTCGTCTGTTTACACCCGTTGAACTATAAGAAGCATATCTTTTCGAAACTCTGCGTCTACATGAGTGACTTTTCCACGGCGCGCGTTCATGGTTGTATTTGTGTGCCTTGAATGATTTCTTAGGAATACTCTTCCACTGTCTGTAGTTAGTTTTTTATGTGCACACGAATTAGCTGAACTATTTCACCTGGAATGGAACTCGGAAAGAACCCTCCCGAGGCTAAAAAGGTAACTTTATTAGATAGGAAAATAATGCTCCACGGTGTGCAATTTGGAGATAAAATTAGGTTTCATGGTTCAAGGTATTGTGATGGGTACTTTACATTAATTTGTCACTGTCAGCAATTCAGGACTTCCCACATTATGTTAACCACTGAGAGTACATTCTGAGCTGTAAGGTAAAGGATAATTTACATCTTCTAGAAAAATTCAGCATATTATTTAACTTGAATTTTCTAGTTCAGCCATTCGATATCGATTAGACCAAATTCATGCCATGCAAGTACAAGGCAAAATCAAAAGGGAAAGGGCAAAAGCTAAGTTGTGGGTCATGTCGTCTTAATTTAAACCAATTATTTATGGGTTAGTGCATTTTAGAGAAATATAGTAACTTTGGTCTGACTTTGTGCCAAGAAAGTTTTGAAACTTTTTTGTTCATAAAAATAAAAATTCAAAAACAATATTAAGGTAAATGGTGCATGTTGGTAGTTCCATCTCGCACTATGATGCCCACCATTAGGACATCCTTTTTTTTCGATAATTAAATGGGGCGTATTGTTTATCGGAAGAATTCTTATATTTGTTTTTTTTTTTTTATATGTATTTCCTTGAGACTCCATCCTTTTGACATTTCTAAAAGGCGCTGGCTCAATTTTAGCAATGGCACATTGAATATCACCATTAAGTTCCGAAATTTCTCTTGACTACGGCCACACGGTCAACGGCCTTAAGCACACAAAATTATTAAATTAAATAAATTAAATGGCATGGCATCTCATAGAGTAACAAGACCTATTTATTTTTAACTTTTAATAATTTGATTTTATAATTTTGCAAGGACTAAACTGATTATGACTAGCCTTAAAATGTTTGATTACCGTTTGTTTGTTTGACCGTTTTAGGAAAATTGGAAAGCTTATAAAAGGAGATACCGATGCACATTGGTTTTGAATGTGTGAATATCATAATGAGAGGGGAAATATTGAGACGGGTAAAATATTTCATAATGTAGTGCTCATAAAGGAAGAATCTCTAAATTTAACACCAAAAACCAAAATTTGGTTTCTTTTATAGTCTTATCACCTATTATTATTAAAGTTCTATTTTGGGTTCCACCCAAGAAACGCAAATAAGTTATTGGGCCAAATATGGGAATTGTATTCGAGCTTTGAACAAAAATAGTTCTTATACAGTTGTGTTCATAAAAAATAGCAAAAAGGCTTTCATTATCAACGTTATAATATATTTCACTTAACTTCTAATAACAATTTAAGGTATTTCATTTATATTAACAGAAGAAATTAAGATTGATTTTTTACCGATACTTTTATCACAGTAAGAAGCGTTTTTAAAATGTATGGCTGTTCACAAAAATACGAGTAGCAGCCATCTGAATGTTCTGAATCTATAACGCAAAAAGTTAGAAATGCTGTAAAAAAGTTATATGAAACTATATTGATATTTTAGCTTACCATTAATACTTCGTAGCATAACCATTGTTTTTTTATAACGGAAATGCATCTGCGTGGCATGGAATCCACTAAAGTTTGACACCTCTCGACTGGTATTGCGTTCCGCGAATCTCGCAATACTTCCCACAATTCTTTCGAATTCTTCGGTTTCGCTTCAATAACCGCATTCTTAACATCCCCCCACAAATTTTCAATGGGGTGAAGGTCAGGGGATTGAGCGAGCCACTCCATAACGCATAACTTGTTCTCCTGGAACCATGATTTTGCCCTTTTTGAAGTGTGCTTTGGGTCATTGTCTTGTTAGTATACCCAAACCAACGGCATTTCCTCTTCAGCATAGGGTAACATGACCTCCTCTAGAATTTCAACATATTTTGCTGCATCCATTATACCCTTAATGGGACAGATAGGCCCAACCCCATAGTAGGGAAAGCAAGCCCATATCATAATTTTCGCTCCGCCATGCTTCACTGTTTTCACAGTGGATCGTGGATCGTTTGCTGCATTTTGTGGTTTTCTCACATACTCCCGAACGACCCTTGGATCCAAAAAGAACGACTTTGCTTTCATCGCTCCACAGAATATGTAATGAACCGTGGAATGAGTTTTTGCTATTCCTTGGGTAAGCCGCGTCTGGAACATTTCTCCCTGCTAGCTCAGCATATGGAGTGGGTTTTGGCGGCTACCATTATCTAGTTCACACAAATAAAATTCGTGCCAGAATGACAGATATATACGAAAAAACAATAACATAACAAAAGAAAAAAATAATAACGTTATAATTTGTGTTCTAATCAGCACGTCTGAATGATCACTTACGTCTGGTGTTGTGACGTTGGCTAGCCCACATCCTATAGTGGTAAGAAGAACCACCTCCGTGCAATGTTCTAGCCGAATTATGAACATTGCCCCTCATTTTGCTAAAAGGAACACTCACTCACTCACCACAAACCTGTGTCTCTTTACTGTACATTTCCACCTTCGTTACTCTCTCATCTCATATTACCAAACGCTCATGATTAAAAGAAATTAATTTCAATGTAACAAATGATCTCTTTAATTTTCATTTCAAAATCTAGCTATCGCTTATGAAACAAGAGCAAAATGATAAATAACTTTAAAGATGGAAATTATCTATAAGTTCATTTTTTTTTTAACCTTCAATTCAAGTAGCTTAAGAGAATTTGTTTAAAGAGAAAAAACAAAATATAAGGGTTTATGATTTAACTTTGGTACTTACGATGTCAAATAATATTGCAGCATCCTGGACCATGTGCGCACATCCCCCCGATGATCTGCTCTGACGACGCATTTAACAAATTAATTTAGGTTATACTTTTGCTCTTATGTTCACTATCTTTGAAGATTAAAGCTTATACTATTGCATTAAACGATACTATTGAATTAAACTATAACAAATATCAAATTAAATTATCAAATTAATGTATTGATAAAGTTAATAAAGGAAAAAAAAATTAAAAGTTAGGTTAGATTCCGTTTGGCGCAAGTTTCAAGAAACTCCTCCGATGGAGTATCAGGTTGTTTTTTCTCTGTCTTTTGATTGTGCTGCACACAAGATAACAGCAAGTAAACGTTAGTGCTAATGATCAATGAATTGATCTGGAATAGCCTGTGGATTTGGTTCTGCTGGAAGCGCAGACACTCAATTTAGAGTAGACTAAATTATTTATTGAATGCCTGTTACTACAGCTGAGGTACTGGTAGTGTCGGATTTCGTGGATTTTCTTGGCGAATTTGCTGTTCCCAAAATGCTGATACTCGGCAGATACTGTCCCTGGTCGTGGAGGAAGTGTGTGCTGGCGCTTCACAGCCTTAGAAGGTTGTATTACGTCACCGGGATTACGCACGTGTTTCGCTCCGATAATTGATAAAATTAGCAACAAATAATTATTAAGCGCCACGCACCAGACTTGAAAGCTGTGGCTAAAGTTGTTGGTGCTGTTTTAAAAGAACAATATGTACCTATATTTCTGCTTTCTAGACATTTAGTTTGGGTACTTACACGTGACAGGGTGAAATAAAAATTGACTTGGTTGTAGTTTCGCTTGCACTCAATCGAGTTGTGTCTGTCCAGTATTATTGTATTAAATAATTATTTTAAATAAATTTTAAATAATTGACTTAAAATTTAGTATGATATCACAACAATCTTGAAAATTTACCCACTATATGTGATTTTAGTTTAATATGGCAAAAATGTCGACGGAGACCACAACTTTGCTCGATGACGGCGGCAGCGAAAAAAGAAGGTTACAAAATTGACATTCGACCGTGGGCGGATGTCGAAATAGTTTTTTCGGACTAACATCTGTTCAATGTCAATGAATGTCCGAACTGGAAAATGTTAGCGAGGCACTATATGAGTCAATATCTACACAATGTATGAAATGAATTTATTTTGCTACTATATTTTTGTAGTTGATAAATTACAACTCATGACAAATATTCCTCCATTTCTCTCCATCCATTCTCTTTGCCACATGCCTTTTTGTCAACAATGGTACCTTGCGTGTAGTAGTAGTTTTCTTATTAAGCTTCGAGTTTCTTCGTTGCAATGTTTTTACCGACCCATTGTTTATTTTTGAGCTAATATTTTATAGTTTTTTCTATAATATTATCTTAAGAATACTAAAAACTACAAATAGTAAAATTTTTACTTACCGAACAATAAAAAAAGAGAATGTTTAACACTTTTTAACTTTTAATCAAGACACTACTATTTTTATGAACACGCTATATTCAGAGAGCTTGAACAAATGCGTCTACAACGGAAAAAGTAAGGTTAATTACAAACTTAAAGCCTCAAATATAAAAATGAAAGACCGTAAAATGCAAATAACAGGTTATTTGTTTTTGTAAGAATCTGCGTCTTTAAAATTATTGACTTATTAATAAAGTGTGACAGGCACTGCTATTTTTATGAACACAACTGTAGATTACAGCCAGATCAGAAGGTGTGACACACATTTCTTGCAACGTCGAAGGAAACCTAAGCACTTAGCAGCGGTTTTGGCTACGTCGAATATGTGGTCATTCCACACAAGGTGGTTTGTGATGCACATACCGAGTTCGGTTTCCTCAATGCAAGTGCCAATCATGGAAAGCGGCTAGAGGGTGGGTTGCACTCTAACGACAGAAGACTTCAATTGACTTTTTGAAGCATTAAATTCTACGCGGTTTATGGTTTCACATTTGAAAATACATACTATCGAAATCAGAATTTGATGAGCTTATCATACGCTGCCGTGCTAGATCCACATTCGAAGCCCTGTGGCACACCAGTATTTATTTTATGAATTTCAGACTTGAGATAATCCAATACGAAATTTATTGATAGGCCTGAAAGGTCTAATCCGAAAACCAGATTCATTAATATCAAAAGCACGAACTTTTAATAAGAGAGCTATTAAATACTCTATTAAATACTCTGAAATATCAATTGCAATAATCTTACTTTCTTTAAAACGATGTAAGGACTGGTTCCAGTGCTCGGTGAGATATCACGACACGAGTGATTTTTTAAGAGCTATCGGAAATTTAAAAAAAAAACACATACAATTCAGAAAAATGCATGAAATCTTTATTTGAATCGCTAGTACGATCGATATAATTTAATGTTTGAAGATTATTTCATGCAAATTTTGGCCGCGGTTGCGCCTCAAATGGTCCATCCACTTAGTCCAATTTTGGCATACTCTTTCTAACATTTCGGCCGGTATTTCACGAATAAATGCTTCAATGTTGGCTTCCAGTGCGTCAATCGAAGCCGTAAGCTTATTGTTATAGACATGAGCTTTAACATAGCCTCAACAAAAAAAATTGAGGTGTTAAATCGCACGACCTAGGCGGCGAATTGACCGGCCCCAAACGTGAAATAAACTGTTCACTGAACTCGCCTCTCAATTGGTCTATTGTGACGCGTGCTGTGTGGCATGTGGCACCGTCTTGTTGAAACCACATGTCATGCAAGTTAAGCTTTTCCCATTTTGCGCAAAAAAAAAGTTTGTTATCATCGCACGGTAGCACTCACTTTGAAGAAATACGGCCCAATGATTCCTCCAGCCCATAATCCGCACCGAACAGTGGCTGCTCTTCACTCAGAATACGGCATTTTTGCTTCTTCACGTTTCAATTCAACCAGAAATGAGCTTCGTTGCTGAACACAATTTATTTTTCGATAGAAAGTTGGTCTTCGGTCGACTTTTCAAGAGCCCATTCACCAAAAATTTAGCGCTGTGGTAGGTCGTTCGGCTTCAATTCTTGTACCAGCTGTATTTTGAAAGGCTTCACACCTAAATCGTTCCGCAAAATTTTCCACATAGTGGAGTAACATAGGCCCAATTGCTGCGAACGTCGCCGAATCGATAATTCACGGTCATAACTAACACTGGCCGATACAGCTGCGATATTTTCCTTAGTTCGCACTCTACGTAAGCGTGTTGGTGGTTTAATGTCCAACAATGTAAATTTGGTACGAAATTTAGTCACAATAGCCCGAATTGCCGCCTCAGCCCCGTTGTTCGTTTGTAAGACGATTCATGGTTAAATTATAGACCAAACTGAAGATGTTTGACAGTGACACAAAACACGAAAAGTGCGCGAGCTGTCAGAACAAAAATAGCAAAAAATCACTTATTACTATCAGATCACCAGTGGAGTTATTGCTGTGAAAGCCGTACTGCTGATCGTTGAGAAGCTTTTTCTTCCAGATATTTCTTGAACTGACAATATTTCACCGTTTCCATGATCTTCGAAAGAAGGAATGTAACTTCAATTGGACGATAGTAAGAGTAGGACAAACAGGACAGGATGGACAAATGCTGTTTTCCATCCTTTTGCAGGAACTCAATGGAAAGGATAATATTAAGGCCAGCAGATCTTTTAGTACTCTTGCAACTGTACGTTGTACGAGTGCGAAAGAATATTTGTACCATAAAATAATTGATGCTTCCAATTGCAGGAGGAGTCCTGATACTTCCTAGTAGCGTCGAGATAACAGCAAACTTTGCTGCAAGCAAATTCGATTTTTCTTGTGAGCTGACACTAAAAACTAGCTTTGGCCCCTAGGACGAAGTAGTATTTCGTAAATTTCTTACAAATGAACAACAATTTTTACTACTTTTGGGACATTGTAGTATTTGTTGCCCTAATTTTTGTTCATGCAATATTATCATTACAGGTCTTTGGTTTGGCTTAATGACATCGAAAACCTACTTCTCTGACCCTAATAAGCTAATTAAACCTCGAATCAAACCATTAATTCTTTTTCGGTTTGATGGATTTTTCCCTATTCGGGATTAAAAAAAATTACAATAATTAGGCTAGGACCGCACTTGCGATTTTTCGTCGATGCGATTAAAAAGTCGTAGTCACTACAAATTATTGTCATGCACGCACTTGCGATTTTTTTGCCGCGCGATTATTTAATCGCAAAAAATAAAACACACTACTTCTTATGTGAGTGCACGCATTTGCTACAAATAAGTAGAGACAGAAAAATCGCTTGAAAAAATAGAACTTGTTTCATTTTTATAATCCCTACGATTTTTAAGTCGCATGTGCGTGCATTCAGATTTAGGCTAGGACCGCACTTGCGATTTTTCGTCGAGGCGATTAAAAAGTCGTAGTCGCTACAAATTATTGTCATGCACGCACTTGCGATTTTTTTGCGCGCGATTATTTAATCGCAAAAAATAAAACACACTACTTCTTATGTGAGTGCACGCATTTGCTACAAATAAGTAGCGAGAGAAAAATCGCTTGAAAAAATAGAACTTGTTTCATTTTTATAATCCCTACGATTTTTAAGTCGCATGTGCGTGCATTCAGATTTAGGCTAGGACCGCACTTGCGATTTTTCGTCGAGGTGATTAAAAAGTCGTAGTCGCTACAAATTATTGTCATGCACGCACTTGCGATTTTTTTGCGCGCGATTATTTAATCCCAAAAAATAAAACACACTACTTCTTATGTGAGTGCACGCATATCCTACAAATAAGTAGCGACAAAAAAATCGCTTGAAAAAATAGAACTTGTTTCATTTTTATAATCGCTACGATTTTTGAGTCGCATGTGCGTGCATTCACATTTAAGGCCATGTGTCTTACTTTTTGCGACTAAAAAATCGTGGATTAAAAATCGCAAGTGCGTGCATGCCAATTTCTCTTTGCAACTACGATTTTTAAGTCGTAGTGATTTAAATCGCAAGTGTGGGCATATCCTTTTGAGTACATATGTTTCATTTAAGTTTACGACAATCGCATCGCAAGAAAAATGAAACAAATTGCGACTTTTAAATCGTCATGATTTGTTGGTAGCAAGTGCGTTCATTCTCATTTAAATTCATGTGTTCTATTTTTGCGACTAAAAAATCGTGCGATTGAAATCGCAGGTGCGGTCTTAGCCTTAAGGCCATGTGTCTTACTTTTTGCGACTAAAAAATCGTGGATTAAAAATCGCAATTGCGTGCATGCCAATATCTCTTTGCGACTACGATTTTTAAGTCGTATTAATTTAAATCGCAAGTGTGGGCATATCCATTTGAGTACATGTGTTTCATCTAAGTTTACGACAATCGCATCGCAAGAAAAATGAAACAAATTGCGACGTTTAAATCGTCATGATTTGTTGATAGCAAGTGCGTTCATTATCATTTAAATGCATGTGTTCTATTTTTGCGACTAAAAAATCGTGCGATTGAAATCGCAAGTGCGGTCCTAGCCTTAGGCTCGTGAACGAGCTGAGTCAAGTTACTTTGATGGGGTGTTGTCTAACCAAAATAGCGCATCCAAGAAGAATTATGTCCATTAACAACGATTTCACTGTTCAAGAAATGTGAATGTGGATAGAGGCGGACAGCATATAGAATTCATTAGAAATCAAGTTATTGGGCTACCACAAGTAAAGGATGTATTATGAATGATTCGCTTATGGACTATGAATTTAACCCACATGACACTAAAGTGTAAATTAATCAAATGCCATATTATAATTTAAGCTGATTACGTATACCTATATGGTGAGGGAACTATGAATAACATAAAATCTAATCAATAAAATTGAATTGAATTTTTCTTAAGAATGTTGCAAAAATTTTGTATAGTATAAAAGCTTATTTTTTTAAGAAACCATCACTACATCGACTTATAATTTTTGTTCGTTCTTGCATAAGCTAATATTACCTGAAATGACATGGCATTCTATTAGTCATTTAAAAAAATAATTTTATGCCTATTAATAATTTTTCTCTAACAACATTCATTTTTGAAATTCTTAGTCTTTTACATAAGAGCAAGTTCGTGCGACCCAGCATTTTATTTTTTGGTGCGAGGAGTTTTTTTTCTGTTTCTCAATTCAACCGATCACTGTGACGTGCAGATCGGTTTCTGGTTTATGTTTTGAGGTCAGGAATGGAAGGGAACTACAATAGTCATCCGAGTCTAAATGGTAAAGTTGAGAAGAGAAAATAGGTGCGTTTTATTATCCACAAATCTATCTGGATCCGGATCGGGATCTTCCCTTGAAAATAAAACGATACGGATCTTACTGACAGCAGTGTTATAAGCCTGTCTCTTTTTATCCTTGGGTTTGGAAATTTTAAATTATGTCTTGTCCTTTTTCTTTACACTATAGCTTACACTACCTTACCATAAAAAGCCATCTACTCGTCAGTGTAAAAACTAATTTTTGGATCTTTGAAATAGATCCCGATAGAAAACAGGATCCCAAATTGTTTTTGTAATACATGTTAAAACTTAATCCAGATCCGGATCCAGATAGATTTGTGAATAATAAAACGCACCTAATATGAGATTATCTGGGAAAATTTGTCACTTCCTCGCAAGAGGCAGTTTTTCTGAAAAAAAAAAAATTAATTTCATAGGTGGTCCAACCTTAAGTTTTATGCACAAGGTAGGTAACTCTGGTCATTTGTCAGTATTTATGTCATAACTCGAAACTAAAACGGATTCGACTTTTTAAAATTCTTTTGGAAAAAATCAGCTTTTGCATAAAAACAAAATAATATATCAAAGCATGGAGAAGCCCAAATAAGTAGTCTTTTCATAGCTTTCATAGTTCTATTCGTTTTTGCGTGTGCATCCAATGTACCTAAAATATTTAAAGTTTCAATAAAAACAAATTTTTTTCAATATTCTTATCTTAGATTGTAGCGAATTCACCCCAAAATACATTTTTAAATTAAAACTTAAAAAGTACAATTTTTTTCGAAATCGATTAAGTGCTTCTTGGAAAAACTTAATTTTATTCACTTTAACAGTTTCAAGTGAATTTATACCCATTTATATGTATTCGTATTTAAGGCGTATTCAAATAGACAACAATTCAAAATAAAATAAACATGAGGGTATTTATATTCCCATTTAGCTTTCAAATAAAGTTGAAACAAAAATTGATCTGGGTTAGTATACTCGTACTTTTTCTATTCACAACTTCAAACCAAATTGTGTTGCATGAACACAAAAGCTAAAAAAAAGAAAAGCTCTTAGTGGTCTTTTAAATATAGTACATTTTATTTCATTTCAATTTGTTAGCTTTGAATAAATTGAAAATATTTCGAAGTGATTTAAAGTGCAGTCTACTTTAAAGGGTATTATGTAATTCAAATACATTTTTGAGAATTGATTTGTGGATATATTTTGAAAAGCAAAATCGTTTGAAATCCTTTATAGAAGCTTCTTGTTATATTTTGGAATTTTTGAAAAGTCTTCTTCAAATAATAATTCCCTTCTGATTTAATTTTGGTAAAAAATAATAAAGAATTAGATACGATAGCGCACGGCAAACGGGTGGATTTGAATTGGTCATAACTTCCTTTCTAATGGTAGGAGAGATGGGCCATTTTGGGAATTTTTTTTTGCACTCAGCCAGAATAGAGTAGTCTGTTCAATAGCGTGTTTTTGTGTTCAATCCTATTTTTCAAACGCCTCCTACATCGTTCGAGTGCAGCGTGCCTCCTTACGGTCGAGTTCCAATGTGAAATTGGATTCATATGTGTGTAAATGGCTTCCAAACTACTGGAAATGTGTCCACGATAAGAGGTGGGCCTAAGAGAACGGTCTCTTCCTCAGAAATCGTTTCAATTGAACAATCTGCCAGGCATTTAGTTCGAAAATTGGTAGACGCTCTTGGCATTTTAAGACGTTCAATTAAAAAAAAATCGTTAAAGAACATTTTCATTTGTCGTTGAAGAACTGTCATCATTTTTATGCCAGGAAACTAGCTAGCGAAAACATGCTGGGCTCCTTGCTCCTACAAGAAATATGTGCATCGTTAGGTCGTTTTCGTTCGTACTACACTATCATACTGTAGTTGAAGGCAATTTTCAGAGTTTAGGAATTTTCAAGCCATTTGGTATCGTTAATAAATTTTAGCATGATTTTGCTTGGAATGTCAGAAAGCTCCTCCAAGTCGCTGAAGAAGTGTTTTCCTAGGTGTATGTTTCTCAAATGATATAGCGCAGGGAAGTGACACAGGTAGTGAGGAGTGTCCTCATGTATCTCCTCGTCACCGCATCCTCTTCATAGGTCGCCCATACTGAGTTTCATTTCTTCTTATAGTAACCGAGTTGGTTGTGACTTGTGATGTTGCTCACGAGAAGAGAAGATGACTTTTTATTCAGTTGGATGATAACTTCGGTCTTTTGTTTGCTTTTTTTTATAATCTACTCACGCTCAAGGGATTATAATTACCCTTTAAATGTTTCAACACAGCGCGGGCGTGAAGTTACGGAAGAGAAAAAAGGATAGGGAAGATGTGTGGCACGATGTTCTGAAACTGAAGGTGGTTGTCTCAGATTTTTTATCTCCAGGGATGGCGGCTGAACTAATGTGGAGAAATGCTGTGTCTTATTTCTGTGTCCCTCATAATTCGCATTATTTTATTCGTATTCATCCTTGTTTGGCATACTAGTTTAACTCAATCACATGTTGTTAGTGTTATGCCTAAACAACATGTTATGAGTAAGCCAGCTACCCATTGATGACAATTTTTAAGAAGGTTTTAATGGAATTAAAGACGACATAGAAGACGACAGGGATCGAGCCTGTGTTCATGAGGTTGACAGGCGAGCACACAACCATCGCGCCACGGCCACCCCTGAAACAAACATAGTTTTCTGGTTATAAGACTGGAATCGAGAGAGTTCCATCTCTTGTTTGTTATAGCTAAAACTTTGCTCTCGATTACCTACTTAAGATTACATGGTGAGACATGAGACTTGAACTGTTAGATCTGCCTGATTAAGATCACGTGTTGATCCTATTCTTGCCAGCTCGTCAGCGCTTTCATAACCTGGAACACCACTGTGACAATGACCAGGAACCCAGCAGAGCCTAATGTTGTAATGTGTACCGAGAAACTTTAGCTCTTCGTGACAGCAAGTTACAAGCTTCGATTTGATATCAATGGCAGAAATCGCTTTTATTGCCGCTTGGCTTTCAATGAAAAAGGTGATTATCAGCTTTTGGTATTGCCATCAATGAGACTTGTCTAGCAGTTTTCGTCACTGCCAGTACCTCAGCTTGAAAGACACTGCTGTAATCACGAAGTTTGATTGAGCTGGATAGACCAAGGGCTTCTGAAAAGAACCCTGCACCAGCACCAGTTTCCAACTTGAAACCGTCGGTATATATTGCTATCATAGATTCGCAGGTAGTGGCTCGTTGATTTGCCAGCCTTCTCTGCCAGGAAAGTCACTGATCTTCATTTTCTGAAGTTCCCAATGTCGTCAAAAAGGCCCTTCCGAATAATTATGTTCTTTTTTGGCCAGATCAGGGCATTTACAATAGAATGCCTGTTTCCTTTTCCCGCTGGTCCCAACAGCTATGTCATTGAGTATTGAGAGGAATGCCTAGCTTCGTTTAATGCTCATTTTTAGGGAAGTGCCCCCTACAGGAAGCACCGATCCGGCTTTGTCTTACCTAAATCAGCATATCAGATCAATTTTTAAGTTTTATTATACTTTGGCTTTAAATCTATTTGAAAACAATGAAGTTAGTCGAACAGTTTGATTCTATACAAAAAAAAATAGGTAATAGTTTAGAGCTATCAGTAAAGATGGTTGTGTCGAAATCTTCCGTTACTTCGTCATAATCCAAGTAATTTCTAAATCATAAGATAGCATTAAAAGTTTAACTGACGCTCATTTCAAGGATGCAGCAATCATTGTTATTGCTGTGACCTTAAGGTCAAACTTATCTGTCTTAAAATACTAGATACTTAATGGTAAAAGGTGCAGAAAAACACTTAAGGCATGAGCTGGGCAAAATCTTGGGAAGCCACACAATCGAACCGTATGTGAGGATTGGTCAACCACAGCTGTGTACGTTCATCCATAAGATCATCTTCGATTTGAGACTTCACTTGTACCAACAAATCCAAAAAAAATGTGTTGTTTGAGATATGGGGAAATGAGTTCTTGAAACCACGTAAATTATCTTCTACAGTTTCAGATAAAAAAAAAATGATTAAAATTTGACTAAGCGATGAGAATTGACAGTGACGGTAAATATTTTGTAAAAATCGCCGAAAAGTTCCTAGGTAGTAAACAATCACTATTTTTGTAGCAAGATTTCACAATTTGAACACGTTTTCCGTTTGTTAAACAATTTTTGGTAAATTCAGTTTAGACCAGCGTAATGACAAGGCCCTCACAGTTGAGGGACTGATGAGTCCATGTGAGATCGCAGAGACGAAATTCCAATGAAAAACTCTTTTGCAGCTTCTGAGAATCGACCTTGAGACCTTTCGCATGACAGTCCAACGCAATAACGATTATGCCAAGGGGTACTACAGTTAACTTAAATTAATTAAAAATTACTTGAGGGCAACAATTATTGAAATGAGGCTCAACAATTTGGACATTTAAGCGATTGCACATAAGACAACACAGAAAATTAATTTTGATGATGCTATAAGCGAGCTTGCAGCTCTTAAAGTAGGAAGAAGGCATTTTAAGATAGTAAAAGTACCTATGGTTTATACTCGTATGTGTATGCATGAATTTATGTTCCGGCATATGACTTATATTTGAATTTCAATTAAAAATTCTTGTCTTTATTAATATAACTCCAGAATTTTATTTATTTTATTGTTTTTCATTCCGGAGGTGACACCATAATTGCCACACCGGGTGCCATCAATGCTACCAACGCCACTAATTCTTCATATTCTTATTCAATTTTGATTTTTTTAATTGATAAATACCATCTCCAAAAAATTTGGTGAAAAGTATTTGAAAATACTTTTCGATCACGAATAAACAAATGAAAATAGATTGATTTTATAGTTGCGCCGCACCGTAAACAAACAAAAATATCCATAAATATCCATACTCATACAAATTGGAGAAAAATAGAAAAATTGTTTCAAAAGAATGATTATGTTAAGATCAAAATACACTGCTGGCCAGAACTAAAGGAACACTGAGAGATAGGTTTTATAAGCTGAGGTAACGCGTCGTTGATTGGTCATGTGGAGGGCTTACAAAAATCAAGAAAGCTTTTAGGTATATATGTACATATATCTTGACATTTCTGTATTCAGTATATTCTTTTAAATACAAAATTTTGTATGGCACACCTGCTTGTGGATAACGATTGAACCTTTGATTTTCTGTGGAAACCGAACCGTTAAGAGGAGATGCACTTTTTCATAACAATATCAAATACTCTTGGACGATGTATTACAGTGGGAAAAAATCTTTAACAACCTATTATTAAGGTCTTAGCATGTTACTATAGTTAGAAATTTGCTAAGCATTTAGTAATTTACTATCTCCTCGATTTTTTTTTTCTTGCTTTGTTAAGCGCGGGCCACCATATACATTGGAACGATACGTGAGGATCAGTAGTACTACGGCTGTGTTTTTCCACAAAATCATTCTAGATTGAAGACTCCACTTTTTACATAAGGTTTTTAACCAAAATTAAAAATTAAATTAATAAAATACGAAAATCAACTTTTATTAAAAACGGTGCATTTGAACACGTCTAAGCAACGGCAGTTCGAGAAAAAAGTAAAAGTAAACATACCTAGATCTGGGGAACGGTCCTAATAATTTGAAATTTCAGAAACTCAGAAGACAAAGTGACAACCTAAAATTTACTTATTTGTCTATTTGTGACCGGACTGGACCGTTCCATGCAATGCTCCAATAAGATTAATTATTGTAAATACATAGGTACCTATGTGCTTTGTGTTCCACCCACTATGAAGTTAACTTATCAACATCAGCCTGATGGATATTTCTCCCAAAGAAGTGTAATGTAACTAGTACTTGTAATTCTGGTTAAATCGGAAGGAAGCCCACGGTTTGTAATTGAGTCTTGGATGTTTATGTATTCTAACAAAAACCGAACTATTGTCTTGCCAATCCTTTACCTGGAGTAAAATTTTTCATTATCCAGCATTTCAAAGGGATTTTTGCGGTACTTAAAAGATTGCTATCTTTTAATTTTATCTTAACAATTTACTAAAATAGCGTTTAAAATTTTACGCCAGTAATTTTAAAAACCTTTTTAGTTTCAGGTAGATTACTTTCAGATTGACATGTCGGTGATAACAAGGAGAGATGGGAATTCTAATAAACTAAAACGTAATGATGCACGTTTTATTCGAGTTTCTCTGCTCACATCTGGATATTAAGAGCCCGTACCCTGGTACTTAACACTTTATTGGTACATTCTAAGTGTGATAATGTTCAATTCTTCTGCGGAACTTAGTATGATTGCAAATTATGGAAACGAAATATAATTATGTATGTACACATGTATGTAGCATTTACAACTCAGAATCAAGTAAAACCCCCAAAAATTCATCCGGGATTTAAACAAACGTCTGTAATTATTAATACCTTTAAATTGAGGCACCAAAAAGTTAGTAATCATGTTTTTGTGCCCTACTGTCTGAACATCTGATCATCATATTTTACCGGCCCAAAAAACTCACCAAACGATGATACTCCAACTGGCAAATCTACCATTAAACCAGAGTATTTCTCGAATAGAACCATATGTTTTTTTTAAATAATTTTTACTTGCGAATTATAGATATACTATAAGGCAAGTTATGCATTCGTAAAAAAATCGAACTCGAGATTTTGATCAAGTTGACATTACGATGATAGCGTAGACGAAAAAAGTGGGTCTCGCAATTCTGCCTGTCTGTCTGTTCGACTACAGCCTAAACGGCTCGGCCGATTTTCGTTAAATTTTATAGATATCGTTCCTAACTCCTCCCCCCCCCCCCCCATATGCTTTTTTCTTTCTCTTAAGACCAAAAATAAAGGTAATTGACAAACGATTTTTTTTTTCGAAATTTTATAAATAATTTTTTTTTCTCAAAAACTGTCCTACAGATTTAAAAAAAATATTCAAAAAATTATTCAAAAAAGTTAAAGCTCAATGGTTGAAAAAAATTTTCCAAAAAAAGATTATTTTTGGAATCCCCCTTGGAACCATTTTTTTATTTATAATCAAAAGAAAAAAACTTTAGCAAAATTCTGGGAACCGTTTTCGAGAAAAATACGATTTTCGAAAACCATTTTTTAACGGTTGTATGGAGGGTACCGTTATTTTTAGGTTAAATAATTTTTTTTCTCATTTCTTGTAGATTATATTAAGAAACTTTTATTTATCAAGTTTTAAAAAAATCTAACATGAAGTTTTCGACAAATTGAGTATTCAAAAAAAAATTTGAAATATTTTTTAAAAATCCAAAAAAAAAATTTTTAAAAACTTGAATTCACAATAATATTCAAACTATTGGGGAACTTCAGCAGAAAAAAAATGATCAAAATCCGTTGTACCGTTTTTGAGAAAATCAAAAATCAAAAAAAATGGTTCCAAGGGGGGCACCAAAAATAACAATTTTTGGGAAAACTTTCTTCAACCATTAGCTAGGTTTAACTAAATGAAATTTTTCGAATTTTTTTTTTTAATCTGTGGGACAGTATTTGAAAAAAAATAATATTTATAGAATTTCGAAAAAAATCGTATGGCAGGTACCGTTATTTTTGGTCTTTAAAAAACAAATAAAAAAAATCCGGGGGGAAAAAAGTAAAACCCATATCTACCAAGTTCACAGAAAATCGGCCGAGCCGTTTAGCTGTGGTTGAACAGACAGACAGACAGAATTGTGAGACCCACTTTTTTGAAATTTAGATATTACAGCTTGTACCTACCATAGAACCATTTTTTCTAATTTTGAATTTCCCGCTATCGCCATAACGGATTTTAATAAATTTTTTATAGAGATGCTTCTAAAAGGTTAAAAAACACTGCATTTCAAAACTTAAAAAAAAATATTTTTTCAATTTTTGCAAAAAAAGTAATTTTTTTTTTGGAAACTTCGATATCTTAAAAGCGGTTGAATTTTTTTGTTTTAGAAATTTATTTCTTATTCGTACCATAATAAAAACTTGATGTTGGCGTACCAAAATTTTTTCTTAAAATTTAAAAAAAAAATTTTATATACATAGAAGCATATTTGCTTAAGAAACCTCTACAACGAATTATAATTTTTGTTCTGGTATAATCTAATATTTTAGTCATTTAAAACATGCATTTTATTCTTATTAACAGTTTTTCTCTAATAACATTGGCGTAAAATTTTAGTTGAATTAGTATGATGTTAAAGCTGTTTTAATATGAAATTTGATTAAAATGACGATTTCGCAATTTTTAATCGAATATAGCATCATACTTTCTATACCTTTATATTAAAGTTAAGATCATCAAATACCTTATTTATTTTTTTAGTTTCGTACTAATTTCATATATGACTCGCTTAACATTTACAAACATCCAAACAGAGCTGGTTACTTAGTTTTTGTATGAACTGACATTATTTTAGGTGTGTTCAGAAGCTATTTATTAAAAAATAGCCTTAGTACAATACTTGTTTGAAAATCTTTAAAAGTAAGAAAGAGTTAGCAATCTACTAAAAATTTTGCAAATTGTTGATAACTATCATACTTATTCCTTAATGATAAGGAGGTTAAAACATTGCACCATTGATTTTCAAAATTCTTAGTCTTTTACATAAAAGCAAGTTCGTGCAACCCAGTCGTATATTTTTTTTGTATCAACACATTTTTGTTTCTATCGCACAATATTCTCTTCAACCATTTTTAATATCTCGAGTTTTTCATTGAACCAAAAAAATATCATAACACACCTGTATTTAGAGGGTGAGTGGATAACTCCGTGAAAGTTAAAACAAATGGCGTCGCCACCTCAAAGCCATTATTTTGATTGTCTAGAAGTAGTATCCTTCAAAAGAAGCTATCCAAATTTTCAGAGAGATCTGTCAAATAGTTATTGTAAAATTATAACGTGAGTTTCGAGCGCTCACAAAACACTATTTATTACGAAGAATCTTTGAAATCGGTTGGAACCATTTACCACTGATTTACTCTATTCCGGTGCGGTCGTTCCAAAACATATGACGCCGAACATTCCAGTCGCCCAATTAAGGTGGATAAAATCCACGGATTGATAATAGATGATTGGCGAGTGAAGGTGGGTAAGCTTAAAGGGGCCATAGTCTTATCACATGGATCAGAGATTTCAATACAACAAAAATATTTGAGCATAAAAATTGCGTTGAAAAAACATTCGAAAAAGTTTTTACGCCGATTCATAACCATGGATAAAACATTGATTCACGATAACACACCAGGGAACAGTCGAAATAATTGACTTCTTCTGTGGTATCGAAGCTGCCCAAGTCTGCAGTTTTACTTACTTAAGGTGGCGCTACAGTCCGGGGTGGACAGAGACTCCATCTCCAGCCAGATCGATCCCTAAGCTAGATGCTTTCAGATTCACAAGCCAAGTTGGTTAAAATCCTCTACCACTTTTTAGTCGCGGTCTACGCCGCCGTCCCTCGGGGTTGGATTCGAAGACTTTCGTGACCTATCCATATCAGTTATTGGACTTTAACTCGTCAGCTCCAGCGCCTGTGTTGGACTTAAGATTAGATTTATCTATCTTCGCTTCGTCTATGTCGTTTGGGAGGTATTGTTGGTCTGCGTTGCCTGAGTCAAATGTTATTATCTCTATAGCAGGGGAATTCTCTTCTTCATCGGCGTTATAAAGTTTGGAGAGATATTCCGAGTATTGACTGCGGTTCTACGTTCTACTACAATGTTCCCTTGATTGTCGATGCAGGCTTCGTCTCGGGGATTGTATCCTTGTGATGTTTTTTTCTTACCTTTTTCTTAGAGTTTAGACTTCCGAACCCCATTTCTGCTATAGCATCTTTCAATTTCTTGGATCAAGCGCTTCCCGTGCTTCTTCTTTTTCTTTCTGAGAAACCAGTGTACTTCTCTCTTCTTCCGATCGTGCTCGCGAGCATCTCTGGTCCTTCTTTGCAGCCCCCCGCTGCTTTATATGTCTTTTGTTTTTCTGGATGTGCTTGCCGGCACTCATCTTCAACCCATTTATTTCGTTCAAGTTATACCCAGCACATCAGAAGCGGAATCTCTTGGCAATATTGCCACTAGTTCTCAAAACATAATGCTCACGGAATTTCCTTTCTTAACAGGTTGGTAGAGATGCGATCGGAAAAGAACGCGGTGGCTTCTTGCGATCGCAGGCGTCCAACGTCGAACTTCTTCGCAATACTCGTACTTCCAGCTGAACCTTGGCTACAAAGAGGTAGTGTTCTGAGCCGATGTTAATCATTCGGAACGTGCATACATCTTCTACACTGAAGAAGTGCCTTGCGTCGATCACAATGTGGTCAATCTGGTTCAGGGTTAAATGATCAGGAGATCTCCATGTCCCTTTGTGAATATCGAGATATCGCAGTCGCAATGGCAAAATTGAATGAGTTAGGAAACAGACTCGACCCTCATTCAGCACATTCCCCATATTTAGTCCCCTGTCGAGCATAAGAAATAGCTCGGAGGTCAGAGATTTGTGTCAATTGAAGAGGTTATCTTTCTTTTTGAGGTCATCAACAAATAGGAAACACGTTGGATGAAGTTTTTCGAGCTAATTGGAGACTTTGTTCAGGCTTAAAATATTTTTATCGCAAAGAATGTTTCTTATTTCATTTACCAGGGGCTTATTGGCCCACGTAAGTTCTCTTTTCGTTTGAAACCTGCTAGTCAAATCATTTACGTCCAAAAGGTCTTCTTGTACTACTTGATATTTCAGTGAAATAACAGGAATTTTCTAGTCATTGAGGTATTGACTACTGCACTTAAACGTCTGCTAAGCCATATTTTAGATAAATCCGTTCACCCGTTCGAGCATGATTGAAAGCAAAATGGTCAAGGAGACATACTTTCACATGAGAAGGAAGTTGAAAGTATTTCTAACTGTTAAACCATAGTAAATAATTTCTGAATAATTATAATCTTATTTTATTTTCTCTAAGCAAATTTGTATTTAGGCTGATTGATAACTATCCACTTAAAATTTGAAGGGACTTAAAAAATAGTATTCTGAGTGTTAATTCGAAGAGAAAACAAGAACTACCAAAACTATATTTGTACGAGTATGCTTTGCAAATTAAACCTTCAGATGGTAAAAAATTCTAATAATGTGAAAGTACATTATGTATAGATAATCAAACCTTTAGCATTGCGTGTTTCAATAATTTCCATCATCCGTTCTGTTCACATTCTCGTTATCATCAAACACAAGACACATACAAAAGACCTACAGTAACCACATTAGTCATATAAATTTATATGGGAGATGGTTTGTCTGTTTCATTACTTAAGCTGCTTTAACAATAAATTTTATGAGTTCTAGTTGAAATATGAGTACCCTTTTATGGCTATAATAAAATTTAACCATAAACGAAATCCTTATGAATAAATAAGGCACAAAACTACACATCGTTAGCCATGCATATTGAAAATTAAGTTTTAATGCAAGGGTAATAAGGTAAGTATAGCAGAAGGCGATTTGTATACATTTGGTGCAGTGTTGCCAACGAATTCAAAAAAAATTATTTTAAATGTGAAGTACTTGAGTTGTACAATCGTATCACTTGTTGCTATGCACTAATTTTATATAGAGGGTGTTTTTTTAAAGGCAGGAAATCAGGCTGTTTTTTTGCATCCATTCACATAGTTGGCTTCCTAGAGCTCAATTGTATCTGGTTGGTAAAGATATGTCTATTTTAGTGGCGTGGCGTGGATAATTTTAAATGGGAACCCGTTATAAAATTTTGTCACCTGTAAAAATAAAAAAAAATCTTAGAACCTTAAAAACAACATTTCTATAGTAGGGATATGGTATCTACAAATGCATTCCACATTGACTTAGCAAAATATGTGTAGCTATATTTTTTATACTTCAAGACATTAATAGACCGAGAGCCCACAGCAATTTTTGGGTGTGATTGATAACAAAAAATAATTAGCATAATTAGATAAGCCTTTTATAGTTATTTATGAATGTGAACGTCTTGCATACTTTAGTGGGCGCAATAGTGCATTATAGTGCATCAAGTATGCAGGCAAGAAGTAGCCTATTCTTATCGCGTCTGGCAGGCAGAAGGCTGTCTGTAAAACGTCTTGGACCTCGATATTTTCAATCAGGGGGCTTAACTCTACATTTTGGCAAAGTTTTTATCACAATTATTTGGACTTGGAAAGAACTGCATACTCGATGCACTATTATGCACTATTGCTCCCACTAGAGTATGCAAGACTTTCACATTTGTAAATAACTATAAAAGGCCTATCTAATTATGTTAATTATTTTTTGTTATCAATCACACCCAAAAATTGCTGTGGGCTCTTAGTCTATAATATTTCAATCAACAATGAGCTTGAAACATAATAAAAAAGGACCTCCCGTTAGACACCACCCCCTTCGTCGGACATAACTGCAGCACCTTCCTAGGAATGTTCTATTAACTGTTCCTTGCAATCATATGTGTCAAGAATATAAAATCTATGATGGTGATGGGACAACTGATATGCATTAAGACTCGCCCCAACGTCAAAAAATACAAGCTATCTTTCTTGTATTCCATTCTCTGATAAGAACCGAAATATGGCACTCAGTTGTCCCCTATGACTCAAATCTGATGTTTCGTCGATCATAATCGGCACGAACCGAGCTTCTATGATTTCTGTTTTAATTTCAGATTTAATAACAGCCGCGATACTATGTACCAAGTCATTTTGAATATCGCTGCCCTATAACACTACTCTAAAAAGGGTTCCATTAAAGTGTCATAGGTACTTATATGTTGATTTTCTTTACACATAAGAAATCAATTTCTGTGTGAAGATTAAAGATGAACACCCAACAAAAATTTATTTTTCTTTGACAGGGATCAAAATCTTTAAATCCATATTTAAAGAGGGATTTACATGTATACATGAAACACGCACACCAAACAAAAAATTTCGATCTGGCATCTGGGAACTGGTCTATTTACATATCAACAAAGGAAGTCATCAAATGGTGTCAAATCGCACAATTTGGTGGCGAGTAAACATGGCCATTGAGTGAAAAGTTTCGTTAGTCAAATGACTCTATCAAAACAATAGTTGTATCGCAAGCTGTGTGGTGTGTTACACTGTCCTATTGAAACATTAATGCCCTCCAGTTGAGGTAGGAAAAAGTTACAACTGCTTGTGGATTATCACCATTTTAAATATGGCAATTCTACGAGTATAACGTAGCCATTCAACCAAAAGTCAAAAGTGTGCTTCATCACTGAACAAAATTTTTAGATTAAATTGTGGATCAATGGTAATGTACAAGTTGAATGTTGTAAGCACGTCAACCAGGATATTTAAGTAAAATTTTTCATAAAGTGGGTGGGCATGAGTTTAGTAATTTTTGACTCATTTCGATCATCATCAACACTACGCTGCACATCAGCAAACCCTTGTTCTGTGCGCACTGTACGACGTTTTGATGGATATATTTCATCGCTTAGGTCTTACTTATTGCAAAAACGATCCATAGTATCCCCAATTTATCACTCTTATAGAAGATTATGAGTGCCCGATGAGTTACTCGAATTTAACCATGAATCTAGTCATGATGAATTGCCAAACCAAACTAACCTCAAAACAACCGAGAACTTTCGAATCAGGTGTCACAGAAAACAGTGTTCACAATTTAAAGTTCCCTGCCTATAAAAAAACACATAACTACGAGTAATTTGACAAAAAAAAAATCTTAATCGAAAGAGAAATTATACCATATTTAACATTTTATTTATGTTCAAATCATTGAATAATAATAGGAGGCCACAGCAACTTGTAGAGAGCCTAAGCTCTCTCTCAACCATTTCTGTGCGCGTGTTACCAGGAATGGAGGAAACCTACAATTTTCTACCGATTCCGAACGGCTAATGAGCAGCACTTCTAATAACAAGAGATACTCTTGGAAGATTTGTCAATTCCTGGCATGAGGCAGTACAGCCCTAAGAAACTTTTTTTTGGCGGCTGAGAATCCAACCCAAAGCTTTAACCACTATTCCAAGCGGGACTAAAATCAACGAATACTTGTCTGGTTAAGCTATCCGATTAACATTAAAAAAATGTATAGATGCTAAAAGGTTTGCTTAGATTGTGCTTTAAGAAGGATTTTATTGTTATAGATGGTTTCATCACTATTTAGAGTGAAAAGGTCTAGTCAGCGTGCAATATTTGACTGAAGTGCGGTTTTAACAAAAGCTTGGGACATTCGACAAAGGGAATTCCATCATTTAAAATTCACTAAAAATATTGTACGCCTATGCCGGAGAAATTAACTGAAATTTTTTTGACTTAATACTCGAATACTTTTTTTCGAATATACCACAAATGAAATGCTAAAATACCGAAGCTCAAAATCGGATAAATCGTTTGCGAAGTTATGAAGTTATGATTTGAGCAACTGGCTTATAAGTTCGGACTTGTCAACATAAACGTTTTCGTTTTTCTGGTTTTAAGGGATTTTTAAGTTCAAAACAAATAGAATTGAAGAATTTTCCATTGAAACCGTTTCTAAGATTTACATAGCAAACTTACTTTTCACACTAAAATAAGCATACATATGTATATCTTTAGTTTCGTAAGTATTTTAATAATAAAAATTCATGGGACATTTGTAATAACATAACTTCCCTTTGATGGACATAAAATGCATGACTGGATCGAAGGTTATTGCTCTTAGGTATGTATTAGTACTTTGGATTTAAAAATTGTAACTGAGAAAAGTCCTCCGACAAAGAAGTTTGCAGCGTACTCAGTATTGGCAATGTCGAAAAATTGGTTTCACGATCAGAAGGAACTGTCAAGTTTTATCTCATTGTGGACGAGTTATATGATGTCATCGATGCTGCACCTGTAGCACTAGGAGATGTTGAAAGAGACAGACGTTTGGCAGAAACTTCAAAGAAGCATGCAAATATCACGATGAAATGATTCGTCTTTATCTGTCAATGTGTGAGACTTGTAAGCAAAAGAGGAAAAGAAGAAAAGAGGATAAGTTACAAGGCTAATTTTTCAATCGGAAATGAATAGTTGACTTGATTGACTTCCAGAGTCAACCAGAGGGAAATTTCAAGTTTTTTCATGATTTACTATAGGATCATCTCACCAAGTTCGTCCTACTTCGCTCATTAGGATGCAAGAGAGCAGAAGAGGTGGCCTACCATCTGGGCTTACTGAGCTTACTTTTTGAGCCCCTGGCATTCTACAATCCATTACGGGGGAGAATTTGTCAACCGGAAAATAACTGAGCTGCCAGTCTATGGTTCGAACTCAAAGTTGTCCCCGAAAAACTGAGGCACAGTCAAAGCCAAGATTAAGTGGAGGCGTGTCAATCAAGATGTAGAAAACATGATTGTTGGTTGGTTAAAAGACGATGACTCCACCAAATAGTCTGATGGTTTGAGATATGTTCACTTTATGAAAAATAGCAATTTATACTCGGGAAAAAAAAATTACCCTATACAGTTGGACTCAAGACCACATCACTTCAAGCTGAAATAATTGAAAATATTCATCATGAGGAGAATCTACTAATTTTTGTAGAGCAGAAAGTGACGAATTAAGAATACGAAAGCTTAAAGTGGTTCCCTGAAAAGTTACACCAACTTGTCGTAGTAGATATTGTTACTGTACATTTCTCCTTTCTCGGATATAGAAAAATTAAGAAAAATCAGAAACATAATAAGGATTGTTCTTCGAGAACAAAACATGGTATTTTGCAGAGTTTCCATGCTAGGTAAGTAACGTTTGGAGTGAAAACTGGTGTACTCAATGCACTACAGGCCCCATAAAATAACAAAAATTATCTCTTAGTTATATAAATCCATTTTTATTTTGTCTGCTTAGGGATCTCAATTTGTCGTGTGCACGCAAAAAAAACGCGCCTGTAGAAGCTTTAATTTTGCAGTAAAGATAATTATGGGTCATAGTCCTTTAGACATACAATGCGTCCTTCTTCTTTAAACTTTTCTTTAGTTCATTCTTTGGATAATTAATAGGTATAGTATCTCAGAATAATCCCTATCTCAAAGTTATACTTTAACCAAACCTGCTCAACAAAAAGGTGAACATTTTGTTTCATATTTGTCTTTGATATCATTCTTCTTGCAACACATTTGGTAATTAGGTATCTGTGTGTCAAAATCTGATTTACGAGATATGCGTATATTTAGGAACCTATAAAGTTTTTGAACTAATATAATAAATATAAACAACTGTTAATGTCCTTCTCTTATCCCTTTGAAATCATTTTGTCCTAGCCAAAACTAGTTTGGTGTGGGTTAAACTATAGTTTAGCGTAGGATAAAGTAGTTTGGCCTGAAATATTGAATCATCTAATTCAGAGACACTAGTTTATCTTAATTGTATTAGAATGAACTAGTTTGGTCAAGGAAATATTTACAAGTTACAGGACTTTTCTTTATTAATACATTTTTTAATATGCAAAATGTCTTTAAATTTTTCCACAACCATCGGTTTGTCTTTGAGACCATTGGTCCATTTTGATACTACACGAATCTAGCTTGTTCGTTGGAACATCTAGACCTATTACCGAAGCGGTACTGTTTTTGCTATAGATTACTAGGATCTTTGTAGAAGTAGTCTTCCAAAGGATGAGTCTATATCACAGAAGGATTTATGCAGAGAAAGTGGCGACTGGTTCCTTCCTTCTCCTCATCCACGCTGCTTTTGCAATTTTTCTTTGAAAATACATCAAGTGACGTTATGTGTCTGCCTACTAAATAATGGACTGCTATGATAACTATATTTGAAGTTATGTGCAATTCACTTAAAGAAATTAAACGTTTAAAGCAGTTTAAGACTAAGTTTGGCCATATTTGGCTTGGAGAAACTGGATCAGTTTCAACTGCAAGACCTAACGCGGGAGCTGCAAGCACAAGAAGAGTTTCGGTCGATAAAAGAATACTGGCAGCAGTTGAAATCGATCCTTCCATCAGCGTAAGACGCTTGGCTCCACAGTTTAATGTTTCCAAACACAGACTTTCCAGTATATTGTCTGGAAAAAATATGTATTCATATCACCATACAACTGTGCTGTGCCAGAACTGCTTCCCGATGATTTTGAAAAGAGACTCGAATTTTGCTAGAGAGAAGCTTGGATGACAACCAGTTTATAAACAGAATTCTTTGGACAGACGAATCTCAAATCACAAGTGATGGGAGTACGAATTTCCATAATCTCTATACATGGGCTTCGAGCAATTCACATTCAAGACGGCAAAGATCATTTCAGAAAAGATTCAGTGTCAATATGTGGGCAGGTGTAATTGGAAATGAATTAATCGGGCCTTTCAAATTACCACACCGACTTAATTCTATTAACTATCTGGAGTTTTTACAAAATAATCTACCAGACCTATTGGAGGATGTTCCGCTGCTTCAACTAGCTTCATCATATTTCCAACAAGATGGTGCTCCGGCTTACTATGGTCGTGAAGTTAAGGATTGGCTAGATTAAAAATACGGTGATCGATGGATAGGCAAAAATGGACCAAATCACTGACCTGAAAGATCTCCCGATCTCAGTGTACTGGATTTTTTTGTATAAGGACGAATGAAGAAATCTGACATCTGAAATAACAACTTTAACTGAATTAGAACAACGTATTGCCGAAGGATCACTAAAAGTAAGGCAAGAGTTATCGAGAATAAACATTCAAAATGAAATCCAAAAACGGGCTATAGCATACATTCAAAACGCAGGAAGGAACTTTGAGTACTTGGCATGACTGTATTTGTGTGTACATAAAATAAAAAAATACTTAAAACTACACAAATTATTGTTTTATTCAAACCTCTTACACCACAGGGCAAAAAATCATTTTTTTAACTTTACCTGTTTTAGAATTTTGGGTTTTCGGGTGCACTTATTAATGAGTTTTGTTTTATTATTGTTTTGTTCATCAGGTAAAAATAAGAGAACTTTATGTTTATTACGCATTTTTTGAAAAAAAATTAAACCAAAGTCAAAATTTTGCTCGGGCAAGAAAAATTGAACACCATTTAAAAATGAATATCTGGCAACCCTAAAAACATATGAGCTCAATTCAAACGTAGTTTTAAAGGTTAGTATTTCTACTAAGAAAAAGTCTAAAATGAGGTCCCTACCATTAGTACTGACAGAGAAATTGACCTTAACATGGGTCAGGGTACACCGAATTTAGGGTTTGGGGAGAGTACGATAACTTAGGCGCCAAAAATTGATAACGGATTTTTGTAGAAGGGTCAAATACAAGCGTTTTTTACTATGGGAGGGGGGGGTCTATCTCGCCACGTTTAGGAGGTAGGGGCGATTTTAGAAAATATGACATAAATTGAAAAAAAAAATATTAAAAAACAACGGCAACACTTACAATAAAATACTATACCGGTTTTGAAAGCCAGAAGTCTGTTCTATAATCGTATATTTAAATTAAATTATTTATGTCAATAGTTTTTGAAAAATTTGCATCCAAACTCAAAATTTTGTTAAAAAAAAATGAAAAAAAAAAGTTTAGACCAATTTTTTTCAAAATTGTAAAATGAAGTGCTTAATTGGCTTTTTGTGGTCAATGCTACTATTAATTGTGAATCGAACACAAAAAACCGAATGGTTTTGTCCCTTCTAGTTTTTGAGAAAATCGAAAATTACTAAAACTAGTTTTTATGAAATTTTTGATTTTTGGTATTTAACTACGGTGATTTCATTTTGAGGATTAATGTTAATGTGGTTCATTTGTAGGTAAAGTACAGCAAATCATTTAGGGTTACCAAGAATGCACCAGAGGAGGTAGAATTGCATGGCATTTCGCGTCTCAGTCAGTCAGTTTGTGAGTAAGTCAGGTGTTACTTAAAAATAGTCAAGTCAATTTTTCAATGTTCAATGTATTAAAACCGTAAACACGGTATTTTGATCACAAAAAAAAAAAAATTATAGCAAGCACCTCCCGAATCTCTAGCCAATATTGAGGCCCATGGAAAAATGTGCCGATAGATGGGTTTATTGCTCTGAGATTAACTTTTATATGGATTGCACCAGAGAAACTTTTAAATCATTAGTTTTAAGCAAAATTTAAGTAACGTTATTTATTAAAATAAAAGATTAACTATGTAAATCATTTAAATGAAATTTGAATTTTATATACCCACCTACAAATTTGTAACTATATATTTACTTATGTATCTTAAACTGTAAGAGTATAATATGCTCTGGTTGATGAATAAATAATAATACATAATAATATTGTATTCTTACAATTTTTGTCACCTTTTTGAGTTGGAGTTGAGGGGAGTTGACGCTTTAGTTGGAATTAGACCAATTTCTTCTAAGAACGCGATGCTTTTGAAATATTTTTTTTGAAATATTGAAAAGTTATTTAATTTAGGATGAAGTAGTGGATGCTTAGTCGTCATTCTTTATTCAAAGAAAAAAATACTTCACTCTTACAAAGGTTAAATAACGAATGACCTTGGTAAACAATAACCTGTACCATATAAGCATTAAAAATGTTAGACACAAACAATGAACATACATATTAATTAAGGAATTATATAAATTAAATAAATGTGCAACTTTGGGCTACGTACATACATATATTTAGTAGACATTGGATATAGACCATAGGGTAAATTCAAAGTTTTTTTAAATCCAGATTCTGTAAATGCAAAAGAAACCTTGCATACACCCAACCTCGCACCTACCCCAAATCCTATAGTGTGCCCAGGCAGGGGGGTTGCAGGGGGGCAGCATGCCCCCCCATACATATCTCACTGTTTATACGCTGTAATGCGTAAGCAAGCAAAAAAAGCAAATATCCCATAAAAAAGTAGTTTTCGTTATTTTCAATTTTCTCAAAAACTAGACGACATAAAATCATCTAGTTTTCAGTTTTTAAATAAGAATATATTAGAGCAACGAATTTTAGGAAAAATAATAATATATAACTTTGCAGTTTTGAAAAATTAAACTTTAAACTTTTTTTTTTATGTTTTTTTTCACCAAAATTTGAGTTTAAAACTCGTTTTTTCAAAAACTGTGCATAGATTCTACTTTATTTAAAAATTATCTAATAGATCGGAGTATTGGCTTTAAAAAAGGTATAATACTTAATTGTAAGTATTACCGTTATTTTTTAATATTTTTGTTTCCATTTTAGTACCTTTTTTATAAAATTGCCCCTCCCGCCCAAACGGGGGGAGATAGACCCCCCCCTCCCATAGTAAAAAATTCTTGTATTGAACTGTTCTACAAAAAACCGTTATAATTTCTTGGCGCCTAAGTTATCGTACTCTTGCCTAGGGTTTTTTTAAATCGTAAAAAAGCGATGTCAAAGTTGAAAATCAGCAAGGTTCTAGATTAGTGTGGGAGTACACAAGCAGACTAAACTAACTTGGCAAGCACACTTTAATGGGAACCTGCTCACGTGGGTTTTCATGGAAACAAAGAGGCAGATTAATAAGTAAAAATAGGCTCATAAACCTCTTTAACAGGCTGGAGGCGAAATAGGAGAAGATATTTTTAAAAACAAAATTAAACAAGAAGGCGAGGCGGTTATGTCCAAAAACTGGAAAGAACTCCCAAGGCTTAGTCAGTCGAAAGTGCTACTGGACAATTACAACTAGGAAAGTTTCAAAAACTGCATGAGCTTAAGTAGGAACAACCTAAGAATAATAACAGGTATTCTAACTGGACACTGCAAATTCAAAAGACCCCAAGGTAAACATGGTGTAGTAAGCAGTGCAGATTTTTGGAAAATGTTCTTTACTCATGCACCAAAAGAAAAACTATCTGGGACAATACCAGGTAGAAGAGATCGATCTATCCTCTCTGAAGGTGCCCCAAATAAATACTAAGATTCCTAAGAGCGTTAGATTTGGAGGAAGGACGGTAAGATGTGCAAGCTCATTCAGATTCATTCAGGTGGGGGAACAATAGATCTCTAGATCGCACAGTACCCCCAGGATATATTTCATTCATTCGACCGTGTTGTAGTTTGTAATTTGTCACACTGAATCTTTCAACTCTGACTTTTTTCCTTTCCCTGGATCTGAATAATATTTATTTGGATGAACACATAAATCCGGATTGTACTGTATGACATTTTCCTTTCACCGCTCTTTAGTTCTTCAACGCAATTTTAATTTTCATCCCTGGCCATAGATTACTAATTTGTATTCTTTTCTGCTGCCCTTATGAATTACTTTATTTAAGCATGACCAGCCTTCTTATTAAACACAATTAGTCATTTCTCTTTGCAGAATTTCCCCATGGTGCAAAAAGTGTTATCAATTAACTATCTACAAAGCACGAGCCTTAGATAAATGTTACTTATACGTAAATAAATAAACAAGACTCGCCTTCTAAGCTTTAGTGAAGATAACAATTTGGTCAAAACGCAGTGCCACAAGCACAACATTATTCATTTAGTATTCTTTTAGATCCGAACGCCACAACATGTGCAGCTCTAGAGCTATGGTCGCGAACATTTATTCGGGGAATTTATTTTTAAAAATTGTATTTATTTGTTTTATCGTTTTTCGGTTCGTAACTTCAACTGAAAAGCCACCTGAATTTTCAACGACTCCTGAGCCAACAACCAACGAAAAGTTATTCTGCCGACCAGAACCTTTCAGGAATGCTTCATTACGTTGGAATGAAGCAGAAGTCGGAAATGCTGCCATAACCAATATACCGTGCCTGCAACGAAATGGTCTTCCGCTTACTCGAAAATGTGTCCTTGACAAGAACCAAGCACCATCTTGGGAGGATATTTCAAAAAAAGTTATAGATTGCTTGGACATGACCCGAGAAAAGCTGATAACTAATGTTTTGGTAAATTTGGAGCGAGTAGCATTTGTTGAGAACAAAACAAAACCCGAAGAAGCTGTTAGGCTGTTGAAATTGAATCTCAAGGCACATAACATTAAACTGATTCCAACTGATATACATTTTGCTTGTAGGATAGTTAAACAAGCTGTAGACAGAGCCAAGTCGGCTGATCTGTGCTTAGATTTGTTAAGCATGTATAACGGTCTTATGGGAGCCGACAGAGAAGTGCTTCGGGCATCGACAATCTTCAATTCAACAAACAAATTGGTTGCAAGTTTTGAAGCTTGCGTTGACGGAACCTATCAGGAGAGGAGTATAAAAACGTTGCGGAAGGAAGAGCGTATTGAAATGCTGGATCTTGTCGATTTGGGTGTGCGAGCTCATTTGGCTGAGAATCTGAGTGTTTTTCTTATAGATCCTAATGTAGCTAATGTTTCTGGCATAGCATTATACGATGAACCAAGTAGTGATCCCAGGGCTTCGAAGATGTTTCGAGAAGAATTTGGCGACTTCTACTATCGCTTCTTGTACTCGAATGAAACCGTTTCCAATCTACTTCAGGAAAAGGCACTGCAATTAGCATCGTTCTTTCCTCATAACTTGTGGACTAATTTGACTAGGAACTTATCTCATCCTGCCTTGGTTATTATAAAAGTTTATTCCAGCGATGTCCTCTTCTTAGAACCACGCCTCAAGACTGCTCGAAAAGTGTTTAGTAAAATCGCTTCAGTGACTATACCAGGAGTAAGTGGATCCTTTTCAGAATCTCTTCCCATAATATTGAGAAATAGTGGTCCGTATGTTAATCATCCAGAAACTGGTTGTGGTTACTGGAACTACGAAACCTGGGTCAGTGATGGCATGGAAATGCTCCAGAAATACGGAGATCTTGTAGCATGTGGAACACACCATATGACACAATTTGCTTATCTTATCGGGGGAGACTACCGTTATGCGGATTTTTCAGACAGTATCTTAATTACCAAACTTCATCTGCGTGCCTTAGATATCATCACCCTTATCGGTTGCGCTCTATCAACTATTGGATTGTTGGGAATTTTTATAACTAGTATCATTTTCAAATCCTGGCGGTCCAAGGCCTCTTCAAAGGTCCTTCTTCATTTGTGCACAGCCATGATCTGTCAAATGGCTATTTTTTGTTTTGTCAATACCAACGACATGACTCAACACTTAGTGGAAGACCGAAATTATATTGGATGCATTGCAGTGGGTGCCCTTTTGCAATATTTTGTGCTGGTCCAGTTCGCATGGATGTTGCTCATTGCCATTTTCCAATTTCAACGATACGTTCAAGTGTTCGGTTCGAAACCCAAGCATTTTGTACTGAAATCAGCATTCATTGGTTGGGGGCTTCCAATTATTCCTCCAGCTATCCTCATAGCTGCTGATCCTTCATCATACATTCCTGATTTCAATACAGACAGTTCCATGATGTGCTATCCCTCTGGCCACGGTTTGAATTTTGGGGTCATTCTTCCTGTAACACTTATCACAACGGCAAATTTGACAATATTTGTGATGGTCTTTTGGAATATAAGTCATACCATGGAGTCATCTTCGAAGCACAATGAGAAGAAGAAAATTCTCCAGCAAATCCGACTTTTGGTCATGATGTTCTTCCTCTTCGGTTTGTCGTGGATATTTGGACTACTGGCAGCAATGGAAGCTGGTTTGATATTTTCATATCTCTTTTGTTTTACTGCCACTTTGCAGGGATTTGTGTTGTTTGTGTATTTTATTCTTCTGGATCCGGCAACCAGAAAATTATGGTATCAACTATTTGGCAAAGGCAAAGACAAAGACAAATTAAGAGACTCTGAGACAGTGAAGTTGAGATCAGGAACCGCTACAACAAGTTCCTAGAAACAGATCGAGAGGTTGATAAAATTGATGCATACAAATATCGAATATTATAAAAACTTTCATTAACTTATTTAATTTTAAGTATCTCAAGTTTAATTTGGAAAAATAAAGATTTTTTTAATGCGTGTGTTAAGTGTGTTGCTCTTGGATCAAATAAATATACAAAATAAAGTTTGAGTTAAAACAAACAAGCCTATCCATAGGTAAGAACTATTAAATATTGGCAAGCAGGATAAGAGAGATTGGGACCTCCGTTAAGTATGTAATACTCACAAACAAGTTTTTTGGCTCCAAAACTTACGATACCTGCGAAACAGCCCCTTTGAAAAATCTTATTTATCTCGGAAACGGCTCAAACGATTTTGATAAAACAATAACTTGTGTAAAAGACTAAAAACTTTGAAATTTATTTTACTAGAAAAAAATGTTCATAACCAAAAAATTCATTTTTAAACAACTCCTTTAATAGACTGAGCTCAAAATACGATGCCATGTGATTTCTCAACTAAGCTTAGTTTATTGTTTATGCAAGAACGAAAATTATGATTCGTTGTAGCGGTTTCTTAAAAAAAGCTCTTATTTACAAAATTCTTAAACCATTTTTAAGAAAAATGTTTGCAACGCCAACTTTAAGTTTTAATATCGTACGAATAAAAATTAAATTTAAGAAAATTATATTAACCTGTTTTTGAGATATCGACTTTAAGAGAAAAATCAGTTTTTTTTCAAAAATTCAAAAAATATTTTTGTTTTAAGTTTTGAAATTAACTGTTTTTTATTTAATTTTTTTTTGAAGTTTTTATAAAAAATTTCATTAAAATCCGTTTGGCGATAGTGAGAAATTAAAAATTATCAAAAATGGGTCTATATAGTAACTCAGTGATGTATTTATTTCAAATTTTTACTTGCGACATAATAGGTACTATATGGCAAGGTATGCATTCGTAGACAAAAAATGGGTTTCGCAATTCTGTCTGTCTGTTCAACTACAAACTAAGTGCCTCGGCTAATTTTCTTTAATCTTGGTAGAAATCATTTTTAAATTTCCCCCCACACGTTCTTTTCTTTTTATTTTTTTAAGACCAAAAATAATGGTACCTGCCATATGAATTTTTTTCGAAATTTTATAAATTTTTTTTTCAATTAGTCAAAACTATTTCATGGTTGAACAAAAACGTCCAAAAAAATGTTTATTAATGGTCCGCCCTTGGAACCATTTTTTGTTTTTGATTTTCTCAAAAACTGTACTACCGATTTGATAAAATTTGTGTATGCTAAAGCTCCCAAAAAGTTTGAATATTATTGGGTACTCATTCAAATTAAAAATTTTTGTTTTTTAGATCTTAAACAAAAATTTCAATTTTTTTTAACTCAATATTTCGGAAACCCCATGCTCGATTTTTTTAAACTTGATCAACAAAAGTTTCTTTATCTAAAAGATGTGAGAAAAAAGTTATTTAACCTAAAAATAACGGTATCTACCCACCATACAAATGTTAAAAAATGGTTTTCGAAAATCGTATATTTCTCGAAAACAGCTCCGAGAATTTCGATAACTTTTATTTTCTTTTGATTAATCTTTACGATCTTTAATTTAATAAAAATAAAATGCACGACTGGGTCGCACGAACTTGCTCCTATGTAATAGACTAGGAATTTAAAAACCGAATGTTAATAGAGAAAACTGTTCATAAGGATAAATTTTATTTTTTTGACTCTTTTAGTAGTAAGAGATAGAAACAGAATGTTATGCAAATATGAATTTATGCAAGAACAAAAATTATAAGGCGTTGTAGTGGTTTCTTAAAAAAATAAGACTATATAAAAAACTTTTAAAACATTTTTAAGAAAAAATTTTGGTACGCCAATTTAAAGTTTTATTATTGTTTGAATAAAAATTAAATTTACAAAAAAAAAAATACTAAGCCGTTTTTGAAATATTGAATTTTTCAATAAAAAAAGAAAAAACAAAATAGATTTTTTTTTCAAAATTCAAACAAAATATTTGTCTTAAAGTTTTGAAATGCAATGTTTTTTAAACTTTTTGGAAGCATCTCTGTAAAAAATTTCATTAAGATCCGTCATGTCATTAATGAGAAATTCAAAATTCGAAAAAATGGTTCTATGGTATGTACAAGCTGTAATATCTTAATTTCAAAATTTGTTTTATTAAATTAAAGATCATAAGAATTAATTGAAAGAAAAAAAATTTTATCAAAATTCTAGGCGCCGTTTTCGAGAAAAAATACTATTTTTAAAAACCATTTTTCAAAGTTTTTTTTACATTTGTATGGTGGGTACCTTTATTTTTAGGTAAAATAAAATTTTTGTTCTTACATCTTGTAGATTATATTAAAAAACTTTTATTAATCAAGTTTAAAAAAAAAATCTAGCTTGGGGTTTTGGAAATATTGAGTTTTGAAAAAAAAAAATTTGAAGTTTTTTTTTTAATCCAAAAATTTTTTTTTTTAAATTTGAATACACAATTCTATTTATATTTTTGGGGAGCTTTAGCAAAAAAAAATTATCGAAATCGGTTGTACCGTTTTTGAGAAAATCAAAAACGAAAAAAATGGTTCCATGGGGGGTACCCTCAATAACCTTTATTTTTCGCTACTGCCTAGCTTTAACTAAATGAAATTTTTTAAATCTGTCGAACAGTTTTTGAAAAAAAAAATATTTATAAGATTTCGAAAAAAATTCGAATGACAGGTACCGTTATTTTTGGTCTTAAAAAAAAAGAAAAAACGTGTGGGGGGAAAAAAATAAAAATAATATCTACCAAGTTTAAGGAAAATCAGCCGAGCCGTTTAGGCTGTAGTCGAACAGACAGACAGACAGACAGAATTGCGAGACCCACTTTTTTAGTCTTCGCTATCATCGTAATGTCAACTTTGATCAAAATCTCGAGTTCGATTTTTTTTACGAATGCATAACTTGCCTTATAGTACCTATAAGTCGCAAGGAAAAAATGGAAGTTAAGATATTACTGACTGTACCTACGATAGAAACATTTTTACGAATTTTGAATTTCTCATTATCGGCTTAATTGATTTTAATGATATTTCTTATAGAGAAGCTTTTAAGATGTTTGAAAAACATTGCATTTCAAAACTTAAAAAAATCTATTTATTTTTTGGAAAATTCGATATCTCAAAAACTGCGCAGTTTTTTTTTTTTGAAATTTATTTTTTATTCGTACAATAATAAAAACTTTAAGTTGGCGTACCAAGAAAATCAATTTAAACTATTGGTAAATCATTTAAGATATCTACTATATTCTATATTTATACTTTTTAAAAATGTATAGATTTAATATATATATGATACCTTTGTATATAAAACTTAGAGTACTATCAGGAAGACGAACGATTGTGGCAACATCTTTAGCGCCAGTACTTGCTAGATTTGTCTCTGCTAAATTTAATAATAAAATATTCTCTTTTTTACTAGTTGTTTTGTATCTTATCCTACTCTCCACTGTAAAGCGTGCGCTAATTTCTGCGCCACCACCAGGCTAGCGTTCGCAATACAAAATCACGCCCCATGATATTACTATAGGTTATATTATGTACAAAGGTGATACTAAACACTTTTAATTACTAGAGCAAAAAGGTGCGACACAGTCATCCGTCTTATTTAGATCAAGAGCAGAAAGCAGCTTTTTAATTTTTTATTGTAATCATAATGCTTTCTGTTTGATTCGTATTTATCGGTTAGATTATTAAATGTATACCCAACTGCAAAAATTATGAAACTTTTTATCAAAAATGATAAGTGCAGGTATCATTGTAATTAGCGCGTCACAATTTTCATTAGTGTTATTGTTATCACATTATACCTTTATTGTGGCAGGCAGTTTCAGAACAATTTAATCGATTTTCGGTTTCACTTTGAGCGGCTTTGTGTTAGAACTTTCATTCATTTAGGTAATTTAGTTTCTGTATTTTAATTTACTAACTGATATATTAAATAAATCTTTGATGGGATTGCATGAATTATATTTTGGAAAGTATGATAGAGGAGAACTTCAGTTCTCAACGGGAACTTATCTTACAAATCCAGGCGAAAATAATCATAGGACGCTCGATTGCTACTTTTAAGGGAGTTTTCGATCACTTATGATTTTTACTGGCGACTTATAGGTATCTACTATATAAGGCAAGTTATGCATTCCTAATAAATCGAACACAAGATTACGATGATAGCGAAGACGAAAAAAGTGGTTCTGAAATTCTGTCTGTCTGTTCGACTACAGACTAAACGGCTTCGCCGATTTTATTCAAACTTGGTAGATATCATTTTTAAATACCCCTCAACCCCCCCCCCCCCCACCATGTTTTTCATAGATTTCATTTAGTTAAAGCTAAGTAATGGTTGAAAAAAATGCTTAAATAATGGTACCCACCTTGGAAATATTTTTTTTTGGTTCTTGATTTTCTCCAAAAAGGTGCGTGCAACCGATTTTGATAATTTTTTTATTCCATAGATCCTCAAAAGTTAGAATATTATTGTGTGTTCAAATTTTCGAGCTATTTATTTTTGGATTTAAAAAAAAATTCTTAAACTTGATAAATAAAAGTTTCTTAATATAGGTAATCTACAAGATGTGAGAAGAAAAATGTATTTTTCCTAAAAATTACGGTATCCTCCATACAAATGTTAAAAAATGTATGATTTTCGAAAATCGTTTTATTATTCTCGAAAACGGTTCCGAGAATTTTGTTAATTTTTTTTTCTTTCGATTCATGCTTACAATCTATAATTTAAAAAAATGAAAATTAAGATATTACTGACTGTTCCAACCATAGATCCAATTTTCCAAGTTTTGAATTTCTCATTATCGGCATCAAGGATTTTAATGAATTGTTTTTATAGAGAAGCTTCTTAAAAGTTTGAAAAATATTGCATCTCAAAGCTTTCAAAGCTTTAAGAAAAAAATATTTTTTGAATTTAAAAAAAAACTATTTTAGTTTTTGGAAAATTCGATATCTCAAAAACGGCTCAGTATTTTTTTTTATTTTTTATTTATTCGTACAATAATAAGAACTGAGTTGGCGTACCAAATTTTTTTCTAAATGTCTTAAAAAAATTATATAAAAAAGCTTGTTTTTATTAAGAAACCACTACATGATCTTTTATATAGAAAAAAAAACTTCTTTTCCCTGAAGCAAAGCTTCTGTAAGATTCTAACCTATAAACGTACAAACATTTTGTATTCTAAAAACATGTCGCTGTCTTTGACGGATAACGTGTCGTTTTGACATGTCACTGACAGCTGCATAGAAATTTTTTTACCCCCAACGCCGGAAAAGAAGTTTTACTTCAAAAAGATACATTTAAATAGATATACGAGTTAGAATAAAAAAATAGTTTCGTCCCACCAATCAATATCTTGGTATACTTTTCTTTCTTGTACATTTTAAGTTTCAAGCCGTTTTGGAATTTGAACACAAATTTTAAATTCCAATACCTACACGAAAATGGTCCATAGATAAGTGATATATCCGAGTTGTGTTCTGCTATAAAAGCACATTTGTTGTGATTTCCGAATTTCTCGATTCACAAAGTTCAGATTTCTCAAACGCTACTTCCAGATAGTTTTGCTTACATTTCTGTTGGCATTTGGTTGGTGTGCCTTTCACATTTAATGTCGCGACAAATCATAGGTTTTTAACTAAAAAAACTTTGCAAAGTGAACAGTATGATTTTCTATTGAAAAACTTCAGCCATATTAGTGTCATTTTGAACGATTCACCCTATGTGCCTATCGCTTTCTTCATCGGTTTTTTATCAGTTTTTTTTTTTGAGGTGTTAAAGTTAAATTAAATTAGAATTAGAATTGTATTCGAAGATATTTTTTTCCACATTATTACATTATATTGGAGTTGATAGATTTTTATTTGAATGCTCTTCTAATGATGTTGTGGCGACTTCGGCTTGCTTTTCACGAGCATCATTTTCTATTGACGTTTCAACCGTAGTAGGTTTTGTTATTTTCTTGAAATTTGTAACTGGTATGCTAGTGGACAAATCTCATTTCTTATGGTTCCCGTCGGTCGTCGTACGGTGTGGCTGCTGTAGCCGAGAATGTGAGATATTTGTCGAACTAGCCTGAGGAGAGTTCTGCATAAAAATATCGGATTATTCGCTTACATACAATGTCTAACTGACTCAGCTATAAAGAAGGCGCACTACCATTTGCTGTAACGACGTTGTGCTCCATAATTATGGAATAGCATCATTTTTTCGATCAATTGACGATAGTTTGGACTTCTGTGGTTTCCCAAAAAAACATGAACTACGTCTTGAAAAACATTCCATGTTCTTTTCTCAATTTTTTTTTTTAGACAATTCAAAAATCCGGTGTCACTAAACAATTTTTTTATCTGTGGACCAACGAATATACCCGCCTTAATTTTTTCGGTTGACAGCTTGGGAAACTATGTTTTCATATAAATGTCAATCCTTTATTTTCATGATCTTTTGCAAACTCTCAGTTTCACAGTGAGAGCTTTAAACTTAAGTTCTGCTGAACCTAAACTGGAGTTTAAATTTGAAGTTCAACTCGTCCGGTTTCACAGTCTTATCTGACTTTTAGTTCGTTAAACGTGGTTTAAGTAAATTGTTTTCTCTGAATCAAAGAAAAAACAAACAAGTAAAGTTAGCTTTGTTTCAGTTGTGACCCGAGTAAGGAAAACAAATTTAAAAATGAAAATAAATTCTATTTTCAAATGTTCGAAGTTGTTGTCAACCTGAGTTTTAAACAGAAGAATAGTGTCGTTTAACTCAAAATACAGAATGAACTCTGTTCTAGGACTATGAAACCAAATTTATTGTTGAACTGAAGTTAAAACCAAAAGTGGCGTTTAAACTTCCACTGTGAAACTGGGGGTAAGGCTTTTACAAAAACCTTCATAATGCTGTTTCAGCAACGTTGCTCTTTCCTACTACATTTTTCTTTTTTTATAATGCACTCGCGCTCAAGGGTATGTTTATAGACCCTTATAGTGTTAAACACAGCACGGTCGATGGGGAAATTAGGGAGGGAAAGAAAGGAGGTGACGATGAACATTGGTTTTGAATGTTTGCAAATTGAAATGGCGAGGCAAAACTGTGCCGGGTAAGTTATTCCATAATCGTGTTGTGCGACTAAAAAACGAATCTCTATATTTGACGGTACGACCAAAGTTAGGCTCAAGGGTGAACTGATGAGCATTCCTCCGAAGCGGGTATTACGGGTGAATTGATAAAGGGGAGGAATGCAACTCGCTACTTCGAGTGAGTATTGCTTGTGAAAGAAGCGATAAAACAAAGAAATACATGAAACATTCCGACGATGTTCAAGGGATGGGAATGAATCCATGATAGCTCTATTTCCTATCAGTTTTAACACTCTGTTCTGAATTCTATCCAACAAATGGAGAGAAGATTGTGCTGCATCTGCCCAAAGGTGTGAGTTATACTCGAGTTTTGGACGTATAAACGCCCTATATATTGTAGCCAGATCAGAAGGGGTGACAAATTTCTTACATCGATATAGAAATCCTAAGCATTTAGCAGCATTTTTGGCGGTCTCGATAATGTGAAAGATTTTCGGTTTCTTCGATGCAAGTGCCATTTAAGGACAATGGCATAGAGGGTATATTTTGCTTCAACGACAATAGACAGCATTGAGTTTTCGAAGCATTAAACTCCACACGGTTTTGTGTACCCCATTTAACAATGCTGTAAAGATCGGAGTTTAATGAACTTATCATACGGTACCGTTGCAAATTCACTTCCGAAGGAGATGGACGTGAGTTTGGGAACGAGTATGAAAAGCTGAGAGTGGAGTCGTCGGCAAAACAATAAAGTGGATTAGAAGTTTCAGACAAGAGATCATTTATAAAAATGAGGAAGAGAGTCGGAGACAAAACGGACCTTTGGGGAACACCGGCATTTATTTTGTGAAGATCAGACTTAAAACCATCCAATACAACATGTATTGAACGATCTAGAAGGTAATTTCTAATCCAAAGAATAAGGGCTGTCGTTGATGCCAAACGCACGCATTTTCTATAAGAGAGCCTGGTGCCAAACTCTATCAAATGCCTTAGAAATATCAAGCGCAATAATCTTACTTTCTCCAAAACAATGTAAAGATCTGTTCCACTCTTCGGTGAGATATGCCATCAGATCACCAGTGGAACGATTGCTGCCAAAGCCGTATTGCCGGTCATTAAGAAGCTTTCGATCTTCGAGATATTTCTTGAGCTGATGATTTATCAGCGATTCCATGACCTTGGAAAAAAGGGACGTAAGTGCGATTGGTCGACAGGACGAGGGGGAGGAAGGGTCACCTTTTTTAGGAACAGGCTGGACAAATGCTGTTTTCCATCTTCTAGGGAATATTCCAGAACAGTAGGAGCGATGGAAAAGCTTACGCAATGGTTTTGCCAGCGATGAAGAACACCTCTTCAGAAGAATGGGGGGTATACCATCAGGACCAGCGGATGTGTTTATATCAAGATCTCGAAGGGCTCTTTCAACTGCACGAGTGCGGAAATATACCTGTCCCATTGAATGATTTACGTTCTCAAGTACAGGAGGAGCAATGTTGCAACGTAGAGCTAGCAGCAAAATGAGCTGCAATGACAATTGCCTTCTCTAAAGAGCTAGTTATGGGTTTGTCATTGTAAATGAGCGTTTATAACAGCGTTGCATTGGTTTCTGACTTGTTTAAACTTTTTCCAATTTTCCTCGGTTGGGTTGGCTTTGTATGAGCGGAAACTTACTTCTCTCGACCTGATAGCTTCTTTACAGCTTGTATCGAACCAAGACTTTTCTTTCGACTTTATACTCTTAATTCTGTAAGGAATAAAAGTACGCATCCCAAGAAAAATCACTTCTGTGATCATATCAGCACTGGCATCAACGTCACTATCGAGGAAAAATAGTGACCAGTTAAAAATTCTAAAAAAGTTATTCAGACCATCCCAGTTGGCTTTCTCGTATTGCCAAACGGTTCTAATTGGATGCTTCTCTTTAACTGGATGAATGGGACACGAGAAATTGGCTGATATTACACAATGGTCCGAAGTGCCGAATGGAGATTTTACCGTTATAATATACTTATCAGGGTTAGAAGTAAGAAACAAATCACGAGTGTGAGCGTTTTGCCTAGCAATATCTGGTATTCGGGTGGGCTCATCTACCAGCTGAGTAAGGTGGTGCATCTCAGCAAAGATCTCAACACATCTTCCTTCGGGTGTTGTCTGTCCTGAATGGCGGATCCAATTTGAATTGTGTACATTGAAGTCGCCCGTAATATTGACTTCAGTGTGAGGGTACAGGGAAACAATTCGGGAAATGGAATCAGACAGCGCGTCGAACTCATTAAGGCCGGTATTCACCGAGCGCTCATAACTTAAGAAGCTCATAAACCTATTCACCAAGCAATATTAGTGAAGATCTACGAGCGCTCTTAAAAGTTAGGAGTGGTCCCGACCACTCCTAACTTACGAGCGCTCTCTTCGAAAGTTTGTTCGCTTGTGCGTGTGCCACGCACGCATTTGACTCGAATCCATGTGAGCAATGCCCAGTAGAAGAGTATCCATTTGCTGTCAAGACCAACATTCCACAACATTTCACAGTTTGGGTATGCCTGAACAAGAGAGAGTGGCTCTCATTTTCGAACTTCGAAAAACACTTGCGAGTGGTTGGTGAATACCCCACAGAAATTTCAAGTTAAGAGCCTCGTAAAGTTAAGAGCCGTTTAGGAGCGCTCGGTGAATACGAGCCTAAGAGTTGAATTGCTGTCCAGATTCGGGCTCCTAATGCTTTTTATCTGCTCTGCTATCCCAAAACACAGAAAACGGCAGTATTTTTTGTATTCACCCAGGAGGCCAGTGCGTGACTACTGCTGGATGCAGCTCAGCGAAGATTCAACGCCACATAAAAGAAGAAGTGTAAGCAATACGTCATATTTTCAATTAAAAATAATAAAAAAACGAAAAAAAACTGAAGTGGTCTGCCTTCAGGTATTGTTTCATAACTTCCACATTTATTATTCGATTTCATTGATTTTATGGATTTTAGTTTTGTAAAAACAATATCTTCCACGTGAGATCTTAAAAGTATTTTAAATATTTGTTTGTCTATCCTTACGGAATGACTTAAAACAAACGATTTTCTAAAAACGGCGAAAAATTGTGTTTTTTTGAAACTTTGAACGGCTTTTTCTTGATGATTGTTGGGCCGATTTACACAAGTCGTATATTGTTGGAAAGACAAACAAAATATCTGTTCAAAAACATAAAGTGTATGTTAATTGGTTCGACCGTTTTTGAGAATTAGACTCGTACATGGAAAAGGAGCAAAAAAACGGTTTTTTGCTCATATCTCGAAAATGCTTTTTTTTGGCGGTACTCGCTACAAACCGAAAATTTGTAAACTAGTGTAATCAAAGGGAATGTTTGCTCTTACTAATAAAGCCATAATGCCTGGAAACTCAATGTAAATTCACAAAAAAAACTTTAAGCAATTTGAATCTGAGGCTGAAGACGCTTATGAGAAAGATAAAGAGAGAGAACAGCCAACATGTGAGTCGATGTGATGTGTTGAATTTTTCAACGAATGCGTTCAGCAAAATTAACATATGAGATGAGAGTAAGTATCGATTTCTTGGAAATTATCGATTTCTAAATTTTATTTTGTGTTTTTTTTATGCTGTGCAAAATTGCGAATTTTACGAATTTGGGGCCATTTTGTGATGGCTCCGGGCACAGGATATTCACATCCTGCAAGGTAATAAAAGAGCCTTTTGTCAATTTATTTACTTTTTCTTATAAAATATGCGACTATAAGTCTGTATGGACTGAGAAAATAAAAGACAAAATTAGTTATAATTACGTGACTTCAACTGTGCAATTTGTTTATTTAATAAATTTGTATAGGTATGTAGGTGTATGTCGTAGCGTTTCTTTCAATAGTATGAACAGGGTAAGTAGGTGTTGTTAAGATTCATTGCAAGTTCTCGTAACTTAGGTTGAGGTAGTTTTGAAAAATAAAATATGTTGGAAATAATACTCCTAAAGTATGATGGTCGAAATAAAAGAAGATTACTCTTTATATATATATTCAAAGCGACTTATCTTTATTAAGGTTAATTCAAGAAGAAAAGGAATAGAAAAGGAAGTTAAGTTACAAGTAATCATAGTGTCGTCAAATTGTAACACATTATTATCGTTAATATAGTGATAAGTTAATTTGTAAGGTGGCGCAGCAATCGTATATTAGTATAATAAAACTTGGGTTTGTTCAACACCCCCTCTCAAAGTTTTATTTAGCTTTCGATTAAATCCATTCCCAAGGATGAGTAACATGCTGCATGTTTAACCCGAGGTAGTGATTTTGTTAGTATGTCAGCTGGCATTTCACTAGTTGACATATACTGCAAGTTGATAAGTCCTTGCTGACAAATATCACGAATAAAGTGAAACCGAATGTCAATATGCTTTGTCCTTTTATGAAAAGCTGGATTCGTAGCAAGTTTTTGAGCTCCTTGATTATCGTTGTAGACCTTATATTGATTCTATAGGTGGTCCAAGCTCCGATATTAGTCGCTGCAAATGTAAGGCTTCTTTAGTTGCTTCTGCCAATGCAACGTACTCCGCCTCTGTGCTTGAGAGAGCAACCGTTTTTTGCTTTCGAGCCTCCCAACTAAAAGCAGACCCAGCCATCATAAAAGCAAATCCGGTGTATGATTTTCGATCATCTAAAGATGCGCCCCAGTCAGCATCCGTAAAACACACAGGTTTTTTTTCCTGATTTTCGAAAAACAAGTCCAAAATTATATGTTCCTCGCAGATACCTCAAAACTCGTTTGGCTGCATTCCAATGTTCGGTTGAATAGCAAGTATTAAATTGGCTCAGCATACTGACCGTATATGCGAGGTCCGGGCGGGTAGAAACTGCCAAGTACATAAGAGAACCTATTAGATTTTGATAAGGTTGCTTACCGTCATGATTAATTGTATCTGATGATCGCTGTAGCTTCATATTTGAATCAAGAGGTGTTGCATGGGGCTTGCAATTCTCCATTCCGAAACGTTTTAATATATCCAGTGCATATCTCTGTTGTGATATTGAAATTTGTGTTGTGTCATCGCTTTGTTTAAATTCCAATCCCAAACAGTAGTGTATTTTCCCGAGGTCCTTCATTTCAAAAAGTTTCATTAATTTCTGTTTTATCTCGTTGATCTGTTGGCGATTGTTTGATGCAATTATTAAGTCATCAACATAGATAGCTATTACAAGTGTTTTCTTCTCAGTACGCATCACATAGAGACACGGATCATATTTGCTTCTCTGTAATTTTAAATTAGTGAGTTCTATGTCTAATTTGTTATACCATGCACGTCCTGATTGGCGAAGACCATAGAGAGCTTTCTTCAACAAGCAAGCTTTAGGTTTCCCATCATAAATCTGTTGCCGCCATTTTAGAATGGTTCTCCTGGATTCCATGTTTAAAATATCTGAATTAATGCCATTTAGAGTTTCTTCAAGTAGGTCAGGTATTTCCATGTAGACTCGTTCATTTAACTCTCCGTTTAAGTAAGCGGTTACAACGTCCATTTGATGAACTTCCCATCCATACTCTACAGCCATTGCCATAAGTAGTCTTATGGAGCTAGCTCGAATTACTGGAGCGAATGTTTCGTGAAAGTGAATACCTTCTATTTGGGCAAAACCTTTTGCCACAAGCCTACATTTTCTTTTTTCGATCTTTCCATTTGGTTTGTATTTTGTCGTAAATACAAATTTACTGTTTATAACCTTTTCACCTTTTGGTCTACTCATTATTTCCCAGGTTTTGTTTTTAATATGCGCTAAAAATTCATTTTGAATAGCACACTTCCACTCATTACCTTCACCTCTACTTAATGCTTCTTCAATGTTTAGAGGGTCTTCATTTGTTATCATATTGGCAGATTCGTATTCACAGTCCGACTCCGTGCTCTCAGGAACTTTTCCAGTAGAAAAACGATGAGTGGCTTTGTGTGTTGTTGGTGATCTTACAGATGTTCTCAGAAAATGCTTCTTTCTTGGGTACTTCTTTTTCTTTAATGGTTTTTTACTTTGAGCTTTAGGTATTTTTTCTTCGTCATTCTTTGTTTCTGGACTAGTACTGCTATCGTCATGTAAAATAATTTCGATGCCTTGTTCAGAGTTTGATGTTGATGAAGTCAAACCACTGTCTCGGCTACCTTCCATTTTTTCAAAATAGCAATCGAATCTGGAATTAAAATTAAAATCATTTGTAAATTTTACGTTACGGCTTATGATGATTTTCCTCTTTGAGGGTGACCACATCCGAAAAGCCTTGGCCTCATTAGAGTATCCGACAAAAGTGGTTTCTTCAGATTTATCATCAAATTTCCCTCTCGTTGGCTGCTTATTTAAAACAAATGCTTTGGTTCCAAATATCTTAAAATGACTTACGGTGGGGCGTATTCCTCTCCAAATTCTATGTGGTGTGTCTTCAATTGTTTTTGTCCAACTTCTGTTTTTTATGTAATTAGCAGTGTTGACTGCTTCTGCCCAGAACATCGGGGCTGCTTTCGCCTGGATCATCATACAACGCGCAGCTTCTACTAGTGTTCGGTTTTTCCGCTCCGCAACTCCATTCTGCTGCGGGGAATAGGGAACTGTCAGCCTTCTTCGAATACCGTGTTCTTTCAGGAATGCGTCAAATTGATTATTGCAGTATTCCAGTCCGTTGTCCGTCTGCAGATATTTAATTTTCCTTCCCGTATGTGTTTCTGCAAATGATTTATATTCTTTAAAAACAGAGAAAATATCACTTTTGTTTTTCAAGAAAAATATCTCGCACCAACGGGACTTATCATCAATAAAGCTGGCAAAGTACCTTGCTCCTCCGATCGATGAAGTTCTTATCGGTCCACAAACATCGCTGTGCACAATTTCAAGCAATTCTTTTGTCCGAGGTCCATCACTAAGAGGGTATGGCGATTCAGCATGTTTTCCTTTTACACATGCCTCACAAGTAAAATCATTTTTCTTACCTTTAACTTGAAGACCTAAAACGCTTTGCATTTTTTGCATTTTTAAAAGGTAATCAATATTTATATGACCTAGTTTTTGATGCCATTCTATTACTGAAGATTTTTCTTGTGATGAAATTAAATTAGCTGCCTCATGGTCCCTTTTTAAATAGTATAGATCACCTCGCCTCTCAGCCACTAAAACAACTTTACCATCTGGTGCTATGACAACTGCCTCCTTGGCACCGAAATTTACAGCAAACCCCTTGTCCACTATTTTTGCCACCGACATCAGATTTGTTCTTAAATCTGGCACATACATTACTTCATCTAACCTCAAATTTTGTGGGGTACCACCATCTGATACTGACATTCTTAGTGAACCTATACCTTGAACTGACGTTTTCCCACCATTTGCCAAACTCAATTCTTTTCTAATATATTGCAGCTGATCAAACCTAGACTTCTGAGATGTCATGTGCGAAGTGCACCCACTATCGAGGCACCAGTCATCACTACTGCGATTATCATCACCATCTGAGTGTTTCAAAGCGAATTCGGTTGCTGCTTTTAATTTATCGTCTTCTTCTGCACACACCTTGGAATACTCCCTTCGTCTCTTTTGTCTACATTCGGATGCCTTATGGCCGATCTTTCTGCAATTGTGGCACTTGTACTTGAACACTTTACGCTTAAACTTGTTTTGGGGATTATTATACGATTCTTTTTCGTGCTCATCTCTGCTGTCTGTGTACTTTCGAATATACATTGCGTCTTGATTAGAGTCTTTATCTCTGCATTTTCTCGCATCATATTCTTCTAAGACCTTGATTTTTAATATTTCTGGATTCGGTAATTGATCGCGCGATTCGATCGCACATCGAAAATTGTCGAAACTTTCAGGCAGACTGTACAAAAGCATAATAGATAAGAGATCATCGTTTACTGAAATACCCATGTCTAATAATTTATCGACGGCATCAAAGAACTCCGCAATGTGTATCCTGATGTTCACTCCATCTACCATTTTATGTAAAATTAATTTCTTCAATAGAGTGGCTTTTCGTGCAGGTCCTTTTGATTGGTAAATTTCATGTAGTTTTTTCCATACTTCATTGGATGTTATGCAGTTTTTAACTTGCTTTAGTTCGGAAGGATTAATTGCCAGAATGAGGTCTGATCGTGCTTTTCTATCGCCATCCATCCACCTTTTTAGAGCAACTTCTGAGGCCGCATTTTCTGCCTCCACCTTGGGGATAACTCTTTCGCCGCTTACAAATTCCCAGCAGTCGTTCTTAATAAGGAGAGCTTCCACCTGTAGCTTCCATGTATCAAAGTTTTCCTTTCCCAAAGGCTCAATCCTCGTGGTTATGTTGTTCATATTGCTGAAGATATTTATTTAAAAAAACGTTAATAAATAAATTTAGATTCCTTATTCATTCGTAGAACTGGGCCCATAACCTGTTGGAAATTATACTCCTAAAGTATGATGGTCGAAATAAAAGAAGATTACTCTTTATATATATATTCAAAGCGACTTATCTTTATTAAGGTTAATTCAAGAAGAAAAGGAATAGAAAAGGAAGTTAAGTTACAAGTAATCATAGTGTCGTCAAATTGTAACACATTATTATCGTTAATATAGTGATAAGTTAATTTGTAAGGTGGCGCAGCAATCGTATATTAGTATAATAAAACTTGGGTTTGTTCAACAAAATACAACATATAAACTCCACAGCTCTCTCATTCTTGGTTTAACGATAGTACCTATATAAAGTCTATTGATGTAACGATCGACCTCTTTTCAGAGTGGACGTTTAACACAATTTTCTTTTGTTCTCGTGTTATCCACCTTATTTAGATATAAGAAATTAAATATTATATAAGAATAGAAGGCTTAACTAAGAACAAAAGCAACAATTTTCATTCAATTCTCTTACATAAGTACGTCTGATATCGTCTGGATGAAAATGATATGCACAAGCTTAATAGAAATATTCAAGAGGGTTATGTTCATTTCTTGGAATTGAAAAGAAAATCTTCACAATAGATAGATACACCACACATTCAAAGACAACATTATCCATACAAAATGGCACAAGTGCTGCAGGATACTTATAAACCTATTTATGAAGATACGTATCGTTGAACAAATCATTGGGAAGCAAATTTTCAGATTCATCCTTTAACGATGAATTGCACATTTTTTGTTCTAGCAACCTGTGGAGGAAGTTCATTGACATGATTTTATCAGCATACTTCAGTTCAACACCTCCTTGCCAACCCGACTCTCATTTCACCTGATTCTCTTTTTATGCCAAGGATAAGATTAAGTATACATATGTATGTAGATGCTTCTTGAGTCTGCAGAAATAATGCTTTGATAAATATGATTTAAGGTATGTACATATGTGTGTATAATCTTGGCGACGAAGTAATTAATTAAATATTCTCAACCTGTGCTCTCTTTATATACTCGCCTTATGTAGCTACTTGTAAGGATTCATTATTAATTATATTCGCGGTAACGATGGGGACTTGACGACTACCTTTCATGATAGCGAAGAAAAGAGCGAGGGTGTTTTTGCACAGTCCTCACGAACTGATTTGATGTAATTAATATCTCTCCTTTAAGCTCGCTTTATTCAGAAGAATATCTAAGTGATTTCAATTATGTTACTTTATATTAAATTGATTATAATTACAGCATTTGTATGTGAAAAGCGCAGGATTCATTTTGTATTTAAAAACGTTATAACGTAATAATTTCAAACAAAAATAAATTAAATGCACGACTGGGTTGTACGAGATTATTCTTATGTTCAAGAGGCTTAGAATTTCAATCTTAGATATTTACTATAATTTTTTGTGCACTTAAGGGATTATGACTACTCTTAACATGTTTGAACACAGTGCGAGGGTTTTAGGAAAGTTGGAAAGGATTTAAAAGGAGATACCGATGCACATTGGTTTTGAATGGCTGATTACCGTAATGTGGGGAAATATTGAGACGGGTAAGATATTTCAGAATGTAATGCGCCTAAAGGAAGAATTTGTAAACTTAATATAACGTCCAATACTGGCTTTAGGGTAAGGTAATGGGCATTCCGTGAAGCTCAGTATTACGGTTGAATTATTTAAAGGGATAAATAAAACAGGGTACTTTACTAAAACATTGCAGCTTAAAAAATAACGATACTAAAATAAATGTATGTATATGTGTATAAAAATTAATATAATATATACATATAACAGAGAAAAAAACCTTGCGACGACGCGCGACGCACGGTGCTCGAGATTCAAATGTTACTGTTATACCTACTTCTATTTCTTGTAATTTATAAGTTCTTTTTTGTATTCTATATACAAATATGGGAATTGTACTCCAACTTTGGACGAATATAACTTAAGGATTATACCATATCAGAAGGGGTGAAAAATCAAAACATAGCAGCGTTTTTGGTGACGTCGAATATCTGGTCATTCCACACAGTGGCGGCTGTACCTTAAGTGCGCTCGTGCGCTGAACCACCAATTCAAAATATTTAAAAATTACAAAATATTACTGCATTTTTATTTTTAGATTCCCATATTAATATTTTTTTTTTAAACATACGAGTACAAGAACACAAACAAGTAAAATTTCCAATTATGACGAAACAATGTAAGCGCTTTGCTTTACTATTAAGACTTACTTTCCCTGCAAGTAAAAATTCTCGTGCGCTTCGGCGAGCGCACGAGGACTGCTAATATAACTTGTATTAGTTACAACTACAAGCAAGTATCCCTGACGCGTGAGACAAAAGATATTTCATTGAAATGTATCGAGAAATTAGCCTGCTCTCGTGCAGCGCACGAGAACCGAAGATTAACTAGAGCAACCGATGTTTGACTAGAATGCGCTGCGCCTGCGAATATGTAATGTTGTTTCGCTCTATCCGTGACTGGTTAAATAGTGTAGGTTTGTAGGAGTTAGGTTAGTAATTGTTTTTTATTTTGATTTTGGTTCGATTCTGTACTGTGTACAGTGTGTGGTGTGGGATAAAATTAACAGTGATTAGGTATATTAAAGACAGTAATAAATCTTTTTAAAATAAAGTTACCTGAATCCACGATTTGACGCATTTAAGTGAAAAAATAAAAAACATGATTCCTTGCTAAATGTAATAAGTGTGTCAGTTTTATACATGGTTGAAATTCTTCGAGCAATTATACAAAATAATAAAAAATCGACATATTTGTTTTTTTGCGATTTCTAATCTTAATACCTATTTAGTGAGCAAGTAAAGTGCACCACCTGTTCAACAACCCACCAGCCGCCACTGATTCCACACAAAGTGGTTTTGTGATTTACAAACCGAGAACTGAGAGGTGTTTGGTTTCAGCGGAATGTGGATGTGGAGGTGGGTTCCTCTTCAACGACAGAAGACAGCATTGGGCTTCTGAAGTATTAAATTGTACGTGGATTATGGTTCCCTATTAGGGAATGCTTTTGAGATCAAAATTTAATGAACGCAGAAAATTTTTCCCCATTCTGTGCGAGTTGCTACAAGCTACAAGCAAGCCAGTAGCTGCGGCGTTAATGTCAACCCTCAACAGAACTGATTCTGTTTACTAGAAAATGAAACATTCCAAATTTAAATTAACCCAAAATAAATAGGACATCGCTCCTTATAACTGGAACGGCCTAGTTGCTCTAATTACCAATCGTAAACTGAACTGTAAAGAAAACATCAAAGAGAGAGGAAAAAAGCTGCGATACGAGCAGTGGCGGCTGGTGGGTTGTTGAACAGGTGGTGCACTTTACTTGCTCACTAAGTAGGTATTAAGATTAATAGAATTTCAACCATGTATAAAACTGACACACTTATTACATTTAGCAAGGAATCAAGTTTTTTATTTTTTCACTTAAATGCGTCAAATCGTGGATTCAGGTAACTTTATTTTAAAAAGATTTATTACTGTCTTTAATATACCTAATCACTGTTAATTTTATCTCACACCACACACTACACAGTACAGAATCGAACCAAAACCAAAATAAAAAACAATTACTAACCTAACTCCTACAAACCTACACTATTTAACCAGTCACGGATAGAGCGAAACAACATTACATATTCGCAGGCGCAGCGCATTCTAGTCAAACATCGGTTGCTCTAGTTAATCTTCGGTTCTCGTGCGCTGCACGAGAGCAGGCTAATTTCTCGATACATTTCAATTAAATATCTTTTGTCTCACGCGTCAGGGATACTTGCTTGTAGTTGTAACTAATACAAGTTATATTAGCAGTCCTCGTGCGCTCGCCGAAGCGCAGTTTTTGAAAATGAAAAGAGTTAAAGGAAGCGGCGCGGAATACCGCAAGAAAAAGGCTAAGAAAGAAGCAGACGCGAAGACGCGAAATATTTCAGTTCTAGTTCTGGTTCAAAAGCTACGTTAACGTCTTCGGCGGCATCCAGCAGCAGCGGAAGTGATTCCAATGTAAGTAAGATTCCTCCATATACAATAATGAGTGGCCTGGAATTGTCCTCCGGCCAATATTCATCGGAATGCATAACTTATTTTACGGGCAGAAGAAGAAGACGTGCCTGCCGTCGAAGTTGGAAGTCGTTCTGGTCCCACCACAGAGCAGGGTCAAGACGAAGTCGACTCACCAGAAGTATCTCAAGCATCTAGTCACAAGCCTGCAGAAAAAGTGAACCTCGTGAAGCTGTAAAGACGCTTAAAAATAAGTTTGTGGAAGTTCTTGAGGTACTGGAAGAATTGACGGATCGGTAGCCATTCTTCTTCTGACAGTCATGCAGTCATTCAACTTCCTCACTTTTCTTGGCTTTTGAGCTGCAGAGCTACCTGAAGAAGATGACGCACAGATTTACCTGCAGCAATGTGGACTTAGTGTGGATAAGTGTGCTCAGAAACTCTGCGTTTTAAAAGCTCTCCTGGTGGAGAGCAGAGACCGTTTCGTCCAAGCCGCAATCGACTTTTCTAAGACTTTTTGGAAAAAACTCGGAATCGATCTCAAAACGAGTACAATTCGCAGGAAAAAACGCATGCATGGAGATGAATCCGCAGATGCAGCTTTGTCTCACGAGCCTCATTCGTAAGGCTCGTAAAATCCGTTTATGAAACCGCTAATTCTATTTTACTTTCAATAAAAGATACTTCATTGCCTGTGAAATGATGTCTCGAAATTTAATTTTAATTTAGTATTGAATGGGGGCGGCAAAATGGGTCTCCCGCCCCGGGCGCCGAGATGGTACGCTACGCCACTGCCTCTACCATATGTTAATTTTCCCCTAATCCTGTTAATAAAGTTCGAATATATTCCTGTTCATTCAAACTAAATTATATATAAGTATATCTCAGAACTCAGCAAATCATAGCATCTCTGATCCCTATATCTTTGACTCGTTGAATCATTTAAACTCATGCATATTCATTTTGCAAACGCTTTTTGGTTGTGCCAAAGCAAATGGACTTCCGTAAAAGCTAATGGCATGCAATGGACATCATAAATGAATTAAATATTCCTGTCGCACTCATCCGATTAGAAAGCCATTTTCACATTGAAATGGTAAATAGCATTTTATTTAAATGGTTGGAAATGATTTTGAAATTTTTTTAAAATATTTTCAAGTTTAAAAGTCAAGTGGACTGGAGACTAGCAAATTTCCATTTAAAAATGGAAAAAGTGAAATCGCTTGTGTAATTTTCTAAAAAAAGACGACTAGATATTAAAAACCTGTGAAGTTTAAAATTATTTTCAACTACTCACTCTGGAAAGTTATTAAAGTTACAAAGACTCAATGAAAATATAAATATGAATTTTACTTCAAGTAAAGTTTATGTAAAAAGAAATGTTATGCTTGTAGACTTATACGAAGGCGGGTCAATAAGTCCGTGACTTTTTGAATTTCTGACCTCTTTACTGAAACAGCAACACTACTCCTGTCAACAGGCATCTGTCAGTTGACTCCTGTCAAAATTTAAACTTGCTGCGTCAGTTAGTTTGTGTTTGACATCTATTTTTATCAGACTACTCACTAATTTGAGGAGAAAATGGAAAAAAGTGAATTTCGTGTGCTTATTAAGCATTATTTCTTGCGAAAAAAACCATTACCGAGACCAAGGCTAAGCTTGATAAATACTATGGGGACTCTGCACCATCGATTTCAATGGTAAAAAAGTGGTTTACTGAATTTCGTTGTGGCCGTACAAGCACTGAAGATGCCGAACGTCCTGGACGCCCAGTTGAGGTCTCTACACCCGAAACAATCGAAAAAATTCACGATATGGTTGGCCGACCGAAGATTGAAAGTGCGAGAGATTGTGGAAGCCGTAAGGATCTCGCATGGCTTTGACTTGCTTAACAAAATAAGAAAAAAGAACAAACTTTACAAGAAGAAAATTAAATATCTGTCAAATGCAAATATTTGCAGTTAATATAAAAAACTTTGTAAAGAAATTTCAAAAGACAAAAAAACAAATTTTTTAGTGATGCTCAATTTGGTTTCCGTTGTGGTTTTTCCACTGAAAGAGCTCTATTAAACTTCTGTTCTAGCATCTATGATGGTATTGATAATAAAAATGTAACTGCTGCTCTTTTTATAGATATAAACATTATATGATCATATAATGCTTTTGGACAAACTTTTAAAATGTGGTTTTCGAGGTGATATGCATATAATTGTTTCAGATCGTATTTATCTGGTAGAGGACAAAGGGTTAAAATAAATGATCAATTTAGTTTTAACCAAGTTTTACGTTTAGGTTTTAGGAGTACCTCAAGGTTCAGTACTTGGCGCGATACTTTTCTTGATTTTTATCAACTCACTTTTTTTACAAAACTATCGTAGCAAGGTAATTGCATTTGCAGATGATATGGCTTGTTCGTACCAAAGTGTTTCTCCTCTTAACCTTTCTGCTGACATTAATCATGACCTAGAAGTTTTAAGTCATTGGTTCCAGATGCATAAATTGGCTATTAGTGTTAAAACTAAAGTTATGTATTTCAACATGGTTGGAAAGGAAGTTGATTTCGGGAAATTTTTCTTTCATTTGGCAAACTGCAATAAATTCAAATAGAGCAAGTTGATTTGTAATTCTGCCTTGAACTTGCAAGCGTTTAATTATTCAGGTAAGTGTTCTGAAAACTGAAATTGTCAAGTCTTTTAGATATCTAGGTGTATTAATTGACTGGAAGATGTGTTGGTCTGCTCATACTATTGCACTAAAAAAATACCTTATGGCTGCCACAAGGCAATTATACTTTTTAAAATCATTTTGCTCACAGGTTCTTTTGAAATGTATTTATTATGGCTTAGTTCACTCTAAGCTGGAATACGGCATAGTATCTTGGGGTGGTACTCATAATAATAAAATGAATCCGCTTCTAGTTTCTCAAAAACACGTCATTCGCCTAATTTGTAATTAATTCCGTAGAAGTAATAGCATGGCTCTTTTCAAAAAGGATAAAAATTTACCCCTTAAGCACCTTTATTTTTGTAAAGTCTTAAAGATATTTTTCGCTAGATCTGGATAGTGGATATCTATTAAACAGATTTTCTTCCAACTATAATCTGAGAATTAACAATCAGAATTTTGTTTTAATACATAATCATAACCTTCAAATTTTCTTCAATTTTTTTACATCTATTGCTCCAAGACTCTTTAATAGTCTTCCCTATAATATAAGAGAATTAAGAACTGAATCATTTTTTATCAAAAAGGTGAAACTTTGGCTTTTTGACCTTAATTATCGAGATGTAAATGAGCTTTTGTCTGTAATTATTTAGCTGTCCAGAAATTTTTTGATTATTGTATTTGTATTTAATTGTATTGTTTCCCCTAAGGGTTACAAGCTGTCCGCCTCCTTACTCTCTCTACTCTCCCTCCTCTCTCTACTCTCCCTCCTCTTGTTCATTCTCTCTCTTACCTTTTCTCACCTTCTCTAGCTCCTTTATCCATTCTTCGCCCCTCCCTGTTTCGTCCATTATTTCCCTCATTTTGTCCCCTATTGATTTCCCTTCATCTCCGCCTGACCTGCATCTTTCTATTAAATGTTCCCACGACTCTTGTTCACCCTCACATACCCTGCACACCCTCTCTTCTTCTCGCCTCCAGTACCACCTTTCTCTCACCTCATTTCCTAGCCTTACTCTTGCTATTCTCCTTGTCCTTTCTGTATTCCATCCCTGTGTCAAATATTTCGGTATTCCCTCCGTCATCACTTCTTTATACCACTTGTTATACCTGGATTCTTTTATTAGGTCTCGTCTTTCCTTCTCCTGCTCTTTTCTGCTTTCCATTTCCAGTCTCTCATATCCATTCAAACTATCTTCTCTTCCCTCCCTTTCCTTCATTTCTTCTCTCTCTTTTTCCCATCGTGATCTTCTCCCCCGTCCATCTCTCTGTCTCTCTTTAATCTCCTCCAAACATTCCCTAGCTATTTCACTTCCTTTTCCAGATGCTAACTTCTCTTCATAATTCCATGCCCTTTTTCCTGCTCTTATCATAATCTTATCTCTTTTCGTTTCCTCTCTCACCATGTATCCTGGAGTTTGCCATTCTACCCCTAGACTCCATTTAAGGTACCTTTCTTGCATCCTTTCCATTTCTTGTCTCTCCTTCCATCCCCATACTTCTGCCCCATATCCCATCACCGTCCACACCAGGGTGTCGAAAAGCCACATTTTCCTCTCCCATATCTTTTCAAATTTCCTTCTTCCAATTCCCCATGCTTCCTTCATGACCGCTGCTGCCTTCTTTATTCTGTCCTTTATATGTGCCTCCTGCCCACCATTCTTTTTGAACACATACCCTAAGTATTTAAATTCTTTTACCTCTTCTATTTTCTTTCCTCTCCATCTCCAGTCTACTGTTGTGTTCCTCCCTCCTCCTTTTCTGAACCTCATCACTTTCGTCTTTCCCACGTTCACTTCCAGTTTTTTCCTCTCGAAATACTTCTCTAGTCTTCTTATCATACTTTGCATCTCTTCTTCATTTTTCGCCATTACCACCACATCATCTGCGTAAGCCAGTGAGCAAATCCTTCTTCCCTTCACTTTGACCCCTCCCCAGCTCCCTTTTCCCAGTTCCTCTTCTATATCCGCCGTTAACAAGTTGAACAGAATTGGGCTCATCGGGCATCCCTGCCTTACTCCTTTTCCCGTCCAAAATTTGTCTCCCATCACTCCTGCCGCTTTTACTCTACTCGTGGTTTCTTCGTAGACTTCCCCCACTCTTTCCCTTAGCCCTTCTCTCACTCCTCTTTCCTCCAACGCATCCATCATTATTTTCCTGTCTACTGAATCAAATGCAGCTTTTAGATCTATAAACATTGCCACTAGCTTACCCCTCTCCTCTGCAACCTCCCTGTTTACCACATAGTTCAGCACATATACGTTGTCTATCGTCCCTACTCCTCTTCTAAAACCTGTTTGATTTGGTGGTATCATCCCTTTCTCCTCTGCTTCTTCTTCTAACCTCTTCCCTAGAACCGCCGTATATATTTTGTATAGCGATGGCATGAGCGTTACTCCTCTGTATTCCTCTACCTTTGTTCCTGCCCCTTTCTTTACTATCGGCGCGATCACCCCTTCTTTCCAGCCCTCCGGCCATCCACCTCCTCTCCAAACTTTCCTACAGATTCCCCACGCTACCTCTATACCTTGCTCCCCTCCATATCTCCATGCCTCATTTGGTATACCATCTATTCCTACAGCTTTTCCTTCTTTGAGATTTCTAATCACCAATCTGATTTCTTCTTTACTTATCTCTGTCTCGTCTCCCTCTCTTCTTGTTCCCTCTGTTCCCATTCTCAACCTTTTTTCTTCTCCTCCAATTAAGCTCATAAAATAACTTTTCCATTCTTCTGCTTCAATCCCTTCCCCCATTGTTTTTCTCTTCTTTCTGTCTCTATTTATTATTTCCCACACTTTATTTTCAGTATTGGCCTCTGCAATTTCTCTTACCATCTCCTCCTGCTCCTCCCTTTTCTTTCTCTCAATCATCGCATGATATTCCCTTTTTTTCTCCCTGTATTTTTCCTTCGTCCCACTTCCCTTTCTCCAACACCTTAGCTCCTTTCTTACTTCTCCTTTTTTCTCCCTACATTCTTCATCCCACCATCCTCTCATATTCCTTTTTCTTTTTCTTCCACCTACCTCCTCACTTCTTTCAATCTCTTTTTTTATCCTCTCTCCTATCTGCTTTTCTGATTCTTCTCCGTCCTCCTCCAGTCTCACTCCTCGCATTCTCCTCTCGAATTCTCGTTTCATTTCCTCCGACCACCTACCCATTTTTGTTCTTTTGTCCTCTTTTACTTTTCCTTTCTTTCTCCTTCTTCCTTTTTTCATCGTTATCACTAAAGGATGATGATCCGACTCTACTCTATCTGCTACTTCCATCCTTTCTATCCCTCTTCTCGTCCTCTCGTCACCCAAAACATAATCTATTACTGTCTCCCCTCTGCCTCCTGTGTACGTGAACTCTCCTTCCTCATCACCTTCTATGTTCCCGTTAAAAATTTCCCACCCTAATTCTCCTAACATTTGCGTTAGCTTCTTTCCTTCAGCGTTTACTTTTTTATCTTTCGACCTCCTCCCACTCTCTTCGTCTTCCAAATCGCTCACTCTCCCACCTTCCAGTCCTGTTCTCGCGTTGAAATCGCCCCCTATTATCACTCTTTCTTCCTCAGACTGCCTCTCCATCCATCCTCTTAAGCTTTCTAACTTCTTGTCTATGTCACCATTTACGTACGTTGCTACTATAACCCATTCGTCTTTCTCTGCCTTAACTTTCCTGCTCATTATTCCTTCTTCTTGATCCTGCCTCTCGTCACCCTCCATCGCCATTTCATCTCTAATTCCCATCATCATCCCTCCCATTGCTCTTCCCTTCTTGTTCTTCTTTTTTGCTCCCTGCATCGTCCATTTATACCCCTTTGGCAGTTTTATTTTCCATTTTTCCCAATTCTTTTCCTCAACCCACGTTTCTATCATCACTACTACTTCCCATTCTTTGATCCCTTCCCAGAACTCTTTATCTTTATTTGCTAGCCCCGCAACATTCCAGAAGCCTATTTTCCACCTATCCTCCAACTCATCTCTACTTATTTCCTCTCCTTCTTCCCTTATACGTTTTTTGGGTCTATTTGTACTACAATTTCTCCTTCTCCTTCTTGTTTTTCTTCATTTCTACCTTCATCTTGCAATTGTTTCTCCAGTTCTCCCTCCCTAGCCATTATATTCCTAATGACCTCTCTTTTTTGATCCCAAACCCATGTCTCCCCATTTACTATCAGTTTGCCATATCTTATAATGACCCTCTTTCCTTTCCCTTTTTCTTCTTCTGCTCGCTCCCTAATTAGCCACTTCATTCTTCTTTCTTTCCACGTTAAGTCATCTTCAATTCTCTCACTCCTTCCTTTTAGGTTCGCTTTCTTTCTCATCACCATTGCTTTATCCTCTAGAGTTTCCATCTTTACCTCTATCATACCTTCTATCCCATCTAATCCTCTCCTTCCTACCTCCCTTGCTTCCTCTATCCTTGCTCGGACTCCTATCCTTTCAAATATTCTTTCTACCGTTTCCTTTATTGTGCCTTGTATCTTCACTTTTTTAATTATCAAATTCCTCCTTCTCTTTTCTTTTTCTTGTCTCTCTACCTTTGCTTCCATCTCTTTCATCCTCTCCTCTAGGTTTTCTTTCCCCTCTCCATTATTCATTATACTTGTTCCTTCTTGAGTTTCAGTTCTATATTTCTTGATTCGCTCCTCTATCTCCCGTATGCTTTGTTCCTTCTTCTCTAAGTCTTCCATCCTTCTAGCTAGCCCTCTTACCTCAGCTTTCAGTTCTTCTCTCTCCTAAATTTTTTGATTATCCTCATTGTTATTTTTATTTCAATATAAATTCTTAAATTGTTATGTTACTGTGGTGTTGTTAATAGAAAATAAATTTAATACATACTTCTGTCTTGTCGTGACCTCACATCACTTTATATTATAAAATGTTTATTTATTTTATTGCTTAGGCTTATGCTTCCCCAGCTGCTTCCAACTATAGTTCTAGGTGTTCTATACATTGCAGCTCTTTATTAAATTGCTTATTTGTTAATAATTGATGTATTTGTTTAGTTTTAAGATTCAAGAATTTGATAAAGAATAAAAATTTAACTTTAACTTTTAACGGCTGGGGTACCACAAGGAAGTGGGCTATGTCCAATTATGTACCTTTTATTCTCACGTGTTTCGAAAATAAACTGATTTTATACAGGCAGTTACTCAAGCCTGTCAACTTGGCTTTGAATATTAGAAATAAAGATCTGCAAAGGAATCTCAAGATTCCCATGGTTCGCGATGAAATAAGATTATAGATAAGGGCTATTGTCTCCAATAGCAGGGTTGCAAAAGCTTAAGTCACTTTTTAGCTTAAGCTTGGCTTTAATTCACAAGCTAGTGGGTGACTTATGAATTAAGAAAAATGTAATTCAGCAGCTAGTTACTGCCTTATGAATTAAAACAAATGAATTCATAAGTCAGTTGGTGACTTGTGAATTAAAAAAATTTAAATCATAAGCTTCTTAGTGACTTATGAATTAAAAAAATTAATTCAGAACGTACTAAGTGACTTATGAATTGAAAAAAATTTAAGTCATGAGCCAGTAAGTGACTTATGAATTAAAAAAAAAATAATTCACAACCTACCAAGTGACTTATGAATTAAAAAAATTTAAGTCATGAGCAAGTAAGTGACTTAAGAATTAAAAAAAATTTAATTCAAAAGTTACCTAGTGACTTATGAATTAAAAAAAAATTTAATTCATAAGCTAATGGATTAAAAAATTATTATTTAGAAAATTTATAAGCTAGCATGATAATTTTATGACACACAAAATCTTGACATCTACCTTCCTTAGTAATTAAATAATTATGTAGTCAAAACAAGCTTAAGAATTTAAAATTTACCAACTAGTTTATGAATTAAATTTTTTTTAATTCATAAGTCACTTAGTAGCTTGTGAATTAATTTTTTTTTAATTCATAAGTCACTTATAGGTAGTGAATTATTTTTTTTTTAATTCATAAGTCACTTAGTAGCTTATGAATTAAATTTTTTTTTTAAATCATAAGTCACTAACTAACTTATGACTTAATTTTTTTTAATTCACAAATCATCTACAGACTTATGACTTATGATTTTTTTAATTAAAAAATTCGCAACCCTGTCCAATAGTACATTAAACGAAAATTCGAATACACAATACTATCCAACCTTTCTTTTTCAGCCATTACCTAGCTTTATAGACCGAGAGCCACAGCAATTTTTGGGTGTGATTGATAACATAAAATAATTAGCATAATTAGATAGGTTATTTATGAATGTAAACGTCTTTCTTTCTTTCCATATTCTAAAAAATTGGGATACAAAATTTGCCATAACTTCAAAATGAACAGCTAAGTGCCCTGATTGCAAATATCGAGGTCCAAGACGTTTTGAAGGTGGCCTTCTTAGTGCAAGAAGGAGCCTATTCTCATAGCGTCTGGCAGGTAGAAGGCTGTCTGTAAAACGTCTTGGACCTCGATATTTTCAATCAGGGGGCTTAACTCTATATTTTGGCAAAGTTGTTATCACAATTATTTGGACTTGGAAAGAACTGCGTACTCGATGCACTATTATGCACTATTGCTCCCACTAGAGTATCAAGACTTTCACGTTTGTAAATAACTATAAAAGGCCTATCTAATTATGCTAATTATTTTTTGTTATCAATCACACCCAAAAATTGCTGTGGGCTCTTAGTCTATTAACTAAACGAAATTATTGAAAGTTTTTTTTTTTTTTTTAATCTGTCAAACAGTTTTTGAAAAAAAAAATTTATGAAATTTCGAAAAAAAATCGTATGACAAGTACCGTTATTTCTGGTCTTTAAAGAAAAAAGAAAAGTGTGGGGGGGGGAGAATTTGAAAATTATATCTATACCAAGCTAAGAGAAAATCGGTTACGCCTCTTAGACTGTAATCGAACAGAAATGCAGACAGAATTCGAGACCCACTTTTTTCGTGTTCTCTATCATCGTAATGTCAACTTTGATCAAAATTTCGAGTTCAATTTTTTTCAGTATTGCATAACTTGCCTTATAATATATATTAGTCGCAAGTTAAGAAACTCTAATGAGTATAAGTCGTGGACCAAACGAACTGAACTTGGAAATGTAATAAATCCAAGGTTTTAAATAGCATTGCAATAGCAGCTACTTCACAATTATACTTCAGAACATAAAAGCAAGTATACGTGCCACCAAGTCATGCATTTGATTTATTTTAGAAACAAACTAATCTTATTATCCCCAAATATATGCGACTTGATACAAATTTTCCCCTTTCGTAACTTGTTTCCCTTGGAAAATAGATTATTTCATCATCATATAATATTTTGACAAAAATTATCATTAGACTTGTGTTTCTTTTTTCGAAAATCGAATAAGATCAGATGGTAATATGTAACATGCAAAATATAAAATTTCGTCATAAAAATGTGAACGTCTCACATAATTTATTTATCCATGACCTTTAACATCTGTGTTGGCTTTCAAATAAATTCATCATACCGTAAATTGTGTTTACGTTTTCGGATTTGCAAGATGGTAGGAAAAAGGTCTTATCATAACACTTCCGTTTAGGCTCATTATACTTTTATTGAAATCTTTGGAGGTGCTTATTATTATTTTGTGCTTATATTGTTGCCTATGCCCTTCAAATTTGAAAACTCAATTTCCTTTTTTACATTACAGATAAGTACGTGAAACGTCCACCTCGCAAGGCTTATGGCCGATTGAGTGTGGATTCGGATGATGGTTCCTCAATGAAGAACAATATTGACGATCCCTTCGATGATTTGGAGAATTTTGAAATGATTTCATCAAAGGATAATAGTGGTGCGACGACAGCACAACATCGCCACCATCCTGCCGATAATAATGGCCATCGCCACCACGATATGCAGGGTAACTTTGTTGAGAATGATTCCGACTTAGAACTGGACGGACCATCAAAAAACGAAACACGACAACAGAAAGAGATTAACGCAAATACTATAAGCCGATTACAGGCAATGGCCATGTCCGACGACGAAGATTATGGTATGAAATAAAATGTTTCATTTAAATTTTAGAACGATAGAGTAAAATTTATAGGATATTCCTGAGGGATATAAGAAAGATATTTCCGGAGCTTTGAATTTTGGATTAAATATTAGTATATAAGTGAATTAAATTGCAAGTTACTGAATACTCGTAACAATTTAATATGATATAATTTATATTTTCCATTATTTAAAATCAAATAGTACCTATTTAGTTTTTTTTTCTTATAGGTATAAGTTACATAAATATCTACAAGTAGTTGCATGAAAGATAGATCTTTTAGAAATTTTGGAAGACAGTTTTTTAAATATCCGGAAGAGAACTGTTAAAATAGAATAAGTGGAGATATTTGACATAAAATCATTCTCTTGGTTTTTGAGATTGAGGATAGCTTGACATAATTCACACGCGACCGACACGGTCAGCAGACATTAACTGATGCACTGTTTGCACTTTGTATGGGAACAATAGTCTTTCACTAATAAAATTGCGTTGTCCGTCGTTTGGTTAATGTTTCTTCGTTCTCAACGACATCGGCAGTCACAGCCGCGATATTCTCGGCCGACCAACCAGTCAAGTAAGCGCCGAAATGTTTGCCCAATAGACGGTACACGATTAGCAAATTGCCGTCGAAATTCACGCTGCGCTAACACCACCGAACTATATTGGTCAAACAAATCGACACAATTATTCCATGCTCTTGCGGAGTGTAGCACTTCGTTGCTTTGTTTGTCTGTTTGTATACTGCAGCTGTCAAACGCATAAATGTCAAATATGACTCTCGATCTCGAGTCACGACGGATAAATAATACCTACAAAAATAGTATCGGTGTTGGTGCGTGTTCATTTGAGAATACGTTTTCTAGTAAACTCTCGAGTGTTACTCTCAGATGGCTGTGAATTTGAGAGCAATAGTTTTGAGATTTTGATAACGAGAGTTTTTTGCTAGAATCTTGAGAGTTAATTTCCTGGGAGTACTTTCAAAACAGTGTCCACTTTAAAGCTATACTTCTCCTGCTAGTTTTCAGTTGGAATAGGAAGTAAAAAAAAAGTATACAAATTTAACAGTCAATGAAACATTATATGAAAAATAATCCGTTGGGTCCTCTATTCTTAAACTGAATACTAAATTAAGAGACGCCATGTCTTAAGCAATACAAATACAAGATGTCCTACAGTTGTAGGGACACAGACACTGGCTGAACTCAGCCGAAAACAAAACTGACTGAACTTGTTCACTTGACGAATGAGAGGGAAAAGGCCATGATGGACCGGTAGATCGAAAACATCTTCAAAAAGTCATTCTGGTATCGCCTCCTTCAGCGGCTACAACTCGCCTTCTGCGATGAATATAAATCTATAAAATTATTTGGAGTATACATACAATAATTAAATAATATTGAAGTTATTAGCTTTGTTTTATTTCAACAACAAATATATTTGTATATATTAAGGTGCGATCCTATACAGTCACCGTCGAAGAAAAAAATCCTGGGTTAAAATTACAATAAAATAAATAAGAGGCTATTCCGGCTCGAAGAGAGCCTACACCTAGTGAATTATAACTCTCCTCTCATCTCTCTTATTTTATTTCCAAGATTCATTTTCAAGATGTTCATTTTTAGACTATAGCGCCGTAAGTCATCTATCGTATTTAACACATGCTACAACCACTTGAAGTTCTTCTTCGTTTAGATCAGGGGATTGAAGATTTTCTAGACATTAGTCTATATCCAAGTCGGAATTCAAATTTCTAGAAAGAACAGCATCCCTTTTAAGGTATTTTCTTCCAATAAATTCCGGCGAAAAATGATCTTCACAAACAAAGTATATTCGTTCATTTTCAAACCAACATGACATGCTCAATTTATTTAAAATTTCACTTTTGTCCTTAGAAAGACATTCAAACATTTTCAATTGGGGGAATTCTCTTTTAGATTTTCTGCAAAGGGAGCAAGAAACTCCCGATATCCTTTTATCGTCACTCATTCATTGCTAAATAAAATTGAATACCATTGAAAAAAATCGCTAAATCCTCCGAAAGTCGACGGCGAATGCGGAAGTACGAACTTTAAAAATTAAGCCAAGAAAAACGAAACCAACAAAACAATCCGTGTCGGCGATAGATAGATACGAGTATACACACACAAACAATGGCGACCCCAGGAAATGAGGAAGAGTAGCCTAGCCAAGCCAGTCTATTCGATTGTTCGTTAAACATTTCAACAACAGATTGTCATTTCCTTGAGTGGAAGGAGGAATAGGGATGCAGATGAATTTTGAAAAAAGAAAAAAAAAACCAGTAACCTTTGTAATGTGTAAGTGTGGAACCGAAAAAAGGGATGAACGTGTATAATATTCCAGAGGAGGCATATGAATTCAAATTAGAAAATGTGTATCTTTAGAATACAAGATACAACTCACTGGTCAACCGACCGACCGACGACGTCTTCTAGGCATGATCGTGCGATTTGGATTTGAATCTGCCTTGTTTGAAAATCAGGGACAAAAATGTTATTTAGTAGTGTACTACATCTTGAGAGTAAGTGACAACTCCTCCAAGAGTACTTATCTCTAGTCATAAAAAGTGCTCCTCATTAGCCATTTGGAATCGGCAAGGAGTTGTTGGTACCCTCCATTCCAGCCAACACGCACATAGGAATTGTTGAGTTATTAAGTAAATTGTCATGTTTAAGCTCTCTACGAGCCGTAATGACATGTAAGTATTTTGGAAATTTTTAAATTTACCCAAGTTCAACCCAGAAGCATTTTCATCCTCTTTTTAAATGTAAATATCGCACTCTCAGTACAATAGAGCGATAAGTAAAAAAATCGCACTTTTGAGTTAAGGATTTTGCAATATTTGAGACTACGACCTTTAATGAAATCAATAATAAAAAAGGAGCTGAAGTTGAAGGCTTGAAGGTGACATTGTTGAAGTAGAAATCTACGAAAAGGACATGGAGGCTGAGATGGTTGAGAACGAAAATGGTCCGGAACATACGGCTGACACAGAATGTGGCCAAGAAAATATTATGGAGGCCGAGATTTTGGCTCAAATTGAGGCTGAGTTTGGTATGAGCTTTAACGCTATTTCCCTTGCTTCTGAAATGTTTGAAGTGATCGAAGATGAAGAAGAAGTGATTTGCGTGTGTATTTTTATCTTAAGAATATTTACATAAACAGTAATATTTATTAGATCCATGAAAATCTTCTCACGAAAAAACGTGGTCGGAACCCAAAAACTTGGACTCGAAACATAGCAAAGACGAATCGAAATTTGAGAGAATCCTACACGAACGTGAAACCAGAAAGATCATTTCCAGCACAACGAGTTTTAACAGCTGCGAAAGAGAAGATATTTTCAAAAAATATTGGAAATTGGGAGATGTCAAGAAACTCCCTCTGTTTATCAAAAATAGCATTCAAGAAATCTAGCCGTATTTTGGCTATACAAGGGAGGGTTCGAGCCGAAGAAATAACCTTTCCTATCATTTTTTTAAGAAGAAATTCTCATGCGTGTTTGTAAAAAGTTTTTTTATTTTGTAAAACGTTAAATATTTGGCAAAAGTAATAGATACAGATAAATCTAAATTTTTGGGCAACGTCATTCAACCTGATCTTCGAGGTGCACATGCAAACCATCTTTCAATATCTGCAGAGCTTCAGAAAGGTATTAAATCCCACATCAACAGTTTCGAACGTATAGAATCGAACTACTTCGAGAACAAACGCGAATACATAGATAGTAGCTTAAATGTGAGTTTAATGTACAGAATGTACAAGGAGCAATGACTGTATAAACGATGATGTTGAATTTGCCAAACAACATGTTTATGAACAAATCTTCAACTACAGTTTCAACATTGTTTTTTTTAGACCTAAAAAAGACCAATGCATTCAATATTTTCAGTTTAAAAATTCCACTGAAATTCAAAAAATAACTTTGCAAGAAGAACGTTCTAAACATATCTCCGAAAAAGAATTGTCAAGACGTCAAAAGGAAGCAGAAAAAAAAAAAGTGCAAATCAAGAAACAACATTAAAGTTGTGTGCATGGATTTACAGGCCGTTATACCAGTGCCTTGTGGTGACGTCTCATCCTTTTATTATAAAAAGAGGCTTCTCTGCTTTAATTTCACTATTTTTGAACTCCTTTCCAACGAGGGATATTGTTTTCTTTGGCATGAGGACATTACACACAGAGGGTCGGATGAAATTACAGCATGTCTTAAGATTTATATTGATAAATGTTTTAATGTAGAACATCTCTTAATTTGGTCAGACAATTGCTCTGGACAAAACAAAAACAAATATATTTTGTATTTCTTGATACAACTTGTTCAAATTTCTAATATTAAATCTATTACCCAAAAATTTTTGATCCTTGGCCATACCCAGAATGAAGGGGACAACATGCATTCTCTAATTGAAAAAAAAAAGCAAGGTGCTTAAAATCTGGACCAATTTTTACCTGTGATCAGCTTGTGCCAATAATTCAGTTGGAAAAAAAGACAAAACCATTTTATAAAGACCATCAGCTCCAAACGAACGAGATATTTGATCTTAAGGGCTTACATATATACTGACCATGACTTAATCATGATGACCTATGACCTCCAAAATAATGCAGATTTGCGTCCTATTACATATCTTTTGCTATTATGTCTACACAGGAGCTAATTTCCAATCTCTCAGTCTCGAAGCCAGCCTCATAAATTGTGAGAAATAGTGAAGTCCCATGGTTAAATGACCATATATTCGAGAAATGATGCTTGCCCGCAATGAAGCATATCTTAAATGAAAGTGTTTCAAGATCAGTTTATTTTGGACTGATTTTCGACTTCTGCGAAATAGGGTTACTGCAGCTATTCGCAATGCAAAAACTAATTTTTATTCAAGAAAACTAGATGCCTCATTGCCAACGAAGATACTTTGGCAGATATGAAAGCTGCAAGAATCGTAGACAAAAACTTTTCAGAATGTGATCTTGATCCAAATGAACTCATTTCCAATTTTGTATCGAAATGGAACACTTTTTTAAGCAATAGTCCTACTTTTCCAATAAATGAAGAATCAGCAAACAACTCTCTAGTCTCTACCATTCTTTTTCTTTTGCAATGGTTTTTGAAGTGGAAATAATACTCGCCATTAACAAAATTAAATCTACCGCAACTGGTTTTGATGAAATAATAAGTCCGAAACTTGTCAAAATGTTACTTCCGTTTATCATATCACCTCTCACACACATAATTAATTCATGTTTTATGACTTCTGGTTTTCCAACAAGGTGGAAATATTCTAAAATAATCCCTGTACCTAAAAAGTCTTCTGCAAGTTCTATTGAATATCATCTTATAAGTATATTGTCTTTTTTATCTAAAATTTTTGAAAAAATTGTGCATTTCCAGAATTATAGCTGCACATCTAGTAAAGGCTTTCTACATAACTAACAATCTGGTTTTAGACCTGGAAGTAGTTGTGTTACAGCACTTTTAAAACTGTCGAATGATCTCCAAAAAGATATGGATCCTAGTAACTTAACGATGTTAACCCTTCTTGATTTCTCGAAAGCATTCTACACTGTCAATCACGAAATACTGTGCAAAAAATTATGTAATCAGTTTAATTTTACTCGACAAGCTGCAATGTTGATACCTAATTATCTGTCTGCGAGATACCAAGCTGTTTGTACCAATGGCACCACTTCATCCTTCCTTCCGTTAATAAACGGAGTACCTGAAGGCTCAATCCTTTGCCCTCTGCTCTTCATTATTTGTATCGTATGTTCACTACTCAAACCTTCTCCTGTATGCTGATGATGTACAATTATGTATATCTTTCAAGGCCGCTAGGTTTAATTGAAGATGCAATTAGTCTTATGAATGAGGACCTGCAATCAATTTACTTTTGGTTTATGCGTATTCGCCTCCGTCGCAATCCGGGCAAGTCTAAAAGTATTATAATAAGCAGACATTTAACTGACACTACTGATTTCTCGCAAATTACTATGAACGGTGTTATTATTCCTTTTGTGGACACAATAAAAACTTAGGAGTTATTTACATAGAATGAGCACATCAAATGTGTGATAAAAAGAATGTATGGAGGTTTACGTTCACTTTGGGCAGCAAGCTCTTATACCCCACTCCCAACAAGAATACAACTTTCTCGCTCCTTGCTAGCTCCTATTATAACATATGGCTTCGAAGTTGTCAGAAATCTAGACTCATCAAACTTTACAAGGCTTTCAATTGCATTTAATTCTATAGTTAAGTACATATGTTCATGGGATACGCAGATATGATCATTATATCTAATTTCGTAAATGAAATTTTCGGATGTGGATTAAGAACTTATTTAAATTTCAGAATGCTGGTAATGTTGTCGAGTGTAATTAAAAACAGATGTCCAATGTACATTTATGAAATGTTTAGATTTGTCAATTCTTCGAGAACATTAACATTAATCTTGCCAAGGTTGATTTACTTGAATACAAGACGCCAATTCTTTTTTTACACCTCACAAATCTTTAACTTCTTACCAAACACGCTACGATTTATCTTTATGGTCTGACACATTTAGCTCGTTCAAAAATAATTTATTTTTACACCTAAAGTCTCGAACAAGATAAAAGTATTATACAGGAAAAATTATTTAATTATTTAATTTTATTTAATTTAAGGCCCTTTTCTTTTAAATTTATAATTACATTTTCAAATACATTCTTGCTATTAAAATATTGTATACTAATCTGAATATTTCCAATTAATATTAAATATAATGAATTTCTATTGCTATTATTTTATTTTGATTATACATTACATTACATTATATATTACACTACTCCGTAGATAAATCTACGAAGTAGAGACACTTAAAGCACTGGCAACTGAGGCCATCGGCTTAGACAATACAACAGAGAGAGACCGACAGAAAGAAAGAACAACAGAAGAAACACACAGCACACGGTTGGTATTTGAACGGTCCACCATTCAAGTACTATACTCTGTCCAACCAAAATTGTCAGTACAGGGAAGATAGGAAGTTCGTCTCTCATTCTGGTTGCATTGCCATGCATAAGTGTGTCGCCTTTTAAAGCTATCACAGGTATTCCGTAGTTTACATTATAAATCGCCGCAAATAAGAGTAAAAAACGCGTAGGGCTACCGTCTGCCGATTCAAAACGACTGAAAACAATATTCAATTTACATTTTCCCACAACACCAAGCGGTAAGATAATAGGCGCGTTTTTTTTACGTTGAAAAGCAATACGACAACACTCAACATACTCATCTTCTTAAAATGTGTTCTCAAAAGCTTCAAATCCCAAAAGCTCCTTAATAAAAACCACGGAAAAAGCTCCTTGCTTCCAATTGAGAATGATAATGGAAACTCTATTTTGATGTAGATAGAGAGCGCACGATCGTATTGAGTGACACTTGACACTCTTGACAGTATCTCATTTCTCATCAGCAGTGGGATACGACGGTCGTGTTGGGGTGTACAACATTTTGCAAAGAATTACAACAACAATTCCTTAAGAAAAGTCAGTGGCTTGCTCTTTTTTAGTGGCATTTTTCCCAACGCATTGTAGTGAGGGTGCATCAGGCGCCACTGCTTTAGAAAAAGCTCTCCCATAATGCCTGTACTGACAATTTTTGTTGGAGAGAGTATAACCATGCGCAATGATGCTTGATTTCGCTGATAGATGGGAAGCGATGCTTTCATGAAAGCCAAGGCCGTTGACTATTTTTGATTATAATATTTTTACAAACTTTATATTTTCTCTTCAATTTATTTTTTTTTTTTTCAATTTAAACATTGTAATATTTTCCTTAACATGTACTTCTAAAAGAATTATTTCTTATAGATACACTATGCCTTATAATAAATACAAATACAAATGCAAATACAAATACAAATACAAATACAAATACAAACACAAACACAAATACAAATACAAATACAAATACAAAAAATACAGGTAAACGTGTTTTTATGAAATTAAAAAATGCGTTTTTCTCAAAATGCCATTTTTTGACTTATCGATCTATTGTACTGAAGGTGCGATATGTGTACCTAGTTTAATAAATTTCAGCTTATTTCGAGAAAACAATATTTGTCCCTTAAGTTTAGGTACAGATGTAGGTAGAGGTGCATTCCTTTTAGGGATTTTATACATTATATTGTTGTTAATTCCAAAATCAGAAAACATCCTTGAAAGGTGAATTTTATGTAATTGAAATCCCTGTGTACTCGCTAAATTTAACATTCTTCTTAAATTACAAAACTTGAAAAATCTAATCAGACGTTCGTTATTATGTTTCAATTTAGCTTTATACATATATTTTTATATATTTTTCTGCCATACAAAAATGTGTTAAAAAGTCTGTTTCATTAAACTTTTTCTTCTTTGACAGATGAGTCCTTGACTTGTAACGTGTGTGATAGAGCCTTTCATTGTCACAGGCAGTTGGCGTCGCATCAACAGAAAAAGCGACATTTCGGGTAAGTATTATTTAATGTTTGGGCTTAAGGGTGGAATTATGTACATACTTATTTTCTTTTTATCTCCAAACAAGAAAATTGAATTAAACTCAATTTTAATGAAGGTTTTTGGTTTCTTTCTTGTGAATTGGGTATCGACAAGGAGTTCAATAATAAAAGACTGCAAGGTATTGTTTTCAGAAGGAACTACGTTTTCACATTTCTTGTATAACATTATACTAGCTGACCCAGCGAACTTCTTATCGCCTTATAGTCAATGAATGTGGTGTTAACTTTTATCTAAACCTAATCAAGGATTTTATTAACGTAATAAAAATTCAGTTGAATATATGGAAACAAAAAGCCATTTTATTTTTGAGTGTTCGCTAGAAAAAGTCTTGATTCTGGTGTTTCGCCACCAAGCTTCAATGCGTCACAACTCACAGTCTCACAATGCTCGGAAACAAAGTCCATTGGACCAATGCAAACGAAACGATGCGAGAGAAACGCTGCTCGATTCAAGTCAGAACTCTAAGTTTTTCTTCTTGCGCGTCGAAAATTATCTCTTTGTTATGGCTTCGGTCACTAGGCAGATCAGTAGCCTCTAGTTGATGTGCAGGAGTTGTTGCACTTCTGAGTTGGAATGATCTTTCAGGTTCCTTATGATTTTCTAGAGAGTTGCAGCAACTATTGGTACAGTAGTACAGTGGCATTAATTTTTTTGTCAGGGAGTTACGAAGAAGAGTTGTATTCCAGTGCAAATGCAGATGAGTTCGTTCTTCTTCTTTCCGCTTGTTACCTTTAGTCCCTACTTAAAATATTAACAGCATTGGTTTTTAATGTGCTCTTGTACTTTCTTGGTATTGGCAGCAATCTCTGGTGAAAAAGCACTGGCTTATGTAATGAATTTGTCAGCATAAACCTTCGTATTTTTACCTGGTATGTTGGCTGGTTGATCAGTATGAATGTTGAAAAGCAGGGGTCCAAGTTTTGAACCTTGAGGAACTCCAGGAACTCTTGTACATATAAAAGTTTATGGTTTAGAAAGTTTTTGGATTTTTCTTACAAAGTGACTAGCAAGTCCACGTTCTGTCATTTTGAATAGTAGATCTTTTATTCAAACGCTGTCGAAAGCTTTTTCGATAACCAGTAAGCACTCTATATTCGCTTCCATTTTGTTGAGTCCAAGTGTACATTCACTATTAAGTCCCAGCAATATTGAAATATTGTATAGAGATATGACTTACTACAGTTAAAAGTATACATAAGTACTACATTTTTGCATTTTTCTCATTTAAAAAAAAAATAATATCACTGAATCTGGAAGAACCCAAGATAAAGCTGTCCAAGATCCGTATAGTCACCCCTTGCGAAGATTCCTCTTCATAGTCTATGTTTTTGCGGCTCTTCGTACAAGTGCGCATGGTTTCCATATATTTAGTTGCAATGGTTGCCACGTTTTGAAGGTTTTGAATTTTTGAGTTTGTTCAATTATCTGATTCAGTTACTTTTCTTCTATAAAATGAATACCATTGAAAAATATCACTGAATTAAGGAGTTGATTTAATTTTGTAATCGAAAGACTATTTTAATACATATAAGAAATTCGTGTATATGTACTGCAGTTCTAAAAGAAATGTACTAATTGTACTTAGTTCATGTGATACTTTGACAGTTTCAAATGCCAAAAGGGTTTGTTTGTTTACTTGTTATACACTGTTCTAGGTATGTTCAGAAGCAATTTATTAAAAAAAAAAATCTAGCAATACCAGTTAAAAAGTGTTTGAAATTAAGAAAAAGTTAGTAAAGAGCTTTAGGATACGTAAATTGTTAAGAGTTATCATACAACGCTATTTAAGCTTTTGTGCCTAATTTTATTATATAATACCAAAATAATAAGACAAATTCTTTTCTAACCTTCCATTTAAAATTATTATATTGGTGGCAATCACTCTGGAGTCTGGACTACGATGTTATTCTTCATTGTTTAAAAAAATTACCTCTTCCTTGTTATAACCTTGTCCTATGAGAACATTATAAAACTATAAAAGAAGTTTTGCATTGGGAAAAAAATCGAAAAACATACTTTGATCAAACTTGACATTACGATGATAGAGAACAGGAAAAAAGTGTGTAATGCAATAACATCTGTCTGTCTGTACGGCTGTATCTCGATTTATAACCAAAGCCTAATCAACTTAATCAACATTCTTCAAACTTGCTACTTTTTCCTTAGAAGAGAAACTGATAGATACTATGGTAGACTTGTCCTGCAATTTTGTGCAAAATTAAATTTACAGCTGGATCGCACGAACTTGCTCTTATGTAAGACAATAATTTTTAAAACATTTTTAAGAAAATATTTTGTTAAGCCAGCTTTAAGATTTTTATTATTGTACGAACAAAAATAAATACTGACCCGTTTTTGAAATATCGAATTTTTTAGAATCTCATCTTTAATAAATTTTATTAAAATCCGTTTTGCCAAAAGTGAGAAATTCAAAATTCGAAAAAATGCTTCTAAGTACATACAGTAGTACGAGTACATACAATAGTATCTTAATTTATTTTTTTAAACTTAACTATAGATCGTAAAAATTAATGGAAAGAAAAACAAGGAACACAAATTCTAGACTCCGTTTTCGGGAAAAACTCGAATTTCGAGAACCATTGTTTAACATTTTTATGTAGGGTACCGTTATTTTTAGGTAAAATAAATTCTTTTTTCTTACATCTTGTAACTTATATTAAGAAACTTTTATTTTCCAAGTTTTAAGAAAATCGAGCATGGGGTTTTTGAAATACTGAGTGTTGGAAAAAAAAAAATTGAAATTTTTTTAAAAATACAACAAATTTTTTTTGAAAAATTTGAATACACATAATATTTAAACTGCTGGGGAGCTTTAGCATACAAAAAAATATCAAAATCGGTTGTACCTACCATTTTTGAGAAAATCAAAAATCAAAAAAAAAATGGTTCCGGGGGGGTACCTACCAAAAATAACAATTTAAAAAAAAAAAATTTCAACCATTTCCAAGCTTTAACTAAATGAAATATGTTGGACAGTTTTTGAAAAAAAAAATATTTATGAAATTTCGAAAAAAATCGTATGGCAGGTACCTTTATTTTCCGTCTAAAAAAAAAAAACAATTTTTAAAAAAATCAGCCGAGCCGTTTAGGCTGTAGTCAAAAGACAGACAGACAGACAGACAGAATTGCGAGACCCACTTTTTTGGTCTTCGCTATCATCATAATGTCAACTTTGATCAAAATCTCGAGTTCAATTTTTTTTCCGAATGCATAACTTACCTTATAGTACCTTTAAGTCGCAAGTAAAAATTTGTTGGGGGACTAACTTTTACTATGACATTATTTCTATAATTACAACATTTATAATATACATGGCAAATTTTATTTAAAATTTAAATTAAGATCTGTTGGCATGGTTTTTCTCTCGGGTTGTTCCGTCCCGGTTGTCCAGTTGGTGGGTTTGTTGAGAGCTGGTTTGTGATGTCTTCAGCCACTGTGTTATGCGGACTCCGCATCAGCCTAGAATCGAACTGCTTCTTCGTTGTCGGTTGGGATCCTTTCTATCATATCCAAAGCACTGAGGTATCTAGGCTCTGGATGTCGTTCCTGGGTGTTCTTCCTTCTCATCAGCGGGTTAGGATGGTTGGCAGTGTTATGTAAGAGCTTCTTTGCCAATTGCACGAAAAACTGGTCCAGTGGCTTGATCTTGGCTTCTTCGTAGATTCTTTCGTTGCTGTAGTACTTCTGTCGCTGTCGATCGAAGGATAGTCCGGTGCTTATCCTCAGAATTTTCCTTTCGAAGAATTGGAGCTTTTGCATTGCTGTCTTCGAAATGGTGTATCATGCAAGAAAATTATAGCTGGTGACCGATCTGGCTGGCCTAGTCCGGTTCTTCTGGCTAGCAATGGGTGCGAGCGATGAAATTCGAAGTTGGCCTTCCTTAGTACCTGCCTTGAGTGAGGGTTGAATTTGGACAGCTCGTTGAAGTAGGCTTCGAGGTATTTTACATTTCTTTTGTCTGCAATCGTCGACCCATCAGGGAGCTTCAGGGTCAGATTTCTGCAAGTGGCTGCAGAACAACAACGGTTGCCATTGGTGGTGGGTCTACTGAAACACACAATCTCAGATTTGGCAGTGTTGATTCAGATACCCCATTTCACATAAGTGATGGACTACATTTTATTACATTTTATTTTATGCTCCCGAAAATGAATTTTCAGACTTGACATTTAAAATCCGAAAAATGTTGTTCAGGGCAATCGGTTGACATTTGCAATAAAATATTCTCAAAACATGAACATTTAGTTTTTCCCTTATCTTTCATATCATATAATGCCAAATTTCGAATTAAACATTCTATATTATATCAAAATATAGATCGGTCTCCATCTGTCAAGCGATGAACTGGATGTTGAATACGATTAAAAAATTTAGTTTTTCCCGCTTATATTAACTTTCAATTCCCATTTCAAGATGGGATGTCAATCGGTTTATAAATCTCTGACAGAGAGAGTAAGATAAAGAACAGAAACCTCAAAAAAAAATTTCGGAGAATTTAGGTCAGTGTGAACACCTTCTATAGTTGAAATAAGACATCAAGCGCCTGATTACATGATTCTTTTGTTCGCCTTTTGTCTTTTTGACATAGTTGGTGTGAGTTGAAGAAATGTTGCGGAATGAAGCTATAGGTTTCTAAACCTCTTACCCAAACTGTCAAAAAGACGAAACAAACGAAAAACAATATCTCAATCAGGATCCAACAGTCAAACTGAAGTTGAAGTATCATATTTTCGTGCGTCATTAATGGCGGTCTCATTCTCAAATATGTTTGGCAAGAACGGCATGATTGGCTTAATTTTGTTAATGTGAACGCTCCATCCAACCGCTCCATCAAACATGCTGGATGGATTAGAAAATTTGCTTGTCAGACAAATTTGAGACGTGACGGCAATTTTGTGAATTTGAACATTTTTATTTCATTAAATCCAAGTTTTATAAGTGTACATATTTGTAAACAATCTTTATATTCGAAAGTACTTTTACATAAGAGCAAGTACGTGCGATCCCAGTCGTACATTTTATTTTTTCTTGACTTAATAATTATACTCGTAATGTATACACACATCATTCTTCTTCTTGGCAAGTTGTATTCTTATTGTTCCGGAACAAATATATGTAGCTTGTATAAATGCGAATAAGCATCCATTCATGATTCAAATTTTCTAGGAGCTACACACGTGTATACATACATGTTATCTAACAAGTGGGGTGTGTACTCGTATTCAGGAAGAATTACGACGTACTTGCTATTTCCTTTCAATTTTCTTACCATTTATATCCTTTTACCAGCAAAAGATCTTAAATCATTTCTCTTATTTCAAAGCATCTTCTTCAATAGTCCCTAGGATATCTTAGAACAAATAAAAAAGAGTATTAAACTAAAGCTGAACCAAAAAGTATACGCGCTTCCGAAAGAAAGTAGGTTAAATGTGAAATTTTTTTTTTTGCTCAAACACAAATGTCCTTCCAGTTAAAATTAAATTTATTCGTGATTTTTCTTCAAGGACGAACTTTCAAACGACTGAAGAAATACAAACATTACGTTTGTAAGAAAATAAAATGTTACGCCCGCCGCCGAAACAAAAGAAACGAAAGTAAAATGCCCGACTGCAGCGCACGTTCTTGCTCTTATGTAAAAGTACTTTGGAATTAAGAAATTGCTTAAAAATAAATAAACATAAAACATGGATTTAATGAGATACACATTTTCAAATGCATAAAATTGTCGTCTGATTTAAGAAAAGTGTGAATTTTTCAAACAAAGTTTAAGAACTGTTTTATTATTAAAAATATTTTTTTATATAACAAATTTCTTTAAAAATTTTCAAGAAAAAAAAATTAAGGATGCCCATTTTACGGTTTTCCTTTGGAAATTATAATTTCATATTAAGATCAAATTTGAGATGGATTTTTTCTAGAAATGCATAAAATGCCTCTATATAGGATTTTTACGTACCTTTATCACAAGTTGAAAGAAATTCCTAATGGCAGGAGTGTCTTACCATTTAAGAGAAAAGAATGAGTAATGATTCCCCTAAGGCGCACAAGCCTCGAATATTAAAAGGAATTTATACGGATATAATCTCGTTTTTCGTCTGCTGGAAAACCTATACATACCGATTTTCTTTGTTTTAATATATGTATGTATATTTTTTGTTTGGAGGCCAAAAATGAAATTTATTTTTTTTTTTATTTTGAAAATTGCTTTGAACAAACCCGTAAGAATGAAGACCACAATAACAACGATGAAGACGAAGATGTCCTATTTTAATATCACATTTAAAGTCAAATGGAAACGTGCAGCTCTCAAAATGGGTGTAATGCTACTCGTAGAAAAGTGTAAATTATTCTTGCGCGGCCTGGAAAAATGACTGATATATCAGAGACTTTCATTGCTGGCTCCTCGCTGCGGCTTGAAATAACTTGAAATAATAGCACGTTTGAGCAAAGTTGGGCTGTTCTATGCGCAAAATGTGTGGTCTATGCAGGCGCAAAATTCGTAGGACATCGAAAATATCGTTCATTTGAAAGAACAATTAAGAAACTACGCGTTTCCGTAATCTTCGTTAGTCATTATTTCCATATACTTCTCCGTCATCCCAAACTAAGTATATTACCTTTGTATTTAAAACTTATAGTACTATTAAGAAGACGAAAGATTGTGGCGACATCTTAAGGCTAGGGACTGCAATTGCTAGATTTGTCTTTGCTAAATTTAATAATAAAATATTCTCTTTTTTACTACTTGTTTTGTATGTTATCCTACTCTCCACTGTAAAAGCGTGCGCTAATTTCTGCGCCACCACCAGGCTAGCGTTCGCAATACAAAATCACGCTCCATGATAATACTATAGGTTATATACAAATATATTACTTCGTTGACGTAATCTTAAGTGCGTTCGGTTTTGATTGTCACGATGTTAAATTTTCGATTCCATTCGTTGCCAACTAAAGAAAAAACCAATATGTATTTTCGGGGGTCCTACTTCTAGCAGAGAAGTAAAACCTCGCCAAAGAGAATCCCTTGCCATGAAAAAATGCTTCTCAATAGTTCGGAGTCTGCAGAAAATTGTAGGTTCCTTTCATTATTGCCTACAATACGCCCACAGAAATAAACAGAACCCGTTTCACCTCAGGCTATAAAATTAATAATCAGCCCTATCAGGAGTTTCGCCCGAATGTCATTCCACCCGAAAAATGTCCCTTTTTCCTTTTCCCTTATTTTGAGTTGCGGGCGAAAAAAATTTCATGTTCGAAAAATTCCCCTTATTAGGAGCATTTAGTTCGGGTGAAATGCAACACGATTTACATTTAAAATGTTCACTTCTTTTTTGAAGGCGAATAGGAAAAATAACAAGAGGAATCATGTAAAACATATCTTTATTTTAATACAAAAGAAAGTAAAGAAGTATAAATTAAATATTTCTTTAACATCAGGTAGAAATAGGTACTCTATAGAGCTGTTGAAATCTGAAAATTATTTCTATTTAGATATTAAAGAAGTTGAATGTATAATTTTGACAATGGTTCAGGTAACTGCAACTTAACTGCCTCCGAATTTTTCAACGCAGTATTACATCTTCCTCAAGCAACAGGAAATGCATTTAAAATGTTCACTTCTTTTTTGAAGGCGAATAGGAAAAATAACAAGAGGAATCATGTAAAACATATCTTTATTTTAATACAAAAGAAAGTAAAGAAGTATAAATTAAATATTTCTTTAACATCAGGTAGAAATAGGTACTCTATAGAGCTGTTGAAATCTGAAAATTATTTCTATTTAGATATTAAAGAAGTTGAATGTATAATTTTGACAATGGTTCAGGTAACTGCAACTTAACTGCCTCCGAATTTTTCAACGCAGTATTACATCTTCCTCAAGCAACAGGAAATGCATGGGTATGCTTTGCGTTTTAATTTAATGATTTTTTTAGTTTATCATTTATATTTTTAGATTACACTTTTTTTTATTCATCGCTTGATTTAATTCTTACTGGTTGTCAACAACTGTCAAAACAAAAAGTCAGATTGAATAGTCTTCATGATTAAAAACGGAGAGGGAAATTTTATGTATCCGCTAATTCAGAAATTTTTTTTCTTAAATAAATCGATTGGAGAAGGATTAAAAATCGTATCATTGCACTCAATGGACACTATTTTAACAGGAAAATGCAAAACCGAATTTATTTTGAGTTTTTTTTTAAACAAGAAAAAAGTAAGCTCAGATTTCATTCTCTGTTTCCATCATAGAGATGGGGAAATTTATTGATAGCTCAGTTTTCTGAACATACCTATTTCCTGACGTTTCGGCAGGGTTTGCTGCCTTCTTCAGGGGAACTTTATTAACACAAAAATACAGAGAAAAACATCAGTTAACTCAAGAGTATAATAACAATTAAACAATAAAATAAACTCACTTGCTTATAAGTTATTTGTTTTTTCACATAAAATATAAATGATTGTTAAAAAAAAAAAACAAAGAATAAAAGAAAAGAACACTTCAAATGAAGCTTAGTCTATGAAACTTATTTTTAAAATGTCATTAATTAGGAGACAAGAGAACAATGGACGGCAGAAATGTTTTGTGTGTCCTGTTTTCTGTTCATGTTGTTTTTGTTACTCATTATGTGTAATGTTTCTAATGTATAGCGTTTTGATGCATGTTGCTCGGTCTGCAGGATTTTGACACCTTCAAAATCTGGAGAATGACCGTTTTCGATGCTGTGACTCGCCAGGGCTGTCTTCGCAGGATTATTATAGATTTGATGTCAGATCTGTGATTTGAAATACGTTGTCGAAGGAATTGTTTTGTTGTTCCGATGTAGCACAAATTGCATGGTTCGTTAGGTTTCCCCTCACAATTAAGTTTGTAAATAACATCTGTTCTTTTTTCCTTGTCCGGTTTTGTTTTAAGTCTTGTAAAAAGGTGACTAAGGGTTTTATTCGATTTGAAGGCCAAGCGGACGTCCTTTAGATTTTTGTTGATGAATTCTTTAAAGTTCTCAGCCAAACTTGGAACAAAAACAATACTTTTGAAGTAGCCATTTCTTGGATCCAAATTCTGTTCACGGACAGTTTTGTGTTTATGCTTTAAAAGCAGACCACGAATGATAGCTGGAGGATAACTGTTGTCTTTGAGGATTTTGACTACTTTTTTCTCGTTGGCCGTGTGGAATCGTTCGTCACTCAACGTAAAAACCTTACTTATAAGGTTCGAGGCAGTATTAATAATAGTGTGTCTGACTTGGTTAGAACGGAAGTTTACTAATCTTCCTGATGCTGTACTTTTTTGTAACATAGTTGTTTCATTGCCAATATTACAGTGACCAAAAAAGCCAAAGGAAAGATTTCAAATCGATTCCACTCAACTTATAAATTCCAAATTGGTCAATAAATCATCTTAAGAAATTCCTGATTGCTTTTTAAAATCCGGGGGGACCAAAATATTTCGGGTGAAAGGTTATTCGGGCGAAACTCCTGATAGGGCTGAATAATTTGATTTTCGCAAAAATATTTCGGAAATTTTGAATTAACCATATTCACAATTAAGTTTGTTCATATAGCGAGTTTTCATTTTGCTCTTAGTCATAAAAAAGGCCATACAAATTTAATAAAAATAAAATGCACGACTGGATCGCACGAACTTGCTCTTATATGTATAAAAGTACTTTCCAATTTAAATTACATTTTATAAATGTAAAACATGGATTTAATGAAAATGATGAAAATGTTAAAATGCCGTTTGATTTCCGGAAAAGTATGAATTTGTGCAAACAAAGTGTTTAGTAATATAGATTTTAGGAAATAATTTCAAATAATAATCGTTCACACGTTTTCAAGATATGGATTTTTCAAAAAATAAATTGTTTTTTTTTTAATCACAATTTTTTCGAATATTTTTATATACAATATTATTTTAAACTTAGAGGAGCTCCTGGTGAAAATTTTTGGTTAAGATCGTTAGAGCTGTTAATGAGAAAGTCGAAATTCAAAAAAACCGGTCTATGACAGGTACCGTTAATATCATTTCCCCCAATTTTTTTTTACCAAAATGTAGATCATGTCCATAATGTCACACCTAATTTTTTATCAAAATCGTTATAGCCGTTGTCGAGATAAATAAGATTATGCATTACGGGTGTATGGGAGGTATCGTTTGTTTTAGAGCTAAAAAATTTAAATTTCCCCTTTGGGGAATCACCAGGCACCCTTAAGTACCGAGTTTGAAGAAAATACCTCCAATAGTTAAGGCTGTAGTTCGAGATACAGACATACAGATAGGCAGACGGAATTGTCGGACCAACTTTTTTCGTCGTCGCTATAATCATAATGTCAACTTTGATCAAAATCTCGAGTTCGATTTTTTTCCAAATGCAGAACTTGGCCTATAGTAGCTCGCAAGTAAAAATAGCAATGAACCTATCTGCTTTCCTAAACTGTTCCAATTTCTTGTCTGTGGCATACTTTCTACTAATTCTTCTTCTGTTAAAGCGTGATGGTCCAACAAAAACGCACGATATTAATTGTAAATAAAACAAAAAGTTTTCAGAGAATTATCTTAATATTTTTTATTATGACAGAATGATCTATGACAATTTGTGGAACAAAATATCGGCCAAATGCTCGCCACGGCTTCGGTGGCATACCTCTATCCGATGGTTTAAATTTTCAATGGCTCTGAGACATAATTGGGGTTCAATGTCGTTAATGTGCCGAATTATCTCATCCTTTAGGCTTTAGCTCTTGAATTTTTCTTGGCTTATTGACGTACACTTTTTCTTTTAAATATCTCCAAAGAAAGAAGTCCAACGGTGTCAAATCACATGATCGTGGCGGCCAATTGACATCGCCACGACGCATGATGTGTGACAACACGGCCATCGAATTTCTCGCGCAGAAGAGCCATTGCTTCGTTGGCTGTGTAGCAAGTGGTACCATACCATCCTGTTGGAAGCACATATCGTCCAGGTCCATATCCTGAATTTCTGGCCACAAGAAATCCATTATCATCTCGCGATAGCGAACACCATTCACGTTAACTGCTTGGCCGACCTCATTTTCGAAGAAGTACAGTCACTATTTGTGGATGCATCGGCTTGTCAACAATCGCTCGTGGATTCACCACTGGGGTGAATGTGGCTCGTCGATGCTGAAGATGATTTTCTTTGTAAGGTCACCATTCATTTTTGTCTGTTCAACCAACCATTCGGCATATTGACGACGCTTCAAATGGTCAGTAGGCAGGCTTCAGCTCTTGAGTCAATTGAACCTTGTGAGCGTGTAAATTCAAATCTTTATTGAAAATTCGCATCAGTGATGTTCGTAAGATGTTCAATTGTTGGCACGACGACTCGACGTGTCGAGGTTGACGGCTCTTCTACCACACTATAGCGAACAATAGCACATTTTACCGATTATGGACACATTTGGTCGATTATTAGACTAAACAAATCACGAAGTGCACGAAATGCATTTTCAACAATTTTACCGCGCTGCTCAATTGTGTACCTCTCCTTGGTTGAATTTGTCAAACACTGAAACAAAGAAATATCAAATTAAGTTGGGCAAAAAACTTGACGTTAAAGTGTGACTCACAATTAACATCGTGCATTATGGTTGGACCACCCTTTACATATAAAAATTAAGTTTTCTTAACATTTTTTAAAAGGTCATTTGAATTTTGCAAAAATACTTTTTATAAAGTACTAGAAAGAGAGAGAGAGAGAGAAAGAAAGAGAAAGGATATATTTTTGTGGAATTATATTTCTTTTATTTATTCATCTTTTTTTGGCGTAAATCACCAGCACGAAGAATTAGAGCGCCTTCTATCGGTTGTTAATTTCCCGAAATAACGCACAGTCCGATCAAAGGCTTCCAGAGAATTCTTATGATCCATTGTGTATTCGTCCTAGATGATAATTTTGTATAATTTAAGTATTGTGGCCTTGTCTGAGTATGATGTTGAAAGTTGGTGTTTGTCTTCTTAAATTTTAATAAAAGCAATGCATCCACCGTCCAATGGCGTTGATACCACTACGAGGACAATCCAATTCTGTATTCGAACCGACTCCAATATAAGAGGAATGTTTTCCATGTTCGTTAAACGTTTAAAACACGATTCTACCGTAAGCAGTTTTTTGAGCAGCTAACATCCGTCTGTTTTAAGTCTACACGAATACTGTTGTTGCTAGGTCATATCGATTTTGGTGGGGGCAAAACCCCCATTTATTCGGCTTAATTACAAGCTAATGCTTAATCAAACTTAAGAACTAAGAAACTTACAGCTACGTTTTATGCTTAGTGGGGGGGTTGATTCAAGGACAAGGAATTTAAGGCAACGGGCACTGAGGTTAAAGTCGAAGTTGCTAGTGTTTGAGTTAACACTCCGGAGCATACGAGAGACTGGTTCATTAGAGCCATAAGACGTACCGGGGGTGGGTATATAAAAGAGAGGGGGATTACGTATGTTTCGAGGGTTGGTGTTAAGGAAGATAGAGTTGTAAAGAGTAATGCAGTCAACTGAACCTGTAAGTAGTCGATGAATGAAGAGTATTTCATAAATTTTTCTTCGTTCTTCTAGTGAATTAAGGTTGATAAGCTTAAGGCGGTTTTGATAGGGAGGTAGGAACAAGGGATTATTCCAGGAATGAACTCGAAGAGCAAAACGAAGGAATCTACGTTGAATACTCTCGATTCTGGCGATGTGAATTTGTTGGTAAGGGAACCATACTTGACACGCGTATATATATAGAGCGATCGGGTCACGTATGGTTGGAGAATTCCTTGGACCATCGTTTAACGAAGCCAAGTGCTGAATTGGCCTTAAGAATTTTATCGTCGTAATGGGAGTTTAAGTTAAGTTCCTGATCACATAATTTACCAAGGTCACGTATCGATTCGACGATAGATAGGGGTTGATCATGAAGAAGTTAAGGACGGGGAGAAAATTTGAAACATTTTCGTGAGAAAGTGATTCAATGGCATTTGGCAATATTTAAAACTAAACTGTTTTTTGAGACACCAAACTGAAAAATTATCGAGATCGATTTGGATGAGAGCAGAGGCCTGTGTAGAAGGAATGGTCTTGAAGAATTTGGTATTGTCGGCGAAGAGAGAAATATGAGAATATTTAATGACCATTTCCATATCGTTAATAGTAAGAACAAAAAGGAGAGGGCCCAAGTGGCTGCCTTGAGGGACCCCGGACGTTGCCAAAAAAGGGCAAGAGGATGTATGTAGATCTAAGACGAACACTGTAGTAACGGTTTTTCAGATAAGAAGAAATCCATCTCAATAGAATGGGTTCAAAACCGAAGGTGGATAGTTTGAAAAGTATAAGTCTATGGGAGATTTTATCGAAGGCCTTACTTGTTCTCGCCCAGTGTTCTGTCTTGGACACTGTTTCTCTCCCGTTTCTATGACCCTTTTATAAGCTTTTTTTTTATTAATCGTAATTAAAAAAAATAGGTGCACACATTAGACTAAAAATTTTTTATTCGCATTCTAAAAAGAATGCATTTTTTCGAAATCTGTATTCATACAGAATTTTTAACAACAGCCTAGACTTTGCATCTTATTGTTCCTGAGGGTCTATATAAAATCAATAAATAATGTGGAAAGCCTAAATCTCGCAACTAGGAGATTGTAAATATACAAATACGGCCTATATTCGAGATCAAAAATAAATTAAGGAAAGAGAACTGGTGTTCTATTCCAGAGAAAATGTAAATAAAACACTCGTAGACGGTGAAAGAAAAATATTCTTTGTCTTGTCGCTTCTCGCTTGCCGATGACAAAGAGGATTCCAAGCCCCGGTGTGAAAGAAAACATGTTCATGCTTAGCTCTTTAATGGCATTATCCGCCTTCCGTCCACATTTTGTTTTTTCTTGCCATTCATGTGGCTGCTGTCCTGCGTTGTTGTATGGAGATGTGTTATCCCTGAAATATGAAAACACCATTTAATGAAGTTTCCCAGAAGAGATAATATCATAAATGGGTTTTCATAAATTTGATTGTTTCTTATACAGTGCCAGAAAGATCTTTCTTATTTTATTTTAAATCAGATATTCTGTGGTTTGAAAAATTAGAAACAAGTGTTTTTGTTATTCAAATTACGAAAAATAAAATGCACGACTGGGTCGCACGAACTTCCTTCTATGTATGTATTAGACTAGGAATTTTAAAAACGAATGTTATTAGACAAAACTGTTCATAAGGATAAAATTAATTTTTAAAGTTCTTTTAGTTGTAACAGATTAAAACAGAATGCTATGCAAATATACAAGAACAAAAATTATAATTCGTTGTATTGGTTTCTTTAAAAAAATAAGATTTTATAAACACAATTTTTAAAACATTAAAAAAAAATTTAATTTTTTATTACTATACGAATTAAAATTAAATTTACAAAAAAAAATTGAGCCGTTTTTGCGATATCGAATTTTCCAAAAAAAATGACTTTCCAAAAATTAAAAAAATATTTATTTGTTTAAGTTTTGAAATGCAATGTTTCGTCCGTTATGTCGACAATGAGAAATTCAAAATCAGAAAAAATGGTTCTATGGTAGGAAGCTGTAATATCTTCATTTCAATTTTTTTTATTAAATTAAAGATCATAAGAATGAATTGAAAGAAAAAAAATTTATCGAAATTCTAGGCAGCGTTTTCGAGAAAAATCCGATTTTTGAAAACCATTTTTAACATTTGTATGGTGGATACCTTTATTTTTAGGGAAAACAAAAATTGTTTTTCTTACATCTTGTAGATTATATTATAAGCTTTTATTTATTAAGTTTAAAAAAAAATTAGCATGGGGTTTTCGAAAAAGATTAAAAATCCAAACAAAATTTGTTTGAAAATTTGAATATACAATACTATTCAAATTTTTGGAGAGCTTTAGCAAAAAAAAATGATCAAAATCGGTGGTACCGTTTTTAAGAAAATCAAAAACAAAAAAAAAAGGTTTGAATGACCATTTTTCGGAAATTTTTTTTAACCATTGCCTGGGTTTAACTGAATTAATTTTTTTTTGTATTTTTATTTTTTAATTCTGTAGAACAGTTTTTGACAAAAAAAATATTTTTAAAATTTCGAAAAAAAATCGTATGGCAGGTACCGTTATTTTTGGTCTTAAAAAAAAGAAAAATACGTGTGGAGGGAAAAATTAAAAATGATATCTACCGGACAGACAGAATTGCGAGACCCACTTCTTTAGTCTTCGATATTATCGTAATGTCACCTTTGATCAAAATCTCGAGTTAAATTTTTTTCCGAATGCATAACTTGCCTTATGGTACCTATAAGTCGCAAGTAAAAACTGTGAGTGGATCAAGTTATTTATTAATTATTATTGCCAACGACTCCACTCTCAGCTTTTCATACTCGTTCCCAAACTCACGTCCATCTCCTTCGGAAGTGAATTTGCAACGGTACCGTATGATAAGTTCATTAAACTCTGATCTTTACAGCATTGTTAAATGGGGTACAAAAAACCGTGTGGAGTTTAATGCTTCGAAAACTCAATGCTGTCTATTGTCGTTGAAGCAAAATATACCCCCTTTGCCATTGTCCTTAAATGGCACTTGCATCGAAGAAACCGAAAAGCTCTCAGTACTCGGTATGTGTGTTAACGACGATCTCCGTTGGAATGATCACATACTCGAGACCGACAAGAATGCTGCTAAATGCTTAGGATTTCTATATCGATGTAAGAAATTTTTCACCCCTTCTGATCTGGCTACCATTTATAAGCCGTATATACGTCCAAAACTCGAGTATAACTCACACCTTTGGGCAGGCGCTGCCCAATCTTCTCTCTATTTATTGGATAGAATTCAAAACAGAGCGTTAAAACTGATTGGAAACAGAGCTATCATGGATTCATTCCCATCTCTTGAACACCGTCGGAATGTTTCATGTATTTCCCTGTTTTATCGCTTCTTTCACAAGCAATGCTCACTCGAAGTAGCCAGTTGCATTCTTCCCCTTTATCAATTCACCCGTGATACCCGCTTCGCTAGGAATGCTCATCAGTTCACCCTTGAGCCTAACTTTAGTCGTACCGTCAAATATAGAGATTCGTTTTTTAGTCGCACAACACGTTTATGGAATAATTACCCGGCACAGTTTTCCCTTGCCATTTCAATTAGCAAACATTCAAGACCAATGTTCATCGACACCTCCTTTATCTCCCCTCCTAATCTCCCCCTCGCCCGTGCTGTGTTTAAAACATTATAAGGGTCTCGTAACATACCCTTGAGCGCGAGTGTATTATAAAAAAAAAAAAAATCAAATGAAATCCAAATTGTATTTGAATGAGTTTTTGAATATTGAATATTGAGTGGAGTGAGAATGTTTTTTGGTTTGTTCTTTAAATTAATTGAACTATGTACTTGTTAAATTGTTATACTCGTATGCCCCAGAAATGTATGTTTTCTGGATTTCCTCAATAAATTTGAATGTGTGATAGAATTTTTTTTTTAGCGTATTTACAACTGAACAATTATTTTCATAGAATGGCGCAACATTTTAAACGTTGATCGTTTAAGGAATAAAACCGGCTTTACTTAACGCAGTCGTTAAGTTAGACAACTCTTCTAACTAATGTGGGCTTAATAACAGAACCTAAGCGAATTTACGTTGAACAACCCTTAATTTGACAGATGCATAACTCAAAAACAACTACACATAACAAAAAAAAGAAAAGACAACTTCAAACCAAATAATTTGTCGCCGAAAAAAGTACATTTTATATACTACCTCCGTATATGGCTAATTCACAGCATAAAAACTGAATTTTGTTGTTGCAAGATGCAAATTCATTTGGCTACACTCGCCTCGTCATGGAAATATACCATACTGTTATGCACGCACACCACACAACACTGAAACAGAGCTTTATACTCCTACAGCGCCATCTGTTGGCAAATGGCACATTCATTCTATGGAAGAAACAAAATGGTCTTTTTAAATGTCATATGTATTTCCGTTATTCCAAACAACTAGAATATTCTAAGACGAGAACCTTCGCGATTTAATTTCGGGAACAACCAATTGAGTATATAAGGGAGTGTTTACGTAGAGCACGGGACAGTTGATTTTTGATTATGAAAGTGTGCAAAAGTTTTGCTTATTGGATTGTGGAAAGTGTTATTAAACAAGTGTGATTAAAATTTGAATAAAAGTATTTGAGTTGATTATAAATTTATATTTATTGTTTTGACTTGGAAAGTGCAAATAAAGAAGAAATACTAAAAAGAGTAATAAGTTTTATTTGACGAACCTAGTAAAAATATTACAACATGTACATTTGAATTTACAGATTTGTTTGTCCATCGCCCGCCTCATTATTACAAAATTAAAAATCGTAAAGCACTTTTGTACGATTGTTTCGAATTTATAACATTCAGTGACTCAGTCTATTTACAAAGCACATCTTTTAAAAAATCGAATAAAACATCAGTTAACATTTTTACTTTGATGAAATGAAAATGACCATTGTCAATATCGATAAAGTATACTTTTAAAAGATAAAGTAGCTATTTGCTCATGGTAAGTTAGACGTTCTCTTTAACGTTAAAGTATGGTTAATGTCCTTTAAAATTAACAATAAGTCGGTTCTATTTTTTTTTTTTCATAATGTTTAGAGTCAATTCCCATTTTAAAATTGATCTAGAGCGGGTTTTAATTGTCTAAAATTTTGCGCTAATGTTTTCATTATTTCAACACGTTGTTGCTTACTTAGATGCTACACAATAAATTTATATATTTCGAACCCTATGCTCTCTACTATGTTTGGGGCGTTTATTTGTCTCCATATTTAATTCTCTCTACAAGTCGTAAGGGCCTCAAATTTATTTAATTTTATTCATAACCTAGTCAGGTCTGTGTTTATTTAATTTCATCCACAAAACTATCGTCATATCGCAAAGTAAAAAGTCACAATATTATCAGAGCCTTGTATCCCATTCAACCCAAAACCATAAATCATATATTACATACATTACAAATTTAAGTAAAATGTCAAAAACGTTATACAACTTATCGTACCCCTTCAAGCCGAGCAAACCCAAACAATCAGTTGACTTCGGATAAAACAAGAACATTAAAATTCTGATGTATAAACTAAAATTAAAATGGAAAAAAAATCCGTGACATTCGTTCAGAATTTGTAAATCAGTTGTAAACAGAGACAGTCTGCTAGTTAAATAAAAACCCTTTTTTGACTTCTCTTAATCCTTGAATGTAATTATATACTCTTAACTTAACATTTTATGTATCAATTTTCCAAAGTATTTCAACTCTAAGAGCAAGCTTACTATACCTAATCTACATGTAACCCAGGCGTGCAGTTTATTTTCATTTATTAAATATTTTAATTAGCCTTCATGCTAAAGGAAAACTCACTTGCCTCAAGGCAAGTAAATTAAGTCAAAACATTTAATTACTTTCTTTACTTACTTGAGGCACTTCATATTTTCTTTGTGCCAAATTAATTAAAGCCCTTGGCTCCGAAATTTTAATATTGTTTTTATAACAATAATCCTTAAAGGTATCCCTAGAAAGCCTTCCTGGAAAATGATTTCATCTAACATGAAAAGATACACAAAATTCACAGTAGAAAAATGTGTGAAATATTTCCAGCAAATGAATTCTCGTTTGCAAACAAAATGGGATCTCATTCTTGAAAGGATACAAAAATGTCAACGTGTTTTTCATCTAGCTGACTCACATGCCAATGAGAAGACTGCCAAGAATGTCTACTTTTATCCTGCTGTGTATTGTGTATCTTAATAAACTTAGATACATATATAAAATAAGAGATATCCCAATAGTATTCACAGAATTGAATGTCAGAAGTGTACTGCCTTTTTACTGGTACTTCGGAATAGGTGGAAAATATCTTTGAAGGACCGGCATTTTTCATGGTTCACGTTCTTGCTCGAAGAATATAATTCGCATTAATATTTATTAAAAAATAAATTGCACGACTGGGTCGCACGAACTTGCTCCTATGTAATAGACTAGGGAAAACTGTTCATAAGGATAAAATGAATTTTTTAAATTCTTCTTTTATAAATCGTTGTTGTGGTTTCTTAAAAAAATAAGCTTTTAAAACATTTTTAAGAAAAAAATTGGGTTAGGTACGCCCATTTTAAGACTTTTTTATTGTACGAATGAAAATCAAATTTTCAAACAAAAATATTGAGCCGTTTTTGAGATATCGAATTTTCCAAGAAAAGTTTAGAAATGCCATGTTTTTTAAACCATTTATAGAAACATCTTTATAAAAAATTTCATTAAAATCCGTTGTGTCGATAATGAATAATTCAAAATTTTAAAAAATGGATCTATGGTAGGTATACAAGCTGTAATATCTCAATTTCATTTTTTTTTACTAAATTGAAGATCGTACAAATTAATTGAAAGACAAAAAATTTTATCAAAATTCTAGGCGCCGTTTTCGAGAGAAATACGATTTTTGAAAACCATTTTTTAATATTTGTATGGTGGGTACCTTTATTTTTAGGTAAAACAAATTTTGTTTCTCACAATTTTTTTTTTTGAAAATTTTAATAGACAATTCTATTAAAATTTGTGGGGAGCTTTTGCAAAAAAAAAACTGATCAAAATCGTCGGTACCGTTTTCGAAAAAATCAAAAACAAAAAAAATGGTTCCATGGGGAGTACCCTCAATAACCATTTTTCGGAACATTTTTTCAACCGTTACCTAGCTTTAACTAAATGAATTTTGTTTGTATTTTTAATTTTTAAATCTGTCGAACGGTTTTTGAAAAAAAAAAATATTTATAAGATTTCGAAAAAATTCTAATGGCAGGGACCGTTATTTCTGGTCTTAAAAAGAAAAAGAAAAATACGTGTGGAGGGAAAAATTAAAAATGATATCTACCAAGCTTAAAGAAAATCGGCGGAGCCATTTAGGCTGTAGTCAAACAGACAGACAGAATTGAGAGACCCACTTTTTTAGTCTTCGCTATCATCGTAATGTCAACTTTGATCAAAATCTCGAGTTCGATTGTTTTCCGAATCCATAACTTGTCTTATAGTACCTTTAAGTCGCAAGTAAAAATCATGGGGATACGATGGTAGAGACGGGCTTAATGACTTACAATCTACACCCATTTCTGAGATGTATGTTGCAAAACGGTGGGTTGGAAATCTGCCGAATCCGAAATGTAAAGATGAGGGGCAAATTTTCGAAATAAAGGGTACGCGACCATTTTGTTGAACGTATTTTTTTTTGTCTTTGTTAAGATGGCAAGGCTGGGAAAGTGGCGTGAAAGTCTTGAACATGCATTCATATTATTAAAGAAAATCTTTAATATGCATAACTTGATTGTTATAATGCTAAAAATAAAAAGGAAATATTTCATCCTACATAATATCTTCTTCATTATCACACTAGTGGGTGTACTCTTTCTTTCGAATGAGCCTGGTATCTATTTATTTATTCATTGCATGCATACACAGAAAGAAACAAATGTTATAATAGTTCTGCTAGTCAATACATTAGAATAAATGAATTAAAACTACATCGACAAGACTTTTCATATAACACTTTCCTTTTGGATATGATAGGTGTCTTCAAGTATTTGAATTCTATATTTACAATAATTTCCAAAAAAAATAGTATCTACACATGTAGTTATTAATACATACATTTTACTTATTAAATGTATAATTATAATAATTAGAAGGCAAATTTAAAACCCTGCATATTTAAAATAACTACGAAGCTTTCTACGAAACTGTGCTGCACCACAGGATTCTTCTTAAAATTCTTGGAAGGAGATTCCACAGATTTATAACATTGACAAAAAATTGTTGCTATGTCCGACAAGAAAACCGATTGTGTGCTAGCATTTGAAGCTGTTGGAGGAGCTGAACCGAATCATATTGTTTAAGCTTCATTGTTGTAGAGTTCGAATTACGTATATTGTAGAATAAAAGAAGTGTTCTATACCGAAAAAGATGATCAAGAGCGGTCCGATAAGTACTTAGCCTCACCGCCCAATGGTGCCAGTATTGCAAGAGACATTTACTATCATCTAGTACATTCTCTTAGGCGGCTACTGTCATTTCAGCCGAATCGGACTAGCAGTTTTGATTTGACCACGTGTGGAAGCCAGCTTGTCCGCGAATTTAAGAAAAATGGAAAAAGAGCAATATCGGTTGGTCATTCGATTCTTGTTTTTGGAAGGGAAATCGAGCAGCGAAATCAAAAAGTGCTTGGATGTTGTGTACGGTGGCTCTTTTCCTTCGATGGCAACCGTCAAAAATTAGTATAACGAGTTTCAACATCGGTTTTTGATTAGCCCAGTGCCTCGAAAATGGCTACCACGGAGGATAACGTGTCAAAAATCTACGATCTCGTATTGGCGGACCGCCGACTGAAGGTCGCAAGATAGCTGAAACACTAGGCATCTCAAAAGATCGCGTGGGTCTAGAATTCTTATAGAAAATTACAGAGGTATTTCCATAGCAATTCCTAAGTTGTTAGAAAGTATCATGAAAGCCAAATTAGAATTCTTTACTAGGGAATCTTTACCAGAATTGAAGCATGATTTTGTGTCTGTGCGTTTTACCTCTAGAAACATGGCTCAATTTCCAGCTTATAACGGTTGATTTTTTAAGAGCTATCGGAAATTAAAAACAAAAACACATACAATTCAGAAAAATGCATGAAATCTTTATTGGAATCGATAGTACGGTCGATATAATTTAACGTTTGAAGATTATTTCATGCAAATGTTGGCCGTGGCTGCGCCTGAAATGGTCCATCCGCTTAGTCCAATTTTGGCATGCTCTTTCTAACATTTCGGCCGGTATCTCACGAATAAATGCTTCAATGTTGGTTTCCAGTGCATCAATCGATGCGGGCTTGTCGCTATAGACATGGCCTTAACATATCCCCACAAAAAATAGTCTAGAGGCGTTAGATAGCACGATCTAGGCGGCCAATTGACCGGCCCCAAACGTGAAATAAACTATTCACCGAACTCGCCTCTCAATTGGTCCATTGTTACACGTGCTATGTGGCATGCGGACCGTCTTGTTGAAACCACATGTCATGCAAGTCAAGCTCTTCCATTTTGCGAAAAAAAAGTTTGTTTTCATAACACGGTAGCGCTCGCCATTCACAGTAACGTTGCGATTCGCATCATCTTTGAAGAATCATGGTCCAATTATTCCGCCAGCTCATAATCCGCACCAAGAGCCCATTCACCAAATTCTTCAATTCTTGCACCAGCTGTATTTTGAAAGGCTTCACACCTAAATCCTTCCGCAAAATTTTCCACATAGTGGAGTAACAGAGGCCCAACTGCTGCGAACGGCGCCGAATCGATAAATTCACGGTTATCACTAACACTGGCTGATACACTTGCGATATTTTCCTCAGTTCGCACTCTACGTAAGCGCGTTGGTGGTTTAATGTCCAACAATGTAAATTTGTAGGTCGATTAAATTGACCATACAATGGAAGAAGCGCGCGATGAACTTTCTTAACAGACTCATGGTTAAATTATACACCAAACTGAAGATGCTTGACAGTTACACAAAGCACGAAACGTGCGTGAGCTGTCAAAACCAGTGTTGGCAAGAAAATCACCCATCATAAAATCCACTGAGGAAAATTGTCAAGTTGATTCAAACATTTAAAGGGTAATCATAATCCCTTGAGCGCGTGTAGATTATAAAAAAAAATTTACATATACCTTAGACATGCTTTCGAATCAGTGAACCACTCCATTTTATTGCGTAAACTAGAACTGTTTGGTTTCTATTCTACCTTCAGGATTCGGATCTTATCATACCTCACTGATAGGTCTAATTTATGTGTGCTCAGGCAAGGGTCCCCTTCTTTTCAATATTTTTATAAATGATATCTGTAATAAAACATTCAGAGTGACTTCTTTAAGCAGATGATCATAAACTGTTTTTACAAATAATTGTTGTAGAAGATTGATATCTCATTCAGTCTGATATCAATCAGTTCTTGGAATGGTGAAATTCAAATTTCTTAAAGTTGAATCATGCTCGACTACACTTTTTCTTTAAAAACTCATTTTGACTATGTGGTTAAAAAATTAAATTTGGTGGTGCAACAGCTCGGAGTGAGCCAGGACCTAGTGACTTACAACTCTCAACCATTTCTGTGTGCGTGTTACCAGGGAACGAAGGGGACCTACAATTTTCTGCCGATTTCGAACGGCTAATGAACAGCACTTTCCATGACAAGAGATACTCTTGGAGAATTTGTCAAATCCTCGCAAGAGGCAGTACACCCCTAAAAAAAACTTTCTAGCAGCGGCTGAGAATCGAACTCGAGACCTTCCGCATGACAGTCCAACGCACTAACCATTTTCCAAGGGGTACTACGTCTATGTGGTTAAGAAAATTTAAAAATTCCTAAAAAAATGTATGGGTGACTAATTACTGAAAATAGTTTACCTTTTATTAAGATCTAGTGATCTTTCGGGTAGTATATAAAATTTTTGCTAACAACCCATAAAGAAGGTGCCAAAAATCGCAAAAGCTTAAGCCTTAATTACAAATTTTCTATGACTGACCAATTTTCAAAACTAGTTCACCTTTTCTGAATATCCTATATATGGGGTGCCAAGATCACACAGCCGATCTGGGTTCAATTTCCAGCCGCTCCTCTTGCTCCTATTTATGTCTTCACGGCAACGCTATAAATGTATTCGTATGACGTTCTAATCCCTTTCATCTTTTATGTGTCGTTTAATTTCTTCTCCATCAGCTATGGAAAACAAACAAAAGATTTTTTTTACCAACGGGAGGCACGAATATTTTCCTCCCATATCGAGGAGCCATTTGATACGAGTATTAAGCGGAAATTCAATTTTGGTTCTGTTGCTGATTCGTTAAAGCATTGGCTTCTGAGATTTTTCTTTTATATTTTTTTATGCTAAAGAGTAGATTCTAGATCAGACGATAATAATTGATGGAAATAAATACTCAAACCTGCCTGCATAAAACAATTCAGCACCCTTAAAAAACTGAAAATAAGATAATGCTTAAAATACTTATGAATTATGCATAATTCTATTGAAACTTAGGATTATATTAAAATAAGCAATTAACTAGGTACACATTGTTATAATTCAGATCATTTGTTTCCTGAATATTATTGTATTTATTTTCTACAATATTAAATGAATAAATTATCATAAATATGTATAACCTGGGTACCAAACATACAGCCTACAGTCTTATAACAAACATTGTTATACAGGGTGTTTCCTAATTATTGAATAAACTTTGGGAATAATTATTTCGTATGTTCTAACGCATTTATCGTACTACAGTAAGGTCAAAAAAGGCTTACTTTGATGAACCGTTCACCATGTTAAAGCAAGTAGCTCCATTAAAATACTTATAGGGGAAACTTCACCCAAGTACCGTTTCAATAAAATTGGTATTTTGATTTGAGACTTCTATGAGTCTATAATAATTTTTACATTCATTGTTTGAAAATGTTTTGCTTCTGAACGTAACATTTATAAAAAAAATTAATTAATAAGCCCATTTTTGGAATTCACTACGAATGTTTATTGAACCTAACCACTGCTGCTTCACTTCTGATGAAGTTTGAAGATTTGAAGTTGCTTTTTCCTTGAAATAATCGAGTTCTTTAATTTTTCACCATTCAGATATCCAAGGCAGTAAGATCTAGTGGACCAGGAGACTGTTCTACTTTCTCCTATTAACCGTACCATCACTTACTTTTCGTTTAGCTAATTCTTAACCTTCAGCCCATCGGCAGCACTATACTGTTAGTTTTTTTTTTTATTATACGCGCACTCAAGGGGTTATAAATACCCTTATAATGTTAAACACAGTGTGAGAAATTAGGAAAATGGGATAGGATTAGAAAGGAGATACCGATGCACATTGGTTTTGAATGTCTGCACATTGAAATGGGTGGGAAACACTGAGCCGGGTAAAGCATTCCACATTCGTGTAGTGCGGCTAAGAAAAGAATCTCTGTACTTGATTGTACTTCCTCAAGGGTAAACTTATGAGCATTTCCGGTAGGTACGGGTATTACGGAGGAATGCAACTGGCTATTTCACAATAGCGGTAAAATAATGATGGACATGAAACATTCCGACAAATGCTTCAGTTAGACAACGGTCGCCTATCATTTTTATAGCTCTCTTTTGAATTCTGTTCAAGAGACTCTAGTGGGTTTTTGGAGCACCTGTCCAGATATGGGAATTGTACTCGAGCTTCGGAAGAATAAATGCTTTTTATATAACAACCAGATCAGATGGGGTAAAAAATTTCTTGCAACTGCGGAAAAAAGCCTAAACACTTAAGCGTTTTTGGCGACGTCAAATATGTGATCACTCCACAAAAGATGGTCTGTGATGCACATGTCTAGAACTGAAAGCTGTAATTTGTAATTTGATGAAGCAGTTAAATTGAATCAGTTGAGTGTAATAGTTCCATTGAAACGTTTCGCAAGACTCTAGATAGTTTATCATAGGTGGGAGTTTGACGGAGCCTATTGATTTGTTTCCAATTAAACTTGCCCACATATTAACACTGAATTTGTGTTGAAATTATGACCTGTCTCATTCTTCGTGGATTGTCCTCAGCCCATGTATGAAAGTTGTGAAAAATTGTGATTTAATACCGCGTAAATTGTACGTAGAAAATATCGGTGTATTTTTGGGTCGTGAGGCATTTTAAATAGAGTTTGTAGGCTACTTCGACCTAGGCGTGAAATATTAATCTTACAATTATAAATTATTATCTCAATCTTTTCTTTTTGGTAAGTTTTCCAACCAAGATTTGAAATTGGATATCTGAAGACTCAAAAAAGTTCTTGATTTTATCTTGTTGCGTACCGCCGTGTCATGGCGAGGATCTGAAAATATTTAAAAAGATTAGCAAATGGTACAATAGGAACAATAGAGAAAAAAAATGATAATAACAAACAAAACTTACCAATCTTATATTAACTCTTCTGTTGCTGCTGTTGATGTTGATATGTCGATTCTGGACATGGGGTTGTGAATGGCATATCATAAAGACGAATTAAAAAGAGATAACTAACTTTTCAACCCAGTCTCGATCTCTCAACTTTTTATTCTCTTGTAAACCTTGACATAAGAAATATACCATACAATGGGTAGAGATTGACACTTGAATATCTATCGGGCTGAGGTGAATGTTTTGTCATTGAATAGTATTTTATAAAGACAAATAATTGTGTGGTAAAAATGATTAATTGAGCCCGATGATTTTTGGTCTCATCAAATACTTAATGAATTTTTAGAAGACTTTTAGGAAAATAAATGGAAGGAAATGGGTTAAGCAAATTGCTGATGTCATGTGTAGACAAATTTCAAGTGACGCCATCTGTTAGGTAATGGAATGAGCGAATTTGATAATATGGCGAAGGAGATGGTTTGCCAAGTGTGAAAATGAGAGTTGAAGGAAAAGAGAGTAGTCTGAAACCAAATACAATGACATCTCTAAAAAACTAAAACCAGCAAACTAGCGGGCATATGGAATCATACGATGCTATAGGTGTGGGAGGAGAAATTTGACGAGAAAAAAAGTGGCCTGTTCGTTGGCTAGTCCTTCAAAAGTCAAATGTCATATTAAATGCTGTATTAAGTTAAAGTCGGATGACACGGTGTTTTTCTTGTTTGTCGGAAGAAATTGTTTTTTGGTGGAAATAATCCACATCCTTTCTGAAATTTAAAATTAAAAGTAAGAAGATAATTTTTTTGTGAAAATTTGAGTGTTGAATTTTAATTTTATTTTGTTTGCGCTATGTAGTTTTCGATACGAATTAAATTGTGTTTATTGAAGGGTATTAATTGCCTTCCGTCATTTGCCTGGGCGCAGCAAATTGCTCAACAAATTGTATGCAAATAAATACATAATTAAGAGTGGGGTGAGTTTGAAATGAACAATTTTGCTGAGAAATAAGTCCTTAAACGCGATATTTTTATTTAGGCTAAATACACATCCCATTGGGCTGTTCTGGCGGTACCAGTTGCCGGCGGAGCGCTGGGCCGCCGCCAAAAAATTTTGTTGGTGTAATTTTGTATAGCCGATTTTTGGTGTGATTCTTCACTGGAGCGACCACTACAACCACATTGGCAGTATCCTAAGACAGCAACAAATCCGTTTGACAGTTTTGTCTTGAGACATAAGCGGAAGGGTGAACTTCGACGCCAACGATAAAATCAGTGGATCTGGATAGTCCTTCAGCAGAATACCCTCTCTTGTAGGGTCCCAGGTTTTTATTAAAATCGAAGAACTTCACTTGATTTCACATTGAGTTAGAAAAGGACTGTTTACGTCCCTCTATTTTAAAAACCATTTCGTTGCTGTTTTGTTTTCGTGATTGTCCTAAAAACCAAAAAAAAAAAAAAAAAAAAAAAACAAACGAGACGTTAAAGTTATTTTTTTCTGTTTAAATATTGAAAATTCATTATTTTTGCTTGATTTTATTTATACATTCATGATTCTTATTATTATATACATTATAACTTAAAGTGTAAGTGGGATTGATTGATTGATTTTCAAGGTCTGTCGTCTGGAATTACTCCCTTCTTTTTTTTTATGTTATTTTTTTTTGTTTTACATAACCCACCTTCATAGAGCTCTTAGTAGGTAGGAAGTACTCGTGTTCTTCAAGTGGCCCTGCGTGTTAAAAAGGCTACTTTTCGGAGTTTGTATGATCGTCATTTTTGAGAATCTTATTTCCTCACGTTGTTTTCTATTGCTTATTTAATTGGGTACAAAAAAAAAAAAAAAAAAAAAAGAAAAGATTATAATAAGATTTTGTTTTTTTTTTTCATAAACTTTACTTAAATTAAATTTTTTTTATTATTACATTTATCTCAAGCTAAAAAGAGCCCATGTTTTACTTGTACTCTATCGGTAAAAATAATAAAATTTGTCAAAACGACGTCTCTATTAGATGAAAAAAATTTGTTTCACTGATTTCGCGAAAGAAATCATGCTATTCTGAGCAAACGTTTTTAGGGGTGTGGATGGTAGCCACGCTATCGAGGTGAAGATGGAGTGACCAGAACGCAAGCATCGTCCTATGTTGGGGGAATCCAAAAATGGCCACCGGATTCCTATGGTTGGGTGGGTTTGGAAACACTTCATCAACATCAGCAGTGCCTTGAAGTGGTAATCGTCCGTCCGCTGTCAATTTCAATGAATTTTGTTTTATTCATAGGCCTGATTTATGTTTTTGTTGCTGGTGAAGTTGAGTTTCGGTGACAGGACCCCCCCATTCCGGCGAGCTAAGCTGTGCATCGCAAGCAGGCCGTGTCACTCGAAACTTAGCACTCCTACCCTTCTCTGAACTGTTCCTTTTCCAATTTCCTTTCCTTTCCTTATTTTTCCTACCCTACCACCTTACCGACATCCTAATATTCCTCTTGCCTCGCAACAATCTAAACTGTTACAAATACTAGAACTTCTAAGACAAGTTTCTACTTTTAGTATATTTGAATAGAGCTATAACATGGGCATGAGGGTATACTAAAGTAAGTCTTTTCTTAAATCTCAGATAGAACTTTAAAGTAGAGCAATTTTTTTTTTAGAATATTTCATTTATTTTCCCAGAGTATTGGTAATAGGAACAACCTGTATGCACTTATGGGTATATTTACAATTCTTTATGCGATAAAATCCACTTAGAAATTCTCTTGAAAAACGAACTTAATACTTACATAAGTATGCAAATAATATTTAATAAGGATTACACAAGCGTGTTTCATAACATTCTAAATATGGAATGCGAATTCTTAGGATATCCCTACGTTTTCACAAACTTATGTTAGGGCAGTTCTTTACGTAATCGAACCAATCAAGTATATTGGTATTGGGATTTGAATATTACCAATATGAAGCTCGCCCTTTAATATAATAAAATTTCAATTAAATTATGCTTAGACGAATGAACATTCATAATATTATGTAGACTACTGAGAAGTTATCACATCTAGTACAAACAAAATTATTATTTTTCAATAATTTTTTCCCTACGTACTCAAAACTTTATACGTAGAACGACTTATAACTGTTGGACTCGAGTTAAGTGCTTGTGGGTATGAGTGTGCATATAAAGGGTGGTTCGAAAATGACTTCCTATTTAAAAGCGATATTAACTTTTATAGATTTAATTTTTTATTAATAATTTATTTTAAAATCATTAAGTATGATTTATGGAGATTTTTTTGGACTAAGTATGGAATATAATGTCCCTCAAATGATCACCAGTTTCATTCTCAGGGAGACGTGCTCTCTAGAGTGTTTTCCATAACACTTTGTAGGACATCTGGGGCTCAGCGCCTGTATTTCAGCACGAATGTTCTCCTTCAGCCGCGGGATAGTGGTGGATTTATTTACGTACAATTAACCCTACAAATTGCCCCACATAAAAAAGTCTACTGAAGTCAAATGGAATTTCCTGAATTTTTGGAAATTATTCGGTCGCCGAAAATTTCCCTTAGTAGCGCCAATGTGGCGGGAGCAGTTTGCGCTCCATTCTGCTGAAACCACATCTCAGGATTATCAGTATTCCCTGGTCTCAAAAATTTTTCGATCATAGCCCGATGCCTTTCATCATTTATGGTTACAGTATTGGTGGCATCGTCTTCAAAGAAGAATGGCGCAATAATTTAAATTTTTTCTGAAGTTGCAGCACACCAGACAGTGGCACTTAAGTGAATGCGATTCCCGCAGATGGATCAACCTTGGGTTTTCAGTACCCCATATACGGCAATTTGGTTAATTAATGAATCCATTTAAGTGGAAATGAGCTTCATCACTCATTATGAGATGATGAATAAAATCATTTTGCTGTATTGCCATTTCTTGTAAATGAACTGCATAAACAACACGTTCTTGAAGATCTCCTGGCTTTAATTCGTGCCCAACGAATAAAAAACAAATGGGATTTAAGGCATATAATAAGCCTAAATTCTCCACAAAAATTTTACATAAGGGTAGAAAGCTAGTTGAATTTAATGTTAATACTATAAAAATTTGCGTTGTAATTGCTAAAATAAGAGAAATTTGAGAAAATAAATTGGTAATCGCGAATTGATTGCTACGAACTGTGAAACACTATTCGCGTTCCACATACCATCCACACTGCAACGAATGAATTGTTCGTGCGCGACTCACCCCGAAATCATTCTAACTTGTCTAATTAAACGCCATTCGCGACGAGTAAAAAAAATGCATCTGAACGAAATGTCAAAATGGGTGAATGTAATGTTCGTTCATTCATTGGTCGCTCTCTTGTGAATAGTCCTTGAGAGCAACTATTCCCATTAATTATGGAACACAACGTTGTTCAAGTGGCTGCATCGGATGGCTTCGCAGTAGCGCATTCTTTCACTCCAAGCGGATAATCCGAGATTTTGTGCAGAATTCTACTTAGGCTAGTGCGTGAAATGTTGAGCTAATGAGATCATTGGTATGGTATAGTGACTTTCTGTCAAGATTTCGAGCGGGAAACAGCTGTCAGTGTCAAAATAACCTATAGTTTAGAAAAAAATCACTTAGATGAACCGCCCTGTATAAGTGTATATCTTATTTTGTTAAAATCAAAAATGTACATAGGTCATAGCTATAATATCTTACGAACTGTATCGAATTGGTGTGTTAAAAAAAATGTTGTAAGAACAAGGAAGTCTCGGTTAAAAATAACGTAGTGTACTTTCCGTATTTAACTGGATTTCATGAAATTGTTTAAAATAAACAATAAATAATGTTAGTTTAATAGAAAGACTCTGTTATGCTCGTATTATCGAGAAACTAGGATAAAAAAATTCGAAAATTCGAAATTTCCAATTTCTTATTTAAATTTAAATAATACTGTTGGTTCAATTAAACTAATAATTCTGTTGCTTAAACTAAACGAGTATATCTATGTTCAAGCAAATATCCAGTTTTATTTTGTTTTACCTTTGTACTTAAAAACTAAAGTATTACAGTGGAGAGTAGGATAAGAAATAAAAAACAACTACAGTGAAAGCGCTACTTGCGGACAGCTCCAATAAGCGGACAGTTCCCTTAAATGGACACATTTTCGGGAACGAACTTCTTTTTCGAAAATCTCATACAAATAACTTTCCTATAAACGGACACTCTCATGAACATATTTTCTTGCCCATTTTAGATAGAAAACCTCCCATACGCGGACACATTATTTTATTTAAGGATTATTTTTTCTCAAAAATGTAACGGAAAAGAACAGCAGATCTGTTCTAAGTACAGTTTATGTTTAATACGTAAGTAAATCTATAGAAAATCTCCGATAACCGGACGCGAAGCTCTAATAACTGGACAGTGCGATGTTGTGTTGAAAGGTTATTAGGGATTTCCCGAGTTAGTTACTGGGGGTAGTTGGTGTAATTTTGAGAGGGTATATGGTTCCCTTTTTTCATCGCGTTTCGTTCTTACACATGTCATTTCCTTTCCTTCAGCTACTCATTCATCACACTCAAAAGTTTTTTGTATACCCTTAATATGTCAGAGACACAGTGTGAGCAATAGGAAAAAAGGGAGGGGTCAGCAAGGAGGTTTCGGTGTACATTGGTTTTGAATTTTTGAACATTGCAATGACTGGGAAAGACAGAGCGTGGTAAGGAATTCCACATTAGCGTAATACGGCTGAAGAACGAATCTCTGTACTTCACAGTACGTCCGAAGTTGGGCTCAAGGGTAAACTGATGGGCATTCCTAGAAGTGCGAATATTACGGTTGAATTGTCTAAGGGGAGGAATGCAGCTGGCTATTTCACTAGAGGATAGTCCGTTAAAATAACGGTAAAAAAGGGTGAGGCAAGAAAAGTTGTAAATTGCCAATGCATTGGGCAACAAAAACTTATTGGTTCGCGCTTTGGCAAAAAGGTTTGTTTTTTTTTTCAGCCACGACATGAAATATTTTAATTAATTTAATTATTTTATTTTAATTTAATATTGGAAAAACATGCAGAGATTTCAAGAAATAAAGAAGATGTTCGTGGAAAATGGCAAGGTAGATCGTAGATCCAATATTAATCAGAATTAATATGAAGTTAAAAAATTTTTTTTTATTGCTTTCCCTTAAACGGACAGTTCTCATAACCGGACAAAAATTGGGGGACCATGAGTGTCCGCTTATTAGAGCTTTCACTGTAGTAGGAAACAGAATATTTTATTTTATCGATTTTTGCAACGGAGATTTCACAATTAGCTGTTTGTGTCATTGCATCCTGCAGAGTAAAGTGTTGGAAATGAAAAAAATATTTTGCTTTTCCTTTTGAACTTATGCAGCGGTTTTTTTTCTTGAATAGGTAGGATGAACATATTTTCTTGTTTGTATATTTGAGTGAGTAGTGAGGTTAAAAGATATACCTGCATATGTATATATGAATGTTTGTGATGACTATCGTATTTGATGAAAGTGTTTTCTGATAAAAAAAATGGTACCTATTTGATTGAAAATTTTCAATTTAAGTGAAAAAAAGTGTGATTGCCGGAACTCAAGAATTTTTGTTATCGAAAGGACCCAATAAACATACAATGCAATCGTATTAAACAGTTTGTGACCTTAGATATGTAAATTCAAATAACTCCGCATTTTCTCAACCTCAGCAATTGCGTTTAACCCCGCCACCACATATGTATGTCTCTCCCAAACATGCTTACAAATTGCAGAGTAATATGACATCGTAAAGCAGTGATACTAAAACTATTTGCATTTGCTCGGAGCATTGATAGGGGCGTTCACATTCTTCAAACATGCTGTCAAACATCACTTCTCATTAGAATTTTGTTTGACAAGCCACTAGATGGAGCGTTCACATTATCAAAATCAAGCCAATCATGCCGTTCTTGTCAAACATATTTGAAGATGTGACCGCCAATAATGCGCACTAAAATATGATACTTAAGGATCCTGATTATGATTTTTTTTTTCGTGTGTTTCTCCTTTCGTTTTTTTGACAGTTTAGGTGAGAGGTATAGAACCGCTTAGCTTCATTCCCAAATATTTCTCCACCTCACATTAAATATGTCAAAAAGACGAAATAAAGACTCGTGCTAGTTCATGGTTTGACAGATGGAGAACGATCTATATTTTGATATAGCGAATGCTAAAAGTATATTTTGACATAAAGGATATTTAATTCGATAATTAAAATAATTATATGGAATGACAGATAAGGGACAAATTAAATTTTGACGTATTGAGAATATTTTGTTGCAGATTGCCCTGAACAACATTTTCCGGATTTTCAAATGTCAACTCTGAAAATACATTTTTTGGGAGCATAAAATAATACGTTATCGTCCATCACTAACGTGAAGTTGATTTGTTTAAGACATAAATTGAACCCACTATGAAATTTTACACCAGTTGTTTTCTCTTTCGCCTTTTTGAAATGGTCGAAAGGTGAAGAAATGTTTAATTCTAGCCAGCAATGGAAAGTACTAAAATCGAGATTTGAGTACTCAAAGTTTCCAATGTAAGCACGATGTCGCAAGTACGCAATATCTGCAATGTAAACAGGGTCTTAAATGCAATCTTCCGAAAGTTAAGTTGCCAAACGGAACGTGTGACCGTAATGTGTAACCGTAACGGGCTATACGGAACGTATAAGTTTTACCAACGTTTTCGGTTCACTCTCCCGCCCGGTTTACACATCAAAAATCAAATATTAATCGGAAGCAAGAATTCTCAACTAAAGCAGTGGCCGATTTTTTCCTATTATAGGCCAAAAACATATAATAGATAGATAATAGATTTTTTAATTGCGACATATCGAGATTTTGGTGAGACTTCATAACATTACGATGATCGAGAAGACGAAAAAAGTACGAGTAGGTCTTGCAATTCTGTTTGTCTATTTGACTATAGCCTACACGGCTCTGACGATTTTCTTTAAACTTGGTAGATACCTATAGCATTTCAATAGCATAATTTTAAAATTTGTGCTTTCCCCCACTTTTATTTCCTTTTTTCATACCGAAATTAACTCTTTCTGTCATACAATTTTTTTTCGAAATTTTAGAAAACTGACTGTACCTATCATAGAAATTTTTATCAGCATAACGGATTTAAATGAAATTTCCTAAGAAGGTTTGAACATTATTGCCGACCTTTGATTTAAATTTTTTTTTTGTTAATATTATGTTTTCGAATTTAGATTTTTTTTGTACAATATTAAAACTCAAAGTTGCGGCCTAATTTTGTTTTTCAAAATGTTTTAATAATTTATTATATAAACAAATATGGGGCATTCCATTCGGAACTTCAAGACGGCAAGCAAAACAAGCTAAATAGAAATTACCTAATCGCACAAAGGGTACCAACGTACACGGTGAAAACTGCATCAGCAGTTTAAAATTGAATATTTAGGGATTTGATTAGGCCTATCGAAGTTTTTCACTATATGAGGCTCAAACAGTGTATCCTAGCCTAGCACTCTGGCAAACTATGATTAATTATCAAATTAAAAACGAAGTGCTTAAACGTTGTGTTCATTAAGAGAGAGAACTTAAATTAATCAAAAATAACGACAAAACAAGATAGTGTCAAGTGATGTCATATTAGATCGATCTTTTTCTGGCATTCAAGTTGCAGTTTCAAATAATATCTAGCAGATGGCGTGTCTTCATATAAGAAGAAAGCTAGCCCAAGTGGGACTTTTCGTAAAATACGAAGTTGCCACCATATCACTAAAAAACATGAATTTTTAAAATAATTGATTCCCATTTTCAAACTTGGTATTTTGGTATATTAACATTGAGAAAAAATATTGAAATGGGCTAAACTACTTAAAAAACTATTGCAAAAATCTGTTTTTTTTCGCACGAGAAACGCTCACTTGAAATTGTGTATCTTTTAAACGAATAGATACCTATCTCACTCTCAAACTTGATACGTAGTATCTCTAATGTAAGAACGTTATTTTGAAACCTGAAAAAATCTCAAAAGTGGTCAAGTTGGCTTAAATCTAATTTGAAAGGTTATCTTCCGGTTAACTATCGTTTACTTAAGAACACCAGACCTCAAAACTCAAAACTAAAAATACAAAGAGTTGTTTCAGCCTTAAAAGTTCTAAGATCGAGTTCGTGCGACACAGTCGTACATTTTAATTTCATCGACATGAAGTACTCGTATCTATAGAACTATAGTATCTGTGATCATTCTCTGTTCAATAAAATAAACTTTTCTTTTAAAACCGAAAATTCAATGATAAATATTGTTCACAGCTTAAGATGACAACTCAAAAAACCTTCATCAGTCGGGTTGATTTATATTGATTGATATTGAAATTGAAAAAAAAAAAAAAATAAAAAAGAAGACATTTCAAAACTGTCTTATTGCGCTTTCACTTTCCTTTAAATTGAATCTCGACTGTGAGGTAATCAAATTGTATCTTCCTTAACAAATAAGTTAATCAAAGAGTTTAACTTTTTTGCTTCGAAAGTTCGGTAGACGAAAGTTTCTCTTTGAAATTCAATTCTTGGAAATATCTTGTAACTCGAAGAAAGCAAGTGGTATTATTTCTTTTCTGAAGAAAATGTTTACCATCAACTTTTAATCTTGTTAAGTGTTTATTTTGATTTTATTTTCTTTGAAATTGGTGACAGTGAGCTGATAATAAAACATTGATTTAAAAAGAATAACAGCAACAAAAATTTTCGTTAGCAGAGAGTAGATGGGACGTTGGTGATTTGGCAATGGCTGAGCAGTAGGGTGAAGAGCGACTTCTTCGTTTTCCATGATTACGTTGTCATCTAGAGTTTCATCACACTGAGGTATACCTCGGTTCGGGATGCCCTTGTTCTGTAGTCATCTTTCTCATAGGTAAGCTGATTCGGGTCGTCGATGATGTTCGCCATTATAGTTTCTTCGTTGAATGAACTAGATATTTGTCCAGTGGGATTAAATTCGCTTCTGTATAGATTTGTTCGTTCCTGTAGTGGTTCTGTCATTGACGGTCGAAGTACAGTCCAGGTCCATTGCAGATCCTCAGTATCTTCCTTTCGAATAGTTGAAGTTCTTTCATAGCTGTCACTGGTCGCAGGAGCTGCTTGTAGACTAATATCTTTGTCGGTTGGCTAAGACCTGATCTATTTTTCAGCAATGGGTGCAAACCGCTGAACGCCCAGCTGGCCTTTTTCAGAACATTTCTTGAGTACAGGTTAAACCTTAGCAACTCGTTGAAGTGCACTCCCAGGTGACTTTGCCGACAAGGAGTCTCAGGACCAGATTTCTTCAAATTATTGCGGTGCGAATGCCTCTACCAGTTGAAGGTTTCCTGAAGCAGACAAGTTCCGATGTGAAAGTGTTGATTCGGATGCCAAATTTCTGGTAGAATTGGAAGAGTCTGTTTATGTGGGTTTCTACTTTCAATCGGAGAAGGTAAAAAAATCGGAATTTAAAATATGTATGTACATTTAATATATACATATACAGATAGAACATGGATTTAATGAGATAAAAATGCAAAATGCATAAAATGGCCGTCTGATTTCCAGAAAAGTATGAACTTATGCAAACAAAGCTGACAAATTTTTTTATTATTAAGTAATTTTTTAAATAAGAAATTTCTTTAAAATATTTCACATTTGGGATGTCAATTTTAAGTATTTAGTAGTATAGATTTAAGGAAATAATTTCAAAAAATAATCGTTCACACGTTTTGAAAAATTTTAAAGTTTTTTTTTTCAAAAAAACTACAAAAAATATTTTTTTTTTCAATATTTTAATATACATACAATATTATTTTAAACTTAAGCGACCTCCTGCTTAAAAAACTTGGTTAAAATCGTTAGAGCCGTTACTGAGAAAGTCGAAAATAAAAAAACAGGTCTGTGACGTAAATAACTTTTTTTTTCCAATTTTTTTTTGACCAAAATGTAAGAGTAGTTCATGTCCATAAAAGCACACTTAATTTTTTTACTTGCGATATACATGGGTACTACTCGTGTAGGGCAAGTTCTGCATTTGGAAAAAAAATCGAACTCGAGATTTTGATCAAAGTTGACATTACGATGATAGCGAAGACGAATAAAGTGGGTCCGATAATTCCGTCTGTCTGTCTGTATGTCTGTATGTCTGTACGTCTGTACCTCGAACTACAGCCTAAACTACTGGACCTATTTTCTTCAAACTCGGTTCTTAAGGGTCTTTGGTGATTCCCTAGATGAGAAACTTTTTTTTAGCTCTAAAACTAACGGTACCCTACATACACCCGTTATGCATAATCTTATTTATCTCGAAAACGGCTCTAACAATTTTGATAAAAAAAAATTAGGTGTAATATTATGGATATGAACTACATTTTGATGAACAAAAATTTTGGGAGAAATGCTATTAACGGTACCCCTCATAGAGCGGATTTTCGAATTTCTCATTAACGACTCTCACGATTTTAACCAAAAATTTTCACCAGGAGCCCCCTTAAGTTTAAAATAATACTGTATATAAAAATATTCGAACAAAAATATTTATTTTTGTTTTTTGAAAAAAAAAATACAATTTATTTTTTGAAAAATCAATACGAGTATCTTCAAAACATATGAACGATTATTTTTTGAAATTATTTCCTAAAATCTATATTAGATACTTAGGGCCAATTAATTGAACCTCAATTAAATTTAATTCTATCATTAAGAATGGGAAATTTATCGATTTAAAAAAATATAATTTATTCACCCATATTTGTCGATTTAAATTGTCGTTTCCTTAATTAACTAATTATACATTTAATCTAAATACGTGTTTTACTAAAACGAAAAAATACACCTTTTAAGAGCGATTTTGAGCGCTAATAGGATTTAACTGAAGTGTTTCTATTTATTCATTCTCAATTAGCTCTGACAATCAGTTTATTTTGTGCAAAAATAAATTGTCATCGGTGTTTAATTAAAACAATTGCAAAATGGATAATAATCTAGAATATTTGTTGGATATAAGTGATGAGAACGACGAAAATTTGCTTGCGCCCGAACGATGGTTGTATAGAATAACTGATCAAAGGGCACGGTAGTGCCCAGCCAAGTTCTGGCACTACACCCTTTTTACAGGAACAAACTCAGGCGGTTTTTGACCCGTCCCTATCTTCAGTCAGAAACTTAAAATTCCGAATATTTGCTAAACTAGTCAGGCACAGGCGCGTCACCAAATTTCAATTTTCTAGCATAAGCGGTTCCTGAGATATAAGGCCTCAAAAATCACAAAAACCGTAACTGACTGACTGACAGATCATCAAAATTATGGAGCGAGAAATGTTTTTTATTTATGAAAAGAGTTTTTTAAAAAAGAAAATCAACTTTATTCAATGAGAGTGGGACAAAGACTAACTATAAAAGTATCTTAAGAATATCTTAAATAAATCGAGTGTTGAATCTGATGTGTTGGTGGTGGTTGATTTTTGATGCCTTAGAGATTTTTATGACCACTTGATGAATATTGTTTATGGTATCACTCTCGGTCTATGATGCTGAAGTGGATCTTTGTTAATGTTATCTTTGTTTATATTAGATATCGATGTCGACTCCAATGCTGAAGTGGAAAATGATGCTGTGGTATTGTGTATTGTTTCACATGGAGCTGACTCTGCTATGTTTGTATCGTAAATTAGGGTTGGATACATAACTAGCGCCTCCTGACATCGTAGAATCTTGTAATTTTGCACAACGGTAGGTCTTCTCATGCAAGCAGAGGAAAAAATCCAAAATTTGAGGTTTTCCATTCAGGGGGCGTGGTATCTGCCCACTTTCTCCGAATTGGTGTTGGTTGAATGGAGCACTTCCGACTGCTGTAAAACGATGAAATTTGGTTAAGTGGTAGGTCTTATATTGCATACAAAGAACAAAATATAAAATTTGCGGTTTTCCATTCAGGGGCGTCGTATCCGCCCACTTCCTCAGTACTGATGTAAATTATACATGGCGCACTTCCGATTACAGTAGAACAATGAAATTTGCTAGAACGGTAGGTCTCAAACTGCATATAAAGGACCAAAAATAAAAATTGAGGTTTTCCATTCAGGGGGCGTGGTATCCCCCCACTTTCTGAGAAAATGTCTAATTTATACGGAGCACTTCCGATCGGTATGTTAGTGTTAGGTGTCTTGCCAGGACAAGAAAAAATAATTCAAGCGTAAATCAAAAGAACCAATAAAAAAAAGAAAATATACCAAAAGAAATAGGAGGCTATAAACTAAGTTGATTTGAGTAGGTAGAGTCCACCCTTCTATCTTTTCGTATCTTTCGAGATTTTTACATGGCAAAATATTAAAATCTTTGCAGAAAGGAGTGAGATCAGACCAAAAACATAAATGTTAAAAAAAGAGCCAAGTTCTTCTATACAAAAACCTTGGTGTAACAAGTCAGCCGTGAAAAGTACTGAGATCTAAAAGTACACCAAGTTCTTACTTCATGAAGATTTAATACCGAATATTTAAAGTAGAATAATATTGAAACAGCTACAATGTAATAGAGAAATTTTATTATTTGATGACTACTGACTAAAATTTGATGGGCTTACTTGGCAAGTTTTTTGTATGCCCAATTCGAAAGGTTTTAAAAACTTGACTAGTGAACCCATCAAATTTTAGTCAGTAATCATCAAATAATAAAATTTTTCTATTACATTGTAGGTTGTAGGTGTTTCAATATTATTCTACTTTAAATATTCCGTATTAAACCTTCATAAAGTAAGAACTTGGCGTACTTTTAGATCTCAGTACTTTTCACGGCTGACTTGTTACACCAAGGTTTTTGTATAGAAGAACTTGGCTCTTTTTTTAACATTTATGTTTTTGGTCTGATAGAATTAACATGGGAAAATAGGATGATGAAGATTTCTTCCAAAGGTTTCTTCTTACCAACCAAACAGTGGTTAAGGTCCTTGAAATTATTCGACCATATGTGGAGTACTCTCTTCAAAGGTTGACAATATTAAAAATGTTAAATTAAGATAGTATTTCAGTCAAATTTGTTTTGTGTCACGGTATACTTCTGCAATCGCACAACTGCTGATTACATTACGTTTTTTTGCACTTGGATCAATGCAAATCTCTATTGCTGATTTTGCTGGTGTAAGCATCTCATCCGTTTGCATTTTATTGCCAAAGTAACAGGACAATCGCTAAAAATCGATCGAGATTCATTCGGATGCCCGAAAATATGTTGGAAATGACTAAATCTAGCGAGAAGTTCTAAATACAATTTCCTCCCAAACGCGCTGTTTTTCTTTCAGGGTGAATGCGTCGGTTTTTTATTTTCTATTACTTTAGAACGTCGTAAGATGAATTCAAGGAGAATATTTTCTTCCAATTCTGTAAAATTTGAAGTCCTTTCGGGTTTTGTCGACATTTTAATAATATATCAATTTCAAATTATTATAAATATTCAAACTGTTGGCGGTTGTCTATTTACAAGAACGTTAAAATCCCTGGGATTTTTTATAACAAACATTTAAATTTAAATGTCTTATTAAAAACAAGTATTTAACTAAAGAGGAGTGAATAAATAGAAAATTTAAATGGAGAATACTTAATTGCGCTAATACCTTAAAGTTTATTTAGCTAACTTGACAAAATACTGTTTTTAATTAAGTGTGAATAAATTGGCCCTTAGACTTAAAATTGGCATCCCAAATTTCGTTCTCGAAAAATTTGAAAGAAATTTGTTATAAAAAAAATTACTTTAATAAAACGATTTTAAAACTTTATTTGCGTAAATTCATACTTTTCCGGAAATCAGACGGCAATTCCATGCATTTAAACATTTTTATCTCATTCAATCCATGTTTTATATTTATAAAATGTATGTATTTTAAATTCCAAAGTACTTTTACATAAGAGAAAGTTCGTGCAATCCAGTCGTGCATTTTATTTTTATCAAAATCGTTAGAGCCGTTTTCGAGATGAATAAGTTTTTTCATTGCTGGTGTATGGGGAGTACCGTTAGTTTTGGAGCTAAGAAAAATATTTCAATTTCCTCTCTAGAGAATTACCGAAGACCCTTAAGTGCCGAGTTTGAAAAAAAATAGGCCAGTGACTTAGGCTATACATCGAAGTACAGACATACAGACAGACAGACGGAATTGCCGGACCCACTTTATGCGTCTTTGCTATCATCGTAATGTCAACTTTGATCAAAATCTATAGATTTTAAGATATCGAATTTTCAAACAAAATTTGATTTTTTTTTTCAAAATTGAATATGTTAAAAATAATCGAAAGAAAAAAATTTAGGCGCCTTTTTTTTTAAATTTGTACAAAATTTGTATAAAATAGAATTTATTTTCTCACATCTTGTTAATTTTTTAAAAAAAAACTTTTAATTGTCAAGTTCAAAAAAAATCGAGCATTGGTTTTCCGAAATATTGAGTTCTGAAAACAAAATTATTTTTTATAAAATGCAGAACAAATTTTTTTTGAAAATTTGAATACACTGGACTATTCAAGCTTTTAGTGAGCTTTATCATATAAATATGATCAAAATCGGTTGAACTATTTTTGTGAAAAATCAAAATAAAAGAAAACATCTGGTTCTAAGGGGGGTACCAGTAATAGCTTTTTTGGAGAATTTTTTTTTCAACCATTACCTAGCCTTAACTTAATGAAATTTTACGATGTTTCTTAATCTGCGGAACAGTTTTTGAAGAAAAAAAAATATTTTACAAAATTTCGGAAAAATTCGTATGACAGGCACCGTCATTCTTGATCTTCAAAAGAAAAAAAAAAAAGAATTTTAAACGTGGAGGGAGAATTCAAGTCTACCAAGTTTGAGGAAAATAAGCTGAGCCGTTAAGGCTGTATTGAAACAGACAGAAAGCTAGAATTGCGAGACACACTTTTCCCATCTTTCCTATCGTCATAATGTCAGGTCTGATCAAAATCTCGATTTCTATTGTTTTTACGAATGCATAACATAATAGTATACTTATGTATAGTATATCGTCGCTTTTCCGGCAGAGTGGCATAAGTCGAAATTTGTCGTTTTTTAGTTTAGAACACAGAACTGAGCTGAACAAAAAACACAATTTTTCTGTGTAATCGGCGTTAACCTACTTCTTCTAGTTTCCGAGTTATGAAAAAGCGCCGCTCTCAATTTTCAAAAACATCCCTGTCATTTTCTACGTATAAATACGGCATAAATCAATTTTTGTTGTTTTTTTTTTTTAATATTTCGTTTTTTATAAAACTTAACAAACAAAAAATGCAATTTTTTCACGTATTCAACATTCGAGTTTTGTTTTTTATGAACAACAATTTTTTTTTCAGTATGAAAAAAACTTTAAAAGGCACTCCTGAAAATTTGCAAATTTCGACTTATGCTACTCTGCCGGAAAAGCGACGATATGTCGCAAGTAAAAAACATAACATTTTATTAGCTGTTAATTTGTTTCTTCCTTAAATAAAATAATTAAAAATATTTAAACGATTTCTACCTTTCAGCAATGAGATTTTTTCTAATTTGACGGTAGTCAAATTTTTCAAAAGGTTTAATGAAACCATTATTCAACTTGCAGGTCGAAAAACCAAATCGAAAGTTGTTCCCAAATTGGCAGTTTTTTATATATAAATACTCGTATGTATGTATGTTTTTTTTGTTTATTCTAACAAGCAATTGAATTGGGACCGGAAAAGGACGAACCAACACCCCATCTGAACCCAAAATATGTAAGGAGAAGACCTAAGGTTTAATTGGTGATTTTGCACCCGATTGACTTTATTTATTTAGGTATATCAACTGACCCAAAAGTTTATACAACTCTGTAAATATTCAGGTTAGGTTCTTTTTTTAAGATCGGTTACAAACACCTTTTATATAAGGGCTTCGTAGATACGTAAAACATATTCATGGGGGTAATTTTTATAATAATGTAAATTCATACAAAAGAGCACACATTGTATGGATTTCTGTTATTTTATATCAAAAGGTATATCAGCAGCTGCTATACACAAGTCGTTAAGGCAAACAATGCATTAAAAACGAATTTATTCGAGAACTTAATCTAATATGGTTTTATAATACCTGTTACGTATACCTAGCACTTATTTAATCTTTAGTCAGAAAATATTTCTCACCGAAAGTTTATTGTAAACGTGGTCGAGGGCGGTCTCTTTTGATACAATGGACGTCCTTTTGAACCAAAACTGTTGCAATACAAATTGCAGGAACCACATTTGTTGCTCGCAAAGGAAAAATTCGCCCGCGTCGATATGCGGTGGTAGTCATGATGCATAAATCTACGTGATACTATTTCCAAAGCCTTTTAATGAAAATGATGAAGAATTGAAGAAGGAAATCAAAGATATCTTGATTCTATATGACAGAACAATATTGGTGTGTGACCCTCATTTCGTTGTAAACCAACAAAATTCGGGGATCTTGGAGCACGTGCCCGCTTCCAAAAATCATACCGCTAAGAACCCGTTTAATACAAAAATTGTTTTTTTTTTCTTTTGTATTCGTATGTCAACCATGATTTTTAACGGTTATTAAAAGGAATATATTTGTAAAAAAAAATACTATTTTGCTTTTTATATAGCTCGTTACTAGAGTTAGTCCGTTGGATTTATGCCAGAGGTCTGGGTTTGACTCCTAGCCACTGCCAGTTAGACACAAAAATATGTCTTCTTTTTTTTTTAAGTATATCTGGTCATGATGTCATGAAAAGTGTTTATAATCCAAGCCGTTACGACACCGCATAAAATTGTAGGCCCTCCTGCCATTTCTGCAGACAACCTGAATGGTTCGAGTTCGCAGTGTTGCATTTAATTTTTTTCATGTGTTATGGTTTTCATGTATTATGGTGTTGCGTCTTCAATTGCTGAGTCAATTGAACCTTGTAAGCAAATAATCCGAGATATTTGTGCAGAATTCTCCTCAGGCTAGTGCGTGAAATGTTGAACTGTTGACATCGATAGCGAGTTGATGTTCATGAATTGAGTCTTACACTCTCGGCTCCAGCATCCACATTCTCGTCTGTGTGCACCATACGACTACGGGGACTATGAGTGTTGCCCACTAGCATACACATTGCACAAACTTGCGTACTACTAGAAGGGCCACCCTGTACTTTGAAAGCTTTTTCACCACCGCCGCCGCCGCCGCGGCGGTATGTTATTGTCGTTTTGATTGTGTTCGCTTTCGACTTTGAATTCAATTGTTTATTCCAATTTAAGACGGTTTTTTTCTTACTGCATAAACATCTAGATGGTAACTGCTATTAGTTAGTTATAATTCAGTAAATGCGATGTATGACACTTCCAATACATTTACATTATTTATTCAAAATTTGATGTGGGGTAACAACTAATAATCAGACTTAATATATTATTTAAAAAAATAAATGGGAAAAGATTTTGAACTGCAATGTTGAGGTGTTAATTGTATGTAATGCCAGTATTTTAATCTTCAATTTATAATTACATACATATCAGATACGTGGTAAGTTATGTATTCATAAAAACATTTTGAGCTCGATATTTCGATCAGACTTGACACTACGATGATAGGGACGACGAAAAAAGTGCTTCTCACAATCAGAATTGTATATCAGTCTGTCTATTCGACATCGGTCTAAACTAAACTGCTCGGCCGATTTTTTTAAACTTGGTAAATAAATTTTTTTAATTATTCCTCCGAGCGAGGTGTTTTATTCTTTTTCTTACACCAAAAAGTGAGGTACCTGCTTTTCTTTCTCAAAAATCATTTCACAGATCTTTTTTAAATTATACAAAAAAATTCATTTGGCAAAAGGTATAGATGACAAAAAATGTCCAATATAGATTTTAGACGTCGCGTCGGTTTTAGAGGACTATATCAGAGAATGGATGCCTAATGCTAAGCGAGAGAAATAGTGCAGCTACATTAGGTAATACTAACTCAACCAAACCCCCTGGCCTTGATGGTTTCTTCCAAATGATGCTACAGAAAAGCGAAATTCAAATAATACCGCTCCTGAAAAATATATTCCTTAACAGTTTAAAATGGCGATATGTTCCTTTATCATGGCGCGAAGTCAAAGTGGTTTTTATTCCAAAAGCTGGCAAGCCCAGTCATACAGAAGCAAAAGATTTCAGGCCAATTAGTCTGACATCGTTTATTCTTAAAACGTTTGAAAGACTGATAGACCTACATATTCGTGACACTCTCAAACTGGTTGATTTATCCCCAGCTCAACATGCCTACACAAAGGGGAAGAGTGTAGAAACGGCACTTCACAGCGTCCGTCGTTAGCACGATTGAGAAGACAATGAGCGACAAAGAATATACCCTTGCTGCGTTTCTTGATATTGAAGGAGCTTTCAATAACGTGAACAATAAAGCAGTAAAGGCAGCTCTAGTAGACAATAAAATCGATAATTCGATAATACGTTGGGTTATGTGCATGTTAAAGAATAGGAAAATTAACTCGGAATATCAACATCCAGAGGCACCCCACAGGAGGGAGTTCTCTCACCACTCTTTTGGGTGCTGGTTATGAACACAATCCTCATTATTCTGAAACATTGTTGATTAAAGGTAGTAGCCTACGCTGATGATCTTGCGTTATAAGCGACAGGTAAATTCTTACCCACTTTCTAAGGTTAGTAGATGGACCAGAAAGTGTGGCCTGATGGGTAACCCGTGCCATGAGATCCACACCAACTGCAGGGTTAGAGGCGATACTCAACCTGATATCCCTAGACCTTTTCGTACAAGAATCCGCAGGATATAGCGCCTTAAGGCTAAGCCAGACTAATACCTGGAAAAAACAGCGCAATAGGACATGCTCAAATCCTTCAGAAATACTTGGGTGATAGCATCATTACAGATTATATAACACCCGAGCTTGATTTTTATAAACCATTCCAAACTGCCTTTCCAAGCAGAGAAGAATGGCTGAACAACCAACCCTACACCAGTGAACCAGCAATAGCAATCTATACTGATGACTCCAAAATGGACACAGGTGTTGGTGCAGGCTTTTTCTCAGAACCTCTTGAGCTAAACAACTCACTTAGGCTCCCAGATCATAGCAGTGTCTTCCAAGCCGAGGTCCTGGCAGCAACAACAGCTGCTAGACAGGTATCAATGATGGCGATACCACAGGCTGATATCAACCTTTACATTGACAGCCAAGCGGCAATAAAAGCGATTTCTGCCACTGTGATAAAATGGAAGCTTGTCTCTTGCTGTCGCGAAGAGCTTACAACATGCAACATTAAACAGAAAATTTTGGATTTAATCCTAAAAAAATCCAATGAAAGGAGGATTCTACTTGACAACTGTGATACTACTAGGAAAATATGCTTTAGCAAGCAGAGGACTGACAAATTATGCAACTAAGTAAGAAGTCCCTTCGCTCTCTGACGAGCATAATCACCGGACATAATTTATTGAAATATCATAAATTTAAAATGAAACTAAGTACAGATGACCTATGCAGAGGAAGTGGAGATGAAGAGGTACATGAAGACACACCACACTTTCTCTGTCATAACCCGTCACTATGCCACCAGAGAAGGAAATGGCTTGGTAGCTATACTCTGTCCAACAAAAATTGTCAGTACAGGGAAGATAGGACGTTTGTCTCTCATTCTGGTTGCATTGCCATGCATAAGTGTGTCGCCTTTTAAAGCTCTCACAGGGATTCCGTAGTTTAAATTATAAATCGCCGCAAATGAAAGTAAAAAACGCGTAGGGCTACCGTCTGCCGATTCAAAACGACTGAAAACAATATTCAATTTACATTTTCCCACAACGCCAAGCGGTAAGATAATAGCCGCGTTTTTTTTTAAGTTGAAAAGCAATACGACAACACTCAACATACTCATCTTCTTAAAATATGTTCTCAAAAGCTTCAAATCCCAAAAGCTCCTTAATAAAAACCACTGAAAAAGCTCTTTGCTTGCAATTGAGAATGATAATAGCGGGGTTCACATTCACAAATATGTTTGACAAATGCGGTTTGATTGACTCGAATTTGAAAATGTGAACGCTTCATCAAACGGATTGTCAAACATGCTTGATGATATCAAAATAATTTGATATTTTGCTGATTTGACAAGCATATTTGAGAATGTGAACGCATGCTTGTCAAACCACAAGCAAATTTCATTTTCAATGAAGTTCTCGAGCTGTGCGTATCGTAAGAAAATATTTTAAAATGAGTCATACAGTAGACTCGCGCTAACAAAAACACCGCCTTACGTGAACACCGGCTAACGTGAACATAATTTTTTTTACATTGAATACTCTGTAGCGTGAACACTGTGAGAAGGCCCTATAACGTGAACAAATTTAAAATGCATTTAACGTAAAAAACGTTGTTTTCTTTTTTGCATTTGTCGGTTAGTCGAAACGGGGAACCCCGTAAATGATTGCTCGTTAGTCCTGGTAGGTTACTTTTTCTTTTGCTGATATCCATGAATGGACTGAAGATCTTCCGAACGCAACCGAAACGAACGAGGTTTTGACCAGTGATGAAAAAGAAAGCGAGGACAGTATTTTAGAAAGAGCACATAGCAGAATAGAGGCTAGTGAAGCAATCAAAATTTACCAATAAATCTTTGGAATGGACGGAAAATGAAAACATAAGTCTAACAGATATCAGCGTACTTAAACGTCTCTGACAAAAATCGTTGTTCAGAAATTTATAAAAAAGAAAATCTAAAGAAAGATAACTCCTTTTTTTATTGATTTCAACGTCATTTTTTTTTTTAACACAACATAATGGATTAGATATTTACAAACCGAAACACAAAAAAAAATATGAATTTGAGTTAAAACAGTACATAATTATGTCTAATTTATTTGAAAAATTTTAAAAATTGCACCTTCGTAAACATGAACAACTCCGCAAACGTGAACACGCTCGGTTTTTAATAGTTCACGTTACCGCGAGTCTACTGTATATGCAATAGGAGTAATTCAGGTGGATTTTATTAGATTAATATAAGTTTTCTGCAGACTTCCAAATATAAAAATGGTAGTAAATTTGCTCAAATAATATTTCATCTATGATCTCAGTTGGTCCGCCATGGTAAGAATTCTAAGGAAAAGTGATGTTTGACAGCATGTTTGACCAATGTGAACGCAAATGGTTTCAATCCGTCAAATAATTATCAAACCATATTTGTCAAACATATTTGAGAATGTGAACCCCCCTAATGGTAACTCTGTTTTGATGTAGATAAAGAGCGCACGATCGTATTGAGTGACACTTGACACTCTTGCCTTGATCTTGGCAGTATCTCATCAGCAGTGGGATACGACGGTCGTGTTGGGGTGTACAACTTTTTGCAAAGAATTACAACAACAATTCCTTAAGAAAAGTCAGTGGCTTGCTCTTCTTTTAGTGCAATTTTTCCTAACGCATTGTAGTGAGGGTGCATCAGGCGCCACTGCTTTAGAAAAAGCTCTCCCATAAGGCATGTACTGACAATTTTTGTTGGACAGAGTATAGCTACTTCTTTGACAATCTAGAAGATCTTTCTAATATTTCAGGAATTCACATATTGAACTTCGTCAATGCCTCAAAATGGCTTGACTGATTAATAGAATACATAGGTTTTATCAGGAAATAGTGATTACACTCACGGGTAACACAATGGATCTACATTGATCTATGTAAGTGTGACGATAGCAACATCAATTGTCAGCCCAACAACCTAACCTAACTCAACCAAACACGTGAATTGAGGAACACCCCAGGATGGTGTTCTGTCTCCTCTTCTGTGTTGGAGAGATAAAATAATGAACGTCGCTCATCCTCGACTAACGACTAATCTCTTTCCTTGTGTTCCAGGGAGATGACTAAAAGATGGATTGTGGTGTTGATTCAGGAATTTTCTCAGTCTTTAAATGTCTCTAGACCATTTCAGCTGAATGTGGCCATTTTCACAGACACTCAGGCGGCTGTTTACTGTTTAAGTGTTTAATCCATTGATTTTTTTTATTTATTTATAAGAAATATATTTTTGAATTTTGATCAAGTGCTGTGAATTAGATTTCAGTTATTTTAAATACGAGTAATACTTTCTGATTTGGATCGAATCTTTTCCTCAAATAAAGAGCAATACTATGCAACCCAATGTTGGTCCTAATTTAGCTTCGTACATAATATTGTGTGACATTTAGTGACGCACTTAAGCTTTAACAAATTCCAATCGGTTGGTTTATTGATTGTCGTATTTATTTAACTGATTGTTGGTTAATATTTGAACATCAATATAACATGCATACACAGCTTTTGGTTTGTTAGACATACATAACGGAGGCAGTAAAAAAAGTCAAAGGATTTGTAAAAATCGATATACATACAAGATTTGGGTGATGGGTAGGGAAAATTGTGGGATAAACAAACAAGTTGACACGAATGTTGACTAATTGCTTCAATAAAAATGTGTGAGCTAAGTCATGAAGAAATTATTATTCGCAGTATTTTAATATAGTGTGCTTTTTTTATAATAAAAATAAATTCGATATATCTGTGGGTATTTTGCGATTAAATGTGATTGTTAATTCGTTCCGATAGTGACATGGACTCCAGTGTAGATATGATTCCAAATCAAATTTTTTTCTTAATGAGAATTAGGGGAAAATGTATTAAACCGAAAGAGGATTAATGGTTTGATTCGAGCTGCAAGGAGGTTTTTAAGGTCAGAGAAGTAAGTTTCCGATGTCATAAAGCCAATCCGGAATAGGTTCAAACAAGCTAGAAAGGCTTCTAATAATCATATTCGACGAACCAATTTTTTTGCAAGACCAAATATTAAGGCAAAAAATACTAAAATGACCCAACGGTGGAAAAATTCTTGGTCAGTTGTTAAAAATGTACGAAATACTATTTCGTCTTCGGTTTTTTCACTCGTCTTCAATGATACTCCTGGGCAGCTCACAAAAGTCAATTTCATTGCAGCACAGTATGCTGTTCATTTGACGCTTCCAGAAAGTGTCACGAACTCATGACTCGTCCTGTAATTGAGAGATCTCAAGAGACAAATATTCATTTGCACTCGTACTGTTACAAGAGTATTGAAATATTTCGATAGGCGATATACACAAATCCGCTGGGACGGATAGTATCCTTCCCATTGTTCTAAAAAGATGTTCTTCAACGCTAAAAAAACCATTAGCTTATCCATCTGTCCTAATCTCTGTTTTCGAGTAGATGGAAAATAGCATTTGTCTTAGTATTTCCCTAAAAAAGGCGAATATTTGTCCCCTCTCTGACGTGGTCCAACTTTGTTTGTAGCATCCACATGGTATCGGGTTGTTTTTCCTAATGAAAAAAACTCAATTTGGGAGGCTCCGATGGCTACACTTATTATTTTTGCAATTTCAGAAAGGAAAAAATTAATCGATTCTACAAGTATGAGGATAGGGTAATGGCTTGGGAAGGAGTCTGATTTATATAGCCCCAAAACTACAGTTTTTCTTTTTTTTAACAAATGAACGCTGTTTCGTATGTCAGTGCATTTAAAAAGGCCTTTCCACATTTTTGTAAAAATTATCAAGATTTTTCGTGGACATAAAAATAAGATATCGCGCACATACCGCTCGGGTAGTGAACAAGGGGATCAAAGGTCAAAATTTGTCAATACTTCAGTAGCCCCTATCAGTGCTGCCGTTTTAATGATTTTGTCACTATATTTAGCAGAATTTTCAATAGTTTAGCGACAAAAAATTATTTTTTGTCACTAGATAATTCTAGTAACTTTTCTATAGTGACTTTTTGCAAGAACATGTTTTTTGTAAATATTACGCCCCTGGTGATGTTACATCCCTGGCATTCTAGTTTGGCTCTTATGAAATGATATTCGATTGACTCTCTTTTTACCACGACCACTGAATTTGAAACTTCGCCAAACAAAAGAAGACCGAAACGAGTATGATTGCGAGTGAGCGGGTATATGTTTTAGAAACTAAACTACCTAGTCATTTCGTTTCTATGATTTATTTTGTGTACAATTTTAACTGTAATTGTTTTCGTTTGGTTTTGTCGAGTCGGCCAAAGTGGAGATTTCGGGAGTAAACTTAAATTGTCTTGTAAGTATATATCGCACCCTTAGAATGAAAGTGAAAGTTTTTCCCGTAACTTATGATTTCGCAATAAACTGACCTTAAAATGGGATCTCTAAGGCTCTGTAGTGAAAAAGATACCGAAATATGAGTAAGAAAGGGACAGTATGTATATTCGGTCACTTGAAATATGTGAGAGATACATTCAAACCTACTTAAAACTTTACTTTCTTGAAGACTTTATTGTTCATTTCCCACAAATTGCTATTTTTCAGTTAGGTCACTTTCATTATAAGGTGCAATACGTACTGGTTTTCAAAAAATTATTTCAGTAATGCTTTAGATATTGAAGTCAATGAAATTGAGGAAGATGCTATAATGGCTACAATTATTTGCGATTTATTATTTTTATAATATGTATTTGAAGTTATTATTAAAACTACTTTAATTTTTATTTAAAAAATGAAAACTAATAATATTTTCCAGACTGAATTTGTTTTTTTTTTGAGACTTTTTATTTTAACTTAATGTTTATAAGTTTTTCTTTACTATACAAAATAAATTTTTTGTTATAATTAAATATGTTTTTTTTTTATATGTATACTGAAATTTTTTTCAAAATTTTCAAAATTTTAGCATAACTAGCGGATTTTCAAGGTCAATCTAGCGACTCTTTTTTTTGTTTGCGGCAACACTGGCCCCTATGCCCGCTTACCTAAATATCATTGAAAATGTTTATGCCAGCAAGATCTATGAGTCAGGAAAACAAGGCTGACATCATTAATACAAACAAAAAAACAACGAGTACGAAAACCTTAGAGTACCTTTTTGGCCAAACTGTAAAATTCAATACCGAATAGACTTTGTGATGTTTCTCCTAACCCACGTGGAAGTACTCATTATTACAAATTATTAAGCAATTTGGTTAAAGGTTTAATTTAACTTTTTCTGTTATTTCAAGTTGCTTTTTTTATATTCAAGCTACTGGGTTGTACTCTGATTAGCAAAAGTAAATGAGTGGTTTTCGTTAAAGCTTTATTTAAGCGTGTTTTAATAAATAATGGTATATTCTGAAGGATAAAGCTGAATATTATTTCTTAAAAATATAGTTGTTTTGAAACAGTTGTTACCATTATGTCCGATGAAAACTCAACTTAGACTTATTAAAAGCACTGGATATATGCTGGATATACAATACATTGCCAATAATAAGCTCATACTCGTACGCTATCATGTCTTAGTTTGTGTGGGAATGTGTGGGTAGACTAAACGAACGTAGCAAAGACAATAATGTCAGACTTCATTGGGTACCTTAGGTGCCCTGGGAAATGATGAGACTCTCTAGCAAAAATAGGCGCGAGGACTCCTTAAATAGGACCAGAGATCTACTGCGGATTAACAGAAAACAGGATTAAAAAGGAAATCAAAATAGAGGAGAAGGCCAAAAGGACCAAAAACTGGAAAGAACTCCTATAATTGAGGCCAAAATACTTCTTGGAAACTATAACCAAGATCGTTTCATGAACTTTATCTATAAATATACGATATACGAATCACTACACACAGAAAAAAAACAATGTAAAATCAAAAAAAATAAACATGATTCAACATTTTTTGGCAATGATTTTGCTTCAATGGTGTTTCGGGTTGATTTAAAATGTTTTTCCTTTAAAACCTTTTTGTGTAAAAATAACATGAAATTCACTTAAATTGAAAAGGATACCATATTGATACAACTCGATGATTCTGGTTGAATTATGTTTGTTATCATGTTAAAATGATACAAATTTCCTCTTGAATCAAATTGGACCTCATATTAAAATAACACGAAGACTACTGTTGAATCGAAATTATAATCTCTTAAAATTGATATGAACGTTCTTATTAAATTAAAATGAACTTCACTTCAAAATGATATGATCATTCCTTTTCAAACAACATGAAGAACCCTGTAAAATCAAAATGATTCTCACTTTAAAATTAAATGAAGATTCTCATTGAATTAAAAGTACCAGCATGTAAAAATAACACTACTTTCCTGTTGAATTGGTGATCATGTTTACATACAAACATAAAGTAAATCGGTTTTAGTAAAAAGTTCAAGTTGGTTTTCATTTTAATCATTTATTCATTCTATACATACATTGACATTCATATAGTTTAAGGTATAAGCTGCACTTAAATCTAATCACATATTAATCTAATTAATCTAAATATTAATCAATATTAATTTAAATAAAAAAAAATAAATGGATATTCATATTTAAAAATTTTCGAATAAACATACCAGCTCGTGAGCTCTTGCATTTGTGTACAGTGGCCAGTTGGTCAAAAACTTAAAGTTTGATATGGAACTCTTTAATTCCTTCTGCCTCAAATCAAAAGTGCATTGCCATTTTTCTTTAACGCTGTCCCAATCAGAAAAATCTCTTCCAACTTGTCACCGAACTCAAACGAAGTTCGTGGACGCTTAGCCCTCTGGTTGACGTACTTATCCCAAAGTTTACCACCAGGGTTTTTCTTTTTCCCACGGAGTATAAAATAATATTCCTAAAAAAAAAAAAACAGAATTGTAGTTTATGGAATTAAACAGATAAAAAATGAAGTATATACATATATACCTTTATTTCGATGGGAAAGAGCTATAAAATTTCTTCAATGATTGGAGGAAAATCTTTCGGCGATAATTTTCTGTTAAGAAAAAAAAACACATTCTAAAATATTATTTATTAAATCGTTCTGAAAGGAGTCAAGCAGATGCTGATTGTTCTGGTGAAACTCTACAACGGCTTTGCCTTTAAGTCTCTCTTGCAAAAGAAGTTCAAGTTTCTAAAAACAAAATAAAAACTATGATAAATAACATGCTTAGTTAGAAAATAATAATATGCTGTACCTTGGATAAATGGGAAGTTCCAACTGTTGTTGAGACGGCAGGTGTTAGAGTTGATGGCGATACGCAGAACCTTGACTGTGTTTGTAGCCAGGAAATTACTTTGTTTGCAATTGAATCAGACAAAGCTCCATCGTCAATACCGAACTATATTAAAACGAAGGAATTTAATACTTATTACTCGTAAATAAATAAATTCAGAAAATTTCCTTTACCTCAATTTTATTCCAGCTAAACAACGGAAACACGCTTTCAACCCAATAGGTGATATAGCTTTTTGAATAACTTTAAACTCTCATATGTAATTGACCCCTCTAGAAGAAACAAAATATTATGTTTATAAAGCGCTCGCTAAATAACTTACTCATTGGTTTTATAGTAAGTATTTGTTTTTCAACACAATGATAAATAAAGTTTTTTCGTTTAATCGCTCAAACCAAATATGTATTTGACTGAGAAAGGTACTTACTTATTAAATAATATTTTACTTAAGGTAAATTAAATTTATCCAGCAGTTCATCTAGCTTAATAATATTGCCTTGCTCGTTCGATTTAAAATCTATGGTCGTACACAGAGTGGTCTCACCTCACCTAAGGCGTTTTGCTGGCCTTCACTAAATAAATTTAAGTTATTGCTTTGCACTTGCACAGCCATAGTTCCGAAACTTAAAATAATCATTTTAAATTTTAACCACGCTTCGATTTACTGCGATTTAAACTAGACTGCGACTGCGACTACGATTCGAATGCGTAAACTATGAAGAAAAAAATCTGCTTGAAATCAGATTGTATTGCGGGTTCTGGCAAACTTTTTACACTATTCAATTTAATATGAACACTGTCCAATTTCACTTCAACACGATTCAATATTGATTTTATACGAACCAACGTGGGTGTACAAGCAGAAGGCACTAAGTCAAAAAACATAGTTTTGAGTAAATTGATATTTAATGTTTGCTTAGTCGTGAAAATTCAATACCGATTTTAATTTTACATCTGATTGCGTGAAAAGCTCTATTGATATTATGACTTAAGTTTCTAATCAAAAATTTTAGTTTTTGCCAAACCAATTCTAAAATATTCCATTAGAACTACAAAAAATGCTGACTTAGTGCTGTTTAGCAGAAAAGATAATGCAATTATGTAATTATAACTAAAAATGCAAATTAAAAAACAATTTTTTCTGAATGTAATATTTAAAAGTTTTATTTATATTTTAAGAGCAAGTAGGAATATTACATAGTTAAATGATATGGTAAGTTATAATTATAAAATTAAGAAAAGTCAGTTATACAAATTAAGGATAATTTAACAAAAAAATAAGTGAAAAGGTTGGAACTATTCATCACCATCGCTTTCTTCTGATGTGTAAGGTTCTGGCAAGTTGTTTTTGGAATTTGATTATGAGGGCAAAAATTCAAACCAAGAATGGAAAACTTCAGAAACCACTCCTTTTTGACACATTTCTATTGAGTCTTTTTTTTTTTTGGCTGCACTTATTTTAAGAGGTTCTTGATACAATTTATACATTGTGTTAGAGAAAGATACTTTTGAACAGCATTTCTTCCTCTTTGTAAAGTTTTTATTACGTTCTTTGCTCTAAAATTGTTGCGAAATTGTATTTGAACTGAAGTATTCCTGGTTTTGATGACAGCTAAAACGCACTAAGTCACTTTAATGCCTTCTTGCTGTATTATTATAGCATATTGTAACTTTTTCTATGACAGCCAAAAGGCACTAAGTCAACTTAGTGCCTTTTAGCAGTATTAAACATTTTTTAACTGACTTAGTTCAAAACATAACCTCAAATAATTCATGTTTAACGATGAATAATCACTTAGGAGGTGATTGGACTACAAAGATATCATCATTCTTGATCACTTTGCATTAAAATGTAAAAATCCTAAAAAATTGACTTAGTGCCTTCTGCTTGTACACCCACGCAATGTTGTTTTCTTGAAATAAATTTGAAGCAGACATACTTACAAAAAAAATAACGGAGAATTCAATAGTGGTTAATGTTGAATTAACAAGCAAATATTTTATTTCCAAATCATTCAACTTTAATTCAACACGAACCGTTGTAGTTTTATTTAGAAGTAAGTAAATAAAGGAAGAAGAAACACTAATATAGTAAAAATTACAATCAAGAAAATAAAAGAATTAAGAATGTTTCATGTTGTATACACAAAAAAAAAAAAAATGTGGCGGTGCAACAGCAAAACAAATAAAGGTACTAACAAATATTGGAAATAAAATATGATTTTTATATATTCAACTAAAGTCATGTCTTTAGACATAATTATTTTTATTTGTCTCTCATTAAATCAAATACAAGCTAAATAACGTCTGCAAACTCAAAGCAAAAGTCATGGGATTTACAAATTTCCATATTGTTTTTATTCGATTCCATGTTAAAAAAACACGAAATAATTTTGTTTTAATATTGAAAGAAAAATTTTGAAATTTGTTTGGTCAAACATTTTCATTTTAACATGATTTCCATTCAAATCGCAATCATACATTTTTAAACGTTAAATTAAGTGGAATTCGGATTAAAGCAACTATAAAAAATACCTGTTCAAAATGAAACAATTTCAAATCTAAATCTAATAAATGAAAAATGAGAATATTCCAATATTATAAAAACAACTGTTTTTCATATTGATTTTACATTGGGTTTTTTTTCTGTGTGTAGTGCATCAAAGAAACGTGTATCTGGGACGTTCGAAGAGGGTGATTTTTCATATGAATTTTAAGGAAAATTTAGTATATACAAGACATGTTTCAGTATGTCTGTATGTCTGTACCTATACCTACAGCCTAAGCCGCTGGAGCTATTTTTTTCCAACTCGGTACTTAAGGGTTTTTGGTGATTCCCTAGAGAAGAAATTGAATATTTTTTTTTTACCTCCAAAACTAACGGTACCTGCGATACAGCCGTTATGCATAATCCTTTGAATTTAAAATAATATTTTATATAAAAATATTCAAAAACATTTTTTTTCTTAGGTTTTGAAAAAAAAATCCAATTTTTTTTTTGAGAAATCAAACGTGTGAACGATTGTTTTAAACTATAAATCTTTATTACAAAATACTTAAAATTGGCATCCCAATTTTTTGATATACACTCATAGGCATTAAGGAAACCGTCAAGCTTAGACCACATTTGGGTGTAAGTAATGTTGATACAAGCTTTGAGAAAACAAACAAAAATTATGAGAAAAAAAAATCAAGTTTATTAACGAATTAACACAAAAAATAAGTTTAAAGAAATACTTAGAAAGATGTTATCTTTTGTTGTTAAAAATGTGGTTAAATTATTGATAAACTAAATTTTTGATAATGGGTTCTTGCGCCGCGGGCTCTAATTATTTCGCCGAGCCGGTAAGACAATCTGTCAATGATGTCCTGAATATCCAACTGAGAGATATTTTGCCACTTCTCTAATGCAGCTGTCTTAAGTTCTGGCATCCCGACCTCATTTAGGTAGTTAGTTACATAATATGGGGTATAGCAGCGTTGCAGCGTGCGTTGTCATGCATTAACCAAAAGTTGTCACCAATAAATGGTGCGAAAGGCATCACATTGTGTTGCCAAACGCTTTCCACGTATATCTGAGCGTTCACACTTCCTCTATCGAACACAAGAAGGTTCGTGCGAGCTTCATAACTGATGCCTCCCAAAACCATTATCCCCTCCTTGGTAACCCACTGTTTCGGTTATCGTGCATTGAGCAAACCTTTCGTATTTACTTGCGATATAGGAACTATGTATAGGACAAGTTCTGCATTTGGAAAAAAAATAAAATGCACGACTGGGTCGCACGAACTTGCTCCTATGTAATCGACTGGGAATTTTAAAAACGAATGTTATTAGAGAAAACTGTTCATAAGGATAAAATTAATTTTTAAATTTTTTTAGTAGTATCAGAATGCTATGCAAATATGAATTTATGCAAGAACAAAACTTATAAGTCCTTGTAGTGGTTTCTTTAAAAGAAGCTTTTATATACAAACTTTTTAAAAGCTTTTTAAGAAAAAATTTGGGTACGCTAATTTAAAGTTTTTATCATTGTTCGAATAAAAATTAAATTTACGAAAAGAAATATTGACCCGTTTCAGAGATATCGAATTTTCAAAAAATAAGAAAAAAATAGATTTTTTTTTCAAAAATTCAAAAAATATTTATTTTAAAGTTTTGAAATGCAATGTGTTTTAGACTTTTTAGAAGCTTCTCTATACAAATTTTCATTAAGATCCGTTATGTGGAAAATGAGAAATTCAAAATTCAAAAAAATGGTGCTATGTTAGGTACAAGCTGTAATATCTTAATTTCAAAATTTTTTTTATTAAATTAAAGATCGTAAAAATTAATTGAAAGAAAAAAAATTTTATCAAAATTCTAGGTGCCGTTTTCGAGAAAAATACGATTTTTGAAAACCATTTTTTTTGATTTTTTAGCATTTGTATGGTAGGTACCTTTATTTTTAGATAAAATAAATTTTTTTTTTCACATTTTGTAGATTATATTGAGAAACTTTTATTTATCAAGTTTAAAAAAAATCTAGCATGGGGTTTTCGAAATATTGAGTTTTGAAAAAAAAAATTTGAAGTTTTTTTTAAAAATCCAAAAAATTTTTTTTGAAAATTTGAGTACACAATTCTATTTATGTTTTTGGGGAGCTTTAGCAAAAAAAAAATGATCAAAATCGGTTGAACCGTTTTTGAGAAAATCAAAAACAAAAAAAATGGTTCCATGGGGGTACCCTCAATAACCATTTTTCGGAAAATTTTTTTCAACCAATACCTAGATTTAATTAAATGAAATTTTTCTGTATCTTTATTTTTAAAATCTGTCGCACAGTTTTTGAGAAAAAAAAATGTTTATAAAATTTCGAAAAAAAATCGTATGGGGGGTACGGTTATTTTTGGTCTTAAAAAAAAAAAGAAAAAAACGTGTGGGGGGAAAAAATTAAAAATGATATCTACCAAGTTTAAAGAAAATCGGCCGAGTCGTTTAGCCTGTAGTCGAACAGACAGACAGACAGACAGACAGACAGAATTGCGAGACCCACCTTTTTAGTCTTCGCTATCATCGTAATGTCAACTTTGATCAAAATCTCGAGTTCGATTTTTTTTACGAATGCATAACTTGCCTTATAGTACGTATAAGTCGCAAGTAAAAATCGAACTCGAGATTTTGATCAAAGTTGACATTACGATTATAGCGAAGACGAAAAAATTGGGTCCGGCAATTTCGTCTGTCTGTCTGTATGTCTGTCTGTCTGTATGTCTGTCTGTCTGTATGTCTGTCTGTCTGTTTAATAAAAATTTTAAGGAAAATTTAGTACACAAAGAACATGTTTCAGTGTGTCTGTATGTCTGTACCTTTCACTACAGCCTAAACCACTGGACCTATTTCTTTCAATCTCGGTAGTTAAGGTTCTTCGGTGATTCCCTAGAGGAGAAATTGAATTTTTTTTTAGCTCCAAAACTAACAGTACCCCCCATACACCCGTAATGCAAAATCTTATTTATCTCGAAAACGGCTCTAACGATTTTGATAAAAAAAATTAAGTAATTATGGACATTGACTATATAACGGTACCTGTCATACGAGTAGAACCGTTTGTTTGATTTTCGACTTCGTCATTAACGGCTCAAAGGATATTAACCAAAAATTTTCAGAAGGAGTCCTTAAGTTTAAAATAATATTGTATATAAAAATATTCGAAAAAATATTTGTTGGGTTTTTTTGAAAAAAAAAACGAACGATGAACGATTATTTTTTGAAATTATTTCCTAAAATCAATATTATTAAATACTTAAAATTCGCATCCCACATTTTTGTCCTGAAAAATTTTAAAGAAATTTCTTACATAAAAAATGTATTTAATAATAAAACGATTTTTTAAAGTTTGTTTGCATGAATATACATACTTTTCTAGAAATCAGACGGCAATTTTATGCATTTGAACATTATTATGTCATGTTTTATATTTATAAAATGTATCTTAAATTCCAAAGTACTTTTACATAAGAGCAAGTTCGTGCGATCCAGTCGTGCATTTTGTTTCGCTTGTATATATAGACACGCTAACGTCCATCTGGACCTCGTAGACCTATTCTGGGTATAGCGACGTTGGCTATACCCGGCATCAGTTAAGGCCAATGCTACACCAGGTACATCGATTGGCATTTTTCTAGAGTCACAAATAATAAATTACCAGTATAAATCTAAATTTACCGATATTTACTTACGCTGGTACCAAAGAACAAGAAATTTAGTCAAGTTTAAGTAACTGAAACAATATTAAAAAACGCTTAAATTGCAAAAACAGTTCGAAACACAATTTTATGGGGGGAAATAAGGGTTTTATTAATTTGCTTTTTGCGAAAATATCAGTTAAAAAAAAAACAAATCAGCAGATAAAATCATAGTGAACTTAAAGAGGCGGGGTGAAGAAAAATGCAGATGGTCGGATAATTGTGTCTGTGAGTGTAAAAAAAATTAATTTAGTAGTAAAATGTCTTTTTCTTAAACTTTGCTTGCATTCATAATTTTCTAAAAATCAGACCGCAATTTTATGCATTTGAACATTTTTACCTCAATAAATCCATGTTTTATATTTATTTATAAACAATTTTTAAATTTTAAAGTATTTTTACATGAAAGCAAGCACGTGCGCCATAACTTTCATTCAATACTGTATCAGCCATATTTATAAACTCATTATAGTGAGTACATAAGGCTATACAGGCCTTATAATGCCTCTGAACGCAAAATTGTTATTTATAACACTTATGTGACGTTGAATAGAGGCATTATAAGCTAAACGCGTTTGGAGGTTGAATAGCTACATAAGGACATTTTAGTATTGAACTGTCACATTCACTTTGACATCATTAAATTATTGTGATTGTCAAAAAAAAAATGCTTCTTGTTATTGAAACTAAAACTTTATGTTATTTTTATTTATTGAAACTAAAATGTTATATTATGTATTATATTAAAAGCAAATTGTTGAGAATTAAATATATAAACAGACTTGTTGGTGATTACCAGTATTGCGCTAGACATAATGACATATCTTATCTGATGAATCAAAGTTAATTGTTGGAATTATTCAAGCTTTCGGTAGTTCCATTTTTGTTTATTAAACTCAATATGTTTTTTTTTCTTTGATAAACAGCTTAAATTTGATGGGTTCATTGTCAAGTTCTTAAAACCTTTCGAATTTGGGCATAAAAAAAAACTTGCCAAGTAAGCCCGTCAAATTTCAGTCAGTAATCATTAAATAATAAAATTTCTCTATTACATTGCAGCTGTTTCAATATTATTCTACTTTAAATATTCCGTATTAAACCTTCATGAAGTAAGAACTTGGCGTACTTTTAGATCTCAGTACTTTTCACGGCTGACTTGTTACACCAAGGTTTTTGTATAGAAGAACTTGGCTCTTTTTTTAACATTTATGTTTTTGGTCTGATCTCACTTCTTTTTGCAAAGATTTTAAAATTTTGCCATGTCAAAATCTCGAAAGATACGGAAAGATAGAAGGGTGTACTCAACTTAGTTTAAAGCTTCCTATTTCTTTTGGTATATTTTCTTTTTTTTATTGGTTGTTTTGATTTGCGCTTCAATTATTTCTTCTTGTCCTGGCAAGATACCTAACACTAACATACCTACCTTAATTACAGCAATCAGAAGTGCTCCATATAAATTAAACATTTTTTCAGAAAGTGGGTAGATACCACGCCCCCCGAATGGAAAACCCCAATTTTTATTTTTGGTCCTTTATATGCAATTTGAGCCCTACCGTTCTACCAAATTACATTGTTTTACTGCAATCGGAACTGCGCCATGTATAATTTACATCAGTTCTGGGGAAGTGGGCGGATACCACGCTCCTGAATGGAAAACTTCAAATTTTATATTTTTTCTTTGTATGCAATTTAAGTCCTACCACTTTACCAAATTTCATCGTTTTACAGCTGTCAGAAGTGCTCAATTCAACCAACACCAATTCGGAGAAAGTGGGCGGATAACACGCCCCCTGAATGGAAAACCTCAAATTTGCCTCTACTTGCATGACAAGACCTATACCGTTGTGCAAAATTACAAGATTCTACGATGTCGGGAAGTGCTCCATAATTTTGATGATCTGTCAGTCATAACTGTAACTGACATGACTCATTGACTCACGAGTCGTGTCAGTTACGGTTTTTGTGATTTTTGAGGCCTTATATCTCAGGAACCGCTTATAATAGAAAACTGAAATTTGGTGAGGCCCTGTGAGCTTAGCAAATATTCGGAATTTCAAGTTTCTGACTTCATTGGTCCTGAAGATAGGGAGGGGTCAAAAGTCGCCTGAGTTTGTGTCGCCTGAGGGTGTAGTGCCAGAACTTGGCTGGGCACTACCGTGCCCTTTGATTTGTAGTGGATTAATAAGTCCTTATGCATTGAATAACTATTCACGCGTTTAGCGAATTCTAATAAATAAGGCTGTATATGTTTAGTTTGAATTTTTCCATCTTACATTATGCATTGTTTAGTAACTGCTTAACGTGTTAAAATATAGAAAACTTAATATTAAAATACCGATTTTTTTGTAAATACAGTTTGCGCATTTTCAGACAAGATTTACTGTAGCGATTTAATTGGTTTGAAAAACAAATGTTCGTCAAGTTATGCCGGAGCTATTGCCCAATAAGCATAGCTGGGCACCGTTAATCAAACAGTTAACTTCGTTAATCGTTAATCCGCTACTAAAAAAGTTAGCTTCGTTAAACGTTAAAGCGTTAAATTTCGGAAGAATTAACGCAAGTTAACGTTAATCGTTAATCCGTTAACATGTGATAAAAATTGCATTTTTTATATTTTTTGACTCTGAGCACCGGCGCTGAGTAATGCCGGTCATCCACTAGGCGATCAACGCACAAATTTCGAATTCAACGCATTCAACTCTAAAGTACGGTGCCTTCAATTATGTTCAACCAACGGGTTGGATCTAGTTGTTGGCCGTTGCTCAACGAATTGCGCAACAAGTGTACGGGTCGGGTAGTGTACGAGCTCGTGTTGCTCCTTGAAAATGTTCGATCAATACGTTGAGCAACATTTTCAAGATAATGTGTTGCACATTATTTGTTCAACGCGTTGATCAACTTTTTAATTTTCTTTGGGATTTCTTGACGTAATATTGTGTTGCGTTGCGTTGGCTGCAGTGAAATGTGTCTACGTGGTTGAACTATTGCGTTGCCATGAACTTGCAGTTGTTTGCAACTTGCAAACTGTAGTTTATTTTGGTTTTTCGTCATGGAAGGTGATAAAAAATCTTATAAAAATCGAGATGCCAGGGAATTGGCTTGGTCTCAAATTTCCTCGAAAATGCAATTGCCTAAACTTTGAATTCGAATTCACGGGCGCGGTGGGATCAATCGATTTTAATTTCTCATATATTTCATTGAAAAAATAATTTTCTTCGCGACTCAAGAAAAAATCATCTACCCAGAATCGTCTTGGCTGTTTTTTCTTCCTTTGTCGTTCATTTTCTAATATTATTAATGCGGCAGCCACTTTTTTTTTCTCAGAGGAAATCATACTCATACGGAACAAATTTAAGAATATTTTAAAGCGAAGGCGTGCGTCGACAATAAATGTATGTACCGAACTGAAGTCAAAATTATTTCAGGTTTGACGTTTGAGTTTTTTGTTTATCGTGGTGCGTTCAACGCGTTCCCCAACGAGTGATCCTTGGTTAAGTGTACGAAGGTATCAACTCGTTCATCAACTGGTTGAGCAACAATATCGAAAACGCATTTGATCAACTCGAACTTTTTTTTTTCTATCAAAATCGAACAAGTTTATCAACAAGTGTACGAGGTTATTCAACATTTGAGTAAGTTGGTCAACTAGGTGTACGGAGCTATTCAACACTGGAATAAGTTTTAAGAGTTGATCAACTAAGTGTGCGGGGTTAGTCAACATATGGGAAAGTTGGTCAATTATGTGTACGGGGTTCCAAACGCATTTTGTTCAACTTTAGTTGCTCAACGCGAATTACCTAAGTTGCTACACTAGTGTAAGAGGTTGTAAATTCGTTTATCCAACGAAAGAGTTGAATAAAAAGTTGAACGAAGTTGGTTGAACTTATCGCGCACATAGTGGACGACCGGCATAATGAAATGATCAAACGAAACGAATCTCTTTGCAGTTTTCTCACTCGCACGCGCCGTCAAAATATAATACGTAACTAGCTATTTTTATTTCACCCGCGGCACGCGCCGCACGGCACTTGTCTCATAAGTACTTGTCTGAACCTGTTTTTCGCGCCGCGCGGTAAATAGTAGGCATTGGATTAACGATTAACGGACTTAACGTGGATTAACGGATTTAACGTGTCCGTTAACATTTTTAAAAGTTAACTTAAAAGTTAATCCGTTAATCAAAATTTTAACTTCGTTAATTAACGATTAACGGATTAACGAGTTAATGCCCAGCTATGCCAATAAGCCACGAAAAGTGATCGAAAATTACCTTGTTGAAGTCGAGTCGTGCCGGAATTCCTGTGGAAGACATTTACAGGATGTAATTTTAAATTCAAAATGGCAGCGTCCAAGAAATTTATTAAAATAAAATTTCGATCGAAATCTGTTTTATTTTAATTAACTTTCGCAACCACAAAATGGATGACCCTACTACGAGTATGATAAAATGCACATTGCTCTCGTAAGAAAGAAGATAAATAAATTGTATGGTGGTATCCATTGTATTTTCCCGAGCAACCATGCCCAACACTTTCGCGCACAAAAAAAAAAAAAAAACATGGAAATAGCATAATGAACAATTTTTCCAGGCAGACGAGTACTGGCGATGGCGGTTATTCAGGTAGTGATAATCATTTCATAGCCATTTGTGGCATTTCTCCATAGGAAATCCTCTCTAAAATCATAATATTTAATTATAGGTATCGTTGGGCCATTAACACGTCTTCTATATTATGGTAATAACGTGTTCTGTGTAGAGTGTACACATGAAACCCTATGCATGTGCCATTATCGACAGGACAACAGAAAACACTTTTTTCATGCGGTTAGATCTTTATTAGCATTCATCGTAGGTAGGTTTAGGTTAAGCTTATTCGCACCTTTAAATATGTGCGGCTTGGATGTACTTTATATATCTCTGACATTACGATTATACCTATAAAGATTGTAGGCGTTTGTAATGAACAGATAGCTACAACTTAATTATAGTATAGGTACTCTTGGCAAGTATTGAAATTATGATGCCTTTTTCAGGAACGTTCATTCCTCAGCCGAGTTATCCATGGTATTTAAGCTCGTGAACAATAAATTAATATGATGCATTATTTGCACTTGGAAATATTGCACCCAAGACTCCCATCGAATAACAATGTGCTGCCATAGTGGATAAACAAAATATATATGTCCGCAGGGTAATTATGATAATAACCAAAGTGGCTTCATTAATACAGTTCTTTTATTTGTGTTTTTAATTAAAATAAATAAGATCAGGGGAATAACCAGAGAGGACAAGAACGCCAGTAATTATGCCCTGTCTCTTATAGGTTGTATCAAATTGAATTGAGGAAGAACTTCAACCAAAAAATATATCCCCAAACCTAAAAGGGAAATCAAATAAGGAAACGAAATCGCATTCTTCCATGGACATATTATTTGTTTGTATAGTATGTTTTTGGGTACATCTTATTTCGGATTTTCAGGGTAGCAAGGGTAGAAGGTTCAATCATGAATGAGGGGTTGATTTTGTTTGTAATTAATAACATTCTGATACCAAATAACCAATTGAGAACTTGTACAGAATTTAATTATTATATTCTAATTAAAGAAAAAATATTCAATATTTTTTGATATTCTCACTTTTCTCGCTTTCGATATTATATTATTATTATTAGATCTTTTTTTTTTTTTGAGATAATTATAGCAAATTTTCTTTCTTGAATTGTGTTGCTGTAAAAACAAAATTTATTTCTTATAACCGTTTCCTCTTTTTTCTTTTTTTTTATAATTTATACGCGCTCAAGCGTCTATTGTGAGACCCTTATAATGTTATAATGCACATTGCACAACACGACAAATTAGAGGGGGGAAGGCGGTGTCGATGAAAATTGTTCTTGAATGCTTACAAATTTTAAATTGCAAAGGAAAGCCGTGCTGAGTAAATTATTCCATAATTGTGTTGTGCTACTAAAACATGAAACTTTGTATTTGACGGTACGATGAGCATTTCTAGTGAAACGGGTATCACGGGTGAACTAATTTAGGGGAGGAAGGTAACAGGTTACTTTGACCCTTGAGTTAACATGGCTTGGGAAAAGCAGCGAAAAAACAAGGATGGGAATGATTCCATGATAGTTTTGTTTCCTTTCAGTTTTGGGCTCTACCCAAGAAATGAAGAGAAGTTTGGGCTACACCTAGCCAAAGATGGGTGTTGCAGCGCAACATGCAGTCAAGTTGAAATAGTTACACTTTGTTCTGATATCCGTTGGAATTGGCATTCGAACGAAGTCAAATGTTCAAAACCGACGGCAAAACAAAAGTCCGACTTCATACATGCACTTTTTTTTTATCATCGATTTACATACCGCATAGCCAAAATTGGGAGATCATGAGAGATGAAAGCCATCGACACTCATAAAATTGACAATAGTAGGTGTCAACTCCGAAAATGGGCTTCGACGTTTGAACTTTGTCTCCTCCCACCATGCGATGTTTTTTTTGTGTATGTATGCTAGCAACGATTGATGGTCCACCAAGTAGATGACGTTGAATATCAGCAAAAATGAAGACGAGAGGAGCGGGAAGTTAATATTTTGTACAGATGAGGAATCCCTCTATAGGGCATTGATCTCTATAGCTGTACCAACGGACATCCCAGCTGTTTTGTATGCAGAGGTTTCATCATGAGAATAATGATTGTGAAATTTAATTGGCATTTTGAATTCGTGTTATTAAGACAAAACTTAAGCAAAATAAAACAAATTTGTTAATCCTTTGAAAGGAAAACCTTCGTCTTTTTTTAATTTAAGAAACTTAAATTGGTTAAGCTTGTTGGTGGTGGTCGGTGTACGCATTGGATATATAATAATAAAAATATAATTGGATGCTTTTGTCCATAAGGTAGCTCAGCGTTCTCTAATCGACCTCCAACTCTTAGGATACCTTTTTCGTCCATAAATGGTGAAAGTCTTGCTAGCTTACTTCTTTTAGAAACCGTTTTATCATTGCTTAACTTCTGAACTTCTTCACTAAAATACTCTTGTTGTACAAGAACAATCAAACGTAAACGAGCAGAGGATATCTCATCGACTGAGAGTGGTCCAGACATATGGGTGGGTAATTTCTTTGCTTTGAATCTCAAATTAGTTAAGTACCGACGCCAGTACGCTGCAGCTCGAAATAATCGGTTAAGTGATGAAAAACGGTTGAATAGAAGTTGATTTGATTCAAATGTAGCGAAGTGAACGCAGAGCTGAAAAATGTTAGCTATGGGGTACCCAGATGCGATCAACTTACTTTTAGGTTTTGAATTGTCCGAACCTTTGGTTTCAAGATCCGTGGCTTTTATTTCAATAGATTTATGAAGGTGTGCATCAAATGATTGTAAAAATTCAGGCCCATACCACCATTTGCGGTTCTGAGTTAGATCACTCGGATGGGCTCCTCTCGATGCAACATCTGCGGGGTTGTCTTTAGATGGAACGTAGTTCCAACACCCAGAGTCAGTAAGTTCCTGTATTTCTGCCACTCTGTTGGCAACGAAAGTCGTTCTAATGTATGGTGCGCTTCGAATCCAAGCAAGTGTGATTTGGGAATCACACCACATAAACATTTTTGCCGATTGGAGTTCCATCGTATCCACAGTGTGCACTAACAACTTTGCCAACAAAAGAGCTCCACAAAGCTCCAAACGAGCTAAGGATTTACTTTTTAGAGGTGCTACTCTAGTCTTTGACACGACGAGCGAGGCGAAACAATCCTTAAGAAATCTTGGCGTAGCTGTAGATGCGTGGGAAGATGTTCTCATCTTTCATACTGTGCAGAAACTTCCACTTACAACTCGTGGTCTTTGGGAATCCCATATTTCTACACACGTAGACTACCCAAAATACAGCGTTCTAGAAGATTTTATTTTAATGAGGTCGCGTACATTGGATGTCATTGGGCAATCCTCTTCAGATCTAAATCAACACAAAGGTAAAAAATCTTCTTCAATTACAGTTCCAGTTCGTGTTCACAATTCTACTATTGCCAATAAGTGTTCTATGTGTCATGGCTCACATCCCATTCGCAGTTGCTTTAGGTTTAAAGCACTGAATACATCCTTATGAGTTGACTCTGCATCTCCAAGGCTTCTGTTACGGAGTCTGCTCCATGAATTACGTCATCCACGTAGAAATTTCGCATGGCTATGTTTGATGCAAGTGGGAAGTCATCCCGTTCATCAGTTGCCAGTTGTTGAAGCGTACGAATCGCTAAATAGGGTGCAGCAGCAGTGCCAAAGGTAACCGTATTGAGACGGTATACTTTCATTTCTTCTCCCTCAACATCTCGCCATAATACAAGTTGATACAACGAATCATTTGGAGTGACCCATATTTGTCTGTACATTTTGTTTATGTCCGCTGTAAATGCAATTTTATATTTCCTGAATCGTGCGACATGGTCGAAAATATCGTCTTGTAACCTAGGGCCAACAAAAAGATGGTCGTTGAGCGACGTCCCGTCAGATGTTTTGCAGGACGCGTCAAACACAATTCGGAGTTTTGTTGTTGAACTCGATGCCTTTAACACTGCGTGGTGAGGTAGGAAATAGTGGGGTAAATTCAAATCATTAGATTGTACCTCAGTCATGTGTCCAAGCTCTTTGTATTCATTGAAAACCTTTCTGTAATTTTCGTTAAATAACGGATTTGTTTTGAATTTCCTTTCCAATTGAAGGAATCTTACAAGAGCTGATCTCTGAGACCAACCAATCGAGGGATACTTTCCTTCTTTGAACGGAAGTTGGACGACATATTTTCCGTTGAGTTGTCGTTGATGCGTTCTGCAATAATGTGTTTCACATTTTTCTTCCTCCGGTGATAGGAAATTTCGTCTCTGAACATCTTCAAGTTCCCAAAATCTACTTATCAGGGAATCTAAGGTATGAGGCTCTGTTTTAGTATGAAGGGATGTTATTCGTGATTGGCTGTTGGATGAAACACCTCCAGAAAGCACCCATCCTAGTTCCGTCCTTTGTGCCATAGGTGTGCCCGGTTCTCCTTTTATTATGCCTTCAAGAATAATTGATGGATAAGCATCACTGCCCAATAAGACGTCGATTTTATTAGGTTTGTGGAACCGGGGATCAGCAAGCTCTATGTTTTTGAGATGATTCCAATTTGCATTGGGTATCTTTTGTGTAGGAAGGACAGCTGTCAGTGTGGGAAGGACCAAAGCATTAAGTTGAAGACTAAAGTTTGCGTTTACGTTTGATAAAACCGTAAAACTTACTTTCCACTTTGAGATGCTTGTGGTAGTTTCTCCAACCCCTATAATGTTAACGCAGTTTCTTTCTTTTTTCAATTTGAGAAGTTGAGCTGCAGACTCAGTGATAAAGGAAGCTTGAGACCCAGGATCTAGTAAAGCTCGCAACAGCAACGGTTGGCCAGCAGGTGTCAAAACCTTGATAAGGGCCGTAGCCAGAAGAACGGGTGCTTGGTTGTTTTCGGCTAGAAACGCGTTATTTGCTGAAGTAACTCCTGTTGAGGGTGCAGATTGTTCTATAGTTACTGATTTGGAGTTGTCTGCGGAAAAGGAAGCTGTTTTTATTGGATGTGGATTCGAAGTAGATTCTGTTGCATGCATTGCGTTAGCTGCATCGTTCAAGTGCAGTAAAGAATGATGCTTTTGATGGCATGTAGAGCAAGTAAATGTACTTGTGCAATTTTGAGTAAAATGTGCGTTTGACAAGCAGTTAAAACATAATTTGTTCTTTTTAACCAATTCATGTCGTTTTTTAACATTCAGTGCTTTAAACCTAAAGCAACTGCGAATGGGATGTGAGCCATGACACATAGAACACTTATTGGCAATAGTAGAATTGTGAACACGAACTGGAACTGTAATTGAAGAAGATTTTTTACCTTTGTGTTGATTTAGATCTGAAGAGGATTGCCCAATGACATCCAATGTACGCGACCTCATTAAAATAAAATCTTCTAGAACGCTGTATTTTGGGTAGTCTACGTGTGTAGAAATATGGGATTCCCAAAGACCACGAGTTGTAAGTGGAAGTTTCTGCACAGTATGAAAGATGAGAACATCTTCCCACGCATCTACAGCTACGCCAAGATTTCTTAAGGATTGTTTCGCCTCGTTCGTCGTGTCTAATAATAGTTTCAGATCATCTGATGACTCCAGGGTCAGTTTAGGTTGGTCAAAGAGAAGTTTAAACTGGTTATCTTTCAATAACCTTATGTTCTGAAACCTTTTCACTAACAAAGCCCATGCAGATTCAAAGTTTGTGTCTGTATTTCTAAGGATTCGAGCCGCCTCACCGGTTAAATTACCTTTTAAATACTGTAATTTATGAGCGTCGGATATTGAAACATTTTTGTTTACCATAGCTTCGAACAGTCCCTTGAATTCTGGCCACATTTTAAGTGAGCCATCAAAGGTAGGGATTTTAATTGGAGGGAGCTTAAGTTCTACCAACGGTGTGCTTGAACCACTCAAAGATTTGTTAAGACAATTTTGGCTTTCGTTTATTGATAATTTTTCTTTTAAATCGGAAGAATAATTGAAAAAAACTTCTTTTAATTTGTGGAATGTGAGTGCCTCCATATATTTCACTTTTGCTTCTTCAGTAGGAGCTTCAACAATTTTTTGATGATGGACTCTAGCCTCTTCAAACGATCTTTCTAAATTACATAAACGCGCTTCATTCATGTGCACAGATTTTTTTGCAATTTCTAACTTAGTGTAAGCATTATAATCTGCTTCTATGTCTTGCGATATGGTTTGAACCGCATCTATTAAGCCCGGAAGTTTGCTCTTACTCATATTGAAGACAAATGTTTGATAATATTATATTCGAAGAACCCACAACACACAATTTTGTTACGTAAGAATATGTTTTAAAATGAAACAAAATTAAATAAATGCCACACACCTGTTGTAATGCGTTGCTCCCACGATGCGTGAACTTCCTCAGTTCCAGATACTTTCATAATAGTGTTACTCGACCGAACGAACTATTGATGTCTCTCACACGAAACAAACACGATTGTCTTTCAGTTTTATTAATAAAACTACGCACACGTATTCGTATATTTTTGTTTAATTCACTTTAAATGATTGTTTTTAGTACTAAGCGATTATTTTAAAAATCTTTTATATCCGGCTCGAAGGACCAATGTTTGCCGCAAGGACAATTAGCAAAAAAAAGAAAAGAAAAAATCAATTGATTGTATCCTCCGCAGTCAATCCGTTGCGAAGTCAAATCTAAAATTTATTTCCGGTGTATGTTAAGACCACTCAAATAAGTTTAGCACGAATGCGTACACCGACCACCACCAACAAGCTTAACCAATTTAAGTTTCTTAAATTAAAAAAAGACGAAGGTTTTCCTTTCAAAGGATTAACAAATTTGTTTTATTTTGCTTAAGTTTTGTCTTAATAACACGAATTCAAAATGCCAATTAAATTTCACAATCATTATTCTCATGATGAAACCTCTGCATACAAAACAGCTGGGATGTCCGTTGGTACAGCTATAGAGATCAATGCCCTATAGAGGGATTCCTCATCTGTACAAAATATTAACTTCCCGCTCCTCTCGTCTTCATTTTTGCTGATATTCAACGTCATCTACTTGGTGGACCATCAATCGTTGCTAGCATACATACACAAAAAAAACATCGCATGGTGGGAGGAGACAAAGTTCAAACGTCGAAGCCCATTTTCGGAGTTGACACCTACTATTGTCAATTTTATGAGTGTCGATGGCTTTCATCTCTCATGATCTCCCAATTTTGGCTATGCGGTATGTAAATCGATGATAAAAAAAAAGTGCATGTATGAAGTCGGACTTTTGTTTTGCCGTCGGTTTTGAACATTTGACTTCGTTCGAATGCCAATTCCAACGGATATCAGAACAAAGTGTAACTATTTCAACTTGACTGCATGTTGCGCTGCAACATCCTGGCGGGCCGCAGGGAAAGTGTCCAAATGATGACTTCGCAGGTTGTTTATGGGGTGATAGATCCTCGTCGGGTAACAGGTGTGTAGGTACATGAAAGAAGAAAATAGGTAGGTATGGTGAATGGTGTGTGGCAATAATAGATTATTAAGGTTATAGAGATTTATAATTGATATTTATTAATTGAATTAAAATTATATAGTTGTGGTAGGATTAACATATAATTGATTTTTAATGTGTGTGTGTGGGGGGTGGTATGCTTGAATCGTTTAGCATTGGTAGAAAACTAAGTTTTGTTACAGGGCGTTTAAATGAGCTGGTTGCAGTCTTGACTGTTACGACACGAATTTTGCCATCAGCTCCCGGATGAGTTTCCGTGATTCTGCCAAGTCGCCAAAGAGTTGGGGGCGTCTGCTCATCAGGCAAGAGCACTAAATGTCCAACTTTAAGTTCATTGTTTGGTGTGAGCCATTTTGAACGCTTTTGTAGTCGAACCAAGTATTCAGACTTCCACCTTTTCCAAATATCTTGGTGAATTTTTTGCAAAAGCTGCCATCTATCCAAATGGGACTCTTTACTTGTTGTAAGTTCTTTTTCCGGTGCAGTATTTAATGCTGCTCCAATTAAAAAGTGTCCTGGTGTCAAGATAGAGAGATCGTCGGGATCTTCAGTTACAGGACAAAGTGGACGGGAGTTCATACAAGCTTCGACTTGAGCGAGTAAGCGATTACACTACATCTGCCTTTCTTGCAGCGTTTAAACGTTTTACTGCTCGCCGTGGAATTTGTTCAAATTTATACAGTGACTGTGGGACGAATTTCAAAGGCGCTGCAAACGTTTTAGAGGCTGAAAGAACGTATATGTCAAAGCAGTGGGCAGCCGAGATCTCAAAGCAGTTGCAAGCCAATGAAACAAAATGGCATTTCAATCCTCCTGCAGCTCCGCATTTCGGCGGGCTCTGGGAGGCAGGTGTGCGAAATTTCTACGTGGATGACGTAATCCATAGGTCGCTGGTTCAGATCCGGCTCGAAGGACCAACATCCTTATGAGTTGACTCTGCATCTCCAAGGCTTCTGTTACGGAGTCTGCTCCATGAATTACGTCATCCACGTAGAAATTTCGCATGGCTATGTTTGATGCAAGTGGGAAGTCATCCCGTTCATCAGTTGCCAGTTGTTGAAGCGTACGAATCGCTAAATAGGGTGCAGCAGCAGTGCCAAAGGTAACCGTATTGAGACGGTATACTTTCATTTCTTCTCCCTCAACATCTCGCCATAATACAAGTTGATACAACGAATCATTTGGAGTGACCCATATTTGTCTGTACATTTTGTTTATGTCCGCTGTAAATGCAATTTTATATTTCCTGAATCGTGCGACATGGTCGAAAATATCGTCTTGTAACCTAGGGCCAACAAAAAGATGGTCGTTGAGCGACGTCCCGTCAGATGTTTTGCAGGACGCGTCAAACACAATTCGGAGTTTTGTTGTTGAACTCGATGCCTTTAACACTGCGTGGTGAGGTAGGAAATAGTGGGGTAAATTCAAATCATTAGATTGTACCTCAGTCATGTGTCCAAGCTACGTGGATGACGTAATCCATAGGTCGCTGGTTCAGATCCGGCTCGAAGGACCAACATCCTTATGAGTTGACTCTGCATCTCCAAGGCTTCTGTTACGGAGTCTGCTCCATGAATTACGTCATCCACGTAGAAATTTCGCATGGCTATGTTTGATGCAAGTGGGAAGTCATCCCGTTCATCAGTTGCCAGTTGTTGAAGCGTACGAATCGCTAAATAGGGTGCAGCAGCAGTGCCAAAGGTAACCGTATTGAGACGGTATACTTTCATTTCTTCTCCCTCAACATCTCGCCATAATACAAGTTGATACAACGAATCATTTGGAGTGACCCATATTTGTCTGTACATTTTGTTTATGTCCGCTGTAAATGCAATTTTATATTTCCTGAATCGTGCGACATGGTCGAAAATATCGTCTTGTAACCTAGGGCCAACAAAAAGATGGTCGTTGAGCGACGTCCCGTCAGATGTTTTGCAGGACGCGTCAAACACAATTCGGAGTTTTGTTGTTGAACTCGATGCCTTTAACACTGCGTGGTGAGGTAGGAAATAGTGGGGTAAATTCAAATCATTAGATTGTACCTCAGTCATGTGTCCAAGCTCTTTGTATTCATTGAAAACCTTTCTGTAATTTTCGTTAAATAACGGATTTGTTTTGAATTTCCTTTCCAATTGAAGGAATCTTACAAGAGCTGATCTCTGAGACCAACCAATCGAGGGATACTTTCCTTCTTTGAACGGAAGTTGGACGACATATTTTCCGTTGAGTTGTCGTTGATGCGTTCTGCAATAATGTGTTTCACATTTTTCTTCCTCCGGTGATAGGAAATTTCGTCTCTGAACATCTTCAAGTTCCCAAAATCTACTTATCAGGGAATCTAAGGTATGAGGCTCTGTTTTAGTATGAAGGGATGTTATTCGTGATTGGCTGTTGGATGAAACACCTCCAGAAAGCACCCATCCTAGTTCCGTCCTTTGTGCCATAGGTGTGCCCGGTTCTCCTTTTATTATGCCTTCAAGAATAATTGATGGATAAGCATCACTGCCCAATAAGACGTCGATTTTATTAGGTTTGTGGAACCGGGGATCAGCAAGCTCTATGTTTTTGAGATGATTCCAATTTGCATTGGGTATCTTTTGTGTAGGAAGGACAGCTGTCAGTGTGGGAAGGACCAAAGCATTAAGTTGAAGACTAAAGTTTGCGTTTACGTTTGATAAAACCGTAAAACTTACTTTCCACTTTGAGATGCTTGTGGTAGTTTCTCCAACCCCTATAATGTTAACGCAGTTTCTTTCTTTTTTCAATTTGAGAAGTTGAGCTGCAGACTCAGTGATAAAGGAAGCTTGAGACCCAGGATCTAGTAAAGCTCGCAACAGCAACGGTTGGCCAGCAGGTGTCAAAACCTTGATAAGGGCCGTAGCCAGAAGAACGGGTGCTTGGTTGTTTTCGGCTAGAAACGCGTTATTTGCTGAAGTAACTCCTGTTGAGGGTGCAGATTGTTCTATAGTTACTGATTTGGAGTTGTCTGCGGAAAAGGAAGCTGTTTTTATTGGATGTGGATTCGAAGTAGATTCTGTTGCATGCATTGCGTTAGCTGCATCGTTCAAGTGCAGTAAAGAATGATGCTTTTGATGGCATGTAGAGCAAGTAAATGTACTTGTGCAATTTTGAGTAAAATGTGCGTTTGACAAGCAGTTAAAACATAATTTGTTCTTTTTAACCAATTCATGTCGTTTTTTAACATTCAGTGCTTTAAACCTAAAGCAACTGCGAATGGGATGTGAGCCATGACACATAGAACACTTATTGGCAATAGTAGAATTGTGAACACGAACTGGAACTGTAATTGAAGAAGATTTTTTACCTTTGTGTTGATTTAGATCTGAAGAGGATTGCCCAATGACATCCAATGTACGCGACCTCATTAAAATAAAATCTTCTAGAACGCTGTATTTTGGGTAGTCTACGTGTGTAGAAATATGGGATTCCCAAAGACCACGAGTTGTAAGTGGAAGTTTCTGCACAGTATGAAAGATGAGAACATCTTCCCACGCATCTACAGCTACGCCAAGATTTCTTAAGGATTGTTTCGCCTCGCTCGTCGTGTCAAAGACTAGAGTAGCACCTCTAAAAAGTAAATCCTTAGCTCGTTTGGAGCTTTGTGGAGCTCTTTTGTTGGCAAAGTTGTTAGTGCACACTGTGGATACGATGGAACTCCAATCGGCAAAAATGTTTATGTGGTGTGATTCCCAAATCACACTTGCTTGGATTCGAAGCGCACCATACATTAGAACGACTTTCGTTGCCAACAGAGTGGCAGAAATACAGGAACTTACTGACTCTGGGTGTTGGAACTACGTTCCATCTAAAGACAACCCCGCAGATGTTGCATCGAGAGGAGCCCATCCGAGTGATCTAACTCAGAACCGCAAATGGTGGTATGGGCCTGAATTTTTACAATCATTTGATGCACACCTTCATAAATCTATTGAAATAAAAGCCACGGATCTTGAAACCAAAGGTTCGGACAATTCAAAACCTAAAAGTAAGTTGATCGCATCTGGGTACCCCATAGCTAACATTTTTCAGCTCTGCGTTCACTTCGCTACATTTGAATCAAATCAACTTCTATTCAACCGTTTTTCATCACTTAACCGATTATTTCGAGCTGCAGCGTACTGGCGTCGGTACTTAACTAATTTGAGATTCAAAGCAAAGAAATTACCCACCCATATGTCTGGACCACTCTCAGTCGATGAGATATCCTCTGCTCGTTTACGTTTGATTGTTCTTGTACAACAAGAGTATTTTAGTGAAGAAGTTCAGAAGTTAAGCAATGATAAAACGGTTTCTAAAAGAAGTAAGCTAGCAAGACTTTCACCATTTATGGACGAAAAAGGTATCCTAAGAGTTGGAGGTCGATTAGAGAACGCTGAGCTACCTTATGGACAAAAGCATCCAATTATACTGCCTTCAAGTAACTTTCTTACATCACTAATTATTCATGACACACATATGAAAACTCTACATGGCGGTCAACAATTAATGATGGCTACAATTCGGTCCGAGTATTGGATTTTTCAGTTGAAATCTACTGTAAAACAGTGCATCCACAGATGTTTAAGATGCTACAGATTCAATGCAACAGAGATGCAGCAAAAGATGGGAGATCTGCCAACTTTACGAGTAAATCAAGCTCGACCTTTTCAGACATCTGGAGTTGACTATGCTGGCCCTGTGCAACTTAAAGCGTGGAAGGGTCGATGTAGCAAAATTACCAAAGCGTACATAGCGATTTTTATTTGTTTTTGCACGAAAGCAGTTCACCTCGATTACACTACATCTGCCTTTCTTGCAGCGTTTAAACGTTTTACTGCTCGCCGTGGAATTTGTTCAAATTTATACAGTGACTGTGGGACGAATTTCAAAGGCGCTGCAAACGTTTTAGAGGCTGAAAGAACGTATATGTCAAAGCAGTGGGCAGCCGAGATCTCAAAGCAGTTGCAAGCCAATGAAACAAAATGGCATTTCAATCCTCCTGCAGCTCCGCATTTCGGCGGGCTCTGGGAGGCAGGTGTGAAGTCCATGAAGCACCACCTAAAGCGTGTCATCGGTCATTACACCCTGACTTTCGAGGAATATGCAACCAATGGGACTTATAATCGAGTTGTGGACATATAAACGCCTTATTAGTTGAATCCAGATCAGAAAGGGTACAAAATTTCTTTCACAGATACATCAATCCTAAGCATTAAGGAGCGTTTTAGGCGGTCCAATAAACGTTGACACACATGACGGGTACTGACAGTTTTTCGGTAAGCACCATACAGGGACAATGGCATAAAGGATATCTACATTTTGCTTCAACGACATTAAGCAGCATTGAGTTTTCGAAGCATTCAAATCCATACCATTTTTTAGACCGCATTTAAAATGCTATAAAGATCGGATTTTAACTAGCTTATCATATGATAAGTTGCAATTGAAGCATCCAATGCAACAACCGGATAACTCCACTTTTTGAAATGTTGAGAAAATTAAAAATAACTATCTCAAAAATCAGAAATCAAAATAAATGCAAAATATTTTTTAAACTTGCAAAGAGATAAGTGAAACTAATTTATTTAATTCAAAAACATATCAAAAAGTTATATATTAAAGTAAAAAAAAATAATTTTCTTTCTGGACTTGTCCTGTTTTTGCACCGATTTTGTTGAAAATTAAAGGGATCCTTCGTTGTCATCTTCGTAGTCTGAGTTTTCAGCTTCTTGAACAGACTGCTGCAACATCAAGTTATCGTAAAAAGGCATATCGGCTAGAGGAACATACTTTTGCGCCAAGCTTATAACATCCTCATATTTCTTAGAGTTGAGTGGAAGACTATTTGCATATAATAGTTTTGACTAGAAGGTGTCACAATGCAGATTTGCTTTTATTTTTATGTCGTATGTCGTTAATGGCCAATGTTGACTAATAGAAGCTGAAATGCTAACGATATTTTCTTTTTTCCTATAGTAAAATCTTCGATACTTCGAGATCATCACTTAATAAGATCTTTTTTTGTCACTGTTTTCTTGTAAAACGGAGCCAATCTCGTTTTAAAATCACATTATTGATCACTTATTAAATCATATTAAATTTTTTTGAACAATTTTCCACTAAATTCTGCTAGTTTTTTGGTAGATAAAGTCGTTCTACTCGACGTTTTTGTTTTTCGATCACGCCAAAAGAGCTATCGCAGGACAAAAAACTGACTTTGTTCTGGCAAGTGATACTCAATAAGCCTTTTACTTTTAAACAGCATATTATAGTAGATATTGGATGAGAGTGTTGTTTATATTCTGAGCGCCGCAATTATCGGAAAATACATATGATTTCGTCACAATTTCACTCAAAATGTTCTCAAGCTGATGACTTCATTTAGACCTTTTTTTGGAAAAGCGGTGCAAAAACAAGACAACTCCAGGAGATGTCTCATTCTTGCTCCGTTTCGCAAACAGTGATCAATCCAAAACTGAGTTTCCGTATCCAAGAGCCAACTTATATGTCTTTTTTGGACACCGAACGACGCAGGATTTTTAACTTCCCATAGGGAGTTATTGTAATCGGTCCGATTTGTCAAATTGGAATTTTTAACATTTCTCGACGTTTCAAGGTCCCTAGAAGCTATATCAATCATTTTTAGAGAGATGTGTGTGTGTGTGTACGTACGTTCGTACGTTCGTACGTCCGTACGTTCTGGTATACCATTTTTCGTCGTCGATATCTCAAGAACGAGTAAAGATATCGACTTCAAATAAATTTTGTTTAATAGATAATAACTTCGAAAGAGGCTGAAAGGGCGTTTATTAAAATTCAGTGAGTAGTTTTTTTCACTATAACGGTTTAAAAAAAAAGTAAAAATTTTGGTTAGTTTCAAATATCTCACGAAAAAATAATGCTACTGATTTCAAATAAAATTTAATGTACTCACTATAAGGTCATACAGATTTGGTGTGAATTTGGAAAAAAATGAAGATACCGTTATTTTTTTAAATAAAAAAAACTGAAAAAAAAATTCGTAACCCAGATATTCTAAGAACGGAAAACAATTTGAAACTCAAAATAATTTTATTTTACGAAAAATAATGTGTTTGACAACTGGTGAAAATTTCAAAAAAAATCAGTTTACAGTTTTTTTTTACAAAAAATAAAAAACTATATAAAATTCGATTGAAAATTGGTAAAAATTGTTTTCCGACTCAAATTTCTCGAGAACTAGTAGTGATATTGACTTCTAATTTAGTTTATTTTATACATAGTATAATTTTGTGCAATTGGTAAAATGTTGACAAATATTGAATTAATAGTTTTTTTTTTAAATAAAAAAAATATTAAAAATTCTAGTGAAAACTAGTTAAAATTGTATTTCAAGTCGAATTTCTTGGGAATGAACACCGACAGTGCATTCTAAAGTATGTTGTTTTATACATCGCTACCTTCCCGTAAGAATGTATAATAAGCGAAATTTCTAAAATTGTTCAGGAAACGAAAAAGACGAAGAAAGTTCTAGTTGAATCATAGTGTGCTAAGAGACAATTTTGGTTAAACTAAGTGACATCAAACAAAATTTTTTGTTGCTCACGACAATGAGATCTTTATTAATGTCGCTTAGCATAATTTTTTTGGCGGATAATACAAATTTGAGAGGGCAGCATTATTTTAATGAGAAAACATGGCAGTTGATAAATTTTTTTATTTGTTCTCTAGTTTCCTTTTCATGCATAATACTCGTAGGTTGGCGAAACCCAGGCCAAAACTTGGCCCTTAACATATAGTATATTTCCTCATCAAAAAGTCATTTTCGAAAAAAGTGTCGCTTAGTACATTCTTACGGGAAGGTATCGACATAATACAATTAATAACATATGGTTAAATTTTGACAAGTATCGAATTGACAGTTTTAACAAAAATATAAAAAAAATCTACTAAAAAGTGGTAATATTTGTTTTTCGACTAGAATATCTTGAGAACGAGCAATGATATTGACTTTGCCATTATTTAATTTTATACAAAATACAATTTCTAACAAATGGTTTATATTTGACATATGTCTAGTTTTAGAGCGGATATATTTTGTAAGTACCCTTCCATCAATAGCCAATCCGTATCTTTTATATTTGAATATTTCGGTTTTAAATTTTTTTCAATTAAAATGTTTGGAACCGAAATAATAAAGTAATTTCTATAATATAATACATTTTGAAACAACTTATACATCAACAATCTCAATTTCAAATCTCTTTAAATAATTAAAATGCTTTTCAATCTTAAAATAATGTTTGTTTGAAATTTACAGCTAAAGTTTGTTTCGCTGAAAATTTGGTTATTTGAAAAAAAAACTAAATATAAAGTTTTCAAGACCACAAATGGGAAGTTATCAGTGTGGGTCGCACCCAGCCTCTTTTTTGTTTGTATTTCTGCATTAAAAAACATATTTTGCCAAAAAGTGGAGTTATCTGGTTGTTGCACTGGGTGCTTCAATTCCACTTTTGAAAGAGATGGACGTGAATTTGAAAACGAGTATGAAAAGCTGAGGGTAGAGTTCTTGGCAAAACAATGAAGTCTATAAGAATCCTCAGACAAGAGACAATTTATTAAAATAAGGAAGATAGTCGGAGACAAAATGGAGTACTGATAGGCACCAGCATGTATTTTGCGAAAATCAGACTTGAGCTGATTCCATGATCTTGGAAAGAAGGGACGTAAGTGCAATAATTGGTCAGTAGGAACCGGCTGGAATGCTATTTTCTATCTTCTAGGTAAGATTCCAGAATAGTAGGAGCGATGTATAAGCTTACACAATTATATACCAGCGAGAAAGAACATCTCTTCAGGGCGGGAAGAATAATATATCAAATGTACTTGAATTATTTACGTTCTCAAGTACAGGAAGGGCTATGTTGCTGTTGGTAATGGCTAGCAACAAACTGAGCTGCGAGTACATTTTTCTTTTCTGCAGAGCTAGTTAACGGGTTTGTTGTTGTAGATGAGCTTTGGAACCGAAGATAAAGGTCAATTTTTGAAGTTCGTGACAAATCACCAGAAATTTCTACTGCCTTTGGGACATTGCAGAATTATTTGCCAAAATTTCGGGTCATCTAAGAATTTGGATCTTTTTATAACAGCGATGGTCTTAGATCTTTTTAAACAGTAATGGTTTCCCCCTATTTAGGTTTTATACCCTTAATTCTGTAAGGAATTAAAGTCTTTTTTTCTCTTTTTTTTTATTTGTTCACTTAGATCTATTACTAGTTTTGTTTCATTATAGCCTAAATAAACTTAAAAACTAAAACCTTTTTTTTGAGTAAATCAGCTTTACGGTTCTCATTACATGATTTTTGAATTTTTTTTTGTGTCTAGTAAGTAACTGATTCTGAGTAATACTATTTTACATATTTTTACTTGCGACTTGTAGGTACTGTAAAGCAAGTTATGCATTGGTAAAATAATCGGAATTTTGATCAAATATGACATTACGATGATAGCGGAGACTTAAAAAGGGAGTCTCGGAATTCTGTCTGTCTAAACAGTCTAAACGGCTCGGTCAATTTTTGTTAAACTTGGTAGATATCGTTTTTAAACCCCCCACCCCCACAGGTTTTTTTAAAATTTTCTTTTAAGATCAAAAATAACAGTACCTGCCATACGATTGGTTTTCGAAACTTTATATATATTTTTTTCTCACAAACTGTTCAGTAGATTTTAAAGAAAAAAATCGAAAAATTTCATCAAGTTAAAGCTAGGTATAGAGTAAGTGCGGCAAATATGGCCTACGTCGGTAATATGGCCTACTGCTCTATTTCGCAAACCAAAACCCACAGCGAAATAAAAAAAAATTCATTGCGAACGCCTTCAAACCGGTTTAGCATCAGCCTTTTGTGGTGAGTGTGGCGCGCCGATCGTGGAAAATATACTGCGTTTTCCGTTTTTTGTATTTTTGATGTAATTTTTTGGCAAGTTTCCTTAAGTGGTTTTATATCGAATTTTGTATTAAATTGGTAACTTTTTTCTAAAATTAAATACTGTTATGTATTTTCTTAGTTTGTGTGATATTATTTAAGAAAAAAAGTTTATGAAGTGTATTTAAAATTAAAATGAATGAAATAAACACAATGTGTTCAATATGGCCTACCCCATGTGTTGGTAATATGGCCCAGTAGGCCATATTTGACACGTTTGCTTGAATGAAATTAAATTATTTTAATTTTTTATTTTAAAGACTAAAATGTCTAAATGAAGTCAAAAACCATGGAAGAAATATAGAGCTTGTGGACCTCGCAAGAAAAAATCGTATCCACGTTCTATCCATTCATCCGCATTCGAGCTATAAGATACAGCCGCTGGACAAGACTTTTATGGGACCCTTAAATAAGTAGATACTTGACCGAGGAAACTGGACGATTGGTCATCAAAAACTATAAAGCCTTATCACACTTCGACATAATTAAGCTATTCGGTCGAGCATACCTTAAGGCTCAAACTGGACAGTTCGCAGTTAAAGGTTTTTCGTCGATAGGGATATGGCTATTTGTTAAACAAATATCTTTCAAGACCACGATTTTTTATCAGCAGAAGAAGTTGATTCAACAAAATCTCAATTCAACGTAGAAAATCTTGCGCCTGCCAATCCATGTGATATTGAGGTGGCATGAGACGACTCATGAAATTTCTCCTATTCCTGTAAAGGTTAAAAAAAAAACATCGAATCGTGGACGAAAGCGAGGAAAATCTGAGATTATTTCCTCATCTCCTTATAAAACTTCTCTAGAAGAATCAATAAATCTGAAGAATAAGAGAGAAAAGAAACTAAGAAGAAGAAAATGATGTTGGAAAGCAAACAGATACCGAACAAAAAAAAACGCATTCGCGCAGAAACGGCTTACTGGCTGAACACAATGGAGACGGAGCTGCAACTGGAGCTGCAACTGGAATAGCTGTCAAAATATTCAATACACGTAAATTCAATGTTACGAACACAACACAACGCAACTGCAGTCGGTGCTGCAGTCGGTGCTGCAAGAGTTGGCGAACTTTTAACTTTTTCGTGCAGCATTTTTGACATTTCAAATTTTATATATCTGTCTGTGATTTTAAGTGTTGTTTTGTTGTATTGTGATTTCGTGGTTAAATTTTAATTAAAATAATGGACGAAAATCTTCAATTTCAGTGTCCATTTTATAGTTTCAATTACTTAAAATATTTACAATTTGCCAAAGATTCAACACCTGACCCAACAAATGACAACAACACATGAAAGCTGTACAGCCTCATTGTGGGCGCATAAAAAAAAGTACGTACGACACTTTTTGACAGCTCTTCCAGTTGCAGCTGCAGCTCCAGTTGCAGCATTCTATTGTGTTCAGCCAGTTATTCATAAGAAAGTCAGGAAAGTTATTTCATTCCAAAGTCCAATTTCATTCCAAAGTCAATGGGGTCTATCGTGAATAAAATTTCCTTGGGAATTGTGACTAACTTTCAAAACTGTCATCTCGACTAATTTCGAAAGCTTCCCTTAGAATTTATTGATGTCGGGAATTAAGTTTTATATTGACTTTGGCTCTCATTAAAAAAGGCCAGTCGCCAGCTTACAATGAACAGTGCAGAAGTATTGACCTTCCCAATTTTCAAAGATGGGGAAAATTCCGAGGGAAATTTTGTTCCCCATAGCGCCCAATAAATATTAAGTATTTAGTTCCACTAAAAAACATTGTGTTAAATATGGCCTACCCTGGGCCATATTTAACACCAGGGCCATATTAACCGCAATTTTTTTAAAACTCAAATATGAAGTTCCTTTAAGTTTTTGTTTTTAACTTTTTGTTATGTGTTTTTTTTTAGTTATAGTTTCTAAAGACTGAAGTACAAATAATTTGTTAAACTGTTTACGAAAAAAATAAATGAATTCGACTTAAATGTATGGTTTTATTTAAAAAAATGTTAAGGGTAGGCCATATTTGCCGCACTTACTCTATTTTCCGTGATCGACAAATGGAACATAGATAAAGTGCTACTAATCCTCAACGAATTCAATCCGAAAATCCAGTTTACTGTTGAAATGGAACAAAATAATACAAAAGCGTTTCTTGACGTCAAAATCCATAGAGAGAATGACCACCTTTTATTCGATTGATATCAAAAAAGTACAGCATCAGGAAGGTTTTTAGGTTGAGTGACGAACGATTCCACACGGTCAACGAGAAGAAAGTAATAAAAATCCTCAAGGACAACAGCTATCCTCCAGCTATCATTCGTGGTCTGCTTTTAAAGCATAAACACAAAATTGCCCGTGAACAGAATATAGATGCAATAAATGGCTACTTCAAAAGTATTGTTTATGTTCCAAGTTTGTCTGAGAACTTTAAAGAAGTCATCACCAAAAATCTTAAGGGCCTTCTCTTAGCCTTCAAATCAAATAAAACCCTTAGTTAGCTCTTTACAAGGCTTAAAACGAAACCGGACAAGGACAAAATAACAGATATTTTTTACAAAATTAATTGTAAAGGAAAACCAAACAAACTATTGTGCTAAATCGGAACCACAAAACAATTCCTTTGACAACGCATTTCAAATTATAGTTTTTTTTTTTTTCAAAAGCCCAAAAAAAAAATTTTTCGAATATTTTTAACATAATATAAAAATGTATATAAAATAATATAAATTTATATTCAAAGCACTTCTGGAAAAAAAAGTTGGTGAAAATCGTAAGAGTCGTTAATGCGAAAGGTTTAAAAATTGTATGACCAAAATGAAGTCCATGCTCTTACAATTGCACCTTAGTTTTTTATCAAAATCTCTAGGGCCGTTTCCGAGATAAATAAGACTTTGCTTAACAGCTATATGGCAAGTACTGTTAGTTCTGGAGCGAAAAATCGAGGGGATTACCGAAGAATTTTAAATATGAAGTTTAAAGAAAAATTGCTTCACTGGCTTAGACTGTAGGTTGAGGTACAGACAGATAAACAGACATAAAACCATACAGACATACTGATATACCTATATGTATATTTAGACAAATATTTAAATGCAGAACTTGCCTTTAGTACCTATATCGCAGCTTAAAATGTTCTTTTATATACAAATTAATGTAAGTACCATAAAAGTGTTAAAAATTGTTTTGGAAACTCTTATTTTTCTCAAGAACGAATTTTAATAAAATTTTGTATGGCTTTTTTTATGCTACCTATCATTCAATTTAAGACAATTTAAAATTTTTAAGTAATTAATGTTTGTAACAAACCATAGAACGAGTTTATAATTTTGAATTTCTTATTGACCGATTTTAATTAAATTTGGTATGCAGAAACTACTTAAAAAGTCTAAGAAACATTGCATATTAATATCATTTTTGTAAACTTCAGGTTTTCAAAACCTTCAAAGTTAAAAAAAATGACAAATTTTATATCCTTTAAAAAACTTTCTCTTTAATTTGGGAATCGAACATTTTTTCGATGAATTTATCTCTCACAACTTACCTAATAGCCTTGAGCTACATAAAAAAAAGTTCGTACTTTCGTATTTTCTAATAAAACCCCACATAAAATATGTGTGCTATGACCTGTGAAATGTACATAATCTTATTCATATTGCAATTCATAAACTTATGGGTTTTTCAAAGGTCGCGTTCCATCCAAAGATAAAAACTCATGCATTTTAAAATATTCCAAAATTCATGGCACTAAATCAGCTTTCTTTTCTTTATTTTTTTTTTCTCAGATGCGGTGGCTGTGATAGCTTATTCCCTTCACTCATGCTACTTGAACATCACAAGGAAGAATTCGAACATTGGAGTGACGACGAAATAAGCCGAAGGATATGCTGTCGTCGAAATCGTGGGGATGATTATTTTACAGATACAGATTCATTCACCAGCGAAGCAGAAAGTGAAGACCTTGAACGTCTTTTATAAAAAAGCTGAACCATTATTTTTGTTTAACACTTCACCATGGTCTTGTGTTATTTGCATTGTAAATAGTCATAGACGATATACAAATATATTAAAAATAAAAATAGGTATCGATATATATAGAGTTATTGTAATTGAAATCAGTCTCCTTCCATTAAATACGAGTAGAACAAAAATTGAAAAGAAATGAAACAAAATCCTATGCAAATTATTTATTTTCTAAAATCAAAAATATCATCAAAAACAAGAGAATTTACATATATTATTCAAATACAAATATATATTGAAAAAAGGGAAACAAAAATATTTTTGTACAATTTGTAATGTTTTTTATTGAAAATCGAAGACTTATTTTGTTAAAATATTTTTTTTTTATTTTGTTTGTCTTGAAATTCGCATCACCTTTTATATAGGTAGTACTATTTTTTTCATTTTTATTGCATACACCAATTTATCTTTATTGTTAGGATTAAGAAAATACAGACAAAGAGGTCGACCTCCTTTACTGAGACCTTCTGAGTCGAATCCCTTATGTATCAACTCTTACTGGAATTTATATCCCCGAAACAAAATACCTATACCATATCAAAAATATCTTATGTTTTAAAGTATACATACATAGACACATAATATATTCAAATAAAATGTAATAAATCAAAAGCTGATAAAAAATATATGTGTTTTCTTGTTTTAACTGACATTGATCGCCCGTATAATAATGTGAAGTACTTTTAGCAATGTGGAAGCCCGATGCCTGATATAACAGCAGCAACCAGTATGTAACTTAAAAAAATCATTGCTGACATGTGGTGTTTTACGACTCACCGAATTAAAATCAACAAAAGACCAAAATGAGACCTATGCATGCAAGATTAAATTCGGGGGCCCCATGGAAAAATTAAGGCGCTTTTCGAATTGATTGATTGCTCATGAGGAAATAAATAAATGTAAATACTTGCTCTTATGTAGAAGTACTTTGGAATTAAAAAAATTGTTTATAAATACTTATGTCTGAGGCTGTCAGTGCAATAGTGGCGTAACCCATAAAATTTACTTTAGAGGTACGAGAGATTTAAGAAACAGGTTTTCTTTAAACATATTTTGTATTTTTAATTTGACATTTTTGATTTATCTAAAAACGTGGTACGGTTTGAAAAAAGGCATATTTTGTAGGGCAAGCTTTTTTGTAATTCAACTTCATTTAAAAAAAAAGGTGGGTTACGCCACTATTGCATTCATGGTTTTCTGTAAAAATAAAGAAAAAAGAAAGGTTACGCCAAACTTATTATTTTTTTTTTTATTTCTCTCATAGTTTATATTTTAACAAAAAAAAAATGTACATTTTTACTTATTTTTTAATGATTTTACTCCTCGTCTGATAAATCGTCAAATATTTCGATTGAAACACTTGTTGACGTTCTTAAATTATTATAAACAAATGTGATGGATTTGTGGTATAAATTGAAGCAGTTTAATTAAGTCTTTACTTACTTTTACTTTTTTCGAAATGTAAGCACTGAATTTTGAGCCATTCAACCTTGGAATTCGAAATGGACAGTTTCCTATTTGTGATATTTTCTTGAAAAAAATCAGATGAAGTCATTTTCACAATTTCAAATGGGTTTCTCTTTCTGGCCGAAGAAATGACAATCATCTGGGACGAAGATATCTTTTCTATTAGACCAAAATCTTGGTCACATGGGAAATAGGAATGGCCACTGACTAAAAATTGATGGCCAATTTCTTCAACCATAAAATCGGGATGGCATACCAAAAATTAGCACAACAGTGAAAGTTTTGTATGTATTTCTGTTTTGGCCCCACATTGGTCAGAATACATAATAATTTTTTTTAGACTTTCCTACGTTCTTAAAATAATTTATAAGACAAGATCCTATTTCTTGAAGCCCCCTTGACGCTGTGGACTCATCCCAAACATACATGTGAACTTTTTCAGTTCCCATATTATGTATGCCGAAGCAAAAGGTCCAAAGTTGTATTTTGTACCTAATATAGTGAGTTGGAAGGGTCTTCATGAGATCAAAAGTTAAAACCAAAGTAACGGTAGATACTTTAGCCATTTCCGAATATTGCCTCAGCCCCTGCCTAGCGCTTTCAGTTGTCTTTTCATTTCATTTCTTTTCATTCATTTCATGGCGGGCGTAGAATCTTAACAGTTTCTAAGAGAAGTATGACGGTTACGCCACTATTGCACTCAAACTATGATCAAATTATAAAATGCAATAACACCTTTTTGAGTGTCATCTAGTTTTGAGTGTAGATAGCTGCATAAAACTATTTTTGTATTAAAATAGATATATTAAGAGATCCATTTTTACGAAAAACTCATTTTTGAAAAAAAGTAGGAAAATCCAAAAAAGCAGTTCTATGATAAGTACTGTTAGTAACATTTTCTCCCAAAATTTAGTTTGACTAAAATTTAGTCCATGCCCACGAACTCCTCATTTTTGTATAAAAATCGTTGCAGCTGTTTTCGAAATAAATAAAATCTATTTCTACTCTAAAGAAGCATAGAAGACAGTAAGTACCTAGTTTGAAGAAAACAGGAACAGTGGTTAAGGCTGTAGGGAGAGCTACATACATGCAGAACTAAAACATATTCTTATGTACAAAATGTTCCTTACAATTTTTCTAAAAAAAAATGATATGCAAATTATTAGTGGTTAATGATATATGTACATTTTTGGAAGAAATTTAAAAATTTTATCGTCAAACCGTTTTCAAGATATTGAATTTTCAAAAAAAATTTTTTATTATTTTTTTAAAAATCCTAAAACAATTTTTTTTCTTGACCAAAATGTAGTCCACGCCCATGATAGCACAACTTACATAACATGCTATTGTATACGCGCAACGCACACCAAATGAAACAACAGAAAAACAGAAGCAAAACAGAATAACATGTTTCGTTGCCGATAGCTGACCTATTTTTTTTTGCAAAACGAAATTTGGATTCCGTTCTTTTTATTTTATTTTTCATTGCACTTTACAGATTTATTTGCTTCTACGTTTACCCTGTGCCCAATTTTTTAAATAAATATGGACGTAGATGGAGAAAAATTGATTTTTTTTTAATTGATTTTAATTTTTAATCTTTATAACTATAGATAGGACTTCTTACCCTATCTATAGTTATAAAAATAAGAACATAAACTTACTATTGATAAGCTGTGGATTGCTACTTCCTACTATGGCATTTTTGAAGATGGGCAAGATTAAAAGCTTTTCTCTTTTCGTATAAATAATAACATAGGCGCAAAATTTTAAACAGCCTACGAGTATTATTAAGGTATTAGTATGATACTACAACAATTTGCTAACTTTATAGTAGTTTACTATCTCATTTTTAATTTTAAACATTTTCTGACTAGTATCGTACTAAAAGAATTTTCTTAATAAATTGCTTCTGAACACACCTAAAACAATGACATTTCGTGTAAAAAAGTAAGTACTTGAACCTTTTTTGATGTTTGCAAATATCAAAGAGTCATATGAAGCTAGCACGATACTAAAAAAATAAAGTAGGTGTTCGATGATTTTAACTTTAATAGAAGGGTAGAGAAAGTATGATGCTATATCCGATTAAAATTTGCAAATTCGTTGTATTAACCTAGTATCGTACTAAAACAGCTTTAGCATCGTATTAATTCAATTGAAATTTTGCGCCATAATGTCTATTTTGTAAACACAAAATTATTGTTATTTGTGTTTACTTTCTGTAGAGTTATAATCTTTCAGTCGGAGTTAAGTTTTTAAGATAGTTCGTATTTTGTTTCATTTCAACGCACACCAAACGAAACGAAAAAACAAAACGTTTTGTTTTGTTTTATTCTGTTTCGCTTGGTGTGTGTTCAAATAAAAAATGTTTTTTTTTTGACTATCGAATAAAAAACGTTTTGCTTTATCCTGTGTGTTTTCAGCCTTAGTAAATTTTTATGAATTATTGAATATTACAGCAACAACTTGAATGAACTACCACCAAGTGGTTTATTATTTGGCTTGAGTTATAGCTATTTCACGGTTGCCAAGCCGATTATCAGACTCCTTTATTAGTGGTGCTTAGCCTTTATACTATCAAGTTTAATCAAAAAACTTTTTCCCTTGACTGAGATTTGAACCCAGACCTAGCGTCGTCGTCAGAAGCCAATGCCCTACGCATCGCGGTACTGAGACCACATGATCAGGTCCATCCCAATTTAGGTTTTATCGTTTATCAATTGTCACCTGAGGTACTATACAACATATGAGAAAAAAATGTATTTTACCTACCATACAAATGATACAAATGTTACGAAATAGTTTTCGAAAATCGTATTTTTCTCGAAAACGCGCCTAGAATTTCGATAATTTTTTTTTATTTCGATTAATTTTTACGATCTGTAATTTAATAAAAAAAATTAAAATTAAAATATTACTGACTGTACCTACCACAGAACCTTTTTTTTCGAATTTTGAATTTGTTATTATCTGCATAACGGAATTTAATGAAACTGTTTATAGAGAAAATTATTGAAATTTTGAAAAACATTGCATTTAAAAAAAATAATTGTTTTGGAAAATTCGATATTTCAAAAACGGCTAAAAATTTTTTGAGTTTTTTTTTTTTAAATTTATGGGACAGTTTTTGAGAGAAAGAATATTTGTAAAACTTGAACAAAATTCGTATGGCAGGTAACGTTGTTTTGGGTCTTAAAAAAAAAAGAAAAAAAAAATTAAAAACGATATCTGTGTACTAAGTTTACAGAAAATCGGGCTAGTGAGTTAGGCTGTGGTCGACAGACAGACAGACAGAATTTCGAGACCCACTGTTTTTATCTTCGCTAACATCGTAATGTCAATTTTTATCGCAATCACGAGTTCGATTTTTATTAAGAATGCATTACTTGCCTTATATACCTATATATGACCCAAGTAAAAATGAATTTTATGCTTATGAGCAGTTTTCTTTAATAACATTCGTATTTAAAATTCTTAGTCTATTACGTAAGAGCAAGTTCGTGCATTTTATTTAACCCACCCAGTTATATTGCTATTACATTTTCCACTTTAGTGATTTTCTGCTGAAGCATTTGATTGTCCTTTCTGAAAATAAAAATTATAAAAATGTTATTGAGTTTAAACTTAACAGACGCCATTTTTCAATTTTTGTATTTAATTATGTGGTGTGCCAGAACGAGTAAAAAGGGAAAAGAAATTGCAAACGAATTCGCAATAAAAGAAGCTCCCTAATTCCAAATATGTAGATGTTCTTGATGGGAAGAATATTAAATTCAGATTATTGCAAAGTGAAAGTTCATATTTTCATAACTATTAAGTTGCTCCAGTCTTATACGAGCATTCCTTGGTCGTGTTGATGCTAATTGGCGTTTGATGTTTTTGGACTTCGGATGAAGTGCGATAACTAACAACGCTCTTAATACATTGGAAAATATTGGGAAAAGTGCAAACCAACATTTTACAAAATATTGAACTTATGGCATGGTTATTGACGCTTAAAAAGTTCATAACCGAACCATTGCCATATAAATCAACAGGCGTATATCGGGCTGCTACTTGTATTCTCATTTAGAATTCTCATTAACGGATTCCAAATTTTCCAAACAACAATAGATACATCTTCGTGTTCAGGTAATGTGACTATAGGTTGTTGCGGACTTTGAAAATTCGTCATAGACCACGAAACTGACAGACTTTTTTATGTTCAAATTTAATGATTGGATTTGATATGTATAGGTATCATCATTTAGATATTTAAATTCGATATAACATGCATCGACGTCTTTGATTTGCACTGATAACAAAATCCTATTATCGCGGAAGTATTTAACCAATTAGTTGACATAGTTATGTTTAATGAAAAAGTATCAAAAAAGATAGCAGAAATTGTGGGAACTTTTTCACTGTATAAATGCAACTTAATACTGAGCCGAGCGGTTAAAACTAATGTTAACAGGTTCGTAACTGTTCACGCAATGCTTGACGGGTGACGAATCATGAAAACAGTCCGATCTTAAATTACTTTAAGAAGCTTCAATACCTGGAATTAAGCATTTACAAGTTTAAGACCGTACAAGTGCATCAACCCAGTGTTAATGCGAATCATGGTATGATTAATCCGTATTTTTTGAAATTCTCCAACTAATCTAATAATCACCGATACACGAATTTATGAAAATTCAAGTGTAGAAAAGTTAAAAATTAACATTCTTCGAGAATTTGAAAAATTCTTTCTACCACGCGGGCACGTAAACATTTTTACTTGCGCTATAGGAACTTTAAGACTAGTTCTGCATTTGGAAACAAATCGAACTCGAGATTTTGATCAAAGTTGACATTACGATAATGCAGTAGACGAAATGGCGTGCCAGCCATACAGAACGGTTTTTGATTTTCGACTTTCTCATTAACGGCTGTAACGATCTTGCGCAATTGAATGTACAAATATTCGTCAAAACATGTTTTGGGTTTTTGAAAAAAAATCCAATTTTCTTGCTACCAACAATTATCATGCCAGTAAGAAATAAACTGCACGACTGAATCGCGCCAACTTGCTCTTATGCAAAAGTTCTTTGGAATTTTAAATACATTTCATACCCGTAAATATAAAACATGGATTGAATGAGATAAAAATGTTCAAATGCATGGAATTGCCGTCTGATTTCCGGAAAAGTATGAATTTACGCAAATAAAGTTTAAAAAAGTAATTTTTTATATAACAAATTTCTTTCAAATTTTTCTAGAAAAAAATTTTGGGATGCCAATTTTAAGTGCTTACTAATATAGATTGTAGGAAATAATTTCAAAAATAATCGTTCAAACGTTTTCAAGATATTGATTTTTCAAAATATAAATTGGAATTTTTTTTTTTTCAAAAAACAAAAATAAATATTTTTTCGAATATTTTTATATACAATATTATTTTAAACTTAAGGGGGCTCCTGGTGAAAATGTTTGGTTAAAATCGTTAGAGCCGTTAATGAGAAATTCGAAAATCAAAAAAACCGTTTTATGACAGCTACCGTTAATATTATTCCCAACCCATTTTTTTTTATCAAAATGTACATAGTTCATGTCCATCATATTTTTTTTATCAAAATCGTTAGAGCCGTTTTCGAAATAAATAAGATTATTCCTTACGGGTGTATGGGGAATACCGTTTGTTTTGGAGCTAAACAAAAAATTTCAATTTCCCCTCTAGGGAATCACCGAAGACCCTTAACTAACGAGATTAAAGAAAATAGGGCCAGTGGCTGAGGCTGTAGTTCGAGGTACAGACATACAGACATACGGACAAACAACAGACAGACAGACGGAATTGTCGGACCCACTTTATACGTCTTTGCTATTATCGTAATGTCAACTTTGATCAAAATCTCGAGTTCAATTTTTTTTTTCCAAATGCAGAACTTGCCCTATAGTACCTATATCGCGTAAAACTCAACTGAAAGTCAAGGGCAAAATTAATTGAAAGAATTTTCGTTCAGACAATGAAAACCTTAGCAATCAACACATATAAATAATGAGATGTTTCATTTGGCCGATGAATTTTGTACTGAGTCTATAAATACATCACGTGAGGAATTAAATAGCTTTAATATGACTCTACATACGAAGCTAAGCTAGGGACAAAAAAAGGAAATTTATGTAGGTATATACATACTTTAATTTTCCGGGAAAAAGTAATTTACAAATTCTTTCTCATTGCACCATAGACGATGTACCTTTTCTATGCCGAACCATACTTTAATCAAGATCTGAAAACCTATTTCATTTCAAATTGTGTATGTTTGTTTGCAGATAAAGGCTTTATTTTGTAAGAGATTGAGGCAACAACAAACATACTTACTTAAATTTGAATATACATACATTGTACATAAAATTGTAAAAGTCTTGCTTGAAGTAATGAGTCACGTCATCCCTTCATAGCTCATAAACTTTAACGATTCTTCTCAAAATCGATTTTCCCTTATAGCAAAAGGTATTCAAGCAAGGTAACGAGATACCTTTCCAACCAATATTTCCTTAAATAGACAAGACCCTATTCGAATTCTCGGTAGGTACTACTTGCGTCAGGATGAGACATTTTACCACATGATTTTCAGCAATCCTTTATGGTTGATGGTGGTTGTATTGGTTCGGTTGATAGAGTTGCCTTAACACAACGCATTGACGAAGGGTTAATACTTCTGACGTTTTATGAATAAATTCTGTGTTGTTATGGGGCTGAAAATTTGAATAACTGCCATTGCTGACGTACATATGTTTGCCATTATAGACAACTTATGGCATGACGGATGAAATCAATGCCTTTGAAGGAATGCACTTAACTGACAGTGTTGACATTTTAAAATTATAACGACATGACAATTTTCTTATGAAGTTCATACTAAAATGTACGTACACTGCCGCTCATCTGAATAGGTTCACTGTTTTTCGTAACTTACTGTAAGACTCTCTGCATATACATATATGGCAATGACAAGTCTGTGTTATGTATGTAATGAAAGAGCATTATTTTGCCCTTAGTTTGGGAGAAAAAATTTTCTCTTTAAGCTTGCCGTTATTCTCACACGCTAGGTAAACTTAATTCATTAAGAAAAACTAACGTTTTTTTTGGCTCATCTGAATAGGTTCGAAAGCGAAAAAATCATTTCTAATTGATGTGCGCGGGTGATGTACTGAAACTTAAGTTTTTTGGTAAATCGAATTGTTTTAAACCATTTAACAAGAAAAATGGGTCGCGGAAAATTTTTAAACGCGAAGAAAAAGCAAAATAAAAGCATTTCGTGAATTAGGGCTAAGCCAAAGAAAAATCGTAAAAAAAAATTGAAAGAAGCTAAAATTTAATGGGTAAATATTTGCGGAACATCGAAAACTACGGGAAAAATATGAAAGTTGGAACCTAAAAGACCAAATCAATGACCAATAGACCCGCAATCATAACAGCTGCTTCTAATTTGCATGATTCCGCGTCAAAAATTAGACTCAAAACTGGTGTTAAGTGTAGTTTGTCGACGGTGAAACGCGGTATTAAGAGTACTTAACATTTAAAAAGGCAAAAAATACCGAAAAACACATTTGAACGAAAAACGAAAAGAAAAAATACATGTTGTAGAAATCGGAGTGGAGGCGAGTTATATTTTCAGATGAAAAAATACAACTTATATAAGCCGTCTGCATAGCTGTGAAGGCAGTGTCATGGTGTGGGGAGCAATTTCATATTATGGAACCCTTGAGCTGCAATTTCTTACATCGCGAATGAATGTCAATGTGCACAAAGGTGTGCTGGAAAAGGTCTTCCCACAAATATCTGACCTTTTAGGACCAATACCATTCTCATTCCAGCATCATAATGCCCCTATCCATACAGCGAGGTCGGTAAAACAATGGATCGAGAAGCAAAATGTAGAGGTGTTGGTATGGCCTCCATACTCACCTGACCTTAACATAACTGAAAATTTTTGGGGCCTTCTTTCCCGTAAGGTGTATGACTCGGGGAGACAATATGAAGACAAGTTGCCCTTAATCGAGGGAATTAAGAAAACGTGGGCAAAGATTTCGATGCAATATCTAGAAAAACTGTATAACTCGATTCCAAATCCAATTTTCGAAACAATTTGAAGAAAAAGGTGGCAATACACATTATTAATATGAATTATTATGTCCTTACCTATTTAATGTGCAAAATTAATCGTTTAATTGCAGTTATTTATTTATTTTTTTTTTTTTTTATAATCTACCCGCGCTCAAGGGATTAGATTACCCTTTAAATGTTTCAACACAGCACGGGCGTGAAGTTAAGAAGCGAAAGAATGATAGGAAAGATGTGTGGCACGATGTTCTGAGACTGAAGGTTGTTGTCTCAGATATTTTATCTCCAGGGATGGCGGCTGAACTAAAGCGGAGAATGCCGTGTCTTATTTCTATGTCGCTTATAATTCACATTATTTTATTCGTGTTCATCCTTGTTGGGCATACTACTCGTAGTTTAACTCAATTACATGTTGTTAGTGTTATGCCTGAACAACATGTAATGAGTAAACCAGCAACCCATTGATGACAATTTTAGAAGGTTTTTAATGGAATTAAAACGATATAGACGACGGCAGGGATCGAACCTGTGATCATGAGGTTCACAGGCGAGCACACATCCTTATTTTGCTTTTGAACCTATTCAGATGAGCCAAGAAAAACGTTTGATTTTCTTAATGAATTAAGTTAAGCTAGCTTGTGAGAATAACGGTAAGCTTAAAGAGAAAATTTTTTCTCCCAAACTAAGGGCAAAATAATGCTCTTTCATTACATACATAACACAGACTTGTCATTGCCATATATATGCAGAGATTCTTACAGTAAGTTACGAAAAACAGTGAACCTATTCAGATGAGCGGCAGTGTATGTGCAAGAGAAAATGTGAACCAGGAATATGTTCTTCTTTTAAAGTACAAGGTATCTTCGGATAACTTGGTACAGTTAATCGTATTACCTAATAGTAATAGTATATAACTCATTATGTTTCCCCGATGGAAATGATGAGTTTTGATTTAAATTTGCTACATACTTATTTTATTAGGTTCTATAATGTCAAGGAAACATCCCAGAAAAGTTTTTTTTAGATTTTGAGAAAATTAAGCAACTGAAATTCTTAGTACAAATCGATAGTACATTAACACTTCCCTTTTTTTACAAAAGCCACTTTAAGTTTCTATAGTCAAAATTGGTTTCAATGGTCTGCTGTTCCAGTGATTTGTATTCGCTTATCTGCATGTTCCCATCTGTCAATATTTCTTTAAATGATCAACTCTTACTAGAAAATTTTGTGTGGATCAGTAAGTCATCAGTTATAGCGAAGAGGAAAAAGCATCAGGAAAAGTTGCAACTGGATAAAATTGAATACGTTTTCCTGATGGAATAAATGAATGAATAATTTTAGGGTATAGGTGCACTGCAACCCTACCTTGAGTGTGACATTATTATGCTTACCGAGGTCATATAGTTCCGTTTCCGTGAAGCCCGTAACAATTACACGATTTTGTTGTTTGCTCCGAAAATGCATTTTCAGAGTTGACATTTAAAAAATCCGAAAAATTTTGTTTTTTTATTTCTACTTGGAAAAATGCATTTTCTAAGCAATCGGTTGAAGTTTGCAGCAAAATATTCTCTATACATCAAAATTTAATCTGTCCCTTATCTGTCAAACCACATAATACGAAATTTCAAATTAAATATTCTATACATATATCAAAATATCAAAGAGCACGGTAGTGCCCAGCCAAGTTCTGGCACTACACTCTTTTTACAGAAACAACTCAGGCGAGTTTTGACCCCCCCCCCCCTATATTCAGTACCAATGAAGTCAGAAACTTCAAATTCCGATTATTTGCTAAGCTAGTCAGGCACAGGCGCCTCACCAAATTTCAATTTTCTAGCATAAGCGGTTCCTGAGATATAAGGCCTCAAAAATCACAAAAACCGTAACTGACTGACTGACTGAAAGATCATCAAAATTATGGAGCACTTCCCGACATCGTAGAATCTTGTAATTTTGCACAACGGTAGGTCTTTTCATGCGAGCAGAGGAAATAAAATGCACAACTGGGTCGCACGAACTTGCGACCTAAGAATTTTAAAAACAATTGTATATAGAGAAAACTGTTCATAAGGATAAAATAAATTTTTAAAGTCTTTTAGTAGTAAGAGAAAAAAACAGAATGCTATCCAACTATGAATTTATGCAAGAACAAAAATTATAAGTCGTTGTAGTGGTTTCTTAAAAAAAGGCTTTTATGTACAAACTTTTTAAAAGCTTTTTAAGAAAAAATTTTGGTACGCCAATTTAAAGTTTTTATTATTGTTCGAATGAAAATTAAATTTACAAAAAAAAATATTGAGCCGTTTCTGAGATATCGAATTTTCAAAAAAAGAAAAATAGATTTTTTTTTTCAAAAATTCAAAACATATTTATTTTAAAGTTTTGAAATGCAATGTGTTTTAGACTTTTTAGAAGCATCTCTATAAAAATTTTCATTAAGATCCGTTATGTGGATAATGAGAAATTCAAAATTCGAAAAAATGGTTATATGGTAGGTACAAGCTGTAATATCTTAATTTCAAATTTTTTGTTATTAAATTAAAGATCGTAAGAATTAATTGAAAAAACAAAAAATTTTTATCAAAATTCTAGGTTCTGTTTTCGAGAAAAATACGATTTTTGAAAACCATTTTTTTAAATTTTTTAACGTTTGTATGGTGGGTACCTTTATTTTTAGGTAAAATAAAATTTTTTTTCTCACATCTTGTAGACAATATTGAGAAACTTTTATTTATCAAGTTTAAAAAAAATCTAGCATGTGGTTTTCGAAATATTGGGTTTTGAAAAAAAAAAAATTTGAAGTTTTTTTTCAAAATCCAAATTTTTTTTTTTGAAAATGTGAGTACACAATTCTATTTATGTTTTTGGGGAGCTTTAGCAAAAAAAATGATCAAAATCGGTTGTACCGTTTTTGAGAAAATCAAAAACAAAAAAAAAAAAATGGTTCCATGGGGGGTACCCTCAATAACCATTTTGCGGAAAATTGTTTCCATTAAATACATAACTTTTATTAAATGAAATTTTTTTGTATTTTTATTTTTTAAATCTGTCGAACAGTTTTTGAGAAAAAAAAAATTGTTTATAAAATTTCGAAAAAAATTCGTATGGCGGGTACCGTTATTTTTGGTCTTAAAAAAAAAAGAAAAAAACGTGTGGGGGGAAAAATTTAAAAATGATATCTACCAAGCTTAAAGAAAATAGGCCGAGCCGTTTAGCCTGTAGTCGAACAGACAGACAGACAGACAGAGAGAATTGCGAGACCCACTTTTTTACTTGCGACTTATAGGTACTATAAGGCAAGTTATGCATTCGTAAAAAAAATCGAACTCGAGATTTTGATCAAAGTTTTATGTCAACTGATAGCGAAGACGAAAAAAGTGGGTCTGGCAATTCTGTCTGTATGTCTTTCTGTCTGTCTGTCTGTTCGATTACAACTAAACGGCTCGGCCGATTTTCTTCAAACTTGGTAGATATGGGTTTTAATTTTTTACCCCCCGAATGTTTTTTGATTTGATTTTTTAAGACCAAAAATAACGGTACCTGCCATACGATTTTTTTCGAAATTTTATAAATATTTTTTTTTTCTCAAAAACTGTCCCAACGATTTCTTAAAAAAATTCGAAAATTTAATTTAATTAAGCCCAGGTTGTTTGAAAAAAAAATTCCAAAAAATGAGTAGTTTTGGTACCCCCCTTGGGACCATTTTTTGTTTTTGATTTTCTCAAAAACGGTACCACCGATTTTGATAATTTTTTTTTATGCTAAAGAATCCCAGCTGTTTGTAAATTTTTGTGTATTCAAATTTTCCAAATTTTTTTTTTTTGATTTTTAAAAAAACTTTCAAAATTTTTTTTCGAAAACTCAATATTTCGAAAACCCCATGCTCGATTTTTTCAAAACTTGATAAATAAAAGTTTGGAAAAATCTACAATATATAAGAAAAATAAATTCATTTTACCTAAAAATAACGGTACCCTCCATACGAATGTTAAAAAATGGTTTTCGAAAATTGTATTTTTCTCGAAAACGGTTCCGAAAATTTTGCTTACATTTTTTTTCTTTCGATTATTTTTGTATATCTGTAATTTAATAAAAAAAATTTTGAAAACAAGATATTACTGACTGTACCTACCATAAAACGATTTTTTAAAATTTTGAATTTTTCATTATCAGCACAACGGATTTTAATGAAATTTCATAGAGAGAAGCTTTTAAAAAGTTTAAAAAACATGGCATTTCAAAACTTTAAGAAAAATATTTTTTTGGATTTTGAAAAAAAAATCAATTTTTTGTTTTTTTGAAAATTCAATATCTCGAAAACGGCTCAATACTTTTTTTGTAAATTTACTTTTTATTCATACAATAATAAAAACTTCAAATCGGCGTACCAACATTTTTTCTTAAAAATGTTTTAAATTTTGTTTATATAAAACCTTATTTTTTAGGTGAGTAAGCTTAAGGTGCCGATGATTGGTCGGCTTACCCTATTCGGTATCAAACCTTCATGATGTAAGCACTCAAACTATCAGAACGACGAAAGACGAAACGAACGAAAAAAAGAATCGTGTAATCAGGATCTAAGAGTCCAACTGAACTATCATATTTTCGTGCATCAGTAGGGTTTTTCACTATCTCAAAAACGGTTGACAAGGACGGCAATTCAATTTTGTTTCATTGAACATACTATTTACAATTTGGGTTACAACCAATAAGATACTACATATGTATGAAAATTAACATTTGTTGGGTCGTAGGGGGTCTAAATATATACAGTGACTTAAGTTTAATTATTTTTATATAAAATTTACATGACGAAAAAAATAAAATTTAAAAGGTCGGTCGGCTGTATTGTCCTCAGGGTGTTCATTCCCGGTTGTCAGTGATGATTGTTGTGGGTTGTGGGCAGGGATGGCGTTTTAGCCGCGGTGGTAGGCTGATACAATGTCAGCGTAGAACGAGACTACTTCCTCGTTGTCCATGATTACGTTGTCATCCAGAGTTTCCATCACACCGAGGTGCCTCGGTTCAGGATGTCGTTGTTCTGTGGTCATCCTTCTCATAAGCTGATTCGGGTGGTCGATGATGTTCCCCATTAGTTTCTTCGTTGAATGAAGTAGATATTTGTCCAGTGGGATTAAATTCGCTTCTGTGTAGAGATGCTTGTTCCTGTAGTGTTTTTGTCTTTGACGATCGAAGTAGAGTCCAGTGCCAAGTACGGCATTATTTTGATACTGTGAACGCTCCAACCAGCGGCGTGTGAAGCATGTTGGTGGTTAATGGATTTCAAATAAAATTTTGTATTCTGGGGGAAAGCGGAGATTTGTCTGTTAATTTCAGCCGCATGATAATAATGTACGTTTATGTATGTATATAGAGCTTCATTCATCTATTTTAAGACATGTATGGTTTTAAGTAAAAGTAAAAAATAGATTTGGGGCCTTATTTTAATATATCAAAAGTCACAAGGTTAAGCAATAGAGAAAAAAAAAAAGTTGCTTTCAATTTATGATTTTAATTGAATTTAATTGTTATTATATTAAACGTACTCTTTCTTAACAAAAATGTTTTCAATATTTAAAAAAACAACGATTGCATTATTACGTATGTTTATTGGGTATCTACTTTCGATAACCAAAGATTGGGCACTCGGACGAACGATGATGTTTACACATCAGCAGCACTCACAATTTTTACTTGCAACTTATAGGTACGAGTACTATAAGGCAAGTTATGCACTCGTAAGACAATCGAAATCGAGATTTTGATCTCGAATTCTCTCAATTCTGTCTATGTGTCTGTTCTATTCCAGCCTAAACGGCCCGCCCAATTTTCGTAATACTACACTGAATTCTATATTCCTAGGTAATATTTATAAAAACATTTTTGTTGGCCTTCAACAAAACAATTTTATCGTTTTGATTAAATTTTGTTAATACGATAGAATGATTTTGTTGATTTCACAAAATTTTTATAAATCTGCATAATTTTTTGTCAGTTTTACAAAATATGCACTACAATTAATATTGTCAGTTTAACAAACCAAGTGTTGCTAGTAAAACAAAATAAAACAGAGATTTTATTCATATCCACAAATTTTATTGTGATGTATACACAAAATGTTTGTTGTACGAGTATCTACAAAAAATTTAAAATTTAATTATTTTTTGTCAATTTAACAGAAAACATTTGTGTTAAAATGACAAATATTTTTTTTTGAAGTTGAGTTATTTTGTTATGTGTATTGATAAAATAAAATTGGGTTGGGGTCGAAATTCGGTATGGGTCATAGTTCTGCTTTCAAAATTCTGCATGCCAAAATTCTGTTTTGCATAATTCTGTTTGTACAAAATTCTGGATGTCCAAAATTCTCTATTACAAAATTATGCATTTCAAAATTCTGTACGTTCAAAATTCTGCTTTCAAAATTCTTTTTTTCAAAGTTCTGTTTTTAAAAATTCTGTAAATATGTTGTAAAAGAGAAATCGTTTTGATAATGTAAAAAAGTGCCCACTTGTTATGGAAAATACATAATTTAAACATAATAAGAATATAAAATATATGTATACACTTAAAACGATTTTAATTTTAGTACCTACTGACAGGATTATAAAATATTACTACACAGTTTTAATATTGCAAAAGAGGGACGCATATTCATCACGCTTAGATTGAAATCATAAATAATATGTTATCATATCGTTATACATATTTTTTCACGTGAATGGTTATTTTTCTTAGACAGAATTTCACAAAAAGCTATTTTGAAATAAGAAACATTCTCAACTTGAAAATAACCATTTTTATTAAGCTCACAAATAAATTTTTTGTATTCAACAAAGAAATTTGTTAAATTGACAAAATATTTTGTTGATTTAACAAAAGAATTTTGTTAATACGATAATGAAAAAAAATGTAAAATTAACAAAAAAAATTTGTTGATACAACAAAAAAAATGTTAATATGACAAATTAATTTTGTCATATATTATATTGACAAAATATTTTTGGTATTTCAACAAATTAATCTGTTAGCTTGACAAATTAATTTTGTGGATAAAACGTTTTGTTGAACGTATATTGACAGAAGTTTTAGCAGCTAACCTACATTTTTATCATATATACCTAGATTTTATTTTCAGTGTAGGTAGATATCGTTTTTCAATTTTCCTCCAAACACGTTTTTTTCTTTTTTTAAGACCAAAAATTACGGTACCTGCCATACGAATTTTTTTTCCAAATTTTATAGTTTTTTTTTTCTCAAAAACTGTTCCATAGAATTTCTTGAAAAAATCAAAAAAAATTCATTTATTTCCAGCTAGAAATTGTTGAAAAATTTTTCAGAAAAATGGTAATCTGATACCCTCTTGAAATCATTTTTTTGGTTTTCGATTTGAACATATAAATATTAAAAAATATTTTTCGAAAATCGTGTTTTCCCAAAATTAATGTAAATATGTTTCTAATTGATTTGATTCCGATTTCTATTTACTTTAAACGCAAAGCGTGTTTAAAATTAATTGATATTTTTTTGAATCAACTTTAAATCATATTGGTTTCAATTTTGATTTGAAATGAAGTAGGGAATCACTTTTCATTGATTAACAACTTTGATTTAAATATTTTCGGCATTAGAGCCAAATCATATTGGTTTTACTTTGATTCAAAGTTGTTTTGTTTGATTTTACGTGCTTTTTTCTCTGGGTGAGCTGCTACAGGGCTAGAGAAAATGCACTCACATGAAACTGAAAGGCTCTTCCTCTGTAGAGTAATAATTCCAATCTCCAGCTTTTTTGCTCATTGAAGAGGTATCTTACCTTAGATCTTAGATTAGTCAAATTTTTAATGAGTTTTATGGGGGCAACTGAGTTTATATGCTCCACTAAACTCTTTTTCGATACTAATAGTGGTTTGCAGTTATATTTATGTATATCGCATAGGAAAATTCAGAATATTGAAAATCTATCATTTGTTCTTTTGACATTTTTTATTTTAACTCCTCGAAGATAATTTTTATTTGCTGTTTTAATGTTCTTGATTGCATCAGTTTTTTTCCCGACGCACGTCAATAGCCCAAAAAAATGTTCTTTATGCCTTTTCCTTATAGCCTTAACCTGCTTCTTTCATGTAAAATCAATTTATTTTTCTGATGGGGTGTTTATAGCAAACAGGAAAATTTTGACAGTTGAAAAGCTGTCAACGTGTCAACTTTCCAAAATGAAAGACAGGTATAAAAATGTCGGTCTTCTAGATTTTGTCAGGAAGAAGGAATTTGCACGAGAAAATAATTAAAGAATTTTTAACAAAAAATAGTTTATTAATTGAAAATTGTATTTACATACGTACATACATTCAACAAAAATTTGGATGTCATCGATAAGTTTTTGTTTGGAATTGAAAATAATCGATGAGAAGGTATTTCTTGAATCGTTTTTCTTTTCGCTATAATCCCCCCTAAGTGGACTTTTCAACAAAAGCAATTTGAAATTATTTCTAAATCCGACTTTTGAAGACGAAATCCAATGATCCACGGATTTTTGTTTCAATGTTTGTTGTCAATGATATTTTCATTAAAAAAAATAAATATATAGATATTTTAAAAATAAACCAATCATCGTTGTTTAATGCAAGCTCCTTTGGACAATTTTTTTATTTAGAGGTGTCTGAGTTTGTTGTGGATTTTATGCAAACGTCCATATTTGGAGGGTTGTTTATCTGGAAATAGACTTTAATATGTAAGGCTTCGAGAAATTTAAATTTTGAGTTTAAATTTTGATGCATTGAGGCTTAGAGAATTTCCTTTCTTGGACTTCGATTTTCATTATTTCTTTTTTACTTGTGACATATACATATCTACATACATATACATACATAATAGAACTACATAAATGGCAAGTTATGAATTCGTAAAAAAATCGAGAACGTGATTTTAATCAGAGTTGACATTACGATGATAGAGGGAAGATGAAATTTGGTAATTTTTTCTCCCCACACGTTTTGTTATTTTGTTCTAAGAACAAAAATAACGGTACCTGCCATACGATTTTTTTCGAAATGTTACAAAATATTTTTTTTTCTCAAAAATTGCTTTACAGTTTTTTTTAATTCACAAAATTTAATTTAATTAAACCTACATAGGTAATGTATAAGAAAAATTCCGAAAAATTCTTATTTATGGTAACCCATAAAATTTATTTTCTTAAATGACTCGAAAACTCCTTTAGCAGTTGGAGATAAAAACAGGATATCATCTTATTAATCCAACAAACAATAGTTTTTCAGGAACAAAAAATATGTATCCAAAATTTTTAAGAAAAAAGTTTGGTATGTCAACCTTGAGTGTTTATTATTGTACGAATTAAAATTAAATTTTAAAAATAAATACTGACCCATTTTTGAGACATAGAATTTTCAAAAACAAACTTGATTTGTTTTTTAAATTGCAAAAAATATCTTTCTTTAAGTTTTGCAATGTTTTTTAATCTTTTTAGAAGCTTCTCTTTAGAAAATTTCATTAAAATCCGTTATGTCGATAATGAAAAATCAAAATTCGAAAAAATGGATTTATTGGATGAACAGTTAGTAGTTTCTTGATTTCAATTTTCTTTTATTGAATTATACTCGTAGTTTGTTTGAATTAATCTAAAGAAAAAAAAAGTCGTTTTCGATAAAAAAAAAAACGATTTTCGAAAACCAGTTTTTAACATGTGTATGGTGGCTGCCGTTATTTTTAGGTAATACAAAATTTTTTTCTCAAATCTTGTACATTATATTAAGAAACTTTTATTTATCAAGTTGGAAAATAATCGAGCATGGGATTCTTGAAATATTGACTCATCAGTTGACTGTGAGGACCTTGTCAATACGCAATTTGTGGAGAGTATGATAACATACAAAACAAGTAGTAAAAACGAGAATATTTTATTATTAAATTTAGCAAATACAAATCTAGCAATTGCAGTCCCTAGCCTTAAGATATCGCCACAATCTTTCGTCTTCTTGATACTACTATAAGTTTTATATACAAAGGTAGTACATATATAGAATTTGTAGATATTATAAAAACCTTCATATTGTTACGCACAACACCGACACACAGAGCTTTATACAGCGCCATTTGTTGGAAAATTGCATATCTATACTTTATGGAAGAAACAAAAAGCTCTTTTCCAATGTCATACGTATTTCCCCTTATTCCAACCACCTAAAAAATTCTAAGACGAGAACCTTCATGAATTAGTTTCGAGAACAACCAACTTGAGTGTATAAGGGAGTGTTCACGGTGACCACAGGGAGTTGATTTTTGATTATGAAAGTGTGCAAAAGCTTTGCTTATTGGATTGTGGAAAGTGTTATTAAACAAGTGTGATTTAAATTCGAATAAAAGTATTTGAGTTGATTATAAATTGAGATTTATTGTTTTGATTTGGAAAGTGTAAATGAAGAAGAAATACCAATAAGAGTAATAAGTTTTATTTAACGAACCTAGTAAGAAATATTAGAATATCAATGAAATTTTATGCTTTTTTTTAAATTCTGTGGGACAGTTCTTGGAAAAAAAAAATATTTATAAGATTTCGAAAAAAAGCGTATGGCAGCTAAAGTTATTTTTGGTTAAAAAAAAAAAAAAGAAAAAAACGTGTGAGGGCAAATTGAAAAACGATATCTACCAAGTTTAACGAAAATCGACAGAGCCATTTAGGCTGTGATCAAACCGACCGACAGGCAGACATACAGACAGAATTTTCATACCCACTTTTTTCGTCTTCGCTATCATCGAGTTCGATTTTTTTTATTTTTTTTACGAATGCATAACTTGTTTTATAGTACCTATAAGTCTCAAGTAAAAGTTGCCTTAGCACGATACTAGTTAGAAAATGTTTAAAATTAAGAACGAGTTAGTAATCTACTTAAAAGTTAGAAAATTGTTAATTAGTTTCATACTTCTACCTCAATACTAAGCTGTTAAAAATCTTGCGCCATTATCATCAGTCGGCATTCCTTATTCTTCTTTTATAAACTTTATAAACTGTCTGTCAGCTTAGGTCCAATACGGTCAAATAGTATTGTCTGAACAAAAAAATATTGAATAATAAGTGAAAAATTATAATTATAATTAATTATATGTGACTCGGCCTATGAAAAGGTGGCTTATGACTCAAAAAAATATTTTTCACGGTCTTTCACATGGTGAAAACTAGAAAGTCCTAACTTGCTTCGAAGTGTACTTAAAATGAAAGAAGAGCACACATAAAAGAAAAACAGAATTTTATTGAAAATCCAGAATCAAGATAATACATGGAATTGAAAATAAAAAAAAAAGGATTGAACGCTACAAAAATGATTTTACCAAAAGAAAAGCTATTTTGCACAAAAAAGAGAGACACTGGGCAATGGCAAGGAAGAAGAACAACTGCCGAGAAACTGAGGAAATGCATTGTCTATCTTTAACAGATGATTTATCGAAATTTTGTTTTTGAGTCATAAGCCACATTTTCATAGACCGGGTCACATATAATCAATCTGGTTTGAAATTTTTGTACAATCATGTATGTATAATAATCATATATGTATATATATAAATACGTATACATATCTATTTATATGATTTATTTGTTGATGTACCTTGCATCAGTAAAAACCGTTATTTTGCTTGACATTAGAAACACCGAATATGATGTAAAAGCTTTCACCATGGCGGCGTTGCATACCTAAATAAGTCCACACAAAAGTTACATTACCAACCGTTTTCAAGCTTTCACTGAATTGAAATCAGCTTTATTTCATAACACAACCTATTTCATAAGTTACCCTCAGTTTTGAAAAGCTAGAAGAATTGCCTGCTTTTATATACAAAGCTCCCAGTTAAACTGCTTGTGTAGTGTACTTACATAATATAATGTTTATGTTTCCATTGATTTCGTGCTTTAAGTTTGTTATTTGTTTGGAAATATCACAAGAGTTGCTAGTAACAAAAAAGTTAATTAAACTAAGGTCATAATCAAACTAAACTATCTATCTATACCCAACGTAAACTGGGGGTAAAATATAATCGTAAAATCTGCTTTTGTTATTGGTTCGTGTTTGTATTAAGTTATTGATTACCATAGTTTAGAGTTAAGTGCCACTTCAACTACGAGTAATTTAGTTTAGAACGCAACCAATTCAATGATTGAATTTTTGAAGATGTCTATGATGCCGAATTTGAATGCGTATGTCATAATCTTGATTTTAGCTGAATATGGGCTGTGAAATGGGGGGCATTGATTTTTCGGTAGTGCACAAGTGTAATACTCGTAAGATTGCTATAGTATTACACTTTGGTTGGTCCTTAATCCATTGGGTTCGTATCTTTCATGTACAGTTAAAACCAAAGCTTGAAGTTGAGGAAAGGAGAAGTAAATATTTGTATAAGTTTTATAATTATTGTTTGAGTCCTTTTAAATGAACAGGAACATAAGTTAATTTGTACAAATAGTCTACACATTTTGCATTCAGATGTGTCCGAAATTTTCCAAAGTTTTTTGTTTCGTTTACTTGAGACCTGCACTGCTCATATTCGAAGAACAAAATCTACGTCAAAAAATATAACAATGTCCCAAAGGTTAGTTAAAAATGTTGGTCCTTTGTAAAACTAAATCCCAAAAACTCTTTTTTTAAAGTCATCGGTTGCAACACTCGTTAACAACAACACTTGATTTGAACGCAGTTTGCTGCTAATTCGACGTTGCCATACAGTGTTATGACTCCTCTTAGCACAAATCTTCTTTTGCACTCGCACAGTCGCAAGAGTCCTCAAAGATTTTGGAATACATAAATCCACTGGTCTAAATTGCATATCCCCTTTAGTTCTGAAAATGTGTTCTTTAACGCAGGCAAGACCGTTGCGTAAGGTTCTCCATCTTTAAAAAAACGAATCTTCCTCCCCCTCCAATTAACGACCGATTGCACTAACGTCCCTTCTTTCCAAGGTCATAGAAACACTGATCCACAATCAGCTTGAGAAATATCTTCCAAAAACGAAAGCTCTCAAATAACCAGCAGCACAGCTTTTGTAACAATAGTTGAGGAGTGAGGTGTGAGGTCTGATGGTATATCTCACCAAAAAGTGGAACAAGTTCTTAGATCATTTTCGAGAAACAAAGGTAATTGCACTTGATATTTTATAGAGTTTGGCTCGAAGCTTTTTTTATGGAAAATGCGTGCATTTGGTATCGAAGATTCTCTTCTTCGTTGGATAAGAAATTACCCTTCAGACCGTTTAATACAAGTCGTATTGGTTTCAAGTCCGTTTTATCTCTGAAACTCTTCCTTTTCTTTTGTCTGAAACTTCTAATCCACTAGATTGTTTCACTGACAACAGAACCTCCCAACCCTGTTCTTCGGCTATTGACATGGAACGAGCGTATGCTAAGCTTTTTAGATTCTGATCTTGACAGCATTATACGATGGGGTATTAACAACCGCGCACAATGCAAAATATACCACCCATGCCCTTGAATGACACTTGCATAAAAGTAAATTAAAAGCTTTCCATGGTCGGTATATTTGTTGATGATCGGCTCTTATGGAATGATCATATATTCGATGTAGCCAAAAACGCAGCGAAATGCATATCTATAAGGCATACATCTGCCCAAAACTTGATTATAACTCTCATATGTGGGCTAGTGCCCTACTCATTTGAACCTGTTAAATAGAATTCGGAATAGAGCCCGAATTTGAATTCGGAACAATCGAAACAGTACGATCATGAATTTATTAAAATGAAATAATTCAGAATGCATTGTTTTAACAATCATTTGTTCGACACATTGTATATGTTATAGGTCAAAAACCTTGTTTCTTGACAGTATTCGTGACAAATGTTGTAATAAATATCGCAATATTTTATTTCAGGATCAGCTCCCAGAGGTATTATCAGCGGACAACTGTATATTGTCCAAAGACAATACAGCAGTATCACTTACTCTTATACTAATGCACCGTTTGGTGCGGTGTTATGTAAACTGATCCCTCGGCGCGGCGGAGGGACATACATAAGTTCCGAATAATTTTTTCGGGACTTATGTCCCACTTTCCTGGGTTATAAGTCAAGAATTGAATTCGGGAATCGGGACATATATGGGCAAATCTCAGAAACTTTTGACTTTAGACTTTTGAAACCTCGTAAAGAGAAAATAATTAAGCACGCCTTTAAAATTAAGTTTATAGCACCATTGTTACATCAGAAAATATAATTGATGGTGTTCCTCTTTTATTAAGGAATGCTTAAAAAATTACTCATAAGTTTTACGACTAATTTTTCATTGCATTTTAAAAGTTAAATTTTATATGTTTAATACTTTTAAATATTAGTTAAAAACCTAAAAAATCATAGCTTTTACTTGCGATTAATATATTTAAGATTTTACAAAAGATATAAACTTGATGAACTAAGCTACGGCTGTTTCGATCCAACGTCGAGTCCGTGTTACTTTACGGTTGCAGCACTTGGAAAGTAACAGTAGGTGTCACTAAGAATCTGCAAACGTTCTGTAGTGCATATACACTTCCAACATTGTATTCATTTTTATTATTTTTATTCTCCTCTAAATTAATGTCGCGTTATTGAAAAATTCCAAAATTGAAAAACGAAACGAAAAAAAAATACTCACTCATTTTCCTGCGACGCACAGTGGGCAGAAATCGTGGTTTAAGTGGTCAAAAATCCATAACTTTTGAACCAGTTGAGTTTTTTTTATAATTTTTTTTTTTATTTGTAACTTTATTTAAGTACCTTTAAATACATAGCATTTAATTTATCAAATATGTATTATTTTGATTTTAAAATAAATAATAAAAAAAGTTGTTTTTCTCCCTGTTAATGTGGAAGGCAAATTTTTCAAAATATTGACTTAAATTGGATACAAAACTTATTTTAAAAGAACTTTCTTGAAGATCCAACAAATGGTGACCAGTAAACTATTTATTTGAAATCCTTGGGCTTGCCCTTTGGGGCTTCACAAAAAACTCTCAAAAAGAAATTTGTAGTTCCCTTTTTGTCCTTTTCAACCGAACACTTTGTTTAAGAATAGTTACCAAAACCTTAAATAAATTTTGTCATTTCGATCATCCAATTATTAAATGTAACGGAACAATTAATGAGAACAACATAAATAGAGCATACCATTTTTTTTTGGACACAGAAAATAAGTACAAGCAAATTTTTCCGCACTAAATAAAAACAACATGGTAAGTTAGGTTAGGTTAGATTAAAGTGGCTGTCATTAAAGCATTTGACCCACTAAGACCAGAAGAGGTCCATTGCGATACCACTGGGGAACAAAAAGGTTCCCTACTAGTTAAAACCATTTGGAGCTTCTGATGAAGCGAAGGAGACTTTTAATGTCTGTATTTATGAGATCGCTTGGTTCGTTATAGAAATATTCTCCTAGATGAAGTTTGCGTTTAGGCATTTACAAAGAAGGTGTGGGATTGTTTCCTCTTCCTCCTCGTCCAAGCAACTCCTGCAAAAATCGTTTGATAGTACACCGAGTAGTCAGTGCCGGATTAGCCACGAAGCAAGAGTAGCAAATGCTACGGGCCCCGCGCATTTGGGGGCCCCGCGCACCAACCTTTTCTGACCATAAAAAAGTATTATTTACATATTAGATTTAGTCACAATTACTAAGAAGAAAATATTTGCATCAAAATGATCAACTAAAATTTTATTTTTCTATCTGCTGGTCTTACCAAAAATCATGTTTCGCACCGCACCAAACGCAAATTGGACAACGGTATGAATTTCAGGTATTTATTGTCACCATTGATAACGTACTCACTGCTTTAGGTAAACGTATATGAACAGTTATCATAAAATTGCTGGCATTTTCGGAATATTCCGAGAGCTAAAATCTCTTCCTGATTCAAAATAGCTTTTTTGGCCTTTAGTCCACAAAAACTGGCGTTTCGTCCGGTTGATCGCACATGGACTCATCAGTTGGCTGTGAGGACCTAGTCAATACGCAATTTTTATTGAATTCAGTTCATCTTACATCGATTTTTTCACAAAAATCCAATGTGAACTATATCCAACCAAGATTAAAATTATAATCATTAACGTTGGAATAACCTCACAACCAACTGATGAGTCCATGTGCGATCACCCGGACGGAACGCCAATTTTTGTGGACTAAAAGCCATAAAAGCTATTTTGAATCAATATTTCAACAAGTCCATTAATAGTGCTAAGTCTTCTACTTGGCTGATTTACTTCAGTAGTATATAGAATTTGTATTTTAAAAACCTTCATATAAAATCTCTTCCACCAGAAGAAATTAAAAATCTGCAACCATATTAAGTGCTTACGCAGATGATTTGGAGGACAGTCTGGGCAACGAATTAGTGCAATTCGCTTCAATGCTCAATTCTGATGTGGCTGGTATTATTGACAGCAGGAATCATGAGGCTCTGGAAATGCGGGTTTACAAGCTGTTGATAAATAATTCTTTACAATCTTGTTTCCCGAACGTTGAAATTGCTTTGCGCATTTATTTGTCTCTCATGATCACCAACTGCAGTGGTGAACACGATCTTTCTCAACATTAAAACGTGTTAAAAATGAATTGAGGAACACGATGAGCCAACAACGTCTTAATCTCCTCACTTTAATGAATATTGAACATGATTTACTCCGAGAAGTCGATATCAACAGCATTATTTATAAATTTTCCCAAATTAAATCAAGAAAAGTTTGCTTGTAACAGTTTTGTTTTATTTAATACCATAAACTTGATAAGTGCATAACCTAAAACAGTCTAAGGGCCCCTTGATAGAATTTGCTACAGGCCCCGCGCTGACTTAATCCGGCACTGCGAGTAGTGTCTATCTATAAGACAGTGTAAAGTTATGACACCTATTACAGAGCTGATCTGAGATCTGCAGAGGGACAATAAATACTTTGACCGCTTCAAATCCAGTTTGGGCCAGATTTGTTTGGTCGCCAAACAAGTGCTAGTGTTAAACCATCTTGTGTTTGATTGTTCTAAAGCAATTCGCTTCAGCTGTAACCATGTAACCATGTACAACATGCTACACTCAATGTAAAATTTTGCATACAGAAGAGTCGCTATGTAAAATGTTTTTTCGCTCTAACTCATAAATGCGGATACATGCGGATATGAATATTTCGAGTTTCGATAGAGCACATATTCAATTCGTTAATAAATTAAAGTTGTGAAAAGTTGTGAATTTTTGTATCGCCTTTATAAACTGGAAAATTGAGTAAAATTAAGATGGTTGTTTCAAAATCAAACGGTACTAACTACTTAACGTTTCTTTATATTTTTTTTACGTATTATAACATATAAATATGTGAAATAATTAGCTGTAATGAAATTAATTACTTTCTAAAAGGATTTTCAAGAAAATCGGCAAATAAAAATTGTGCCAAAAATGCTTCATACATCGATTTATAAGTTTTTCTAACTTTGAATTTATTTTTCTCTTAACCTGACCATATTTATTTAAAAAAAATGTCATATATTTTACGTATAAATATTTCTTTAATTAATTAAAATTAAACTAATGTGATTCGAAAACAAAAAAAAAATATTTTTGACCACTTAAATCACGATTTCTGCCCACTGTGCGACGTTGAACTATCGAAACAGTAACACGAAACGATTTTACGTGGCCGAGTCACAAAAGACTACTGATACCACAATAACGTTCGTCGTAGGTTTGTTTATACCTATGTTTATAAGACCGTTATCGATAAGGATCGTTTTCTTTCACTTTTCTCACTGCCCTAGCTTGCATTCGTTCATATTTGAACTACAGAAAATATGTGAGCGCGAAATTTCAAATTAATATAGAAATTTTTAATTTTTTATAACAAATGATAAAAATTTAACTTAGGATTTATATTTAAGTAAAAGTTTGTTAACTTTTCTAAATATGTACATTTTATAGTGAAGCTTTTAATTAAAAATAACACGTAATTTTACTCAAAATTTTTATCAATAAAATTTTTCTTTGTAATTAACTACTGAATTTTAAAGATCTATAAAATATGTAGCGTCAGCGACGAAACGTACACTTCTTAGTATGATTTAGAAGAAGGAACAATAGTTAAGAACGAGAAATATTGATTTTTATTAGAGTGCTAACTGAAAATGTCTTGAAAAAAAAAAAGTTTCGCACTCATTTAATTCAGTATAAGCTAATTTTAACCAGGTTGCGATTTTAGCACACACCTCTACCAAAGCTTAATTTATTCGTTTTTGTCTATAGAAAATGAATATGTAATTTAGAAATCGGTGCAAAGCATGCTGTGTACATGATAAAAGACGTACCAGATTTTAATGATTTTTTCGGAATTGTAGTACCGAAACTTCTGACAAACACTGTCATAAATCTAAGCAAAGCACATAATTTTTTCATAAAAAATTTTGATTTTCAAAGTCTCTTATGTACCCCATTTGAGTGTAACAAACTAAAATCAGATGCTTCCATCGTAAGACATTAAACTTTGTAAATATTTTAATAGTAACATATAAAATTTTGTATTTTTCTTATACTTTTTGCCTTTTACTCGTTCTATAGGTAAAAAAAAATTCTTAATGTGGAAAATAACTTTTTTTATATTGTAATACCTACTATATTTTCGAAAAAATTATCAGAGATAGAGTAAAAAAATATGACTATGAAGTAACTTAATTTCAAAGTTACACGAAAGTCAAGAGTTTCTGAGATTTGCCCACCCTACTGCGACATAAGTCCCAAAAAAAAATTTCGGTACTTATATCTCTCGTATAATTTTTTTCGCGACTTTTATCAAATAAAAATGACAAAATCGCGCGATTTTTAGATTTATAATATTTTGGAGGACTTTCCTTTACGGTAGCACGCGTTTAATATTTTTACTTGCGACTTATAGGTACTATAAGGCAAGTTATGCATTCGTAAAAGAAATGGAACTCGAGATTTTGATCAAAGTTGACATTATGATGATAGCGAAGACTAAAAAAGTGGGTCTCGAAATTCTGTCTGTCTGTCTATCTGTCTGTCGGGCTGTCTGTCGGTTCGGCTGCAGCCTGAACGACTCGGCCGATTTTCTTTAAACTTGGTAGATATCACTTTTAATTTTTTCCCCCCACACGTTTTTTTCTTTTTTTTAAGAAAAAAATAACGGTGCCTGCCATATGAATTTTTTGTATATATTTTTTTTTCTCAAAAACTGTTCGATAGATTAAAAAAACAAAGATACAAGATAATTTCGTTTATTTAAAGGTAGGTACTGGTTAAACAAAATTTTCCGAAAAATGGTTATTGAGGGTACCCCCAAAGGAATCATTTTTTTTGTTTTTGATTTCCTCGAAAACGGTACGACCGATTTTGATCATTTTTTTTGTGCTAAAGCTCCTCAAAAACTTAAATAAAATTGGGTATTCGAATTTAAAAAAAAAAATTTTTTGGGTTTTTAAAAAAATTTCAAATTTTTTTTTTCAAAACTCTATATGTATTTCAAAAACCTTATGCTAGATTTTTTTAAAACTTGATAAATAAAAGTTTCTCAATATAATCTACAAGATGTTTGAAAAAAAGTTTTATTTTACCTAAAAATAAAGGTACCCACCATACAAATGTTAAAAAATGGTTTTCAAAAATCGTATTTTTCTCGAAAACGGGGCCTAGAATTTTAATAAAAATTTTTTCTTTCAAATAATTTTAACGATCTTTAATTTAATAAAAAAAAATTTTGAAATTAAGATATTACAGCTTGTACCTACCATAGAACTATTTTTTTTAAATTTTGAATTACTCATTACCGACATAACGGATTTTAATGAAATTTTTTGCAGAGATGCTTCTAAAAAGTTTTAAAACTATTGCATTTTAAAAATTAAAAAAAAAATATTTTTTTGAATTTTTTACAAAAAAAATATTTTTTTTTTGAAAATTCGATATCTCAAAAACGACTCAATATTTTTTTTGGAAATTTAATTTTCATTCGTACAGTAATAAAAACTTAAAGTTGGCACACCAAATTTTTTTCTTAAAAATCTTTTAAAAATTTTGTATATTTTCTTTTAAGAAACCACTACAACGACTTATAATTTTTGTTCTTGCATACATTCATATTTGCATAGCATTCTGTTTTTGTGTCTTACTACTAAAAGAATTTAAAAAAATTAATTTCATCCTTATGAACAGTTTTCTCTAATATCATTCGTATCTAAAATTCCTGATCTATTCCATAGGAGCAAGTTCGTGCGACCCAGTCGTGCATTTTATTTTTTCTGTACAGTTAGCAAGTAGTCTCAATAGAACAGATTTAAAATAATAGAGTGATGAAACACCGTTAATCATAAAAATAATGTTTTACTTTTCAGTTTTAACCTCACTTTCTTTTAGTGTTTCCTTGACTAATACTACAGAAAGTAGCCCGATTTCGGTATTTAATACCTCTTAGGGCATGTAAAGTCACCAGGCAGGCGTCTATATCAACTTTTGTTTAGCTTAACAGTGCTTGAACCGGACTTTAACTACCTTTTCGGAGGCCACATCCGCTCACGCAACTTCGTTGCTCCGCTTAGGGTGTGTAAAGTCGCCAGGCAGGCTTCTATGTCAACAGTGTTTTAACTTAAAAGTACTATGGGTTCAAAAACTTCCTTTTAGTCAACAAATAATTCCCTTACAAAATTAACAAAATGGAAAAATTCCCAATAATGTCTCAAAAATAACCCGACTCTGGTAATACTTACATAAAGAGAAATGTCACAATAAACAAAAAAAAGTGCATTTTATATGGAAATTGAGGAACTTTAAAAACTAATTAAAAATAGTTATAAATGTTTCCGCACTTTAAAATGTTTGTATTTGTTATTAAAAAGTGCTAATCTACCGAAAAAAACTATTCGTGAGTATAAATTCATCCTACCCTAAGGGAAAGTTGAGCAAATATTTTTCTCAAATTCTTTGAAACAGCGATTTATACAATTAATTTTCAAACTTAAAAAAAAATTAATTATGTTTATACCTATTGTATTTTTTTAAATATTGTTAAAGAAGTTTTTTTTTTTTTTTTATAATCTACTCACGCTCAAGGGATTATGATTACCCTTTAAATGTTTCAACACAGCGCGGGCGTGAAGTTACGGAAGAGAAAGAAGTTTTTCTACTATCAAATTACTTTTATAAATTAAAAAGAGCACATTCAGCTGTGGGCTCTTTGAATTGTCTCTATAGGTACATATGCAAAAATAAAAAAAATTATACGTGGGACATAAGTCCCGAAATTTTTTGTCGAGACTTATGTCTCAGTAAGGTGGGACATACCTAAGTGCCGAATTCAATTCGTGGGAAAAACAAATTCGGGACTTATGTCTAGAAGACTAATGTCCCTGCGCCTCACATTTCTTCGAGAATGAGAATCAAACAACAGAAACTATCAGAGTTGAAGCTGAATTTTCGACACGGAATATGAAGCCTGCAACGAGAATCATTACGTGGTGTAATGGAAAGGGCTAATAAGAGCCAGTGTCTGTATAGGCTACATGGCAAGTATTCTTCATTTTGGAGTAAAAGAAATTTTAATTTCTCCTCTAGGGAATCACCGAAGATTCTAAAATACCAACTTTCAAGAAAATTGCTACTGCGGCTAAGGCTGTAGTTCGAGGGACATACGAGTACATACAGACAGACAGACGGAATTGCGGTACCCACTATTCCCGTGTTTAAAATTTCGATCTCAATTTTTTTTCAAAATTCAAATGCAAAATTTGCCTTATACCTAGTACTGACATATATCGCAATTATTTTGAGTGCCAATTTTAGGTGTTTTCTAAAATAAAGAGTGCGTGTTATGTTCCAGGTCGATTTTATTTGGTTGCTATTTGTAGGTGGCATTTGATAGTCGTCGGAGGGTGGTTGATAAACACATCAACAACTTTTTGAAATAATTGAACATTTTTTTTATTCATATTTGGAAAAATATTCAAATTTGTTTGAAATGCTTAATTTTTTTGAAACTTGGCAGTTGATAGTTTTTTAATACTATGTATCTATACAAGATGTGGGAATTTTTTTTTTATTTTATCTAATAAAAACGGGAGCAACCAAAAAAATGGGTTTCGAAAATCTTTTTTTTTTTTTCTTAAAAACGGCACCTAAAATAAATAAACAATAAATACAATTTTTACTATACTTAATTTTAAGAATCTATAGTTTTTTTCAACAATAATAAATTAGTTGGCGTACTAAATTTTTTTTCTAAAATGGATAAATTTCATAAACAAAAACTTATTTAAAAAAAATAACTACGATTGATAAAATTTGATCTTAACCATTTAAAAATGAATTTTAAGATTACGCGTAGTAGGCTAGAAAGTCTTACGGACCATCATTTATGAATATTGAAGGTTTGAGTGTTACAACAACAATTTAATTGAAGTACCACCGAGTGTATACGATGACGGGTGTCAAGCCGACTTGGTCCTTTCAAGTTCAAGTTTATTCGACTGGAATTTATGCTTATGAATATTTATTTCTAATAACATTCATTTTTAAAATTCTACGACTGTTAGAGAAAAAAAAGTTCGTCCGAACCAGTCGTGCATTTATTTTTTTAATTTTAGAGCCTGATGTATTGGTCAGAGCGTTATCTTGTTCAAGCTCGTTGGTGGCTCGAGTTTTCTATAACGACAACTTGCATTCGGGATATACAAAAAAACAAAAACAAAATCGAACAAACATACTAAAACGTCTTTTTTTTATTAAATATAAATGGCAGTGTACAAATAACTTTGCAAGTCTTTTAACGCCAGGCTTAAAAAACATTAATGTAGAACTAATCATGTGGTTTTTATCACGAACATAATTGAATAAACTTTCACTTTAACATATTTCTTAATTAGCGATCTGATTTGGTGGCAGGTATGAACTTCCTGGTACTACATCGATACCTGTTGGCAAAAATGGCGGACTACTTTGTGGATACAAGTCATCTTCATTATTCGTTGTTGGCGTCGACGACGACGTCTCACTTGTTGCATCTTGAGAATAATTTATGGATCCAGTTTCAGTTCCAATGGCAGTTCCTATTGCTGTTCCGATTGTATTCGAAGTTCCGGGTAGGCCTTCATACTGGTCCTGGATTGCCTGCTGAGTTTGAACAGCCTCATCGTCTGTCTTGTATTTAATGAATCGTACTTCTGGCATTTTGCGGGCAGTTGCTTGAATTTCCTTGAATCTCCTTGTGAGTTCTGCGATATCCGGTTCCTTGCTTAGGACATATACAATTGTTTGCGATTGAATTGCTTCTTTGGCCATCTTAAGCAAAGCTTCGGTGTAGGCCTCGTATCCCGGGGTCCTTACGAATATGACTTGTAGATTTTGTTTTACAGTAGGAGCTATCTGATTATTTGTATAATCCAGTTGATACTGTTGTGGAGCTATTTGGTTGGAGGTTGTGGGGAGTTGTTGAGGAATAATTTGGTTATACGCTATGGTCTGTTGTTGTGGAGCTACTTGGTTGTAACTAATCTGGCTTTTTTGAGGAACTGTTTGACTTGTAATGAAGGGTAGTTGTTGTTGATTGGTGCTGAAAGAAACTTGCTGTGGAGCTACTTTGTTGTACGTTATGGTTCGTTGTTGTGGAGCTATCTGGGTGTATGTAGCTGAGTGTTGTTGAGGAGCTACCTGGTTATAGGTAACTGTATTCGGTTGAGGAGCTATTTGGTTGCATCTGATTGTGTTTTGTTGAGAACCTACTTGGCTATATGTTACGTGGGGTTGTTGATGTACTACCCGGCTATAGGATACGCGGCGTTGTTGTTGTTGCGGAACTACTTGGCTGTAGGTGGTTGTGGTGCGCCTGTATGGAATTGATTGCCTATAAGAGATGGTCCTCTGTTGTGAAACTCTTTGATGATCGTCAGGATCAGCGAATACGTATACAGATTTCGTGGATCCGTCGTTGTTCACAACAGGAGCGTAGTTCGCAAAGGTTTTTGCTGGTCTTATGTAATTGTATCCATTTCCAGCACTGCATGCTCCAATTAGAACTACCAAAATCTGAAAATTAGATCTTAGCTAAAAATGTTTAGAATTTTTTTCTTCAAAAAAACTAACCAAAATCCGAATAGTTCTATCCATGACGACTGTTCGATTGCAAATGACTGTCTCACTACTAAATCTACTTGAACGAAGTCTCCTTTTTTTCTACAAGTTCAAGGTCGACCTGTATTCGAGCGTCACAAAAGCTGGGACTGGCCTTTTGCCATAAAATGTTTATCCACCCCAAATTCATGCCAATCTACCGAGGGTGCATTAGAAATAGAAATGTGATTTGTTGCGTAACTCCGAAGCTTGTTTTTAACTCAGCAAAGACATTATTTAAAACCGTAATTATTGTCGCTTGTATCTTTCGGGTATGTCTGTATTTAAGTCGTTGATGAGGGGGGCTAAGAGCGAATCAATAAAATATTGAATGCTATAATGATTTTGTCAGAATGGAATTCCCTCGTTAATGCTGATAACCTGATTTATGATGCCGGTACCTATGTATGTTATTTTTTGTATTTTTACATACCTCACAGTTTGTGTCCGGCGGAATGTAAATTAACGTGAACATGGTCAAGACTATTATCCACAGTGAATAATTATCGAAAACATGTTCGATGAAAGTTCAAGTGGTGCGAATGTATGTGACTGCCCGATTGAGTGATGAACATAAATAGCTTATCGGGCATCACACTGTAATTTTGTATCTATAAAATGTTAAAGCACTTTGATATTGATAACCGCGCACTGTGGAGGAATGCATTAGTGATTTCGTGATGTGATTTGATATATGGGCGCATCATATAGCTGCAAATGTTGACGTCTGTTCATTCTTTGTGTTCATATGTATGTAAGATTTTATAAATTTTTGTTTTTGGAGTTGTGATTCATTTTTTTTTTCGTTTCTAATCCGGGATGTGGTCAGCTAGCTGTTGTCAAAAATGTAGATTAATTTATTCGCTTAAAGAAATTAAAAATCTGAATAACTTAGAGTCTATTTTTGGCATATTGTTTCTATTCTCTTGAACTTGGAAACCGGAATTTCATTGATTAAACATGACGATCAATCAAGTTATTAAAAGCTTGTGTATGTTTCTGACAGACTAGGATGGGATCATGAGACCGAGCATAGTGCTTACTCTGGTAGCTTAAGTTCATAATTTATTTTTAAATTACCCGATAGTTCTGACTATATTTCTTATTATTTGAATTTCAAAATTTCGTTTCATGTAGTTTTTATTTGACAACTAGCTACACTGAAAAAGTATATGTGATAAAAATGTAGGTTGAGCTGATAAAAATTCTGTCAATATACGTCCAACAAAACGTTTTATCAAATTGATAAAAATAATAGAAATTTGTTGAGGTAACAAAGAATATTTTGTTGTATCCACAAAATTAATTTGTCAAGCTAACAGATTTTTTTTGTTGTATCAACAAATTTTTTTGTTAATGTTAAAAAATTTGTTTGATTTTTTTTTTTGATTATCGGATTAACAAAATTGTTTTCTTAAATTAACAAAATATTTTGTCAATTTAACAAATTTCTTTTGTTGAATCCACAAAATTTATTTGTCAGCTTAATAAAAATGGTTATTTTCAATTTCACAATGTTTTTTTTTATTTTAAAATAGTTGTTTTTTGGGATTTAAGTCCACAAAAATTGGCGTTTCGTCCCTGCGATTTCACATGGAATCATCTATGAGGGCGTATTGACAATACGCACTTTTTGTTAAGGTCAGTTAATGTTACATTGATTTTTTGACAAGAACCAAATGTGAACTTAATCATACACAAAAGATTTGTCATGATCAAAAAAATATTCGCTGAAATTTTTGTTTTCCTTACAAAATAGTTTTATCTATCTGATAATTTTATTTTATCAATATTACAAAATAACTCAACAAATAAAAATATTTGTCATTTTAACAAAAATGTTTTCATTTTTTTGTTAAATTGACACAAAAAATTAACAAAAACTGTGTGACATTGACAGACATTTACAAAAAAGATTTTTTGTAGATATAACCAACATTTTGTTGACATCACAAATAAAATGCACGACTGGGTCGCACGAACTTGCTTCTATGTAATAGACTAGAAATTTAAAAACGAATGTTATTAAAGAAAACTGTTCATAAGGATAAAATGAATTTTTTAAATTCTTTTAGTAAGTAGTAAGACATAAAAACAGAATGCAATGCAAACATGAATTTATGCAAGAACAAAAATTATAAGTTGTTGTATTGGTTCCTTAAAAAAATAAGCTTTTATGTACAAAATTTTTAAAACATTTTTAAGAAAAAATTTTGGTTCGCCAACTTTAAGTCTTTATTATTGTAAGAATAAGAGTAAATTTCCAAGAAAAATACTAAGCCGTTCTTGAGATATAGAATTTTCCAAAAAAAAACGACTTTTTTTTCTCTAAAAATTTACAAAATATTTTTTTTTAAGTTTTGAAATGCAATGTTTTTTAAACTTTTTAGGAGCTTCTTTATAAAAATTTTTATCAAAATCCGTTATACCGATAGTGAGAAATTCAAAATTCGAAAAAATCGTTCTATGGTAGGTACAGTCAGTTATATCTAGATTTCAATTTTTTTTATATTAAATTATAGATCGTAAAAATTAATCGAAAGGAAAAAAATTTTAGCAAAATTCTCGGAACCGTTTTCGAGAAAAATACGATTTGCGAAAACCACTTTTTAACATTTGTAGTTAGTTTTAGATGACAAATTTTTTTTTCTCAAATCTTGTAGATTATTTTAGGAAACTTTTATTTGTCAATTTTGAAAAAAATTGAGTTTCCAAAAAAAAAAATTTGAAGTTTTTTTTTTTAAATCCAAAAAATAAAAAATTTAATATTTGAATATGTAATAATATTAACACTTTGGAGGAGCTTTAGCATAAAAAAATGGTTTAAATCGGCTGTACCGTATTCGAGAAAATCAAAAACAAAAAAAAAAAGAACCCAGGGAGGCTACCAAAAATAACAATTTTTTGGAAAAATTTTTTCAACCATTATCTAGTTTTAACTAAATGAAATATTTATGATTTTTTTTTTAATTTTGTGAGACAGTTTTTGAGAAAAAAAAATATTTTTATAATTTCGAAAAAAACCGTATGGTAGGTACCGTTATTTTTGGTCTTTAACAAAAAAAAAAACGTCTGAGGGAAAAAATCAGCCGAGCCGTTTAGGCTGTAGTCGAACCGAGAGACAGACAGACAGAATTGCGAGACTCACTTTTTTGGTCTCCGCTATCATCGTAATGTCAACTTTGATCAAAATCTCGAGTTCGATTTTTTTTCCGAATGCATAACTTGCCTTATACTCGTAGTATCTACCTATAAGTCGCAAGTAAAAAATTTGTGGATGTGACAAAAATCTCTGCTTTGTTTTGTTTTATTAACAAAAGTTGGTTTGTTAAACTGACAATATTATTTGTAGTGCATATTTTGTTAAACTGACAAAAAATCATGCAGAAATACAAAAATTTTATGAAATCAACAAAATCATTCTTTCGTATTGACAAAATGTAATCAAAATGATAAAATTGTTTTGTTGAAGGTCAACAAAAACGTTTTTATCAATATTACCTAGGAATTCATTTCAGTGTACCTGCCCCGGCTTTGCACGGGAAACACCTTTTATCTTTAGCCATATCACTCCTTCAGGATAATTGGGAGCAATTATTTGACGACGTTTTAGCAGAAAAAAGTTTAAAAAAAAAAGCATAAAAAAGTTTAAGATATAAATAACTAGATTACTTACAAGACAATTGATATTTGAAAAAGTTTCCCATTACATACGAGCATTGTATATATATTTTAATAGTACTCTCATGGAACACGATTTTAAGTTAACTTATTGTGCCGCAAAATCGTAAGTGTGGCTATGTTAAGCAGTACAGAGTTGACGTGGAAGGACAAAATATAAGCAAAAAAAGAGACGAGGTAGATATATATTTATTCTGACAACAATAAAGAGGGTAAGGGAGAAAGTCTTATCTGCGTTTCTTTTTGATGTCAGAATCAATTGTAGGTAGGTATATACAGTTTTATATGCCATGAGCGAGATGAATACAAGCAAATAGTATTGAGAGTGTATGAGAGTTTTTGTGAATTTTGTTTCATTGCTCATGCAATATGGTTTGTTTAAATTCTGATACGATTAATTACCGAGGTTGCCATTTTATGGACTTTGTAATAAGATCTAGAGGAATTTGAACTTAATAAACTCAAATGGTTTTATTTCGTTTTTGAAAAGTAAATAATTTCAAATTGGCTTTATTTCTTTATGGTAACCAAAATAATTTTATAATAATAATTTTATAATAATCATTTGCAGTGGGTAGTTAGATAGTGGCAATTGAATTTTTTTTGTAATTAATATAGATATGTACATACACAGTTAGAAAACTATTTCTTTAAGAAAATCTTATAGGTACGTAAATATATTTTTATTAAAGAAAAAAGCTTTTGCATAGTATGTAGGTACATACCCATAGAAAATTGTATGAAATTAAAATAATAATTTTGATTAGGTACAAAAACGAAAAATTATTGTTATGAATATATATTGTTATGATTTTGAATAGGTATAAGAAATTTCTTTAAAATTCTTTTAGAAAAAAAATTGGGATATTAATTTTAAGTATTTGAAAATAAAGATTCTAGGAAATATTTTCAAAAATTAATCGCTCAAACATTTTCAAGACATTGATTTTTCAAAAACAATTTTTTTAGATAAAAAAATATTTTTTCGTATTCTCTATCATCGTAAAGTCAAATTTGATCAAAATCTTGAGTTAAATTTTTTCCACATGCAAAACTTGCAATTACATAATTTTGTAAGTGAAAATAATATAAAAAAAATTTGGTACGCCAACCTTAAGTTTTTTTTTTATTTTACGAATGAAATTAAGTTTCGAAATAAAATATGGAGCCGTTTTTGAGATATCGAATTTTCCAAGAAAAAAAAAAACAATTTTTTTTCCAAAAATTTAAAAAAAAAAAAAAAAACTCAAAGCTTTGAGCAATGTTTTTTCAACTTATTGGAAGCATCTCTATAAAAAATCCCTATTTCGATAATGAGATAAATGTCAAATATCAAAATTTGAAAAAATTGTATCAAAAAACGAATTTTTATCTTTAAACGCGATTTGCGGCTAAACGGAGCCTCGTAGACCCCTCAAAGTTGACATTTTCAAACGTGATTTCTGGCCAAACTATTCATCCTACAGAATTAAAAATTACATATTCGTGATCTAAGGAGTGCCACCTTTCAATCCACGTATGAAACGAAAAACGCGAAAACGCTTAAAACGTATTTTAAGCGTGGAACAAAAAAATATTGTTTTTAAGTAAAATCTCCTCAAATCGTGCGCTAGCTTTAAGTTTTATTACTGTACGAATGGAAATTAAATTTCGAAAAAAACATTGCGCCGGTTTTTGAGATATCGAATTTTCCAAAAAGAATGACTTTTTTTCTAAAAATTAAAAAAAAATATTATAAATATTAAAGACTTTTGATAATATTAAAATTTTCAAAAAAGTATGAACATTTTTTGGAAAAAGGAAAATTTGTAAACGCGTGAAAATATTTTTTTTTTCGTAAGTTACTTGATATTTTTTCAAAAAAGGGTTTTCGAAAATTGTATTTTTCTCGAAAACTGTTCCGAGGCTGAAATTTGTTTCTTTTTATTAATTTCTGTATATAAAAGCTTATATTTTTAAGAAAACAACACGAATTATAATTTTTGTTCTTGGAGGATACCGTTATTTTTAGGTAAAATACATTTTTTTTTCTCATATTATGTAGATTATATTAAAAAACTTTTATTCATCAAGTTTGGAAAAAATCGAGCATGGGGTTTTCGAAATATTGAGTTTTCAAAAAAATTTTGAAAATTTTTTTAAAAATCCAAAAAATAAATTTTTGAAAATTTGAATACACAATAATATTCAAACTATTAGGGACCTTTAGCAAAAAAAAAAATGATCAAAATCCGTCGTACAGTTTTTGAGAAAATCGAAAACAAAAAAATGGTCCCAAGGGGGGTACCAAAAATAACAATTTTTTGTAAAATTTTTTTCAACCATTACCTAGCTCATTGTATATATACAATGCCTAGCTTTAATTAAATGAAATTTTTTGTTTTTTTTTTTTTTTAAATCTGTGGGACAGTTTTTGAGAAAAAAAAAATATTTATGAAATTTCGAAAAAAATTCCAAAGAAAAAAACATCCGGGGGAAAAAATTAAAAGCCATATCTACCAAGTTTGAAGAAAATCGGCCGAGCCGTTTAGCTGTAGTCGAACTCATATGTTTTATCTTTATTGAACATAATTGTTCTTCATAACTTAAAAACTAAAAGAGCTAGAAAGAAATGGAGTATGCCATTCGAAAGAGCATGTTTGATTTATAAAAACTGCATTTCTAACTAAATTTCGCCAAAAGTGCTCTTTTGAACAAGATATAACTCAGACGACAATATGCAGAGAAATAATTTTCTTCTATCCCAAAAAATACGTAATCGCCAAAAAAGTATTGAAAGTATTGACCTTGAAAATATTTGCCTACAGAAAATAACAACTACCAAATCCCCACACACACCTACATTCTACTCCAATGTACATAGTATGTGCCTTTGTTCTCCTACTTTATATACAGTATTCCTATTGCTGTCACTGTCATATATTAAATGTCTATCTGTTAAAACTCTGCCATAGGCATCTCTGCTAATTTAGTAATTATGGTGCCGCTTGGTTCGCCTAGTCGCGTTCCTATTCATGAGAGTACTATTAAAATATATATACAATGATACGAGGGAGGTCCGATAAGTACTTAGCCTCACGCACCGCCTGATGTCGCCAGTATCGCAAGAGAATCTCATTATCGTCTAGTACATTCTCTTAAACAGTTACTGTCAAAATATTAGCTGAATCGGACTCATAGTTTTGTTTTGACCACGTGTAGAAGTCAGCTTGTCCGCGAATTTTAGAAAAATGCAAAAAGAGCAATATCAGTCGGTGATTCGATTCTTGGTATTGGAAGGGAAAATGCGCAGCGAAATCAAATAGCAATAGAAGGTGCACGAGATAACTGAAATAGTAAATATCTCAAAAGACCGCGTGGGCCATATACTCTATGAAATTTTGGGCATAAGAAAGCTGTCGGCGCGACGGGTGCCGCGTTTGCTCACTCCTGATAACAAGCGCAACCGTGAGACCACTTCAGAGCAGTGTTTGAAATTGGTCGAATTGCACTACTCCAGATTTTGCCTCATGCAACTTTTGCTGTTTGCAAACTTAAAAAAATCACTCGTCGGGCAGAAATTTAAGTCGAATGGGGGCCGAGGCCTACTTTGCAAAACTCGAGAAAACTTATTTTTCGGATTTGTTAAAGAAGTTGGAGCATCGCTGGATCAAGTGTATCAAGCTAAAAGGAGACTACTTATGTTAAGAAATAAATCGCCACTTTTCCAAAATTTTTGTTTTTCTTTTGTAGGCTAAGTATTTATCATTTATCGGATCGCTCTCGTATTTTGTCATCTACTTTAGATATTATTAGTCTAGTGCGAATATATCCTTGAAATCGGCCAGTTCGTTCAATTCCTTGAATGAAGCAGCATTCACAAGCAATAACCTTAATACGATTGATCTACGTATGAAGACTGTTCTCATTTCTCTTCATTACTCTTGATAAGTAGTCTAACTGAGCTTTAAAGTTTTTTAAATAGATGGGAGGCTAACCTTATTGGACATGAACAGAATAGGTCGCAGTTGTGATCGGCAAATAGAAAAGTCACTTAAAAAAATATCTTTGGATAACTTCAAATTCGTCAAACAGACTAACTCTAAAAGCCTGCGTTTAATAATACATACATGTTTTGACTATAGCGTTAAAAACTTGATATTTAGAGGCGAGATCCACGTTTTAATGCGCAAAGTAGATCGCCACATCACGTTAAGTGGCAACTTAGCTCCACTACATTTTTCTCTCGTATGTTTTCCAAAGGTAAAATAAGACGATAATACACCGATGTACTTAAATTCACTCACTACATCTTTTCGCTCGTTATTTAGACGCCTGTTTCTTCACGTAGCCTATCCCGATGACGGCTCTCAAAGATCATAATTTTTGTTTTCATGACGTTGATGTGAAGATCCCATATCACTTAGTACGATTGTAATCTATTTATTTCTAGTTGAAGCGTAGATAGATTTTCCGGCAGCAATACTAGGTCTTCAGCAGGAAGGACCTAAATAAGATTACCGGCAAAGGATATTCCACCTGGAAGAATATCTGCTACATCATCAATGGACTGCGCAAACAAAATCGGGCTTAAGATACATCCCTGAGGAACACCTGCAGAAGTATCAAACCATCCTGAGAAATAAGACCCATCCCAAACAGCCGCACTTGATGAAGACAGATATTTAAAGTACAACATTACAAACTTTCTTGATACTCCCAGCGCTACCAGTTTGTTAATCAAAATCTACCTATTGACCTTTTCGAATGCTCATTTAAAATCTAAAAAACTTACGTAGAGTTTCTATCGTAGTTCCTTTCGATATATTTCCTAGCAATGCTAGTCAAATCAAAAATGTGATCTATAGTTGAAAAACCAGAACTTAAATCATTCTAATTGAATTCAGAACTGAAACCCCCTAAAGATTTTCGGCAGGACTTGGATCTCCCTTTTCAATTTAGCAAATATAAGGGCCTTGATGACTAGTAGCCGAACAGGCATTGGTATAAATCAGATTGAAAAAATCCTCAATATAACTTTTAAACTATTCAGTTGGAGCCTTGTTGTTTTTCATAGTCAGCATAGATTTATCAATGTCTGTTTAAAATAGGAGAATCAAGTTCTGGCATATGCGCATCAAGTAAGGCGTCAGCAAAAGTATGAAGATTCTCCTCCGCTTAATGGACATTGATAAAGAAGGTGTATGGAAGAGGAGGGAAAGCCGTCAAAATTATCTGCCCTAATCTGTTAATTAACATAATGCAAAATTTTGAATTAAATATTCTTCATACATCAAAATATAGATCGTTCTCCATCGGTCAAGCCATGAACTACGATGCCAATGGATTCAAAATTTTAGTTTTTTCTCCTTATATTTACTTTGATAATTTCCATTATAAGATGTGAATGATGTCAATCTATTTAATCTCTACAGAGGGAGGGAGATAAAGTACAGAAACATCAAAAAAATGTCGAATGATTTAGTTGAGTGTGAACACCATCTATAGCAGAAAAACGACGAGATTTTGATCAAAGTTTACATTACAAGTAAGCGAAGACAAAAACCGTGGGTCTCGCAATTTTGTCTGCTTATTATGTAATTCTGTTCACTGAAAATAAATTCCTAGGTAATATTGATAAAAACGTTTTGTTGACCTTCAATAAAACAATTTTATCGTTTTGATTACATTTTGTCAATACGAAAGAATGATTTTGTTGATTTCACAAAATTTTTATAATTCAGCATGATTTTTTGTCAGTTTAACAAAATACGAGTATGTACTACAAATAATATTGTCAGTTTTACAAACCAAGTTTTGTTAATATAACAAAATAAAACAGAGATTTTTGTCACAACCACAAGCTGTGATGCTAACAAAATGTTTGTTATATCTACAAAAAATCTGTTTTGTAAATGTTTGTCAATATGACAAGGTTTTCGTTATTTTTATTTGTCAATTTAACAAAAAATGAAAACGTTTTTGTTAAAATGAGAAATATTTTTTCTGGGGTTGATTTATTTTGTAATATTGATAAAATAATATTATCAGTAGTGCCGATCTGCATTCCACCGTGAGCGCACGCGTGGGAGTGTAGTACATTTTCACTCGTGTGTTATTTTTACAAAATTAGCAATAGACCAAAAAAAAAAAAAAAATAGAAAACAAAAAAAAAAGAAAAAAACAAAGAACAATATTGCATAACAAAAATATTAAACCAATAATATTAACTACCGCGCCCGCTCCCGCCGCTGTGCTAACAAAAAAAAAAAAAAAAAAAACAATACAAAAAAACAGTGCATTATACTAATTATAACACAGCGAGCTTCATCTGTGCTCCCTCCCTCTCCGTTCCATCACCGCTCGCAGTTGCTTAGTGTAGCTATTGTATACATTATATTATGGTAAACACCATACGGTGTTGCATTAGACTATACATAGCAATATTGGATAGATTGCGGTTGTTGATTTTGGTTGTACAGGAGCGGATCAGTGTGATTTTCCATTTAGGCATAACACTAATGATAAATTGCGTTGTGAAGTTTTCTGGTGCCCAAAATTAATTACCTGCATAGTTAATTGTCTAGTTTTGGTTTTTTGTGTTTGTGTGTTGCAATGGCTGGTAAGTTTTGCGTCGAGTATTTTAACATTCGGGGGCTCCGAAAAAATTTCTGTGCTGTGTACGTTCACTCTGTTTTAAACAGGCCAGCTGTTTTGGCACTAAGCGAAACCCAGGTTGGTGAAAACACTGATCATACGGAGTTTAACCTACATGGGTATAGTTTAGTGCCATTATTCTTTTCTCACCATGGTCTCGCCGTATACGTACGTAATGATGTTGCCTATCAGCTTCTTCCACAGTATGGTCCCTGTGTAAATACTAATTTTAATTATAAGTGGTTCAAATTCACAGTCCAAAGGCGCATCATTCATACATGTTTTATTTATCGCAGTCCAAGTTTGGATAGTAAAGCGACTTCAAATGAATTCGATGCCCTGTCCGACTCTATCCAGAGAATTGTTTCCCATTTTCCGCACAGTGAGATCGTTGTTACGGGCGATTTCAATGTACACAATTCTTCGTGGCTGCGCTATTCTGGTCAGACAACACCCGAAGGAAGGTATGTCGAGATCTTTGCTGAGTTAAACAATCTGACCCAGCTTGTTGAAGAGCCAACTCGGATTCCTGATGTTGCAGGTCAATCGGCCAACACTCTAGACTTGTTCCTTACCTCAAACCCTGATAAATACACCATAAATACACCATATCTGCGAATTTCTCGTCTCAACAATCCCCAGTTAAAGAAAAAAAACCTGTAAGAACCGTTTGGCTGTACGAGGAAGCCAACTGGAACGGTCTCAATGATTTCTTCGGGAAATTTAACTGGTCACTATGCTTCCTCGGTAGTGATGTAGATTCCAGTGCAGATATGGTCTCAAATCTGATTCTCTACGGTATGAGAAATTTTATTCCGAATAGGACAAAATCTATCAAACCGAAAGAAAACTCCTGGTTTGATTCGAGCTGTAAGGAGGCTATCAAGGTAAAAGAAGTAAGTTTCCGTTGTTTTAAAGCCAATCCCACTGAGGAAAACCGGAATAAGTACAAACAAGCTAGAAAGACCTGTAACATCCATATCCGACGAACAAAATTTTTACATGATCAAAAATTACGGCAAAAAATACTACAATGTCCCAAAGGTAGTAAAAATTTTTGGTCATTTGTAAAAAAATACGAAACACTACGTCATCCTCAGTTCCAACGCTCGTCTTCAATGACATTCCTGTTGTAAGTTCGATAGATAAAGCCAATTTGCTTGCAGCACAGTTTGCTGTTAATTCGACACTACCAGGGAGTGACATGACTCCTCCTGTACTTGAGAGCGTAAACGATTATATGGGACGAATCTTCTTTCGCACTCGTGCAGTTGTTAGAGTACTAAAAGATATTGACATTCACAAATCCGCTGACCCTGATAGTATCCCTGCTATTGTTCTGAAGAGGTGTTCTTCAACGCTGGCAAAACCACTGCGTAAGCTTTTCCATCTGTCCTACTCTTCAGGTCTCTTTCCGAGTAGATGGAAAACAGCATTTGTCCAGCCAGTCCCTAAAAAAGGCGAATCCTCCTCCCCCTCTAACTACGTCCCTTCTTTCCAAGGTCATGGAAACGCTGATCAATTTTCAGCTTAAGAAATATCTTGAAGAACGAAAGCTCCTTAATGACCGGCAGTATGGCTTTTGTAGCAATAGGTCCACTGGTGATCTGATGGTATATCTCACCGAAGAGTGGAACAAATCTTTACATCGTTTTGGAGAAAGTAAGATTATTGCACTTGATATTTCAAAGGCATTTGATAGAGTTTGGCATCAAGCTCTCTTATCGAAAATGCGTGCATTTGGTATCGACGAATCTTTTCTTCGTTGGATTAGAAATTACCTTTTGGACCCTTCTCTTCAAGTAGTATTGGACGGTTTCAAGTCTGATATCCACAAAATAAACGTTGGTGTGCCACAGGGCTCCGTTTTGTCTCCGACACTCTTCCTTATATTCATAAATGATCTTTTGTCTGAAACTTCTAATCCACTTAATTGTTTCGCTGATGATAGTACCCTCAGCTTCTCATATTCGTTTTTAGATTCACATCCTTGTCCTTTGGATGTGGACTTCCAACGGCTGCGTATGATAAGCTCATTAAATTCTGATCTTGACAGCATTGTCCAATGGGAAATCAAACACCGTGTAGAATTTAATGCTTCAAAAACTCAATGCTGTTTACTGTCATTAAAGCGCAACCCTCCCCTAATGCCACTTTCTATGAGCGGCACTTGCATTGAGGAGACTGATCAGCTTTCAGTTCTAGGTATGTGCATCACAGACCATCTTTTGTGGAGTGATCACATATTTGACGTTGCCAAAAATGCTGCTAAGTGTTTAGGTTTTCTCCGCCGATGCAAGAAGTAGTTTACCCCTTCTGATCTGGTTGTTATATATAAAGCCTTTATTCTTCCAAAGCTCGAGTACAATTCCCATATCTGGGCAGGTGCTCCAAAAACCCACTTGAGTCTCTTGGACAGAATTCAAAAGAGAGCTATAAAAATGATAGGCGACCGTTGTCTAACTGAAACACTTGTATCTCTCGAGCACCGCCGCAACGTTTCATGTCTATCATTATTTTACCGCTATTTTCATAAACAGTGCTCTAGTGAAATAGCCAGTTGCATTCCTCCCCTTAAACAATTCAACCGTAATACCCGAACTTCTAGGAATGCCCATCAGTTTACCCTTGAGCCCAACTTCGGACGTACTGTCAAATACAGAGATTCTTTTTTTAGTCGCACTACATGAATGTGGAATGCTTTACCTGGCTCAGTATTTCCCATTCATTTCAATGTGCAGACATTCAAAACCAATGTGCATCGGTATCTCCTTTCTAATCCTATCCTAATTTCCTAATTGCTTGCACTGTGTATTTAACATTATAAGGGTATTCATAACCCCTTGAGTGCGCGTATAATATAAAAAAAAAAATCAGATAGATAAAACTATTTTATAAGGAAACCAAAAAATTCGCCCACTCATCAAAAATTATTATTTAGTTAATATTAAAAAAATCATGAATTAGATTAAGAAAACATTAATATAATATTATAAGCAAATATCATTGTGTAAAGCCAAATGAAGAACGTTGGGCCCCTATTGTTGAGCCAACATGATTTAATTTAGTAATAAGTTAGTTTTAAGTCAAATTGTAAAAAAACAAAAATTGCGTATTGTCCATACGCCCTCACAGATGGTTGCATATGAGATCGTAGGGACAAAACGCCAATTTTTGTGGACGTAATACCAAAAAAAAAAAATATTTTGACAAAATTAATTTTGTGGATTCAACAAAAGAAAATTGTAAAATTGACAAAATATTTTGTTGAATTGACAAACTATTTTGTTACTTTAACAAAATATAACAACAAAATTTTGTTAATTTAAAAAAACAATTTTGTTAATTTAACAAAAAAATTTTGTTAATCCGAAAATCAAAAAAAAAAAAAACAAATTTTTAACATTAACAAAAAATTTGTTAATACAACAAAAGAACTGTTAATATGACAAATTAATTTTGTCATATTGACAAAATATTTTTGTTATTTCAACAAATTAATCTTAGCATAACAAAATAATTTTGTGGATACAACAAAATATTTTTTGTTACCTCAACAAAATTCTATAATTTTTGTCAATTTGATAAAACTTTTTGTTGGACGTATATTGACAAAATTTTTGTCAGATCAACCTAGATTTTTATCATATATGTATACCTAGATTTTATTTTCAGTGTTCGACTACAGTCTAAGTGGCTCGGCCGATTTTCGTTAAACTTGGTAGATATCATTTTTAAATTTTCGCCTCACCTTTTTTTTTAAGACCAAAATTAAAGGTACCTTCCTGCCATACAAATGTTTTTCAAAATCTTATAAACATTTTTTTTGTCGAATACTGTTTTAATAAATTTAAAAAAAAATTTAAAATTTCATTTAGTTAAGACTAGGTAATGGTAAAAAAAAATTCCGAAAAATGCAACCATTTTTGTTTTTCATTTTCTCAAAAACGGTACAACTGATTTTGATAAATTTTCTTATGCTAAGGCTCCATGTCATATGGCATTCTGTTTTTATCTCTCACTATAAAAAGATTTTGAAAATTACTTTTATGCTTATGAACAGTTTTCTCTAATATGTAGTAGCAAATTCGTGCGACCCAGTCGTGGATTTTATATTAAATGTATTTTGTTTGCAGAAAAGCCGATGCTGTTAAGAATCTTGCTGCATTTGTTATTTGGTGAATGATTTCATAAGTGTTAAGAAAAAGATAACCAACTTTAATTTGTTTCAAAGTTTTATAAATGTATTAGCAATCCAACAAACATTTAGATCTTTTACATAGTTTCTAACTCCAATGTTAATATGGTAATCATTGATCAAATTAAAGTTCTTTTATTCAAATGCCTTTTGAAGCTACGCCAGCTAAGCTACAATGCGATGTGAACCTAGACCTCAGCGCTCACTTCGACGACAAATCTTCACCATCCAAGTTGTTTGAGGTCCCCTCCCACATGGCACCTGAGTTTATTTATCTACTCATAAGCGTGCATACACATAATATAAACCAGCCACCTCAAGCTCAATCGTTGGACTCTTACTTTTTTGGCTAGGTCGAAGACCACGTACTGACGGTAAGTTTTTAGTTGTTTTATTTTTAATCATTGCCTACGCAGACGAGAATGAAAATCTTCAGCAGAATTTACCCCAAGCGTCGTCAAGCTCATGCCTATGCACCGTACAAAAGAACGGAACGACAAAGTATTGTTAAAGGGATGGGTACGCCTTATCTCATCGAGTGAGGGCTGTGCTACCCAATTTATTTCTTAGCCCAAAAGCAGTGATTAGCCAGAGCAATTCTTCGTTCGATCTAAGCACTATTGTTGTTGTCTAATTTTAAATCGGAATCTAGATAGACAAAGTTTTAACCATCCAACGTGGGCAACTGGGCTTAAACCATATCGATTATAAGATATAAACATTACAAATGCAAAACATACTTTTTTTCTATTTGATGTACGGTTGTGCTTGATTGAACTTAATAAATATGCGTCTTTGACCAGACTATCTAATTCAAAGTATAAGCCGGTTAGTTTGTGGTTTTCCCAACAGGTTTTGTTTAAATATCTTAAAATTTAATCAACTTTCGCCGCACCTCAAATTTAATCATTAAAATAGTATTGTTTCCTCAAATATGCTGACGAATCAAGCTCAATGCGTATAGATATTTGAATACTAACAGTCGATCATTTACGGTTGACATTTTAAATCTTATAGTTTGTGAAAGGGTTATTGTCTTTCTAAAACAATCTAAAACAAATAGCTATTATCAAGTTTTTGTCATTCCCCATTAAACTTGTTTGTTTTTTTTTTAATTAATAATATACATATTACGTACATATATCGATCAAGAGAGCTTAGGTAATAACCTAATCCGACCATATTTAAATTAGTTAAATGTATGAACTTTTAGAACAAGATTTTTATATACATATTTTTGTAGGTATATTGGTTTGTTGTTTGCCTGATAAAGGCAAAGCAGGACTAGGTACGAGTTTGGAACTTTGGCTAGAGATGGGACCAATTTGTATGAGTTATTTGTTACTTGTTATTTAGGAAATCTTTTTGACTACGAAACATCGACCTAGTGATTTATTGCTCCTGTTCCAGTGATATAAGGCACTGGTGGCAGTACCCTAAGTATAGCAGTCAAACTAAACCATATCTATCGATATCTGCTCACAGGAGTTGATATTCTCTTAGTTCGATTTCTGGCGAATTTTTCTTAAAGGCCTTGAACTTCACCATTAAAAAATACAATTAAGTCAAGAACCGAAACCTCTTGGTCATTTGAAGTAGCGAAGTGGTGCACCAGCTTGAAGAGAACCAGGACCTAGTGACTTACAACTCTCAAGCATTTCTGTGTAACAACTGTACCGCTTTCGTTCAAAATTTGTTTACCCCACAGTTTTCTTTAACTTTAAATAATACTATACAAATTAATTTTTACTTGCGGCTTATACATAGGTACTATAAGGCAAGTTATGCATTCGGAAAAAAATCGAACTCGAGATTTTGATCAAAGTTGACATTACGATGATAGCGAAGACTAAATAAGTGGGTCTCGCTATTCTGTCTGTCTGTCTTTTGACTACAGCCTAAACGACTCAGCCGATTTTTTTTAAATTTGGTATATAGTATTTTTAATTTTTCCCCCATATGTTTTTTTCAATTTTTTCAAAAGTCAATATTTCAAAAACACTATGCTCGATTTTTTTAAAACTTCAAAAATAAAAGTTTCTTAATATAATCTACAAGATGTAAGAAAAAAAAATTATTTTACCTAAAAATAACGGTACCCTCCAGGCAAATCTTAAAAAATGATTTCGAAAATCGTATTGTTCTCGAAAACGGTTCCGAGAATTTTGCTTAATTTTTTTTTCTTTTGATTAATTTTTACGATCTATAATTTGATAAAAAAAATTTGAAATCAAGATATAACTGATTGTACCTACCAAAGAACAATTTTTTGAAATTTAGAATTTCTCATTATCGACATAACGGATTTTAATGAAGATTTGTATAGAGAAGCTTCTAAAAAGTTTAAAAAGCATTGCATTTCAAGACTTTAAAAAAAATTTTTCGATATCTGAGAAACGGCTTAATATTTGTTTTTGTAAATTTAATTTTTATTCCAACAATAATAAAAACTTTAAATTGGCGTACTATAATTTTTTCTTTAAAATATTTTAAAAATTTTGTATATAAAAGCTTATTTTTTTAAGAAACCAGTACAGACTTAGTATAATTTTTGTTCTTGCATAAGCTAATATTTTGTAAATCACAGACATCCTGTTTTTAGCTCCAACTACTAGGGTAGAGTCGGCACCCTCCGACACCTTAACAGAAAAAATGGAAAAGCATACGGGTTTTTCTTATTTTTTCAAAAAATTAACAATTATTTTTCAAATTTATGATTTTAACAACATATTGGCGCAGCTTTATATTCTTAAAAATTTGTTTACTATTTTTTTTTTATTTAAAAAAAAAAGTAGAAAAGTGTCGAATGTGCCCCAGCACGAGGCACTTCCGACAATGGTTGGGGCACCTTCGACAGTAAGGCACATGATTGGAAATTGATGAACTATATGTTAGTTTTTTTTTTAAATAAAAGTCATAATATATTATGTTATAAGAATCCAATTCATTTCTTTTTATTATTTGTATTTAAAAAAAGTTTTAACGAAAAATTAATAACAAATAATAAATTCGTAGAAAAAAACATGGGATCACATTGATTAAATTAGTCTCTAACGAACATTTAAGTTTCTCAAATCGATGTTGAAGATACTCTTTCTTTGGGACCTCGATGTTCCCGAAGGATGCGTCGGCATCGGCATTTTAGCATAAATATGGCTCCTTAAAGTTATGCTTGTCTGGGACATTTGGATTAATGAAAGTCCAGGAGTTTGTCATTTTTCGCAGAAAGGACACAGTAAATGAATTATGACCTTGGACTTCTACTGTTTCACCAACAAAAAATATATTTTTTGTCAAAGAACTTGACCAAAATAAAATCTCCTTCATTTAAGATATCATCGTCACACAAAAGAAAGTTACTAGAAGAGCAATTTGCATCGTCATAAAAGTCATCGCTTATTGCACTATCCTGGAATATTTCTCCAGTAGATCGATCGCTATCGGCGACCGTATAGGATGACTCATCTGTAGACGAACTGCTGCTGAACTGTGTGATTCCACCTTGTTTATGACATCTGTAAGGGCCTTTTTCATAGCTTCTTCGTCCACAAGAGGTCTTTGTGCTTTTTTTCATAAACGCGAACCATTATCTATAGTAAGCGAAAAATATTTTGCGCTTTTAGCAATTTTTTAGATGAATAAACAAAGAAGGGGTAGCTCCGACAGTCTGTCGAAGGTGCCCCATTGGATGTTTTTTTACTATTCTTTTTTAATTTTTTAGAAAAGCAGAATATTTGAAAATTAGTATTAAAATATAAATAAATACTTAATATTGTATTTCAAAAACAACTTCTTTTCAAGAAAACATTAAAAATAAGAATATAAAAATCTTAAGAACATACCCTGAAAATTATATCAACCGCACTCCAAACAAATTTTACATCCTACTTTGGCGGGATTTGCAGACAGACTGCTGAACTTTTTGACATATGCTTGATATGTCTAAGGGCACGTTCACAATTTATTACAGATTTTTTAAAGGTTTACACACAGGGATAATAATGACTGTCGGAGGTGCCCCACTGTCGGAGGGTGCCGACTCTACACTACTGTTTTAGTCTATTAAAAAATTAATTTTATGCATATGAACCGTTTTTCTGTAATAACATTAATTTTTGAAATTCTTAGTCGTTTACATAAGAGCAAGTTCGTGCGACCCAGTCGTGTATTTTTTTTTTTTCGATTTTTGGAATTGTTAGTTAGAAGGTAATGCCATACGAGTATCTAGATGGATTAGTGAATCGTCGCGTCGGGCACTTGAATATCAGGAACAAATACACAGAGAGGCAACAAGAGGCTGCCCACAGGGAGGGTTACTATCACCATTGCTGTGGAGTCTTGTTGCTAAAAAATCTCACCTCTCAAAGCATACGCTGCATCGGTTTCGCTGGTGAAATCGTTATTACAACTCTATAGAGAAGTTTGAAGAAACTCTCTGTGATATGATCTAGAGAGGACTGACTATAGCTAGCAAATTGTGTCTATCTGTAGGATTATCAATCAACCCTACAAAACGACTATAATACCATTTATCAATAAAAGACTTCTGCCATGCATGCAACCTATTCGGGTAACTAGCGAAGTAATAGTAACAGGGAAAGAAGTAAAATATCTAGCAATCATACTAAATAGGAAGCTCCTCTGCAATAAACACGTAGAATATACCGTCGGGAAAGCCACAAGAGCCCTTATGATATCCAAGAGACTTGCAGGGAAATCATGGGGGTGCAAACCATATGTCTTGGGTGGATGTACACCATGATAGTAAGACCCATCAAAACCTCTGGTTGCGGTTGCTTGGCACAAAAGAACCGAGTAGCAAGAAACTAGGAAAGCATTAGGAAAAGTCCAAAGGCTTGCTTTTCTTTGTAGGTATTACTGAAGCAATGAGAGCTTATTCTTATAAAAAACTACACACTCAAGGCCATTACCAATAAGTTTTACACGGACGGTTCGAGAACGTGCTGGAATTCTCGAGCCTAGAACCAAACTTTCCATACCAATGGAACAATGCACTGGCATTTTCCAGGTGAAAGTCAATGCCATAGCGGAATGTGCGGTTCGAAATCTTGAAGGGAATTAACGAAACCAAAGCGTTTCCATTATGTCAGATAGCTAAGCCGCACTCAAAGCACTAAGATCATAAGCCATAAACGTCTTAATTGGTGTGATAATGTGTAGACAGGCTAAACGAACTTGGCAAGAACAATAATGTCAGACTTTATTGGGTACGAGGTAGGCAGACGACACCTGGAAAAAATAAGCGCAAGAACTGCTTTTTTCGGGCCAAAACCCTACTGGGGAATAGAAGACAACAGGTTTAAAACCGAAATCAAAATAGAGGTGCAGGCCAAAAGCTAAAAAAATTGAAAAGAACTTCCAAAACTGAGGCAGGCCAAACTACTTCTTGGGAACTATAACCAAGATCGTTTCATGGACTGTATCAGATCAAGTAGGAACAATCTACGAGAAGTAACAGGACTCCTCACGGTTCACTGTGTGCTAAGAAGACACTTGAGTATCTTTGGCCTGGAATACAACCCCTATGCAGATTCTGCAATACTTATGACAAAACGGCGAAACACATACCAGGCGGATGCGAAGCTCTGATGCATCAAAGAAACAAGTATATCTGAAAGGTTACCATGTCTTCTAAGTTCTAAGTGCGGATCACTAAGAAATACGTCCAAAAATAGAACTGAGAACGTAAATAAAAATAAATCCGAACGCATGAAAGAATACTTTCGAAAAAAATGAGGCCGTAACTACGAATGCATACTTTTGGCGGTTAACACAAGTAAGGTGTCGAATCGTGATGAGTAACACGTCACGTGGATAACGATTCAGCAAATGGCTCGAAGCACATCTAGCCTTGATTGATATTAAATTACTTTTAATTGCCAGCAATTGAACCGATTTTCAGGAAATATTGACTCATAACAAAAACAAAAAAAAAGTCTCTGCCCCATCGCGTTCTCCTGTAAACAGAAATGGGTGTTCAGAACAAATTTAAATATTAAATTTTTAAAAAGGGACAAGGACATGTAAAATCGTTCAACAGAGGATTTTATTCCTGAATTGCACATCGGGCACAAGGTAGACATTGCATCATCCAAATAGCAGATGCCATAAAATAGACACACTTTTTTAAACAGACAATTTAAAGAGAGAAAAAAGCGAAACGACTGCAACCGCTTTTGCACAAAGGATACTCGTGCATCTATATGTGTTTCCAGTGGAAAATGTAACACAAATATGACAGCGACAAGAACAGGACACATCTGATATGATGTGATGTTTTATATGAATAAATCCAACAACAATATAAACACCAATGCGCTGTCCACCGCCGAACAACAAAAACGAAAACCTGTGTATATGTATATGTACATATACAGAGCGAACAAAATCATTTTGCAGAGATTGATTTATGCCTTCCTTTTACTTTAACATCGCCGCATGATGGACAGAAATATAAAAATTTAATCTTTTTTTTTTGAAAAGGCGATTAAGTGAGTGAAGGGCGAGGATTTATCGACACATTTTTTTTTTTTTCATTTTTTTTTTGATGCAATGTTTTGTCCTTAGAGTGCTTGCAAGTTGCAACACTGTGGAGCAGCATTATTGTGTTGATTTCAACGAAAATTAAATACCGTCAATCACTTTAAATTGAGTTCATGGGGCATGGAGATTGTTTTGCAGCCAAGTCCAGTGTTGCAGGCAGCAGTGATGAGGAATTATAGAAAAACTGGTGCATTGTTTTCTTCTTACAATCACAAGTTTATTATGCTATTGTAAAGAATGATAGGAGAAAATAAAATAAGCTTAAACTCACTCATTTAAGTATAAGAAATTGGACAAGAACCTGCCATTTTGTGTCATTGTGTTTTGATCCTTTTCTCCGATGACGAAGTTTTAGGATCAACTAAATCTTCCGGCCCATTCATTTATCTAACAGAAGTTAGTTTTCATACTTGTTGTAGCTAAGAGTGGGTATAGTGAGTTGAGTGTTTCTTAAGCGTCATCTTTATTTTCTAATTTTAATGTTATTAATAATTAATGAACCTTAAGTTCTTAATTAATAATTAAGTGTTTTCGAATTAAAAAAAAAAGTTCAGTATAAGTAAATATTGACGTACTCAAACACTACTTTGCACGATTCTCTCAAAAACTACTTTAATAATATTAATGTAACTTCCTTCTAAATGTAAATTAAATTCTTATTCAGTTGAAGCCGCACCGAGTTGAAAGTTCGCTGGGCTTACGCGAAAGCGATTTTAAATCCTTGTTTCTCTTTTGCTTCCTTTCGATTGCATGGGCGCTTTGAAACAAACTTGGTTTTCAAACGATTGCCTTTCAATTGTGAGTAAAAATGACATCGGATATCTTTTTCATATCCAAATATTCATACAAAATTGAAATCACTGATGTATATCACATGCATGTTGCAGCTTCTAGTTCACACACTTTCACTCGCCTATCATCCAATACCGTCCCGGGGATTTTGTCGACTATATCTGGAGAGGTGATTTCAATTTTGAGTGACCAAACTTTTAGCGTCACTTGGGCCAGTATGACACACATATAATTGTGTAAACCAATATGAATAGCTCCAATCGATCGTGAGTAGCTCCAATTATACTTCTCAAGCTTATAAAGAGTTTTCCCACATAATTTTGATCTTACTCTACAAAGGCATAAAGCAGAATGCCGAGAAATTGACATAGAAAAGTATTTTCATTTCATTTCATTTTATTCATTTCATTTAACCATCAAACTAATGTACATAGAAGTAAATTCTTATAATATATACAGGAATTTAAATATAATTTAAAGTTATAAGCGAAATTCTTTATTAAGAATGAGAAGAAACAGGAAGTGAACATCATCATCATCATCGGCTCGACAACCGGGTTCCGATTCTGGCCTCTTTCAACAAGTCTCTCCACCTATCCCGGTCTCTAGCCGACGCCATCCAGTTGCGCACCCCAAGGCTTCGGGCGTCCTGGTCTACGCCATCTCTCCAGCGCAAGCATGGTCTACCACGCTATCGTCTACCATAGAATGTACCACAAAGAACTTTCCGAGCAGGTTCCTCTTCGCTCATGCGAGCTAGGTGCCCTGCCCACCGGAGTCTACCGAGCTTAATTTTTGTCACGATATCTGCTTCTAGGTAGATTGCGTACAGTTCATGATTGTACCGTCTCCGGAATCGTCCTTCCTCACATATGGGGCCAACAATTCTCCTTAAGACTTTTCTCTCGAACGCAGCTAAAAGGTCGGAGTGCCTTTTGCTAAGCACCCAAGCCTCGGATCCATATGTGAGTACTGGCAGGACCACGGTCCTGTACAGCAGCAGTTTTGAAGTTATGGTGAGATTTCTGGATTTGAAGACCTTTGACAGACTATAGTAGGCTCTGTTGGATTTGAGAAGCCTCCCGCGTATTTCTTCTTCTATATTATTATCGGCTGCTACTATTGACCCAAGGTATTTAAAGGATTGCACCACTTCAAATTCGTGCTCTGCTACCTTGATTGTTTGACCAACTGTTCCTCCCGTATTCGACGCCACCATGTACTTTATTTTACCTTCACTAATGTGCAGCCCCAGATTTTGTGCCGCCTGCTCGATCTGGATGAAGGAATCGTGTACAGCTTGTTCGGTTCTTTCGATGATGTCGATGTCGTCTGCGTAAGCCAGTAACTGGCTGGACCTGTTGACGATGGTTCCTCTTGTTGCCGTGCCAGAGTAACGCATTGCTTTCTCCAACGCCAGGTTGAAGAGGAGGCAGGCCAAACCGTCCCCTTGTCGGAGTCCATTAAAGATGTTGATTGGTCTGGCTAGCAATCCGGCTATTTTTACTTGGCTTGTTACGTTGGTCATGGTCAAAATACATAGTCGTGTCAATTTATTTGGGATGCCGAATTCTCTCATGGCTTTGTAAAGTTCTACCCTGGCTATGTTATCATAGGCGGCCTTAAAGTCTATAAACAGATGGTATGTTGGGATGTTAAATTCTAGACATTTTTCCATCGCCTGCCTAAGGGTAAAGATCTGATCAGTTGTTGATTTGCCTGGAATGAAACCACACTGATATTGTCCGATGACGGTTTTAGCGTATGGGGTTATCCGGTCTTGTAAGATAGAGGAGAGTATCTTATAGGCGGTACTCAACAACGTGATACCTCTATAATTGCTGCACGTTGTGACATCTCCCTTCTTATGTATGGGGCATATTAAACCTTTTCGCCAGTCTTCTGGCATTTCTTCCTGCTCCCATACGTGTACTATAATATCATGAATTGCTTGACGTAAGGCTGGCCCGCCGTGATGGAATAATTCGGCTGGTATGCCATCGGCTCCCGGGGCTTTGTTCTGTTTAAGCCGGCCTATAGCCTTCTCAACCTCTTCTATGCTTGGTGGCGGCAACATAGGGTATTCTTCTTGAAGTAGTGGAGCCTCCACTTCTGCAGTGAGCTGACCATTTAGCAATTCATTAAAGTACACTTCCCATCGCTCCAGTATGCTTTCAGGATCGGTGATCAGATTTCCCTCTCCGTCCTTGCAGTATGTGCAGCGTGGTGTGTACTGCGTCATGTTTCGGACGGATTGGTAGAACTTCCGCGCCTGGTGCGGACCTCGCTCTCGGCTGTTTTCTATTTCTTAGATTAGGTTCTTCTCCCAGGCTGATTTTTTTTTGTCTGTGAAGCCGTTTTTCTGTTCTTCTGAGCTCTTTATATTCCTCTTCGCGTGCCCGCGTTCTATGAGATTTTTGCATTACTCGGTACGCAACATTCTTACGTTCATCCGCTAGCTTGCATTCATCATCAAACCAGTCGTTCCGATTTTTTCGACTGCTGCCTAAGATGGAGTTGGCAGTACTAATGACAGTATTTTTAAGACGTGTCCACTTCTCATTTACGCCCAGCATACTGGCTCCAGGACTTACTCTCCCTAAATCAGGTGTTTCTAGGGCGAGTCCTAACGCATTACCAAAGGTTACTGGTGTTTTCATTGTGCAGGGCAGCCGTGTTGATTCGAACCTGATCGGCGGACGCAATGCGTCTTCGCAAGGCAATCCGCCCTCGGAAAACCATACCAACAAGATAGTGATCCGAGTCAATATTGGCACCTCGGTACGTTCGTACCGTCATCAAGTTCCAGTAATGGCGACGGTCTATCAACACGTGGTCTATTTGGTTACGAGTGACTCCATCAGGTGATACCCAGGTGGCTTTGTAGATATCTTTACGCGAGAACCTGGTACTCGCAACGACCATGTTTTTCGATGCTGCCAATTCTAAGACTCGAAGTCCATTGTCATTAGTGTTCTCATGCAAACTATGGGTGCCTGCGTAATGCCTGAATACCGGCTCTCGACCTATTTTTACGTTCAAATCCCCAAGGATGATTTTAACATCATACCTTGGACAGTCATTGAGTGGCCTCTCGACTTGTTCGTAGTAAGTCTCTTTTTCTTCGTCTAAGGACTCCTCCGTAGGTCCGTGAACGTTAATGAGGCTAATGTTCGTAAATTTGCCTCGCACGCGAAGGGTGCACAGCCTTTCGCTTATAGCGTTAAAGCCGATGATAGTAGACTTCATTTTTTCGCTGACTAGGAAGCCTACCCTGAGCACATGGTGTTTTGTATGACAGCTGTAGTATACGTCATATACTTTCTTCTGTAAAACACCATTCCCTGTCCATCTGATTTTTTGGAGAGCTGTTATGTCAGCTTTATATTTTGACAGGGCATTGGCTAGCTGCTGAGCAGCTCGAGCTCTATAGAGCGATCGTACGTTCCATAAAAAAATTCGTAAATCGTTTTTTTCGTTTTCTTTGCGTGGGTTTTCGTCGTGTGATCAGTCCGTTTCCGAGGCTTGTTGTCGGTCTCGAAATTCTTTTAGTTTTACGGGACAGGGAATTAACCTGTCGCCAACCTGAGGAACCAGCCTGATCATATTAACCAAACCTTTTTTAAAAGGCTTGTTTCTAGCGGCCGCCGCGGAGAGGCTATGATCACACTTCCACCAGTCTCGAATAGTTACGGCACGTGCATGTTTTCGTATGCTACATGTTGTTCCCCCTTTTCGTCTGATGGCTGACCGCCTGAAGTGAACAAGAAAGAGTGAATAAGAGCAAAAATAAAAAATTAAAATAAGCCCATACAGCCTTTAAAACATCCCCATTTTCGAGCTTCGGTCGTGTAGTGGAAGAGTGTTCCACAACCTAACAGCATGAATAAAAAATTGTCTTCTCAAGATAAGGTAGCAATAAGTGGTTGGTAGTATCGATAAAGATCTATTAGATAGCGAAAGGGTTATTTTTTCGTACAAATATCCAGGTTGTATGTTCTTGAGCAGTTTAATAAGTTGACCTAGTGACCGATATTTAACGAAACATGAGAGACTACAGTTAAGAATAGTATGTGTGTATCGCGAAACGTGATCATATCTTCTTAGACTGTAAACATATCTTGCAACAGAGTTTAATGCTAGATTTAATTTATTTATTTTATTTACAGTTTTTAAAAACAAAAAAAACGACTTTTATTTTTATTTTGTCTCCTCTCTCACGCACTCCTGCATTTGTCATTTCGAAATAAAATAAACTATAAAGATTCGAGACTGGGGTTCTTCATTCGAGACGAAGTGGAAGGGCTGATTGAACTTCGAAGATTTGGTTTATTCTAAAAAATGTTTATTCTAGCAATGATGTGATACTGGTCGTCCCACCTAGGTATGTACATAGTTCGAAAATATTTGCCAAAAATATATCCTATATACCCCCAAATTGAAAGAGGAAAAATCCATTGAAAAATCAATTTTTTCTAATTACCTACATACTTTTTATATTATGACCATTGAAATCCTCAACAGAAACAATTAAAAATAATCATGCCATTTATTACAGATCGCGAGGGAACTATAATATAACAAGGTAGGTATACTTTATTCATATATTCCCCAGTATACAGACCCAGAGACTTCATACCTCACATAAATAAGGAATAACAACGTGATCGTCACTGCCACTGCTACAGCCACAAGGACGCACGGAAGCGCAACCACCAGCAAAACCACCACATTTTCAGTGATAATAACCATTTCTGGATGAATAGGTTCGTCAACAAGCAAAATTGTCGAATTTGGGATGATCACAATCCACACGAGGTCCACCAAATTGCAATGCATCTGGTCTCTGTTTGGTGTGAATTTTGGACAAGAAGCATCATCGGCCCAATACTTCTTTGAGAACGACGTTGACCAGGCCATCACCAAAACGGCGAGCGCTATCTGTCGATGATAACCAATTTCTTTTGGCGCAAATTGAAAGAAATGGACACCGACTCCGATATTTCAGGTTATAGCTTAACGGATTATTCAATACATGGGAGCCACAATCCCTAAGGTATCACAATGGATCTACTTTGATCTAACTGTGACAGTAACAAGATCAGCCCATTAACCCAACCTAACCTTAGCCGCACTACACGAATTTTTCCTCCTCATTGTGATGTAAAAGTTTTAACAGTATAAGTGTAAGTGTTATTTTTATAAAAGTTTTCTAACAGTAAAATAGTTAAAAATGTATTCCAACTGTTGATGGTTTCCGTTTCACTATACGTACAATTTATTTAATCCATTTCAAGGCAAATTCGAATGATTTCAATGAAGCTCTACAAACTCACTTATTAAAGTATGAATCTTGGTTAATTGTTTGTTGTATCATGCGTCTACCGAAGTAACAGTTAAAATGAATTAAACACAAGATTTGAGTTACAAATATCCGAACCTTACACAAAATCAAAATAACCTTCGACTTTATAATCCACATTAACTCAATGCATTTCTCAAACGCAATGACTGTAAAGTTTCAAACTTATGTCATATTTGATACTTATATGTATAAGATGCCTTTAATTTCGCATTCGTGAAGAGACGTGCATGAAAAGTTATGTCTTGAAGCATAAAAATCTTGCAGTACTGCTTAAAGACAAGTTCCTTTATGGACTGCCAACAAAATAGGGATGGATTTTTAAACATTACAGCAGCTTCCTATTTTACTTGCCAATGGTCGTCCCTTGTATACCGTCTTATTCTTTTCGTTTAGTTTATAAGTTTCAGGGATCATTCAAGAAAGACATAAACTTGTGACATGTGACTTCACTATAGCATAAAACTAAAATATATGACTTGCCGTAAACTTTCCTCAAATATATCTTTTGCACTCATTTTTTCATCTCCAATGTGATAAAAGGGTCGATACCCAAATAAATCAATAAAAATATACTCACAGATTCCAGATCCTTTGAAGTAATTGCTGTTAAATTGAGTCGCCCTATTAGAATAGATATACGCTAATAAGGGTTAGGTTAGTGTTTTATATGGTTTGTTTCGGGTATTCCAAGCTTAACATGCTAAATGAGAATTACATTTGAAGTTTGTATATTGGAAGATGAAATTATAGAATAATAGTAGACACCTGTTAAAAGTGTTTTTAGGATAACATAGAGTTTTAGCTAATAGTAAAATTAGCCCTTTACTAAATATCATTCAATAAGAAAATGCTTTAACCGAGGGGTAAATAGTGAATAAAAATAAGCTTAAGCTAGCTAGTTAAAACTAATTTCTCTTGGTAGATTGCATATTGGCTCCGTTATAGGTGTCCCTACCGGACACTGCCTAATAGGAAGACATGCTTTCCGTCTTGGAGTTCCTGCAAATGATTTTTGCAGAAGCTGCATGGATGAAGAAGAAGAGGAGTCAGTTACTCACCTTCTATGTTCTTGCCCCACCCTGGCTTAAAGACGTAGACTCCACTTGGGAGACTACTACTATAACGATCCTAGTGATCTAAATAATTCCGATATCAAAATGGTTTAACGAGTAAGGGTGAGTTTTGAAATCCTGTGGTATCACAACGGACCAGGGTTGCAAAAGCTTAAGTATCTTTTTAGCTTAAGCTTGGCTTTAATTCACAAGCTAGTGGGTGACTTATGAATTAAGAAAAATGTAATTCAGCAGCTAGTTACTGACTTATGAATTAAAAAAATTTTATTCATAAATCAGTTGGTGACTTGTGAATTAAAAAAATTTATATCATAAGCTTCGTAGTGACTTATGAATTTAAAAAGATTAATTCAAAATCTACTAAGTGACTTATGAATAAAAATATTTAGTCATGAAAAAGTAAGTGACTTATGAATTAAAAAAAAAAATTCACAACCTACCAAGTGACTTATGAATTAAAAAAAATAAGTCATGACCAAGTAAGTGATTTAAGAATTTAAAAAAAAATTTAATTCAAAAGTTACCTAGTGACTTATGAACTAAAAACAAATTAATTCATAAGCTAATGGATAAATTCTGATTAAGAAATTATTAATTGGAAAATTTATGTATTTAAAATTTATGATTATTTTATGACACACAAAAGCTTGAAATCTACTTTCGTTAATAATTAAATAATTATGTAGTCAAAACAAGCTTAAACATTTCCAATTTACCAACTAGCTCATGACTTAAATTTTTTTAAATTCATAAGTCACTTAGGGCCAATTTATTGAATCTCAATTAAATTTAATTCTATGATTAAGAATGGGAAATTTATCGATTTAAAAAAATATAATTTATTCACCCACATTTAACGATTTAAATTGACGTTTTCTTCATTAACTAATTATACATTTAATCTAAATACGTGTTTTACTAAATCGACCAAATACACCTTTTAAGAGCTATTTTGAGCGTTAATAGGATTTAACTGAATTGTTTCTATTTATTCATTCTCATTTAGCTCTGACAATCAGGTTTTGTTTATTTTGTGCAAAAATAAATTGTCATCAGTGTTTAATTAAAACAATTGCAAAATGAATAATAATCTAGAATATTTGTTGGATATAAATATAAGTGATGACAACGACGAAAATTTGCTTGCACCCGAACGATGGCAGTATAGAATAACCGATCAAAGGGCACGGTAGTGCCCAGCCAAGTTCTGGCACTACACACGTTTTATAGGAACAAATTCATGCGATTTTTGACCCCTTCCTATCTTCAGTACCAATGTAGTCAGAAACTTAAAATTCCGAGTATTTGCTAAGCTAGTCAGGCACAGGCGCCTCACCAAATTTTCTAGCATAAGCGGTTCCGGAGATATGAGGCCTCAAAAATCACAATAACCGTAACTGACTGACAGATCATCAAAATTAGGGAGCACTTCGCGACATCGTAGAATCTTGTAATTTTGCACAACGGTAAGTCTTGTCATGAAAGCAGAGGAAAAAATTAAAAATTTTAGGTTTACCATTCTCTGAATTGGTGTTGGTTGAATGGAGCATTTCCGACTGCTGTAAGATGATGAAATTTGGTAAAGCGGTAGGGCTTAAATTGCATACAAAGAAAAAAATATAAAATTTGAGGTTTTTCATTCAGGGGCGTGGTATCCGCCTACTTCCTCAGAACTGATGTAAATTATATGGCACACATCCGATTGCAGTAGAACAATGAAATATGGTAGAACGATAGGGCTCAAATTGCATATAAAGGACCAAAAATAAAAATTGAAGTTTTCCATTCAGGGGCTTTGTATCCGCCCACTTTCTGAGAAAATGTTTAGTTTATATGGAGCACTTCCGTTTGCTGTAGAATGATGAAATTCGGTAGAGCGGTATAGCTTAATGTACATACGAGTACATTCAAATCGAAAAATAGGTAATCTAAGATTTTTCATTCGAAGTGTCTTTTTATTGTCATTTTGAAACTATGCATGCATCTTGAAAATTTTTCTTAGAAATAGAGTGATCGATTTGATACTCTATGTTATGTTTACATGAAACAATGAAAAACGAAAACATTTGTTTACCTGACTAAAAAATTTGATTCGAAAGGTTTTAAAAACTTGACCAGCGAACCCATAAAATTTTATTCAGTTATCATTAAATAATAAAATTTCTCTATTACACATTGTAGCTGTTTCAATATTATTCTACTTTAAATATTCGGTATTAAACCTTCATGAAGTAAGAACTTGGCATACTGATTTTAGATCTCAGTACTTTTCACGCCTGACTTGTTACACAAAGATTTTTGTATAGAAGAACTTGGCTCTTTTTTTAACATCTATGTTTTTGGTCTGATAGAATTAACATAGGAAAATGGGATGATGAAGATTTCTTCCAAAGGTTTCGTCTTACCAAGCATACAGTGGTTAAGGTCCTTGAAATTATTCGACCATATGTGGAGTACTCTCTTCAAAGGTGGACAATGTTAAATATGTAAAATTAAGATAGCATTTCAGTAAAATTTGTTTTGTGCCACAGTATATTTCTGCAATCGCACAACTGCTGATAACATTACATTTTTTTTTACTTGGATCAATGCAAATCTCTATTGCTGATTTTGCTGGTGTAATCATCTCCTCCGTTTGCATTTTATTACCAAAAGTAACAGGACCATCGCTAAAAATCGATCGAGATTCATTCGGATGCCTGAAACTATGTTGGAAATGACTAAAGCTAGCGAGAAGTTCTAAATACAATTTCCTCCCAAACGCACTGTTTTTCTTTCAGGGTGCATGCGTCGGTTTTTTTATTTTCTATTACTCTAGAACGTCGTAAAATGCATTCAAGGAGAATATTTTCTTCCAATTATTTAAAATTTGAAGTTCTTTCGGGTTTTGTCGACATTTTAATAATATATGAATTTCAAATTATTATAAATATTCAAACTGTTGGCGGTTGACTATTTACAATAACGTAAAAATCCCTGGGATTTTTTATAACAAACATTTAAATTTAAATGTCTTATTAAAAACAAGGTATTTAACTAAAGAGGAGTGAATAACTAGAAAATTTAAATGGAGAACACTTAATTGCGCTAATACCTTAAAGCTAATTTAGCTAACTATACAAAATACTGTTTTTAATTGAGTGTGAATAAATTGGCCCTTAGTAGCTTGTGAATTAATTTTTTTTTTAATTCATAAGTCACTTAGTAGCTTATGAATTAATTTTATTTTTAAATCATAAGTCACTAACTAACTTATGAATTTGATTTTTTTTTAAGTCACAAATCATCTACAGAATTATGACTTATGGTTTTTTGAATTCAAAAATTCGCAACCCTGCAACGGATTAAATATTGGTCTAAGTGTGTTGGCCTTTTCCGGTCAGCAGCCACCTTAACCTAACCTAACCTAGCTAGTTAAAAATTTTTTCTATAGTAATAGCTATTTTAAAATAGCCAACGCTAAATTCTTGTTTTTCAAACTTAAGCTTCAATTTGTGTGAATAAAAATAGCTTAAGCTAGAATATTATAGTTAAAGCTAAAAAAAGTTCAAGATTTTTCGACCTGTCTAGAAAGCTTTGACTAGGTCTTATTTTCAGTTTTCTATGAAGCAATTACTAAAAACTTGTGCGAGCTGTTAATTAAATATAAAGAATAGCTCAAAAATAAGACAGTGAACGTATAGACGCAGAGAGAGACGGACGATATGATGAAAACAGTTTTTACCCGAAACCAGTACTTGCCCTATAGAACAGATAACAAATTGTGGCAAAACAACCTTCCTTTCGGTCATACATGTACAGTTCTAGCTAAAGCTGCATAGCAGCTTAAATTACAAAGCTTTAGCTAGAATTTTCGAGTAAAAGCTATTTAGCTTTATCATTTTTTATTCACATAAAACAAAATCTCACATAAAACAAAATCTTTTCGCTCCAAATTCAAATACAAAACAAAAATACACAAAATCGTATCGTGTCTTGTGCGGCTCAAAAACTTCTTTAAAAAAAAAAATTTGGTTCTTCTTCTTGCCACAAAGTTTACTAGGTACAATCTAATCTTCATGGTTACATTACTATACTTTATTTTTTTTGCCAAGTAAGACTAAAAGACAGAAAATTGTAAATTTTTTGAAGTATTGTAACCTAATAATAATAATAAAAATGTATTCAAAAAATGCATTCTATTTTTATTTTTCAAATTGTTTTATAACCAATTTAGATCATAACTAAATTAAAGCAAACAATAGGGGCCCAACTTTCTTCTTTTGGCCTTATATAAAGCTTGAACAAGGTTTTCTTAATATAATTCATGATTTTCTTAACATTAGCAGTGTAATAATTTTTCATGGTCAACGGCCTTGGCTTTGATGAAGGCATCGCTTCCCAGCGATCAGCGAAATCAAGCATCATTGTGCGTTGTTAGTACAGTAAAACCATCTCTCCCTTTTGTATTGTTGCCTAAGCCGATGCGATGGCCTCAGTTGCCAGTGCTTTCAGTGTCTCTAAATAAATAAAATAACTTTGGTGGTGCAACAGCTGGAAGTGAACCAGGACCTAGTGACTTACAACTCTCAACCATTCCTGTGTGCGTGTTACCAGGAACGGAGTGGACCCACAATTTTCTGTCGATTCCGAACGGCTAATGAGTAGCACTTTCCATGACAAGAGATACTCTTGGAGGATTTGTCAATTCCTGGCAAGAGGCAGTACGGCCCTGAAAAAAACTTTCTTGCAGCGGCTGAGAATCGAACTCGAGACCTTCCGCATGACAGTCCAACGCACTAACCATTATACCAAGGGGTACTACTTCATGTCTCTTCTTCGTAGATTTACCTACGGAATAGTGTAATATGTAATATAATGTAATTTTTGATGAAAGTGTTTTCTATCCCATTTAGATTTAGTACATTATTATGTTGTTCTTTTCGTAAAAGGCTGCATCGTTGTTTTTATGTAGTGTTCAAATTGATCGTGAGTGATGGCTCAGCCGTCTGTCACTAGGTTCTAGTTCATTCTGGAAGAGTTGTTGTACTTCTGAGTTGGGATGATCTTCCAGGTACCTGATGATCTTTTGTTGGATTGCAGCAAATTCTGGTACTATTAATTTTCTCATACGACTTTTTTGTTGGTATATATTTCTTCGTCAGTAGTTTACTCCAGTGCATATGAGAAGCATCTTTCTTTCAAAATGCTTCATCTTCTTCATTTCTGTAGGTCATATTGTAACCCAGATGGGAATAGTGAGAAAGGTTACATAACTTTTGTTTATGCAAGCAGCTCGATCTTCTTACTCTATATCGCCTCCTGAGTAGCGGAGATACTAGTTTGTAGATAATAAAAGGTGGTCCGACGTACGATGTTAATTGTGAGTCACACCTTAACGTCAAGTTTTTTGGCCAACTTAATTCAACCATGGGAGGGATACACAATTGAGCAGCGCGTTAAGATTATTGAAGCCTTTTACGAAAATGGGCGTTCTTTGTAATTCTTTGGTCAGCATAATCGACCAAATGTGTCCACAATCGATAGAATTGTTAGCAAATTTCAGCAAACCGAGTTTGTAGGAAATGTGAAAACATCTGTGCATACTCGCCCAGTTCGTTCTGCGGAAAACATTGCTGTTGTTCGTGATATAGTGTGGCTGTGTGTCAGAAGAGCCGTCAACCTCGACTCCCAACAATTGATCATCTCACGAACAACACTTATGCGAATTTTGAATAAAGATTTGAATTTACACGCATACAAGGTTTAATTGACTCAAGAGCTGAAGCCTACTGACTATTTCAAGCGTCGTCAATACGCCGAATGGTTGGTTGAACAGATAGAAGTGAATGGTGACTTTACAAAGAAAATCATCTTCAGTGGATTCATTCATCCAGTGCATATGAGAAGCATCTTTCTTTCAAAATGCTTCATCTTCTTCATTTCTGTAGGTCATATTGTAACCCAGATGGGAATAGTGAGAAAGGTTACATAACTTTTGTTTATGCAAGCAGCTCGATCTTCTTACTCTATATCGCCTCCTGAGTAGCGGAGATACTAGTTTGTAGATAATAAAAGGTGGTCCGACGTACGATGTTAATTGTGAGTCACACCTTAACGTCAAGTTTTTTGGCCAACTTAATTCAACCATGGGAGGGATACACAATTGAGCAGCGCGTTAAGATTATTGAAGCCTTTTACGAAAATGGGCGTTCTTTGTAATTCTTTGGTCAGCATAATCGACCAAATGTGTCCACAATCGATAGAATTGTTAGCAAATTTCAGCAAACCGAGTTTGTAGGAAATGTGAAAACATCTGTGCATACTCGCCCAGTTCGTTCTGCGGAAAACATTGCTGTTGTTCGTGATATAGTGTGGCTGTGTGTCAGAAGAGCCGTCAACCTCGACTCCCAACAATTGATCATCTCACGAACAACACTTATGCGAATTTTGAATAAAGATTTGAATTTACACGCATACAAGGTTTAATTGACTCAAGAGCTGAAGCCTACTGACTATTTCAAGCGTCGTCAATACGCCGAATGGTTGGTTGAACAGATAGAAGTGAATGGTGACTTTACAAAGAAAATCATCTTCAGTGGATTCATTAACAAGCAGAATTGCTGCATTTGGCCAAATGAGAACCCACGATTGATTGTTGAAAAGCCGATGCATCCACAAAGAGTGACTGTTTGGTGCGGTTTATGGGCTGGCGGTGTCATCGGGCCGTACTTCTTCGAAAATGAGGTCGGCCAAGCAGTTGCTGTGAATGGTGTTCGCTATGGCGGGCGAGATGATAACGAACTTCTTGTGGCTAGAAATTTAGGATATGGACCTGGACAATATGTGCTTCCAGCAGGATGGTGCCACTTGCCACACAGCCAACGAAACAATGGCTCTTTTGCGCGAGAAATTCGATGACGGTGTTATCTCACGTCGTCGTGGCGATGTTAATTGGCTGGCACGATCATGTGATTTGACTCCGTTGGACGTCTTTCTTTGGAGATACATACTTAAAAGAAAAAGTGTACGTCAATAAGTCAAGAACATTTTAAGAACTTAAAGACGAGATAATTCGGCACATTAACGACATTAAACCTCAATTATGTCTCAGGGTCATTGAAAATTTGAACCATCGGATAGAGGTATGCCACCGAAGCCGTGGCGAGCATTTGGCCGATATTTTGTTCTACACATAATTGTCATAGATCCTTCTATCATAATAAAAATATTAAGATAATTGTCTGAAATCTTTTTGTTTTATTTACAATTAACATCCTGCGATTTCGTTGGACCACCCCTTAGTTGGCTTTCTGCCATATCAAGTCTGCATGCTTCTTGAATGTCAGTTTGTTTGGAAAAGTTTAATCCCAAGTACTTCGTTCATGATTTGACTATTACCTAATTTTGTATATGAAACTTAAATTACTCTCATGAAGACGAAAGATTGGGGCGACACATCTTAAGCATAGCGACAGTACTTGTTAGATTTGTCTCTTCTAAATTTAATAATAAAATATTCTCTTTTTTATACTTGTTTTGTATCTTATCCTACTCTCCACTGTAAAATCAGCGCCACCAACAGTATATCATTGTGGTAGGGGTAGCATAAAATCAAGCTCCATGATAATACTTTAGGTCATATTATATACAAAGCAATGACTTCAGCCGATGGCATACCAGCCGAATTATTTCATCACGGCGGGCCAGCCTTACGTCAAGCAATTCATGATATTATAGTGCACGTATGGGAGCAGGAAGAAATGCCAGAAGACTGGCGAAAAGGCATAATATGCCCCATACATAAGAAGGGAGATGTCACAACGTGCAGCAATTATAGAGGTATCACGTTGTTGAGTACCGCCTATAAGATACTCTCCTCTATCCTACAAGACCGGATAACCCCATACGCTAAAACCGTCATCGGACAATATCAGTGTGGTTTCATTCCAGGCAAATCAACAACTGATCAGATCTTTACCCTTAGGCAGGCGATGGAAAAATGTCTAGAATTTAACATCCCAACATACCATCTGTTTATAGACTTTAAGGCCGCCTATGATAGCATAGCCAGGGTAGAACTTTACAAAGCCATGAGAGAATTCGGCATCCCAAATAAATTGACACGACTATGTAGGTTGACCATGACCAACGTAACAAGCCAAGTAAAAATAGCCGGATTGCTATCCAGACCAATCAACATCTTTAATGGACTCCGACAAGGGGACGGTTTGGCCTGCCTCCTCTTCAACCTGGCGTTGGAGAAAGCAATCCGTGACTCTGGCACGGCAACAAGAGGGACCATCATCAACAGGTCCAGCCAGTTACTAGCTTACGCAGACGACATTGACATCATCGGAAGAACCGAACAAGCTGTACACGATTCCTTCATCCAGATCGAGCAGGCGGCACAAAATCTGGGGCTGCACATTAGTGAAGGTAAAACAAAGTACATGGTGGCGTCGAATGCGAGAGGAACAGTTGGTCAAACAATCAAGGTTGCGGAGCACGAATTTGAAGTGGTGCAATCCTTTAAATACCTTGGGTCAATAGTAGCAGCCGATAACAATATAGAAGAAGAAATACGCGGGCGGCTTCTCAAATCCAACAGAGCCTACTATAGTCTGTCAAAGCTTTTCAAATCCAGAAATCTCACCATAACTTCAAAACTGCTGCTGTACAGGACCATGGTCCTGCCAGTACTCACATATGGATCCGAGACTTGGGTGCTTAGCAAAAGGCACTCCGACCTCTTAGCTGCGTTCGAGAGAAAAGTCTTAAGGAGAATTGTTGGCCCCATATGTGAGGAAGGACGATTCCGGAGACGGTACAATCATGAATTGTACGCAATCTACCTAGAAGCAGATATCGTGACAAAAATTAAGCTCGGTAGACTCCGGTGGGCAGGGCACCTAGCTCGCATGAGCGAAGAGGAACCTGCTCGGAAAGTTCTTTGTGGTACATTCTATGGTAGACGAAAGCGTGGTAGACCATGCTTGCGCTGGAGAGATGGCGTGGACCAGGACGCCCGAAGCCTTGGGGTGCGCAACTGGATGGCGTAGGCTAGAGACCGGGATAGGTGGAGAGACTTGTTAAAAGAGGCCAGGACCGGAACCCGGTTGTTGAGCCGATGATGATGATGATGAATGACTTCAGTATTGACTGGAAATTTTAATTTAATAGTCACTGGGGTTCGGAAGCAGATGAGTTCGGTCTTTTCACTATGTATTTATCTTCAGTCCCCATTTTAGATAGTATTTCCATAGGTTTTAAAACGCATGTGCATTTTCCTGTCAGGAATCTATGGAGAAAAGGCGGTCACGTATGGAATGGAGCCGTCTGAATAAAGCTTCGTCTTAGTTTCTGGAACAGCAGCGGTCCAAGTTTTTATCCTTGAGGGACTCCAGTAGCGTTTGCTGCCCGTACATAAAAAGCTTATGGGTAAGGAAATTTTTGATTCTTCTAACCAAATTCCGAGAGTTTAAATAGTAATGCTTTTTCCGATGTCCAGTACAGCAAGCATGCTATAGTCGTTAGTTTTTGGGTCCAAGTGATGTTACACATTATGAAGTCCCAACAGTGGAAGAAGGGTAAAATGTTTTTTTCGAAAGACGTACTGGAACTCCGCAGAAGACGTTGAGTTTCTTCAATATAAAAGTCTCCAGTATCTTTCTATAGAACATCGCAATGTAATTCGCCTATATGCTTCCACATTTGTGCCGTTGTTCTTCTTAGGGAACTCGCAATAATTTGTAACTTTTGAAGTACGTAATAAGAAATCTTGTTGCTTCTTGCTGATTCATTTCACAGTGATGAAAATGTCAGTTATTTCTTCAGGAGAAGTGAAAACATCATCAGTAGAGGGTCTGATGAGAGGTCATCTTCGTTGAAAAACGTTACGGCTTCGATGGTAGCTGATATCTCTTCAAAGCTCCTCTACTTCTTCGATAAAGTCAGGAAAGTGTATGGCAGTCTTTAAAACTATCCACAAAATGATTAGCAAACGCTTAAGCTTTCTCTGCAGAAGTTGTTCAAACTTCTTGTCCGTCAATGATGGTGTCTGAAATTGGGTTCGCTCTTCAAACAATCAGATAAATCTTTTTAAAAGTGCCAGGACCAAGCTTGATATCTTCGAGTCTCTTCCTGAAATGCTTTTTCTGATTATGTTTAACTGTCTGGTTGAACATTGCGTTGGTGAACTGAAGTTCGGAATGAAGTCGTCGGTATTCGCCGATATTTCCCTGGTGAAGGTTCTATGGTAGATTCTTTTAAGACATTTACATAGTATTTGCCAGTGAGCATATCGATACCTTCCCGCAAGAATGTATTAAGTGACATTTTTAAATTTGTTTCGTCCAATAAAATACTCAAAAAATAACTAAATGAGACGTTTTTTTCGTTTCCTGAACAATTTTTAAAATGTCGCTTAATACATTCTTGCGGGAAGGTATCGATATATTTCTTGTATGTATATGCTGGGGCAATTTTGCTCTGCTGGTTCAGATGTTTATTGCCTGTCCAAATCTCTAGTTCTGGAAGACGTACTCTCACTTCTGAAAGGAATCTTGTCCAGTTCGATTTTGACTTTAATTTGTAATCTCTCTTTGTGCGCTACCTAATATAAAGTGGCTTCATCTGTCAAGATTCGATAAAAATACTAATTCTAGTGACATAATTAAGAGCATTTCCCAAAAGACTAATATTCCATCTGATCAGTTAAAATGTTATCCACTCATTAAAAAAGATACCGACTTATCTACTCTTAAATTCATAACTTTCAAACTCAGTGTACCTGCAGATAAACTTTCGTTAGTTCTTGACCCGTCTGTATGGGGTTCCTATGTACAAGTGAAAGAATTCATTACACATAATAAAAAAGGAAGCCCAACGCCAGTAACAACAATATTAACAGAAACTACACCAACGATCAATTCACCTGCACCATCGTTACAACCGATAGAACTTGAGTTACTTCAACCGCAAACTAAACCTGCTACTCTACCTTCTCAGTGACAATCAGTTCAAACAAAAACAACAACAACATCAGAACTGCATCCTTCTCTTTCTGATTCTCCTCATTCACTCAACAACTATAACTCGCCGTCTCTTTCTACTAAAAAAGACTTTCTGCTTTACTACCAAAATATAGGTGGTCTTCGTACAAAAACAAATATATTGCATTTGAACTCATCTTCTTCCCATTATGACATTTTCGCCCTTACCGAAACCTGGCTTAATGATAATTATTTAAACTCTGAACTTTTCGACGAAAATATATTCTCGGTTTTTCGCAAAGATCGTTGTTTTGAGAAAACGAAGATGTCAAGAGGAGGTGGAGTATTGCTTGCTGTTCATTCATCATTTTCTTGCCGTGAAATTTATTTACCGTCTCGTTCATCCGAATTTGATGTCGATCAACTTGCTGTATGTGTCACCCTTAACAACTCAACAGATGTACTCATTATATTAAGTTATATACCGCCAGGTAGTTCACTTGAATTATATAATTTGCATATTTTAAATACTCGTTTTGTTTTAAATAATTTAACTTCCAATCAACACTCAATTGTTTTGGGTGATTTTAACTTACATATGTCATGTAAATTGGATTTTAGACCCTGATGAGCTTTGTCTCATTCCTTTCAATGTAAAAAATGCTCATGAATCTTTAGTTATTGACACGCTTTCAGAATTAGATCTTATTCAAATAAATAAATTCCAAAATGATTTAAATCGAATTCTTGACTTGGTTTTTGTTGATAAGGAATTTTGTTCTAACTTAATTAAAAACATTTGCCCTTTATTTCCGAATACTCTTCATCATTTAGCCCTTTGTTTAAATTTCAAGTCTTATATATATTTTAAGCCATGTTTCAGTAATTTATTCAAATATGATTATAGAACTGGTGACTTTAATTCAATTAGTACATATATTAGTGCCTTTCCTTGGAGCTCCATTTTTTTAAATGATACTTTATCTGAAGCATACAATTTTTTTGGCGATGCATTGACTGAAGCTATAAATCTGTTTATTCCTAAAGTTCCAATTAGAAAAAATTCCAAACCAGTCTGGTTTAATAAAAGATTAAGTAATTTATCAAATAAAAAAAATAAAGCGTATAAACTATATCGGAATTCCAACAATAATACGTTTTTGCTTAACAACTATTTACGGCTTCATAAGGAATTTGTTGTTCTTAATAAGTTCTTATATAAAGACTACATTTATAGAACCGAGTCTAATCTTAAGCAAAATAGTAAAAAATTTTGGAATTTCGTAAAAAATAAGAAATGTTCCAATGGTATCCCAAACTGCATGCAATATTTGGATACCTCATCAAGTGACCTTATGACAGTTTGTAATATGTTTTCAAAATTTTTTCAATCGGTTTATTCACCATCTTATGCATCCGCAAATTTCACCCCTAATATTCCAATAAATCAAATCAATATCGGTTCCTTATATCTAAGTTACTCTGATGTTGAAAAGGGTCTTGGTGAACTAAATCCGGATAAACAACCCGGCCTCGATGGTATTCCTCCAATAGTGTTAAAAACATGCGCTAGAGCCTTTTTAGAACCATTAACTCTGCTTTTTAATGAGTCTCTTAATACGGGTCAGTTTTTGAACGATTGGAAAGTATCCTTTATTATTCCTATTCATAAATCTGGATCAAAGCAAGCTATCAATAACTATCGTCCAATAAGTAAGCTTTCAATGATTCCTAAACTCTTTGAAAAACTGATTTATGCAAAGTTATCTTTTTTTCTCAAGGAAATAATTTCTCCATTCCAACATGGATTTGTTTCTGGAAGGTCGACTACTACAAATCTTTCAATTTTATGTAAGGAGATAACTCGTAATCTTGAGGATGGTTATCAATGTGATGTCATCTATACAGATTTTTCCAAAGCATTTGATAAAGTTAATCATAAGATCTTGATAAAGAAACTTTCGGTGCTCGGATTTCATTCAAATATGATGAAATGGTTTGAATCTTATTTAACTGGGCGTACTCAGTACGTAAAAATTGATAATTTACTATCTGATCCCATTGCTGTTACTTCTGGCGTACCTCAAGGGAGCCACTTAGGTCCACTGCTTTTTCTGCTCCTTATAAATGATATACCCGATACAGTAAAAAATTCAAGCTGTCTTATGTTCGCAGACGATATAAAATTGTTTCGTTGTATTAAGTCTCCTATTGATTGTATTTTACTTCAAAATGACCTTAACTCTTTAGCAGACTGGTGTATCTCTAATCAGTTGTTTCTTAATGTCTCTAAATGTAATTTTTTAACTTTCCGTAGGAATTTTTCTTCTCTTAACTTTATTTATGAAATTGATGGAATTCCATTGCAAATGGTTTTTGAAAAAAAAGATCTTGGCGTTGTCTTCGACCCTAAGCTTACTTTCTCCCTTCATATCGACTTTGTTGTGGCTAAGGCAAATTCTTTACTTGGATTCGTTACACGAAACTCTAAAGAATTTTCCGACCCATACACTCATAGAGCATTATACTATTCATACGTTAGACCTATTCTCGAGTATTGTTGTGTCATATCGAATCCGTACTATACAATGTACTCTGATCGGATTGAAAGTATCCAAAAACGATTCACCAAAATTGCCATTCGTAGACTTAATTGGAATATTCAAATGCCTTGTTATAGTACAAGATGTAAGCTACTGGGTCTTCAAACTTTAAAAACTCGTAGGAAATTCTTTGAAATTACTTTTATTCGGGATATACTTAAAAACCAGATTGATTGTTCTTTTCTCCTGTCATTTATTAAACTGTATGCTCCTGGGAGGGCTCTGCGAGTGCATAGTTTGTTCTTTGTTCCTTACCATAGAGTAAACTATGGACTCAATGAACCGATTACTCGTTGTATTAAACAAGCTAATTTAATTTGTAATCATATTGATTTTACCGACAATCTAAGTCGAGATACATTCAAAAAACATGTTATCTTTATATTAACGTTCATTTATCCTGGTGGTTAGTCATTAAGTCTCAACTTATTTGTAAAGTACCGCATGCTACTTATATATATTTCAGTAGTCTATAAGATTGTATATTATTATTAATTTATTTTATATGATCTGCTTGATGAGAATTAAATAAATAAATAAATAAATAATCCTGTAATTCAATCTGACTCTCATCTCAACCTTCAGATGGTCCAAGTCACTAAAGTGTGCCACACAAGAAAAAATTTGGAGCTCTGGAAGGATATTCGTAAAGTTAAAGAAGTCCCGGAGAAACGGAGTTCTTGGAAATGTGGGCTTCTGTTATGATATAAAGACTAGTGTGTGAAGGGTTGTCTTGCAGCCAGTCCACGATTGCTTTTCCTTGTGTAAGCTCCCTATCATAAAGCCAGAGTGGGTGTTACGAGTCAGTGATGAGTGTTAAGATGTATGGAATTAATTGAGTATACTTAAACACTTTTTATGTTTGAAATAAATTATGTCTTTTTATTTGTCAGCATTTTGTTCGAAGGACATTTGTTTTACTTTGGAATATTTCGACTTTAGTTTTCATTTTCACTTTTCAAAAGAATGTCGAAAATGTATCTATGTACATCCCGTTTGGCTTCAGGAACGCCTCATAGTAGGGTTTTTCACGAGAATCAGTTACTGAATACTGAGTACAAACGAAATTGCTGCAAAGAGCATTATGTAAAAAAATCTATTTAAACCCATAAATATCCTACTAATAGAACAATATTTCCTCCCGATAAAAGTGGTCTAACCAAAGAACCACTCTATCTGCCATTCCTACGTTTGCAAAGCCCTTTCCGAGGGACAAGTGCCGCTGATTTCATATATGAAAATTAACGATGTTAACTCGGAATTTGATTTTCTCTTCACGTGGCAGCTGAAGCAGTGCATGTTACTGATGTGCAACTGAATATCTTTGTATATACATTATTGCAATTTTCTGACGTTATAGATGGTCTAGTATATCCGTAATAACGTTAAATTTTCCATTTCCATTATAGACCACAAGTTGGATTGTCCATCACTTGTTCAATTTGAAAAATCTTCATAAAAACTGAATAGGATTGTAAAACAAAAGAAATGAAAAACCAAATCAGATCTGAAACACGGACGTGATTTGTTGTAGGTCTGGACTCAACGTCAACGTTCTACATTTTCCAGCTAATTGATGACATTTGAAATGGGGACAAGAAATATATTTCGTCTTTTTTATAAATTTTTTAATTTTTTTTTTTGATTATTTTCGAATTATTTTGAATCCCAGGATCGGTTTTTGTCTGGATTTGTTGCGGAAAAATAGTTTAAAGGATGTAAGCTGCTTGTTAGGTATTGTTTTAGGTACATTTTCTTTTTCAAACCCAATACAATGAAAAACCAGTAGTTGGTAGATAATTCTGTTCATGAACATGTTTGCTACGAGTATTTATTTATTTGTAAAGTAGTCCAAAATTGCATTTCGCCATATATGTATGCATATGTATGTTAAGCTTTCAAGGTTGCTTCAAAATAATCTTGATGTAAAGTAATATATTAAATCTAACAAAAAACTGCTCAATTGGATCTCACGTAATTGTGTAAAAGTACTTTTGAATTTAAAAATTGTTTATAAACAAATTAAAAACATGGAATTAATGAGATAAAAACGTTCAAAAGCATAAAATTGCCATTTTATTTCTAGAAAAGTATGAATTTATGCAAACAAGTATAAAAATCGTTTTATCAAAAATTTGGGATACTTATTGTAAGTATTTCGTAATATAGATCTTAGGAAATAATTTCAAAAAAATTATCTTTCACACGTTTTGAAGATTTGGATTTTTTCTTTTTTCAAAAAACCCAACAAATATTTTTTCGAATATTCTTAAACAAAATATTTTTTTTAAATCAAAAGGGGCTTCTGTTAAAAAAAATTGATTAAAGTTGTTAGAGCCGTTGATGAGAAAGTCGAAAATAAAAAAAAAGGTTCTATGACAGGTACCCTTAATATCATTTCCCTCCAAAATTTTTTTTGACCAAAATGTGGTCCATGTCCATTATATCACACCTAATTTTTTTGTATCAAAAGCGTTATAGCCGTTTTCGGGATAAATAAGATTATGCATTACGGGTGTATGGGGGGCACCAGTAATTTTGGAACTAAACAAAAATTTCAATTTGCCCTCTAGGCATTTGGAAAAAAAAATTGAACTCGAGATTTTGATCAAAGTTGAAATTACGATGATAGCGAAGACAAGTAAATTGCGTCTGTCTGTCTGTATGTCTGTATATCTTTACCTCGATCTAGAGTCTAAGCCACTGGACCTATTTTCTTCAAACTCGGTACTTAAGAAGGGTCTTCGGTGATTTCCTAGAGCGGAAATTCAAATTTTTTTTTAGCTCCAAAACTAACGGTACCTCCCATACACCCGTAATGTATAATCTTATTTATCTCGAAAACGGCTATAACGATTTTGATAAAAAATATTAGGTGTGATATAATGGATATGGATATGGTCAAAAAAAATTTTGGGGGGAAATGATATTAACGGTACCTGTCATATAACGGTTTTTTCGATTTGCAAATATCTCATCAACGGCTCTAAAGATTCTAACAAAAATGTTTATGCAGAAGCTCCTATGCATTTGAAAAAATAAAATCTATAATTTTTTTCGAAAAAATAGTTTTTGGATTTTTAAAAAAATAATATAAATTTTTTTTTTGAAAATTCAATATCTTGAAAACGGATACATGAATGAATTTTTAAATTACGTTATAAAATGTATTTTATTAAATACTAACAATTTGCATATCAATTTTTTTTATAAAAATTTTAAAGAAAATTTAGTACACAAAAAACATGTTTCAGTGTGTCTGTATGTCTGTACCTCGCCCTACAGCCTAAACCAATAGACCTACATATGTTCTTCAATCCCGGTAGTTAAGGTTCTTTGGTGATTCCCTAGAGGGGAAATTGAAATTTTTTTTTGTAGCTCCAAAACTAACGGTACTCCCCATACAACCGTAATGCATAATCTTATTTATCTCGAAAACGGCTCTAACGATTTTGATAAAAATATTAGATGTGATATTATGGAAAGGACTACATTTATGTAAAAAAAAAAATTGGGGCAAAATGTTATCATCGGTACCTGTCATAGAACGGTTTTTTGATTTTTTTGACTTTCTCATCAATGGCTCTAACGATTAACAAAAATTTTCAGCAGGAGCCCCATTAAGTTTAAAATAATTTTGTGTATACAAATATTCGAAACATTTTTTTTTGGGATTTTTGAAAAAAAAAAATACAATTTTTTTTGAAAAAATAATATCTTTAAAACGTGTGAACGATTATTTTTTTAAACTATTTCTTAAATATATACTACTAAGTACTTAAAATTTGGCATCCCAAATTTTGTTCTCGAAAATTTTTAAGGAAATTCGTTATATTAAAAATTACTTTAATATTAAAATGATTAATCAGACGGCAATTCCATACATTTGAACATTTTTATCTCATTAAATCCATGTTTTATATTTATAAAATGCATTTTAAATTCCAAAGTACTTTTACATAAGAGCAAGTTCGGGCGATCCAGTCGTGCATTTTATTTCTAAAAACAAAGGGCTAAATGAAGTTTCCATCGTTAGTACTAACAGCGCAATTATACCGTCAACATGGGTCAGGGTCAGGGTACAGCAAAGTAAGCCTGTTCTTAAATCACCGATATATGATATAAAAATTTGATGACTAAATCCATTTTCTTAGAATAAAAGTACGAGCATTATATAATTATAATTCCCTCGTTTATTAATTGTACATCAATGCACTCAGTAGTTTTATTGAACACAATAATAGCGATGAAGTGATGATAATAAGAGGAATGCGAGAATATGTAATAATGAAGGTAGAGAAAACAGATTTGCGGGAAAAAATAATAAATCCAAAAGATACTACAGTCAATGCAAGAGAAATAAAAATGATAAACCTTTGGATGCTTTTGGTTTCAAATACTAAATGGAGTTTCTTACTCAGATAAATCGAAATCGAAAATCCTTTGGATGGCTAAAAGTATTCCGAAAATAGAGGACCAACTACTTCAAAAAAATTTACATAGAGGCGAACGTCGTATTCAAGACAACATTTTTTGAAAACGAGGATTTGAAATTAGCACACTGCAAAGACTCTAAAGAATTTTGGAGGGCAGTAAACCAATTAAATGGTACAAAGCTAAAAATAAGTACCAAATTAAACGTAGATGTATTACATGATCACTTCAAATTACTATTGAATCCGGAAAGTCTTACTATAATGATATATTAGATAGAGTTATTACATAGACACCCTACTATACTCTGTCCAACAAAAATTGTCAGTACAGGCCTTATGGGAGAGCTTTTTCTAAAGCAGTGGCGCCTGATGCACCCTCACTACAATCAGGGTTGCAAAAGCTTAAGTCACTTGTTAGCTTAAGCTTGGCTTTAATTCACAAGCTAGTGAGTGACTTATGAATTAAAAAAAAAGTGTGAGTGCCAGGACTCACGGTTAAGATGTGTAAACATCAACGTTCGTCCGAGTGCCAAATTTTTGTTATCGAACGTACTCAATAAACATACAATGCAATCGTACTATTTAGTTTGTGACTTTAGATATGTATGTACATAATATATTCAAATGGAAGCCACTTTTTTTCCCACAATTTAACCCTTTCACTTGTACTTAAATCTAAAAATATCTCTACATATGTAGCTTTACACATAGAAACTATAGACATCTATGATTATTCCTTATTAAAAAACAGAGCCTTTTAGTCAAAACACAAACCTTTTAGTTGCTCAAACCAAGCAGTTGCGAACTGCCGTGTCGGCACTTATTCATTTCACATAACCCAAAAACCTTATCGACAATATGCTTCGATGAAGTAGTTCGTAAGTTAGGAGTAAGTGGACTCCGCTGCGTAACGTAAAGTTTGTTTGACTTATGTTTAAACAGGGATGTTGCTTTTTGCACTTAAATATATTCAAACAGGGATGTTATCTGATAGAAAATAGACTGTTTTTACACGAATCCGATTTTAGTCTCTGTTTCTCTTTTGGCTTAATTTCGAGTACATCAGTGCTTTTAAACACAGCGATTTTTAATGTAAGTTAACTTTGTTCATGCAAAAAGGAGACATCTTTTCACACTCCTTACTCTACTCAGTTAAGTGAATTTCACTGAGCGAACGCCAAATATAAAAAAAGAAAACCACAAAGAAGAATGAACGATAACTCCGCCTTTTTCTCAACCTCAGCAATTGCGTTTAAAGCTAGATATACATTGTTCAAATGCATGACAAGCACGCGTGTAAGTATATTATTGAAAAAGTCACACATATAGATCGGATGTAGGCTTGAAGAAAAATCCAAATCCTTTCAATCTAGCGTACTGCATAGAAATATTGTACGACCCAAACTCAAAATAGTTGGTCTATTCATTTATTAACACATTAATTCTTCATATATCCTAAATTTAGGGGCAGTCAGCTTTTGTTCATTTAAAAAATGTTGTCAATTTAATAAAGTAGTTTAACTGAGAGTAAATTAGACCTAACAAAACAAAATTTGAGAGAGCAAATAGCAACAATATTCCTTTCATCTCAGACAAAGATAAGAGCATAAAAGTTGGTCTACTCTTTTTTGGGTGCAAAATAGTTGATCTAAGACTATTTAAATATAGTTTCAGTTAACCGTTATTAAAAAAATGAGAAGCACTGGTTTTATTAATGATTATTGTATGATTTTATACAAGCTAGCGAGAGTTTCATGTCAATCCTGGCGCGTGGCGTTGCATTATCAGGAGACCTAAGGGAATCAATGATTAAAGCGTTTGAAACAGGATTGTCTAGCTACGAAATCCCTGAAAATTTTAATTTACCGCTCCCGTCAGTGCAGAACATAATAACAAAGTTTAAAAATTCTGGAAATGTGGATATATGCAACAGAACGGGACATCCACTAACAGCAAAACCTCGTGATTGCCAAATTTTTAAAGAAAATCGACGATATTTATCTGCTTCAATAACGGTACAGTGGAGAGAACAAATTCAAAAAAGTGTTTCGGTGGACAGTTGTAAGCAGATGATGAAAAAAATGGGATACAAATTTTATAAGGTTTATTTTAAAATATTTAAGTTTTGCATAAATTACGACAACTTAAATCATTAAAAACGCAGGCAAAAGAAATATCACTACTGACATCTAAGCAAAAGAAAAGGCGCATTGAGTGGGCCAAACAACTTAAAAATTTGGACTTTTAGTCAATGGCGGTCCGTTAATTGGAGTGATCAGTACAGATTGGAAGTTTGTGTTGGTGATGAACGAGGACCAGTGATAAAAAATGCTAAAGAAGCCTTTCACAACTCACAAGGACTGCCTTAAACAAACCGTAAAGCTCCCAGTATCTCTAATGGTATGGAGGTGCATGTCGGGATGTGGTATGAGTAATTTGCATTTTGTAATTGGGATAGCTAATGCTGTCAAGTACCGCAACATTTTGGAACAGGAGCTGCCTCCGTCAATACTACGTCTTCAATATAGCAATGTGAAGTATATTTTCCAACAGAATGGTGCTTCTTGTCATACGGCTAGGTCAACAATGGTATGGTTAACTGCTGAAGTAATTCTTTATTGGAATGGGCTTCCAGCAGCCCTAATCTTTCACCAATCGAAACTGTTTGGCACACGATGAACCAAAAATTGCGAAAGGAACCGCGTCGGACTCTTCAAGATTTAAGATCCACAATTACAAATAATTGGGAATCTTTTGGTGCCGAAGAGTGTCAACAATTAGTTGACACTATGCCAAGGTGCATTATAGAAGCAGTGATTAAGGCCAAAGATCGCTTAACAATGTGGTAAAATCAACATAAAGAATCATAGACCAACTATTTTGCATCTAAGAAATGTGTATAAATCGTTATTTAGTTTTGTAAAGAGACTCCATATCAATATTTTACTAAGCCACTTTCTTTTTTTGTCCACTTTTCTTATTTAAAATGAATAGGACTTTATATGTATATCAAAAAATAGTTTTTGTTTCGAAATAGGTTAAGAATGAACACATATTTGCATTCTATCCTCGGTAGACCAACTATTTTGAGTTTGGGCTCGTATATGCAAGATTGATGATTGATCATGCATTTATTGGTTCATTTGCAAGAGATGAGAACACAGCACAGCATAATAAGCACTGATTAAAATATTAAAACAGCAAACGAAAATTATATGATGAAATGGACAGACAAAATAAAACAAATTACTCGGATAAAATTTAAAAAAATCTCAAAGAAATTCGTAAAAACACAATTTTACAGAAAAAAAAACTCACAAAGGGCAACGTCCTCTTGCCACTGAAATAATAGACTTGCACGTGCTTGTCATGCATTTGAACAATGTTTTATGGCTTAACGCCGCCAAAAAATATACTTATCATGCAGCGAAAATGTCAAAACTTTTTTTTTTTTTGACAAACCACTAGATGGAGAGTTCATCTTATCAAAATCAAACCAATCCTTTAATTTTTTTTAGGTTTCTGTACTTTATCTTACTCCCTTCGTCAGAGATTTATAAAAATGATTGACATCATTTCCACCTTGTAATGGAATTATAAGTGGCAGAACCTAATTTTTTTAATCCATTGAAGTTCGCAGTCATCATTTAGTTCATGGCTTGAGAGATGGAGAACGATCTATATTTTGATATAGTGAATGCCAAAAGTATACTTTGATATAATAAAGAATATTTAATTCGATAATTAAAAAAAATATATGGTATATGACAGATATAGAGGACAAATTAAATTTTGACGTATCGAGAATATTTCGTTGTAGATGTCAACTGATTGCCCTGAACAACATTTTAAATGGTTTTTGGAACATTTTTTTAAGTTTTTGATTTTTTCGTAAACGGTACAACCGATTTTGATCTTATTTTTTATGCTAAAGCTCCTTAAAAGTTTGAGTATTATTTTTTTTGGATTTAGAAACAAAATTCCAAATTTTTTCTAGAAAGACAAAGATGCAAAATTTTAGTCGAATTAGTACGATATTAAAGCTGTTTTACAATGAAACTTAATTAAAACGACGATTTTGCAAATACATAAGAGCAAGTTCGTGCGACCCAATCGTACATTTTATTTAATGTCAATTCTGAAAATACATTTTTGGGAGCATAAAATAAAATTTAATTGTCCATCACTAACGTGAACTGGATTTGTTTAAAAAACATTGAATGAACACACTATGAAATCTTTCGTTAATGGATTGAATTTAGTTCTAGTCAGCAATGGAAAGTAATAAAATCGAGATTGCAGTACTCAAAGTTTCCAATAGGCGCGTTTTATTGGTAATCTATATCTAGCGCAGTAATACAAGAACCAAAAAAACGCTTTATTCACTCTTTAACTCACTCTTCCTTCCTACTTGTTGAATTAACTTACACGGATGTGTTCGAAAGATCTGTATCTCGTTTTAAGCTGGAGTTGAAATATTCATGAAAATGCAGATCGAGTTGATTTAGAGTTTTTCTCACTGTTAAATTTGATTTAAAACTTACAAAAGTGCGAAAATATATATTTTTTCTACAATCTACTCAAAATGTTCTCACATATATTTATTGGAGTATTGGAGAAAAAAAAACATTGTACTCAATAAAATAATATTGGCGCAAAATTTTAAACAGCCTCATATTAAGGTAGTAGTATTATACTTCTTATATATTTCCTAACTTTAAAGTAGTTTTCTAACTTTAAATATTTTTTAACTAATATCATCCTAAGGCTAGGAGCGCACATTCAATTTTTAGTTGCACAACTGTTTGGATACTTATAGAAAACAGATGAACAATTTGGTTGAATGTCCGCGCAGGTGCATATAATTATATGTTACACAAAATAGCGAACTCATTTTAGGCAATCGTTTTGTTTGTGTCAAAACACAAACTTTTTAGTTTCTTGAACCAAACAGTTAAGAAACCGCCTAGTCTAAGGCAATTTCTTTTAATAAATTGATTCTGAGCAACCTTAAAACAATGGTAGTTCGTGCAAAAAACTAAGAAAACAGACCTATTTTGACGTTTTTAAATGTTAAAGAGTCATATTATGAGAGATTATTTAAAAAAAAACCTCAAATTGATTTGAACACAAGAAAAGTATATTGAATTATTTTATGCAAAAATCAATGACTTCTTCTTTCAGGAAAAACTTTATTAATAATATATGTAGTCAATACTTGAATGAAAGATATTACTAAGTAATATAAAATAATATATTTACATTAATGTTAAAGTGTATGAAAATGTCTTACAATATGAAGTTAGAACGATACTAACAAAATAAAATAGGTACCTATTCTGAGAGTTTAACTTCAATAAAAGTGTAGAGAAAGTATGATGCTGTGTCTGATTAAAATTTTGCAAAATCGTTGTCTTAACCTAGCTCCATACTAAAACAGCCTTAACATCGTATTAATTCAACTAAAATGTGCAATTTTTTCAGTTGTTATATAAATTCAACATAATGCCGCAATTACATGACATTTTTGAACAAATGCCAGTGAACTGATAAAATATATCAATCGAAACCAATCGCCTTCGCGTAAATTAATTCAATATTTTATGACAAAATTAATGGCAGTAGTGTAAAGCCGGAATTATGGTATGAATTAAAGCTTTGCATTTGAAAAAATATTTGTTCTGTAAATTTCGGAGCGATCACACTTTGGATTAGTAACGGCAAAGTATAACAAAATAAATACCAACGAACATACCCTCAAGTATGCCACATATACTTTTTCGGACACCACCTAAACACCTCCCACATTTCAACATCCGAAACTCTATCTTCACTAAATTGTCCATTTCAATTACTAGCTTATTTTTATTCACCAATCGTTTGTTGTTGTTTTCAATGTTAAATTTTGATAGGTATGTAGTGTATTCACTAACCAATACAACACGGCTAATGTAAACACGATGTCGTAAGTTCGCAATATTTCCAATGTAAACATGGTGTTAAATGCAATCGTCGGTAAGGTAGGTTGCTACACAGAACGTGTAACCGTAACGTGTAACCGTAACGTGTAACCGTAACGTGTAACCGTAACGGGTTACAAGTTTTACCCACGTTTTGGATTCACTCTACCGCCGGGAAAGATGTTTACACATCAAAAATATAATTCAGCAGCTACGAACTGACTTGCGAATTAAAAAAAATTAAATCATAAGCTTCTTAGTGACTTATGAATTAAAAAAAATAAATTCAGAACCTACTAAGTGACTTATGAATTAAAAAAATTTAAGTCATGGGCAAGTAAGTGACTTATGAATTAAAAAATTTTAATTCCCAAGCTACTAAGTGACTTAGGAATTAAAAAAATTTAAGTCATGAGCAAGTAAGTGACTTATGAATTAAAAAAATTCAAATCATCAGCAAGTAAGTGACTTATGAATTAAAAAAATTTAATTCAAAACCAACTTAGTGACTTATGAATTAAAAAAAATTTAATTCATAAGTTAATGGATAAATGCTGATTAGAAAAATTATGAAATGGATAATTTATAAGCTAGCATGATAATCTTATGATTTAAAAACTAGATTTGAAAGCTTTCGTTAATAATTAAATAATTATGTAGTCAAAACAAGCTTAAAAATTTCCAATCTACCAACTAACTTATGAATTAAATTTTTTTTAATTCACAAGTCACCAACTGACTTGTAAATTAAATTTTTTTTAATTCATAAGTCACTTACTCCCTGATGACTTGATTTTTTTTAATTCACAAGTCACTTAGTAGGTGGTGAATTAAATTTTTTTAATTCATAAGTCACTTTGTTGCTCATGACTTAAATTTTTTTTAATTCATAAGTCACTTACTCCCTGATGACTTATTTCTTTTTTAATTCATAAGTCACTTGGTAGGTGGTGAATAAATTTTTTTTAATTCATAAGTCACTTAGTAGCTTAGGATTTAAATTTTTTTTAATTCATAAGTCACTTTGGGAGTTGTGAATTAATTTTTTTTTAATTCATAAGTCACCAAATATCTTATGAATTAAATTTTTTTAATTCACAAGTCATCTATAGACTTATGACTTAAGGATTTTTTAATTCAAAAATTCGCAACCCTGACTACAATGCGTTAGGAAAAATGCCACTAAAAAAAGAGCAAGCCACTGACTTTTCTTAAGGAATTGTTGTTGTAATTCTTTGCAAAAAGTTGTACACCCCAACGCGACCGTCGTATCCCACTGCTGGTGAGATACTGTCAAGAGTGTAAAGTGTCACTCAATACGATCGTGCGCTCTTTATCTACATCAAAACAGAGTTACTGGCTGAACACAATGGAGACGGAGCTGCAACTGGAGCTGCAACTGGAATAGCTGTCAAAATATTCAATACACGTAAATTCAATGTTACGAACACAACACAACGCAACTGCAGTCGGTGCTGCAGTCGGTGCTGCAAGAGTTGGCGAACTTTTAACTTTTTCGTGCAGCATTTTTGACATTTCAAATTTTATATATCGGTCTGTGATTTTAAGTGTTGTTTTGTTGTATTGTGATTTCGTGGTTAAATTTTAATTAAAATAATGGACGAAAATCTTCAATTTCAGTGTCCATTTTATAGTTTCAATTACTTAAAATATTTACAATTTGCCAAAGATTCAACACCTGACCCAACAAATGACAACAAAACAATGAAAGCTGTACAGCCTCATTGTGGGCACATAAAAAAAAGTACGTACGACACTTTTTGACAGCTCTTCCAGTTGCAGCTGCAGCTCCAGTTGCAGCATTCTATTGTGTTCAGCCAGTTACCATTATCGTTCTCAAATCTCAATTGCAAGCAAGGAGCTTTTTCAGTGGTGTTTATTAAGGAGCTTTTGGGATTTGAAGCTTTTGAGAACACATTTTAAGAAGATGAGTATGTTGAGTGTTGTCGTATTGCTTTTCAACTTAAAAAAAACGCGCCTATTATCTTACCACTTGGTGTAAATTTAATATTGTTTTCAGTCGTTTTGAGTCGGCAGACGGTAGCCCTACGCGTTTTTTACTCTCATTTGCGGCGATTTATAATGTAAACTACGGAATCCCTGTGAGAGCTTTAAAAAGCGACACACTTATGCATGGCAATGCAACCAGAATGAGAGACAAACGTCCTATCTTCCCTGTACCGACAATTTTTGTTGGACAGAGTATAGTCACTTTTGTATGGCCGCAAAAAAGTACTCTAATTTTTGAATGCAATAGTGTTCAAAGTTGTATAAGGGTCCGAGGCTTAAGAACATTTAATAAAAAATAAAATATCGTTCGTCTTTGGCTCGCTCAAATCGGTTAAAGTAGAAAAAAAAAACTAAATTTTCAGGTTATTTCTTTTTATTTCTAACGTATACTAAAAAAAAAAATAAATAATAAATAAAAAAAAATAAAAAATAATTTTTGTCTTTACAAAAAGATATACCATAATATTGTAGGTGGTTCCGTTAGTTTTTAAGAATTTTTCTTGTAAAAAAAAAATGATTTTTTTCCTTCTTTTATTATTCCATAGCTTCATAGGCTTCGACAGAGGGCCAATTGAGATCGTTAAAGCTTAGAAATACCTGGGAATAACCGTAACTAGGAACCTTAATATGGAAACCCATCCCAAAGACAAACTGGTCAAAGCCAAAAGTCCAATATCTGCAACATGGAAAAGATGCTTCTCAAACAAATTGACAAAACATAGTGTGAAGTATAAGGTATTTGTAGCAGTGGCAGAATCTATTATGATGTACGCAGCACAGGTTTGGGGAGGTGAAACGTACTAAACGGTCGAAAAACTCCAGAGGTTTTTCATCAAAAAATGTTTTCGTTTACCAAAAAACACCCCCAACGACATGGTCACAATCGAAACAGGACTGTCACAACTTTTTATCATAACACTTAAGTGTCATGTTGAGTATATCACAAAAGTACTGAATATACCTAACGAAAGGCTTCCTAAAATTATAGCATTGCAAACATATGGAAAAAAACCCGTGTACTGTTGAACCAACATGCGAATACTGGAAGACAATGGAAGATATTGTAAAAATGACCTATTAAATCTTGTTTGTAAAGTAGATGAACAACTTAGAATTGACTCGGTAAATAAGGCTGAATATTCGATGCATAGTAGATCTATATACAACCATCTTAATCACAATTTATGCGAACGTAACTACTTCCACAACGAAAATAAGCAGGAGCTTATCACGTCGGTATTCGAAATGGGAGGGGATCTGATTAGTCGTCACTAGTCACTACTTACCACATCGAGAGGATCTGCCTATTTACTACAGTTTATATAACTTGAGGAAAAGAGCGTCGTCATCCATTTCATAGGAAAGTGTCCAATTTTATGTAAAATACCGAGAAATTCATTAGGCAGCAATTTTAAATCAGAAGATGAAGTACTCGCCCTTGTCAACTGCGAAGGAAACATAAACCAACTGTTCAATTATTATTTTCGAACAGCGATGTCTTATCGCAACCAATTTATACAAGAGGCTTTAAAAAAAAACTGTTTTTATTCTTTCAAATCAAAAGATTATTACTTGCTTTTTAAAAGCAAACTTCAATTGTACATAGTAGGGGAAGATGGCCTAAAATGGCCCAACAAGGTAAAATGGCACCCTTGCTAGAAACTGTAGAATCAAACAGAATTAGAAGTTGATATAAATAATAAAAAGAAAAGAAACTTTTAATTTTTAATTTTAAATGTATTTAAAAACACAAATTTTTACAACTTATTTTAAATTATATTTATATTACGCGTTTCGGAAATAAATTTCCATCATCAGACTATTACGATTTTTATTCTTAAAAATTGTAACATAAATATAATTTAAAATAAGTTGTAAAAATTTCTATTTTTAAATACATTTAAAATTTGAAATTAAAAGTTTCTTTTCTTTTAATTATTTATATCATAACATACAACTTGGAGATAAGGTTTTGGTAACACAATTCTTTAGTTTATCTGGCATCATCAACATATAAGAAATAGTAGCGGCTTCAAGCTATTGTTTGAAATTTTATAGGTCAAACTGTCTCTAGCCATCTACAAAAGTAGAACCAATAAAATGTTGTAAAAAATTATAAAAAAACATTAAATTTTGGTGAAAACAGTAAATGCATGTAAGTATTAAGTATTTCTTATTAATTTACTGAAATTAGTTGGCTTATAACTATTTCAGTTTTTTCGGAAAATCAAATAAAAAAAAAACCTAAATGGGCAAAATGGCCTAACTACTCGCCTAAAATGGCATAGTGTTCCATTTTATACTTTAAATGAAGTTTTTTTTAAATTAATTGTTGATTTTTATTTTTTTAGTTGAGTATTGTTTATGTTTATTTTACTTTGAACTGATTTGTTTTAAATAGTTTAAATTAAATTGAAAATGATACCAGTATGCCATTTTACCCGGATAATTTTGTCCGTTGGAATTAGAAGAGTTTTTGAAAATTGAATACTTTAAGTACTTTTTGAAACTTTTAAAAACTCGTAAAGCAAAAAAATGTAAGAGTTATTGATTTAACTTTGGAAAGAATATAACATTTAAGTTTAAATGTCACTTTTTTGCGAGATATGACACATATTCCTTGGGTGCCATTTTAGGCCACCTTCCCTTACATTGCAATTTACTATTACTTTAAATTGATGTCAATCGGGCAGACGAAAAGCCAAGCTCAAACGATTAAATGCAATTACAATATTTGCTTGTAAACAATGTTATATACACTTTTGAGATAGTAAATCGAATCTATGTATCTATCTATCTATCTATCTATCTATATAAAAATTGGAGATAGGCCCTTACTTTTAGAATATACCCATGAGTCACGCTCTTTAATATTATGCGCAAATTAAGGGACAGTCTGTACAATGTTAAGAAGATATTTTAAACCAGTCCTAGGAGTAAAGGAACAAATGCTTAATGTAATATTCATTAAGTAAGATACTAAATATTATTTATTTATACATCTTTGTCCCGAATACGAAATATAAACCATATTTTAACCGGATAAATGCAACTGATTAAGAAAAATTAAAAACAAATTCCCCTGTTCAAAAAGTTCTATTTAAAAAAATACTTAAATTTAAAATATTTCCTTCTCCAAACCATGTTGATTTTTCCTTTTCTTCTTGCTCTTTGCATACGTAATCCTTTGACGTCATTCTTACATCATAACAGACACCACCAGCACCCATTCCGCAATAATAACAAATATAAATCGCATTATAACGCGCATTAGAAAAATGCAACAGAAATGTTGCAGGAATAAATTCCTTTAACAACAAGAACTCCGAATTCGCAACATTTCCCACGGTTGGAACTTGTTATCCTTATCAGAAGTATCCCCTATCTCGAGAGCGCATGACCACCTTTCTGAATTCGCTTGATTTCTGCAAAAGAATGGTGAATAAAGGATTCTCTCAGCGTTTGTATTTTGTTTTAACTCTCTGATGAGAGAATTGAGGGTTTTGCTGTTACCCGTCAAAGAGTGACTAGGACATTCGTCTATTGAATTTAGGACTGACCTAGTTTAATGCACTGTTTGTGACGACACAAACTCAGCACGGAAGTAGTCTATGGTATGTGGGGAACGAGATAAGATACTGTCTGACGGACTCTATCCTCCATTTTTCTTATTGTTGCCTTAAAGCCTTTGGTGGATTATGCAGCAGGATTATGCCAAGAACGAAATTTCCAAAGGAAGAATTTCATACACCTCTTGCACATTATTTCCCAAGGATGTCATTTTACTTAGTTGACCTTGGCGTATTACCCTTTTGTTATTATTTCTTAGAAACACAATAACAAATGCAGGAAAGGAAGTCCACAGATACAATGTGTGTTCCATTTACTGATGAAAAAAAGTTTTAGCTTTGCAAAAGGAAAAAAGGAGCTACACGTACCCAGAGGGAAACTTCCACGATTCCTTCGATAATTAAGTGAAAAAAAAAAGTAATTTAATAGGGAAAGTTTCCACGTGCTGGAAATACAAATGAAAAACAATTCCACACCTCCCAAGGATATACTTCATTTGTGAGCACTCTATATGGATCCCGAATCTTATGCGTGAAAAATAAAAGTGCGTAGAAGGAGTATAGAGTATTACTGGTGGCAGTGTCCTTGAAGGCGTATCTAACAGAGAAAATAAAAATGTATGTATCTAGCAGATGCGAGTGTACACTGTTCCCGCGACTGCGATTTATGGATTTCTTTTTATTTAACTTAAATTTTCCTTTATTGACTTTAGTCCTGTGCGCGGTGTTAATCCGCTATTTTTTTTTTTAATTTGAATTTATATACGCCTAGTTGCCTTGGTCTGGAGCTAATCGGATGAAGAAATCTTCATTATTTCGAGAGAATTTTAAATTCTGCTCAGGCGGTAAGACGGAGAAATAATTCGGTGAGCACCTTTAGCTGCTGCAGCTATCACAAGAGAGAACCATCATGCAGGAGGCAAATTTTGCCTGAAATTTCCACCAAGTTTCAAAAAACTGGGTTTTTTGTTGTGGCCTTATACGTTTCACAAATAAATGAATTTATTTCATTAATTAACGTAAAATTCGTTCATGAACGAAATAAATTCATTGACTCAACGAAAAAAATATTTTGTTAAATGGACATTTTCAATAAGATATGAATGATTTCTCGCTAACTCATAGCAGTCCATAATTAGCTGAATTATAATTTAAGTAAGGATCATGAATGTCCCAAGGGATACGAGGAAGAACTGGCGCAAGCTGGTGATCGTAGGGCCAGATGGACAGCCACTGGCGAGTAAAAGTGTAGTAAAGTACTATGATATCTGGTTGGATCATAGGTATTTGTATTTCGACAGACATATAAATGCTGCTCTGAATAGGGCTAAAGGAGTCTTTGCCGACTTTCATAGTTTTAAGTGTACTTTTTAGGTATGGACAGTCAGTGTGGCACCAAAAAAAAAAAAAAATATACGCATTTGTATATATAGGAAAAAAAATGCTACTGTGGCTGTTCTTAAGTAGTTTTAGTTTATTTTAAGAAGCGTTAAGTAGCTTAAGGTTAAGTAATTGGATAAGTAGGCTAGTTTTTCTTGAATTTTGTATCTAGCTTTAAGATAGTTATAAGTTGAATCAAAAATAAGAAAAAAAAATGATGATCAATGTTTCAGATTCAACCGGGTTCTTTGGTAAAATATAATACCGGACAACAATGAAAATTCCAATTGTTGCACTTGTCCAATTATGCACATTTTATTTTTAACCAATAAAACAGTTTCTCTTTCTTTCTTTGCTTTTGAAAAGAATTTTTTTAAGAATTGTTTGAGTGGATCATAATAAAAATGGAAAAATTTAAAAAGATTATGGAAAGAGTTTTTTATATTAAAAAATGGAGATAAATATAAAAAATATTCAATATTTCAGGAACTTAAATATTTAAAAAATGATGTTCCTGGTGTAAAAAAAATATCGAAAGCGGTTGCTGATGCAAGAAGATGGTAGTTAGAACTGAGAAGTTACGGGCTCAAAACAACAAACAACCAGCCCACAATATAGGCATTAACCAGTTAGTGAATGGACTACTCACCGGGCACTTACAAAATTGTATTGGTTGCAGAGGAGAAACCCAAAAATTCCAACTTTTAGCTAAAAATTTTAAAGCCAGGTTAGTTTTTGCCAAGAAACACAAAAACTGGACCATTAACTATTGGAAAAAAGCTATTTGATCTGCCGAGACAAAAGTGAATCGCGTAGGAACGGATGACAAATAATTTCATTGGTCACGTCCCGGTGAATCACTCCAATCACATCATTTTGAAAAGACTTAAACATGGCGGTGACTCTGTGATGGGTTGGTGATGTTTTTCGTGGAGTTCTGTTAGACCTTTAGTCAAAATCGAGGGGATAATGAAGAAAAAATATTTTGATATCTTACAAGGAAAATTTACCATCGTTTTTAGCAACAACTGGATAGAGAGAATCTGAGATAACGTTTCAGCAAGATGGAGATCCGAAGCATAACTTGAAAATTGTGAAGGAATGGCTCGGAAATCAGGTGCTTCGGACATTGACTTGGCCAGCACAGAGCCCTGACTTCAATCCAATTGAAAATCTTTGGAAATCGAACGATAGACCTTCTGCATGACAGTCCAAGGCACTTACCATGATCCCAAGGGGTCTTACCATTTTCCTACAGTAAAATAAAATAAATTTACCGACTGACGAACAAACACAAGTTATGCATTCGTAAAAAAAATCTAACTAGAGATTTTGATCAAAGTTGACATTCCGATGATAGCGAAGACGAAAAAAGTGGGTCTCAAAATTCTGTCTGTCTGTTCGACCACAGCCTAAATGGCTCGGGCGATTTTCTTTAAATTTGGTAGCTAGTATTTTTAATTTTTTCCCCACACACGTCTTTTTCTTTTTTTTAAAACCAAAAATAATGTTACTTGCTATATGATTTTTTTTCGAAATTTTATAATTTTTTTTTATCAAAAACTGTTCGACGGATTTAAAAAAAAGAAATACACAAAAATTTCCTTTAGTTAAAGCTAGGTAATGGTTGAAAAAAATGTCCGAAAAATGGTTATTGGTTTTCTCAAAAACGGTTTAATGATTTTTTGTATACTAAGGCTCCCCAAAAGTTTTAATTTGTGTACTAAAGTTTTCAAACAAATTTTTTTTGTAGTTAAGGTAAAAAATTCAAATTTTTGTTTTCAAAATTTAGTATTTCGAAAAGCTCATGCTCGATTTTTTTAATCTTGATAAATAAAAGTTTCTCAATATAATCTACAAAACGAGAGAAAAATGTATTTTACCTAAGAATAACGATACCCACCATACAAATTTAAAAAAATGGTTTTCATTTTTTTCCTTCGGTGAACTTTTACGATCTAGAATTTAATAAAAAAAAAATGTAAAACTAAGATATTACTAACTGTACCTACCGCAGAACCATTTTTACAAATTTTGAATGTTTCACTATCGGCATAATGGATTGTAATAAATTTTTGTGCATTTCAAAACTTAAAAAAAAATATTTTTTTATTTTTGAAGAAAAAAAACTTTTTTTTTTGGAAAATTCTGTATCTCAAAAAGTGCTCAATATTTTTTTTTTAATTTAATATTTATTCGTACAATAATAAACCTTAAGTTGGCATACCAAATTTCTTTTTAAATGTTTAAATATTTTTTATATAAGAGCTTATTTGCCTGAATCACATGGCAACATGTTTTCAATTGCAGCTACTAATTCCAAGTCATTTATAAAAGGAATTTAATGCGTATGAACAGTATTTTGAAGTTCTTAGTTTTTTACATAAGAGCAAGTTCGTGTGACCCAGTCGTGAATTTTATTTAGTATAAGTTTTGATTCTTAAAGTGATATTATTTAGGAGTACAGAGGTTTGGTTATTAATTTGGAAACACTGATTTTGGTGACAGTATTATTGACAAATTATTTGTACTAAGTACAATTTTCTACAATACATTACATTACATTACATATTCCACTACTCCGTAGATAAATCTACGAAGTAGAGACACTGAAAGCACTGGTAACTCAGACCATCGGCTTATACAATACAACAGAGAGAGACAGACAGAAAGAAAGAACAACAGAAGAAACACATGTCAACAGTACAATTTTCTATCTCACCATGAAAAGACTATAGACTTACGCCAGAAAAATGCGTGTAAATTGTTGTTGCTGATACACGGGTCCAGCTGCTCCATAAATGTGATAAAAAAGTCTCGTATCCATATTCATATGCCCGAAATCGAAAATGAACATTTCCATAAAGCTGAAACCATGGCCATTAACATTATTGGAATATATTTAATTGGATTTAAATCTGTTATACCTATATCTGTCAAACAACCTGACCGTTGTTAAGCTTAAGATTGTCAGTTCACACGCTTGGTCGCTTGGTGGATGTTTGTTTATTAAAAATTGTTCGATCCATTGGCAGGATTTTTCAGCCAAATTAAAACTTTTTTTGGTCGTGTCACTAGAGTCGAGTGTCTGAAGCGTGGAAAATTTATTTTCTTGGAGATTTAATATACGCCCCCCCCCCCCCCAGAATTACCCCTGGTACAATGGTTACTACGTTGGACTGTAATGCATATGGTCCGGGTTCCATTCCTAGTCACTTCAAAAATCTGTTTCAGGGGTGTAGTGAATCTTTCTAGGAAGCAGGAGATCCTCTAAGATTATAGCTTGCCACGGAAAGTGCTTTTCATTTATTATTTTTTTTTTCGAAAGAGTAGTGGACCAAGGCCCGAGTTCGCCTTTTTTGAATCAGAACTGCTTCCACTAAGAATAATGCGGTAAGTCTTCCTTTTAAAATACGATAGTTCTGAACTAAAGAAAAACCAAGAGATGAAAGCTTGAATAAAATGAGACTATGAAACAACTTGTCGAGGGTCTTTTAAAAACATAAACCTGAAGTAGTTTATTAAAACATGAACGTTCTTATGTTGGCCAATTATAAGAAACATCTCCAAGGTTACCCTTTTCTCCAAATGTGATCTAAGTTCTTGATTAAGATCTGTCTAAGAATTTTCTGTTATACAAATAACAATGTTTTGCAAATAATATAAAATTATAAACGTTTTTAATTTCGACTATCTCATTAACACCATAACCGATTTGTATCAGTTTTTGTCAATACGGAATTTCAAATAACATTTCAGATACAAATTATCTTAGAGTAATATTATTTCTATTTAAAAAAAATAGTTTTAAATAATCTAATATTTCGAAAATTGTTTTTTTTCTTATAAGATAAAATTTTACAATAGCTTTACGAAAGAGTAAGTAACTGAATAGAGGTCTAAGAATTTCACAATTTAAAAACCATAATAGTTTTCTTATTAAGCCCTATCACAAGTAAAAAAAAATTAACACGAAACTGTTTCCTTATATAAAATTACTTTGTTGAAAAATTCAAGGTTTTCCTTTTGCTGAGAGTAAAAGAGAGTGAGAGGAAAGCTGCTCAAGTCGAACCGCATGGAAAACTTTACACAAAGATTGTATACTTCAATTAATTTATTTTTAATTAAAGGCTCTCAAGTGCCAATCCCGACAACTACCGAATAGACTCTACAAGTAGAGCGCATTCTGAAAATCGTTTACTGTAATTTCGAAAACAGTCGACTGCAAACAAAAGACACAAACAGCGCAGATCCAGTTCGGCGTGCTCATTCCTCAACATCCGTTTCGCTTTTACACTTAAATGCTAACTCCTCCAGCCGACAAGGACATTTTCCAAAGCCCCTGTTCTTGCCAGTCCTGATTTACTTTGGTACTTTAACGTCAGACTATTTTTTTTATCGTTTTTAATGGGAACCAACGCAAGACCAATGAAAAGCATCACCAGCAGCAACAACGACGATGCAAAAAATTAAAGGAAACCTTGGTCGTCGTCGCCGTCACAAAAATAGAAAAACATTATACACTCCTAGAAAATTAATTGAAATAGTTGCACGTACATTAACAATTAGCATTTTATGGAAACACCATGCAAAAGAGGTTCTTCAATTTGATTTCGTTGTCCTTGCAATGTTTTCCGAGCTATATGATTGCTTTAGCTGCTCCTGGGGTGCGAATACTGAGTACTGCTTGCTACTGATGCCAACCCCATCAAACATGAACCACTAAAGAGGCATAGTGCGGTGCCAATGTCGACGCTCCACCCAGTTACTTTGCGAATATTGAATGAAAAGTTTCTAATTAAATTGATTTGTGAGGTTTGAAAGTTTGATGGAAAATATGTGTGGCAGTTACATGCACAGTCACCCTTACTGGTCCGGTTGTTGGTTTTCGATACGAGGAATAATCAACTCAGTTGGGAAATGCCAAATACATATAATAGGACATCCTTTCTGATATTGAATATTTTTGTTTATAATGGGAAAACAAGAGAAACTATTCAAATAAAAGTCCTTGGGTAATGGGGTTGGTTTTGCTTTGAGCCTTTTTACCCCATAATATTTGTCTCCCGGAATGGACTTAGTATCAATTTAAAATAGTCAAACAAACCGGAAACTCTTATTTCCATCGTACTCTTTGCAAGATATTCCTCTACAACATAGAGAAGGGTTTTTTTTCGGGTAAAATCTAAGATCCAGTGCCAATTTATGTCGCAAGTAAAAAAGGCACGACTTAATCGAAGATAATTGCTGTTATATACTTTCGAATTTAAAAATGTAGTATTTATAAAAACATGTATGTTGAATAAAAAAATCATTAGATCGTTGTTTATATTGATAACATCTCCTAGAGTTAGTATGAGGTTAAAAAAAACTTAGTGGCGTCTGATTTCTAGGTAAAAAAGAGGCTGGGTGCGACCCACACTGATAACTTCCCATTTTTGGTCTTGAAAACTTTATATTTAGATAAAAACATATTGTGACATTTTCTTCACTTTTACCGATGCCATCCAGTTGCGCACCCCAAGGCTTCGGGCGTCCTGGTCTACGCCATCTCTCCAACGCAAGCATGGTCTACCACGCTGTCGTCTACCATAGAATGTACCACAAAGAACTTTCCGAGCAGGTTCCTCTTCGCTCATGCGAGCTAGGTGCCCTGCCCACCGGAGTCTACCGAGCTTAATTTTTGTCACGATATCTGCTTCAAGGTAGATTACGTACAGTTCATGATTGTACCGTCTCCGGAATCGTCCTTCCTCACATATGGGGTCAACAATTCTCCTTAAGACTTTTCTCTCGAACGCAGCTAAGAGGTCGGAGTGCCTTTTGCTAAGCACCCAAGTCTCGGATCCATATGTGAGTACTGGCAGGACCATGGTCCTGTACAGCAGCAGTTTTGAAGTTATGGTGAGATTTCTGGATTTGAAAAGCTTTGACAGACTATAGTAGGCTCTGTTGGATTTGAGAAGCCGCCCGCGTATTTCTTCTTCTATATTGTTATCGGCTGCTACTATTGATCCAAGGTATTTAAAGGATTGCACCACTTCAAATTCGTGCTCCGCTACCTTGATTGTTTGACCAACTGTTCCTCTCGCATTCGACGCCACCATGTACTTTGTTTTACCTTCACTAATGTGCAGCCCCAGATTTTGTGCCGCCTGCTCGATCTGGATGAAGGAATCGTGAACAGCTTGTTCGGTTCTTCCGATGATGTCGATGTCGTCTGCGTAAGCCAGTAACTGGCTAGACCTGTTGACGATGGTCCCCCTTGTTGCCGTGCCAGAGACACGGATTGCTTTCTCAAACGCCAGGTTGAAGAGGAGGCAGGCCAAACCGTCGTCCCCTTGTCGGAGTCCATTAAAGATGTTGATTGGTCTGGATAGCAATCCGGCTATTTTTACTTGGCTTGTTACGTTGGTCATGGTCAAACTACATAGTCGTGTCAATTTATTTGGGATGCCGAATTCTCTCATGGCTTTGTAAAGTTCTACCCTGGCTATGCTATCATAGGCGGCCTTAAAGTCTATAAACAGATGGTATGTTGGGATGTTAAATTCTAGACATTTTGCCATCGCCTGCCTAAGGGTAAAGATCTGATCAGTTGTTGATTTGCCTGGAATGAAACCACACTGATATTGTCCGATGACGGTTTTAGCGTATGGGGTTATCCGGTCTTGTAGGATAGAGGAGAGTATCTTATAGGCGGTACTCAACAACGTGATACCTCTATAATTGCTGCACGTTGTGACATCTCCCTTCTTATGTATGGGGCATATTATGCCTTTTCGCCAGTCTTCTGGCATTATAATATCATGAATTGCTTGACCTAAGGCTGGCCCGCCGTGATGCCATCGGCTCCCGGGGATTTGTTCTGTTTAAGTCGGCCTATAGCCTTCTCAACCTCTTCTATGCTTGGTGGCGGCAACATAGGGTATTCTTCTTGAAGTAGTGGAGCCTCCACTTCTGCAGTGAGCTGACCATTTAGCAATTCATTAAAGTACACTTCCCATCGCTCCAGTATGCTTTCAGGATCGGTGATCAGATTTCCCTCTCCGTCCTTGCAGCATGTGCAGCGTGGTGTGTACTGCGTCATGTTTCGGACTGATTGATAGAACTTCCGCGCCTGGTGCGGACCTCGCTCTCGGCTGTTTTCTATTTCACAGATTAGGTTCTTCTCCCAGGCTGATTTTTTTGTCTGTGAAGCCGTTTTTCTGTTCTTCTGAGCTCTTTATATTCCTCTTCGCGTGCCCGCGTTCTATGAGATAGTTGCATTGCTCGATACGCAACATTCTTACGTTCAGTCGCTAGCTTGCATTCATCATCAAACCAGTCGTTCCGATTTTTACGACTGCTGCCTAATATGGAGTTGGCAGTACGAATGACAGTATTTTTAAGACGTGTCCACTTCTCATTTACGCCCAGCATACTGGCTCCAGGACTTACTCTCCCTAAATCAGGGGTTTCTAGTGCGAGTCCTAACGCATTACCAAAGGTGTTACTGGTATTTTCATTGCGCAGGGCAGCCGTGTTGATTCGAACCTGATCGGCGGATGCAATGCGTCTTCGCAAGGCAATCCGCCCTCGGAAAACCATACCAACAAGATAGTGATCCGTGTCGATATTGGCACCTCGGTACGTTCATACCGTCATCAAGTTTGAGTAGTGGCGACGCGACGGTCTATCCACACGTGGTCTATTTGGTTAGGAGTGACTCCATCAGGTGATACCCAGGTGGCTTTGTAGATATCTTTACGCGGGAACCTGGTACTCGCAACGACCATGTTTTTCGATGCTGCCAATTCTAAGACTCGAAGTCCATTGTCATGAGTGTTCTCATGCAAACTATGGGTGCCTGCGTAATGCCTGAATACCGGCTCTCGACCTATTTTTGCGTTCAAATCCCCAAGGATGATTTTAACATCATACCTTGGACAGGCATTGAGGGCCCTCTCGACTTGTTCGTAGTAAGTCTCTTTTTCTTCGTCTGAGGACTCCTCCGTAGGTCCGTGAACGTTAATGAGGCTGATGTTCGTAAATTTGCCTCGCACGCGAAGGGTGCATAGCCTTTCGCTTATAGCGTTAAAGCCGATGATAGTAGACTTCATTTTTTCGCTGACTAGGAAGCCTACCCCGATCACATGGTGTTTTGTATGACAGCTGTAGTATAAGTTAACGCGGAATTATGTGTGGAGAATCATTTATGACAATTCCCACACTTGTAGTCATCTTTCGCTGACGCTATCTCTGGTCATCAACAGCAACCAGACGAAACCCGCATTCCATCACGTACCGGCGGGTGCAAAATGAAACCACCTGTGGGAACATCGCGACAACAAGCAGCGATCTATGCACTGGGGCTAGGTTAGCTTTAAGATAATTCTGTAATATAGTTAGTAGTTATTTTCAAGACATTCAATAAAGAGGTTCTTACCTCCAAAAAAATAATTTTTTTTAATAAATCAGAAGAAGTAGTTTTATTTGGCGCCCGAGCAGCAGGGACCCGTTTCCGTGCGTATTTTAAATTATAAACGAGCCAGTGATCTTAAGTAGCCCCCGTGCTCATATTAATAAAAATCGTACAGTTCGGTGTTCCGGGTAAAAATAATTAAACTATAAAAAAGAAAAGCTTGTAACTAGTAGACAATCAAAATACAGTGAAAATAAAAATATAAAAAAGGAAAGCGTGTAACTAATAAACATAGAAGACAATCAAAATACAGTGAAAATAAAAATATAAAAAAGGAAAGCGTGTAACTAATAAACATAGAAGACAATCAAAATACAGTGAAAATAAAAATATAGAAGGAAAGCGAAAAGCGTGAAAATAATAAAACACGGAGTCAACAGTGCAGCTAATAAGCAAGGAGTCAACGAGGGATCCATTAGTAACCCGTGATGGGTAAAAAGGAACACATCCCATTGGCCAGCACATCAGTTTGGTGTTTTATGTAAGTTAATATTTAAGTTTTTTGGAATATTAAAAGGAAAAATATAATAAGGGAAAAATTAAGAGAAAATTAAAAATTAAGTTGTGAAAATTAAGAAATCAATGATAATTACATGTGAATCTATTGAAAATCCTTTATTAAAAATTAAATAACATTATTAAAAGGGGAAAATAAATATAAATTATAATTACATATTATAACTACAGTTAAATTTTTTTTTTGAAAAAAGAAAGAAAGTAAAAACTAGAGAAACTACGCTTTACGGTTTTTAAAGCAAAATTATAATAATCGCATCTAAACTCTTAACTATTCACTAAAATGGTTTCAACAAGAACAGGTGCTGGTGATCCACAGGATCCTAATCAAGTTCAGGGGCAATCCCAAGTTCTTCCAGTTCCTGTTAATCCTACTTCTTCTCAATTAACGCTTCCTTCACTGAATTCTCTCGCATACGCGGGAGCAAATAGGGCTTCCAGCTCAACTCAGAGCAACATTCACACGACCCATGCTCCTTCCATTAGTGGTCAAGACCACAATTTCTCTTTTCATTCAAGTGCATCTAATACTGATCCTCTACCAGTGACAGAAGTAAGATCTACTCCCGAATTAGATGCTCTCGTATCTTCGATTGTAAGCCGAGTACTTGAGCAACAAGGAAAGCAAATATTAGAAAGCGTATTAAATCCTAATGCGCCACGATTCTCTGCAGTTGATCAAATAATTCTTCCTCAATACCAAAACGATACAGATGATCTCGAAAAAATTCCTGACATCGTCAGATGTCTTCGAAACTTTTCAGGGGAGGCTTGTGAGTTCTCCTCCTGGAAAAAGAGTGTAGAAAGAGTCTTAAAACTCTATGAACACATTAAAGGAACTACCAAATATTATGGAATACTGAACGTTATTCGTAATAAGATTACCGGTCAGGCAGATGCAGCCTTAGAGGTCAACAATACACCTCTTGACTGGAAAAGCATTGTTAATTGCCTAGCTATGAGCTATGCTGATAAACGAGATATCTCGACACTAGAGTACCAAATGTCGGGCCTAGTCCAAGGGAATTTATCAATTCAGCAATTCTATCAGGCCGTAACGTCACATTTAACTCTGATAACTAATAATATTTCATGTATGGACATTTGTCCGGAGTCAATGAGGTTATTGACTAAAACCTATCGTGACAAAGCTTTGGATACGTTTATTAGGGGATTAAAGGGCAATTTGTCAGATCTCCTAGGTATGAAGGAACCCGCAGACTTGCCGACGGCTCTATATTTGTGTCAGAAATATGAAAACCAACACTTTAGGTCCCAATATGTTCAAAATAACCATGGAGCAATAAGAAAAAATTTCACTCCACAAGCCACACATACGCGGCCACAGAATTCGCTTCCGCTAAAAGATTATAGCAGGTACGCTCCTAAACAAGTATATCAGAATCATCGCACTCACTTCACTCCACCTGTTCAGCAGGTACAACAATCATATCGTTCACCTCAACCTTATCGAGAATTCCAATCTAACCGTCCCTTAGGTAACTACCAGCAAAATCATGCTAAACCTTCCCAATCAAGTCCACCTATTAAAAGGGAGTCTATGACTCAAAGAGCCAGCGCGTACGCTAGAGATGTTCATAACCAAAACCGACAAAGGTTTAACGGACCTTCTTGGAGAGCAAATGCTCCCACAACTCAAAATATCCAAACGCCAAGGTACCAACCTAATTACCATATTGATCCATCTGAGGATGAACTCAACCAATACTACCAAAATTTAAGATTAAGCGACGATCAAGCGGAACAGACCTTCGACGATTATGTTGAAAATATTACCCAAAAATTAAGGGAACCCGAAGAACTAGAACATGTGGAACCCAAAGAACTAGAACATGTTGACATTAATTTTTTAGGCTAAGTGACTCTTCCTTGCCTTATTTCGAGTGCAAGTTGAAGAGTGGCGATATATACAAATTTTTGATAGATACTGGATCATCGAAGAATTACATACAATCATCTCTTGTTCAGAAACCCATGCAGAACGAAAATCCTTTCTTTGCCAAGTCAATAGCAGGAAATGTTGAAGTAACTCAATATACATTGATTAATTTGTTTAATATCCAAAACATAAGCCTTAAATTCTTCCTTTTACCCACTTTACAAACATTTCATGGCATTCTAGGAAACGATAGTCTTAAGGAACTATCCGCCATTATTGATACAAAAAATAACTTCATGACAATTTTAAACTCCGTTAAGGTTAAAATTAAGCAATTAAGTTCCCCAACAGTAAATAATATAGGCATTAAAACTGCTCACATGACGGAAACACAACAGAAACTTTTGAATTCAGCCGTTCAAAATTATTCAAACCTATTTTGTGAGCCTGATGAGAAATTAACCTACACTACAAAGGTTGTAGGAGAAATCCGCACATCAACTGACTCACCCATTTACAGTAAATACTATCCCTTTCCCATGTCTCTCAAATCTGAAGTTGAAAAACAGATTCAACAACTCTTGGGAGATGGAATTATCAGACGCTCAAGGTCCCCATACAATTCTCCGGTATGGATCGTACCGAAGAAACCGGATTCTACAGGGAAAAAACAATACAGAATGGTGATAGATTATAGAAAACTCAACAGTGTTACTATATCCGATCGCTATCCCATTCCTAATATAAATGAAGTCCTTTCACAACTAGGTGAAAATAAATTCTTTAGCGTCCTAGACCTCAAAAGCGGCTTTCACCAGATTCTCTTGAAAGAATCTGACGTAGAAAAGACCGCCTTTTCAATAAATAACGGCAAATTCGAATTTACAAGACTCCCATTCGGATTGAAGAATGCGCCGTCCATCTTTCAAAGGGCTCTCGACGACATTTTGCGAGATTACATAGGTAAAACTTGTTATGTCTATATTGACGATATAGTAATATTTAGTAAAACAGAAAGTAAACATGCTCAAGACATAACAGACATTTTTAGAACACTCTATGAAGCTAATATGAAAGTGCAATTAGATAAATGCCAATTTTACAAATCGCAAGTCGAATTTTTGGGATTTATCGTCTCATCTGAAGGTATAAAAACCAATCCCGCAAAAGTGGAAGCAGTAAATAACTTCCCACTTCCACAGACTCTAAAAGACCTTCGATCATTCCTTGGGCTGTCAGGCTATTATCGCCGCTTCGTCAAGGATTATGCCAAGCTTGCGAAACCCCTAACCGCCCTTCTTAGAGGGGAGGAAGGACGTATGTCCAAAACACAGTCAGCAAAAAAACAAATTTCTCTTGACCCTGTCGCCATTGACGCATTTGAAAAAATAAAAAAAATCCTCACTTCCGAAGACATAGTTCTTTCTTATCCAAATTTTAGTAAGCCCTTCGAGCTTACTACAGACGCTTCTAACTTTGCCCTTGGTGCCGTTCTGTCCCAAGAAGGCAGACCGATCACATTTATCTCACGTACACTCGGTCAAACAAAAGAGGGATACGCAGCTAATGAAAAGGAAATGTTAGCCATTATATGGGCTCTAAATTCCCTGCGTAACTACCTATACGGAACTGCACACATAAAAATTTTTACCGACCATCAACCCCTTACGTATGCCCTCAGCAGTAAAAATAACAATAGTAAGATGAAGCGATGGAAGGCAATCCTCGAGGAGTATAGCCACGAATTACATTACAAGCCAGGACAAACGAACATCGTGGCAGATGCATTGTCACGTTCTCCCCAAATAAACTCCCTCACAACAACGGTACATAGCGACGAAAGTTCATCACATAACCTTATTCCGAGCGTGGAAATACCAATAAATGTTTTCAAGAACCAAATCTTCCTTCAATTAGGTCAAACTTCTTCTAAGACCTTCCAAATAATTTTTCCGACGTATCATAGGCATACCATAACGGAACCTGAATTCACTGAAGAAAACCTAAAACAGATCCTCAAAAAAATACTTAACCCTTCAATAATAAATTGTATTAAAACTTCAGAACCTATAATGGGTATGATACAAACTATATACGCCTCACATTTTAGCAACTACAAAATTAGATTCACACAAATACAAGTTGATGATATTACCAATGAGTCAGATCAGGAAAATATCATAATCGAAACACACCAACGAGCGCATAGAGACGCAAAAGAAAATAGATTCCAAATTCTAAAGAAATATTATTTTCCAGGAATGATCGGGAAAATCAGAAGAATCACAAAAAAATGTACTGTTTGTATAGAAAATAAATACGACCGTCATCCCTGTAAGCCCGAAATTCAACCAACTCCCATACCCAAGTTTCCAGGTCAAATTTTACACATAGATTTCTACTTCACCGATGGTAAAATAATTTTAACAGCAATAGATAAATTTTCAAAATATGCCCTAACAAAAATTTTAAAGTCTAGAGCTAGCGAGGACGTAAAGCAGCCTCTAAGGGAACTCATACTCGCATTTGGTGTCCCGGAAATCATTGTAGTAGACAATGAAAAATCTTTAAGTTCTAGCTCTGTGTCATTCATGCTAGAAAGCCTTTTCAAAATTAAAGTTTTCAAGGTTCCCCCTTATACTAGCTCAGCTAACGGACAAGTGGAAAGATTTCATTCCACACTATCCGAGCTAATGCGCTGCCTTAAGTCAAAAAAACTTCACAGCACATTTGCTGAACTGTTAGATATGACAGTGTATGAATACAACAGGTCCATACACTCAACAATCAAAAAGAAACCAATAGACGTTTTCTTTGGTAAAGAATCATTAAACAACCCAGAACAGCTTGAAATGCTAAGAAGAGAAAATGCTGAACAAATTAAAAGTAAACAAGTCGCAGACCTAAACTACCATAACAAGAACAGAACCCCTCCAAAAAACTATTCCGTAGGAGATGTTATCTATGTAAAAATAAATAAACGAATAGGTAATAAATTGTCCCCGAAATACAAGAAAGAGGTAGTTTCCGAAAATAGAACTTCAACTATTACTACAGTATCTGGCAAGGTGGTCCATAAATCTCTAATTAAAAATTAAAATCCATTTTAGGCTTTGCATCACGCCAATCTTCGCCGATGTTAAGATGCTCGACTATTCAAATTCTCAGTTAATAGCAATCGATACCGGAACTGCTAAATTACAAGCTGGCACATTCAAATTGGTGCACGTAATCGATATCGAGGAGTACCAACAAGTGCTTAACAAATTAGGCATTTTAGTCTCACAAATCAAACCTCATCCTGATTCCATACTTCCCATCCTATCCAGCGACCTTAAACAGATCCAGCTGCACCTGGACAGACTCGTTCCCAAGATCAGAAGGAAAAAATCACTAGATTTTCTGGGCTCTGCCTGGAAATGGATCGCGGGAACTCCAGACCGTCATGATTTTAAAATCATGAAAGATAAAGTTAACAATGTCCTTGTTAATAATAATAAGCAAAGAGTTATAAACAATTTAATTAATACAAGAATAAGCGAATTAAGTAACGTAACTAACAATGTAATACAAGCAATTAAATCTAATGAGAAATTGAAGCTAGAATACACGATAGAATTAAAATTTAAATTAGAAGCATTAAAAGAAGAATTAACCAATATCGAGTACGCTATGCAATGGGCAAAAGCCGGCATAACCAACACTTACATTTTATCTAATCTAGAAATAAGTTTAATAAAAGAAATATTTAGTAAAGAGAATATGCCTTACAATAATATCATTGAAGCAATAGAATTTTCAGAGGTCAAAATAGCCTCAAATAACAAATCATATAGTATTGATTTGTTATTTGAGTTTGTTAACTACAGAAAAGGAAATATGTAATAAAATACTCATAAAGCCCGTTAAAAGAGAAAAACAATTGTAAAAACAGATTTTAATGAAATATTAAAATGTAAAACAAATTTATATGGAATAAAAACAAAATGTAAAACTCTTAATTCATTTGCAATATGTAAGCAAAATGATGTAATAGAAATAAGTCAAGACAAATGTATTAATAATCTTTTATCTAGTAAACCCCATACGTGCATTGAAATCAACAATCAACATATTCCCACCGTAGAAGAACTTACCCCAGGATTGGTTTTACTGAATCAATATTATGATAAAATTTACATTGATGAAAACGAAGTCCTCCTCAACGGAACATATTTGATCCAGTTCCACAACGCCACGGTTAAAGCCCAACAATATACATTTCAAGAAACAGAGGTCACAGAACACAACCCACTTCCTGCCGTGTTACAACCATCAGCTGTTAAACCACAAGTTGAAGAATTGCTCTCTCTAGAAATGTTTAAGGAGATCGAAGCTAAAAACACAAAATACATCCATGAACTTAAAACAGCCAACGAAAGGAAATCTATGGTAATGCTGTTAATGCTGGCAATAATTCTAACAGTCTTTCTATTTATTCTTTGGAGAAAAAAAATAATACCATGTACCACCTGGAAGAAAAAAATCACCATCGAGGAAGTATCCTTAGATGAAGAAAACATGGGACCAAAGACATCAAATAGTAGCGCGGGTAACCCTATCCCAACACTTCGAACATTAGGGGTAGAAGACCTTAATCAACACCTGAAACCAATACGATCGAACGAGGACGTTCAATTTTAAAGGGTGGAGGAGTTAACGCGGAATTATGTGTGGAGAATCATTTATGACAATTCCCACACTTGTAGTCATCTTTCGCTGACGCTATCTCTGGTCATCAACAGCAACCAGACGAAACCCGCATTCCATCACGTACCGGCGGGTGCAAAATGAAACCACCTGTGGGAACATCGCGACAACAAGCAGCGATCTATGCACTGGGGCTAGGTTAGCTTTAAGATAATTCTGTAATATAGTTAGTAGTTATTTTCAAGACATTCAATAAAGAGGTTCTTACCTCCAAAAAAATAATTTTTTTTAATAAATCAGAAGAAGTAGTTTTATTTTATACATCATATTCTTTCTTCTGTAAAACACCATTCCCTGTCCATCTGATTTCTTGGAGAGCTGCTATGTCAGCTTTATATTTTGACAGGGCATCGGCTAGCTACTGAGCAGCTCGAGCTCTATAGAGCGATCGTACGTTCCATAAGAAAATTCGTAAATCGTTTTTCCGTTTTCTTTGTGTATCGAATGCCTCACTATATTAACACCATCAAATATCACATTTATATTATTACGCTACACCTTTATGTGAGAGTAAAATAACTATATCAATATAAGTAGTATATCCTGAGATACATACTCAGTCCTTGTATTGAACTCAGTCGTTAAGGAAACGTCTCACAGTACAGACGTACAGCATTCGAGAGTTAGTTAATAAAAGACATTAATAGTCGGGTTTTTACATATTTTCCCGACTCTAAACAAATCCGTGTTTCATTTAATAAAACCCTATGGATTACAGGTTCGCGATTATACACTTTGCGTGGGTTGTCGTCGTGTGGTCAGTCCATTTCCGAGGCTTGTTGTCGGTCTCGAAATTCTTTTAGTTTTACGGGACAGGGAATTAACCTGTCGCCAACCTGAGGAACCAGCCTGATCATATTAGCCAAACCTTTTTTAAAAGGCTTGTTTCTAGCGGCCACCGCGGAGAGGCTATGATCACACTTCCACCAGTCTCGAATAGTTACGGCACGTGCATGTTTTCGTATGCTACATGTTGTTCCCCCTATTCGTCTGATGGCTGACCGCCAATCGTAATGTCAACTTTGATCAAAATCTCGAGTTCGATTTTTTTCCAAATGCAGAACTTGCCCTATAGTACCTATATCGCAAGTAAAAAAATGATCAAAATCGGTTGTACCGTTTTCGAGAAAATCAAAAACAAAAAAAGAGGCTGGGTGCGACCCACACTGAGAACTTCCCATTTTTTTGTGGTCTTAAAAACTTTATATTTAGTTTTTTTCAAATAACCAAATTTTCAGGAGACAAACTTTAGCTATAAAATTCAAACAAACATTATTTTAAGATTGAAAAGCATTTTAATTATTTAAACATATGTTATTTAAAGAGATAAAAACATATTGTGACGTTTTTTTTCAATTTTACCATAGCTATTAATGAAATTTGAATATGTGGGACTTGGGTACAACTGAACAACCTTATTCATATACGTATGTACAGTACATACATTCTTCTTAAAACTAAGTTGATAATAAAATTATAAAATTATGTATTATATTATAGAAATTACTTTATTATTTCGGTTCCAAACATTTTAATTGAAAAAAATTTAAAAACAAAATATTCAAATATAAAAGATATGGTTTGGTTATTGATGCAAGGGTACATACAAAATATATCCGCTCTAAAACTAGATATTATGTCAAATATAAACCATTTGTTAGAAATTGTATTATGTATAAAATTAAATAATGGCAAAGTCAATATCATTGCTCGTTCTCAAGATATTCTAGTCGAAAAATAAATATTACAACTTTTTAGTAGATTTTTTTTATATTTTTGTTAAAACTGTCATTTCGATACTTGTCAAAATCTAACCATATGTTAATAATTGTATTATGTCGATACCTTCCCGTAAGAATGTACTAAGCGACACTTTTTTCGAAAATGACTTTTTGATGAGGAAATATACTATATGTTAAGGGCCACGTTTTGGTCTGGGTTTCGCCAACCTATTATGCATGAAAAGGAAACTAGAGTACAAATAAAAAAATTTATCAACTGCCATGTTTTCTCATTAAAATAATGTTGCCCCCTGAAATTTGTATTATCCGCCAAAAAAATTATGCTAAGCGACATTAATAAAGATCTCATTATTGTGAGCAACAAAAAATTTTGTTAGATGTCACTTAGTTTAACCAAAATTGTCTCTTAGCACACTATGATTCAACTAGAACTTTCTTCGTTTTTTTCGTTTCCTGAACAATTTTAGAAATGTCGCTTAGTATACATTCTTACAGGAAGGTATCGATGTATAAAACAACATACTTTAGAAGGCACTGTCGGTGTTCATTCCCAAGAAATTCGACTTGAAATACAATTTTAACTAGTTTTCACTAGAATTTTTAATAGGTTTTTATTAAAAAAAAAAAACTATTATAATTCAATATTTGTCAACATTTTACTAATTGTACAAAATTATACTATGTATAAAATAAACTAAAGTAGAAGTCAATATCACTACTAGTTCTCGAGAAATTTGAGTCGAAAAACAATTTTTACCAATTTTCAATAGAATTTTATATAGTTTTTTATTTTTTTGTTAAAAAACTGTTAACTGTTTTTTTTTTGAAATTTTCACCACATTATTTTTCGTAAAATAAAATTATTTTGAGTTTCAAATTGTTTTCCGTTCTTAGAATATCTGGGTTACGAAATTTTTTTTTCAGTTTTTTTTTTATTTAAAAAAATAACGGTATGTTCATTTTTTTCCAAATTCATACCAAATCTGTATGACCTTATAATAAGTACATTAAATTTTATTTGAAATCAATAGCATTATTTTTTCGTGAGATATTTGAAACTAACCAAAATTTGTACTTTTTTTTTAAACCATTAGAGTAACTTAGGGTAATGTGGTATAGGCAGTTTTTTCAAAAACTAAGCATGTTTCTTCAACGTTTCTTACCAGGCGCAGGCGGCTATTTAAGTAAAACTAAGTATGCGTGTTCAAACGAGTCAAAAATCATCTTATATCTCAAGCAAATAGTTGAGAACATTAATTCAGTTAAGTTGAGTTTTTTTTTTGGGTGAAACAAAATCTGTTTGTGTGCTCTCAAGAGTTGTGTTTCCTGCTAGTATATAGATTCTGTGCAAAACTAAATTAATTATCTACGAAAAATAAGTGTAAGTTTTGTTTAAAAGTGTTTAGTTTATATTTTATTATTTTTTTTGTAAAAATATACAGTTTCGGCTAATGTGGTATACTTGCCGTGGCTAATGTGGTATAGTGTACCACATTACCCATGATAAATGTTTATTCCTTTTTTAAATTGCCTATTTGTGATTTTTCTAAAGATTCATTAGTTAAGATGCCTAAAAAGGGTGAAGTAAGAAAATGGGATTCCAAAGACATGAAAAAAGCGATTCATGCTGTGAGGAATGAAGAAATGGGCATTTTGCTAGCTTCTAAGAGATTTGGTGTTCCACACACAACTCTTCAACGTTATCCTAAAATTGAAAAATCATTGGGAGATCTTCTATCTATAAAGTTGGGTCGAAAACCAACATTAAATGAAGATATTGAAAAAAGATCTTGTGAATTATATTTTGGAAATGGAATCTCGTTTGTGGGGTCTTACAAGGAGAGACGTTCGGTCTCTAGCTTTCCAAATAGCACTTAGGAATAAAATTCCAAACAACTTTTCCACAATTGCGGAATGTGCTGGAAATGACTGGCTAAACAGCTTTTGTAAGAGGCATACGAATAAATTAAGCATTCGTTCACCTACTGGCACATCCTTTGATCGTGCAAAAGGGTTTACGCGGCAAAACGTAAACATATTCAATGACCTGCTGGAACAACAATACTCGAAAAATAATTTTCAACCTAATCGGATCTGGAATGTAGATGAGACGGGACTCTCTGTAGTTCAGTCAAAGCAGCAGAAAGTCTTAGCACAAAAGGGAAAACGGCAAATTGGAGCTATGACTTCAGCAGAGCGTGGATCTTTGATAACAGTTATTTCATGCATGAGTGCTGGTGGTTCGTTTGTCCCACCCTATTTTATTTTCCCACGGAAAAACCAACACCCTCTTCTTATGAAGGATGCGCCACCAGGTTCGGACTCATCATGCCACCTTTCAGGATGGGTTCAAGTGCCTATATTTACCAGATGGTTCAAACATTTTTTGGATTTTGTAAAACCATCCAAAGATGACCCGGCTCTACTTATTCTGGATGGTCATTATAGTCATACCAGGAATATTGACGTTTTAGATTTAGCGCGTGAAAATGGTGTTATCATATTATCTCTTCCACCTCATTCAACACATAAAATGCAGCCTCTTGATAAGACTTTCATGGGACCATTGAAAGTATATTATAATGACGAAATACGTCGGTTTTCTCGAGAACATGCTCGCAAAGTAACCCAATATGACCTGGTGGGATTATTTTCCAAAGCGTATCTAAGAGTTCAGACAGGTGAAATTGCCGTAAATGGATTTAAAGCCACGGGAATATATCCTTTTGATAAGAACATATTTTCTGATGCCGATTTCATAGCTGGGGAAATGGAAAACGAATTAGAAGGTGGTCAGGAGGAAGGTAGATATTTTATAATTTCGATTTAAACTATATAAATACAAAAATTTGTTCATGTATTTACAGAAATTCATGTATCATCTTTTACAAATGAAAACAAATTACCTACGTTAGACGAATGTATTGCAAGCACTAGCACCAGACTTTCACCTAGTATTCCTCAATCAACGTTTCATCAAGTTTCATTAACATCATTGGAATCAACCACAAATGTAAGCCACGATAATAATAAAGGTTTTATCACACCTTGGGACATATCACCACCACCCAAAATAAAAAGGATGGCATCTAGCAACATGGGTAGGAAATCTAAGGCTACTGTCCTCACTTCATCGCCTTACAAGCTTGAATTGGAAACAAGCATTCAAAAAATAAATCAAAAACGACTACCCAAACTTAAATCAATAAGTTAAAAGAAAATTGCAAAAAAAGAAGTTTCAACTGAAAACACTTTAAAGACCCCACATCCTAAAATACTGAAATCTGCAGCAAAAAAAAATTGGGAAAACAACATCAAATCGCACTTCTAAGGCCGTCAAAGGTGATGACGAATCGTCAAGCGGTTCAGAGATAAGCATCCAATTTTAGGAATCGGATGATGAGGAACAATTTGACGATGTTCCTCCATCGGGTGACGCTATCTGCATCTTCTGCAATAAACAGTGGAAAGATGAACAAAGCACAAGTGTGAAATGGACATCGTGCTTACAATGTGAAATAGTTTGGGCGCATGAAAACTGTATTCCTCAAAAGAGTGCCATATTTTTTTGCTGTTCCTGCTCAGAAGTTTTTCCATAATGAAAATATTATAAGTATTTATTCCAAACTTTTTTTCAACAACCAAGAAGGTTTTTTCTTAATTATTATTTATTTTTAACATAATATTAACATACATATATTATAGCTTCTTTTTTTATTCATACATTCTGCATTGTTATTTCTTACTTTGTCAATAAAAATTAATCTAACCATTTATCTATCATTTTCATAAAAAAAAACAGCAAAAAAATGCACTGGGTAATGTGGTATAGTATACCACATTAGACAGCATAGTGTACCACATTACCCTTCAATTTTCAAAGGTGATGATTTCGAGGTCATATCAATATTATGTCTACATCTTTGTCAGTTATTGTTAGAATTCTACAAAAAGAAATAATTTAGTAGGTTATATGTTTTTGATAAAATCTACCAAATTTAGGAGCATTTGTTTGATTACTTTTTCAGTTAAGTCAAAAAAATAAACATGTATACCACAATACTCCAACTTCCTCTATAGTGAAAAAAGTACTCACTGAATTTTAATAAACGCCCTTTCAGCCTCTTTCGAAGTTATTATCTATTAAATAAAATTTATTTGAAGTCGATATCTTTACTCGTTCTTGCAATATGGAATGGGAATGAGCTATCAGACTGATTTAGAATATAAATAGCACTAACCACAGTTAAAGGTATCCGTAGGATTTCTGGATGTCAAAAAAGCATTCGACAGCGTATGGATAGAAGCCCTTATCCATAAGCTTCGAGTACTTGGATTACCTTCGCCACTAATAAAAATATTATTTTCTTTTCTCTCTTTCAGAAAATGCTTCGTTCAACTGGACAGCTGCAAGTCTTCAATCAAATCCATAAAAGCCAAGGTCGCCCAAGGATCGAAGCTGGGTACCTTCCTATATACCCTGATGACGTGATTACCTGGATTTGAAAAATGGAAATATGGTGGAAAGGATCTGGAAGTTGTCAAATCATATAAGTACAGTTGCAATAAATTATGACCTTTCCTTCAAAACACATTTTAAATCGAAACTTGCTATACCTATTCGAATAAAGCCATAAATTCAACTTGGAAAACCTTATATCAAATTCTAGGGTTGGGTTATCATCCAAAATAAAAATTTTTGAATCTGCATGCGTTCCATAATGTGCAATGGTGGACAAATTTGGTGAGGTAAATACCATGAAGATGTTGAAAAATTATTGCGTTTCTTTTTGAAAAAACTTCTGTGGCTACCATAAACCACGCCCAATTATATGCGCTAAATTGAAAGTGGAATGTCACCTCTTTATGTTTTCACACTTCAACTCAGCATGAACTATGTGACCAAAGTTCTTAACGAGACAGACGATTTACGACTTACCAAGGTTCTCATCAGGAAGGCACTTAGAACAAAAACAATGTTTTACAAAAACTGGGAAAAGGTCGCAGCTATAAGTACAACATCCTGCTAGATCTTACAGAAAATAATATTTCAAAGTGGTGAAAATTCGTTCTTGATGTGAAACAGTGAATACACAGAAAATATTACACAAGCACCACTAATTTTGCACAAAAATGTTCTTAAAATTATGTTACCAAATTTTCAACTCAAACCTAATTCGTTGGGATTTTGCCGAGATGAAGAGATTGTGGACTAACGTTAATGACCCATTTTACGTTCTTTAAGTTAATGTTATGTAAATCACTCTGCCATTCTCAACTGCGTTATCCAGGTTTTCTTCTATCCTGCTGAGAGAGAGAATAAAATTGGAATTAGAGGAACAAAGATAGAGAACCGAAAGAATGATTCTTGTTCTTGGAAAATTTGACCTTAAGAAATATATTGGCGGCGAGATTCGTTCCAACTAACACCTTCGATCACTGAAATGGAAAGATTCGGGATAATCTTTTGAATAGGGGAATGCGAGTATTGATCTGAGATACTGCAATAACTCTAAAAGGTTGTACAAGAGTGTAGAGAAAAATTCAGGTGGCTGGACTGACTTGAAACCAAATCATCTGATCATATTCTCTGATAATGTTGGTGACTTAATCACATAAGCTTGATCTGTTGGAAATTCGGCAGGATAGTTTACTCCATATGTATATATACATATACTCATGTCAACTAATTTTGTCCATTCAACGAAAATTTGAAAGCGCAATCCTACCATTAGAAATTAAGGTTAACATGTGTCATTTCGCACCCTTAAAATTAAAGTGACCTAACTTTAAAAGGAAATGAGCAATAAAGTCTTCAAGAAAGTATAGTTTTGAGTAAGGTTGAATGTATTTCTCACATATTTCAAGTGACCGATGCATAGACTGCCCTTTTCTTACTCATATTTCGGTATATTTTTCACCACAGGGCTGTAGAGATCCCATTTTAAGGTCAGTTTATTAAGAAATCATAAGTTACGATAATTTTGAGTTCGGTCACTTTCATTCTGAGGGTGCGATTTAATGTAAGCATACTTTAACTTTTTCTAACTTAATTATAGAGCACTCCAAAGTAGTATAATTTCTAAAATTGATGACCTTACCTTTAACCTTATACCGTTCATCATTATATACAAAACTCTAAAAACAAAACTACAGTAAACACATATACTTAGCTTTAGTTAATTAAATTGACATTTAGTATAGTTAATCTTTGTGTATCTTTCATGCCCCACAGTTTAATATTAATTTGGATAACGTCCTCTTTTGTCAACTCCCTTTCTAACCAAAATAAGTAATATTATGTTTGATTGTATATATATGGTGCCCGACACTTTGATTTGCCCCATGAGCCACATTACTGTTCAAACTACAAGATACATTAATAATTTCTGTAGAACAAGGTTGTGAATCGCGATAACATAGCGTGTCGTGCCGATGGCGACGAAGACTTCTGAATTCTGAATACCGACTCCTGATGTGACATGTCCTACAACGAGCCTTATCAAAATGATTGCCCTCTTAATTACGTACATATGTTAAAGCCGTTCGTAACTGGCTTGTTTGGTTGTGCTTGTGCCTTACCACGCAACGGGTGGCAAACAATTCCAACCGGAAATTACATGTCACATTATGGCAACAATGAATTTTATTTTATTTATGGACATGATTTCTTTCTTCAATTTTTTTTTATAAATTATAGGACCTTTGTAGTTTGCCCAGTTAGTGATGTCCTATTTCCTTGATTTTCTTGGTAATCCTCTAAAGTACCACCTGGCAATTTAAAACCCCTTTTTATTGCTAACTCCGCAAAAGGTATAGTGGGCGTCTCCCATTAGATATTTCTTGGAATAGGGCCACTTCCTTCGAAGGATATTATCCTTTTTATCAAGAGACTCGGACAATGAATGGCCGAATCACTACCGTGTGGTGGTCAAACGATCTATTATCCATTTTCACAATCGATATGTGAATTAATAATTTTAAACGGGTTCGTGATCAAGGGATACATTGGTTCGTTTGCAACATAAAGGGACTGTGGTGTTTGAAGAGTAGAAGGTTCCGGGTATCGTACACGGAAAGGGCTTCTTCAGATGGCACTTGCATGTCAATTCTTTCCCTTACTCCAGAACTAGAATTGGTGATTTTTGTATTTGATTGCGTGCCTGCAAACGATTGTAGATAAATTCGATTCGTTTTCTTGGTAAATCAATTATTTTTCGATTCATATTATCTTGGGAAATCAATTGGCAGTTTTGTTAGTTTCTCACAACGATAAACTTAGGTTGGGGAGTTTTTTACTACGCAATATCTCGAAGGTTTTCAACACCTCAGGCCTTGGCTATGAGAGGTGAAGTTTTTACTTAGTCGTGCATGTTTAGTTAAGTTGTTAATTGGAAAGCACCTCCATTGTTCATAATTAATTAAGCACTTAACCGTAAGTTTGTTTAGGGATTAAGCGATGAAGACTTTGAAATAGATACTGTTATTGGATTTATTTCTTCATAAACAAATTTATCGTATCGACGCGCTTTTTTTTATTTGAATATTGGGAGCTGTTATTTTCTTAAGGGAAATTAGGAGTTCCGGAACTCTGTAGAAAACTTATTTTTAGGAGGATTGTTATGTGAGGAATTATAAGGTTAAAACTTATAAGAAGAAACTCTTGCCCTCTCTAGTGATTTACTTTAATGTCTGTATAGGTATAGTAAGATAGAGGCAAAATTTTAAAAAAGCTATTTATTAAAGGCTTAGCAATTTACTAGTTAGAAATTTGTTAAACTCTTAGTAATTTAATAACTCTTCGAAAACTTTAAACCTTTTCTTCCGTTTTACTAACTAGTAAATTACTTATTGCCTTTCATTAAAAATGGTGCATTTGAACGGTGCAGGGAAATAAGTTCCCGCAGGAAAACTAAGTCCACTGGGGGACTAATTTCTCATTTAATGGGAGCGAAATCCACTTTACTACAGTGGTCTTTGTTTCCATGCAAGGTGGGAAATTCGTTACAAGAAACTGTGGGTTTGAATGTGAAATAAATTCCCATGTTAAGCCATGAGAACGGCACGTATAAACAGTGAGGTATCTAATGCAACCCCCCTGCTTGGGCACACTATAGGATTTGGGGTAGGTGTGAGGTTTTTATTTATTTATTTATTTATTTAGAATGCCTTATGAGATAAATCTCGTAACAGGCTGTATAGTTACTACAATAATGTTTATGTAATTATGTAATTTTAAAAAATGTTAAATAAGTACAATAAGTATTTTTGACAATATGAACAACAAAAATTTTAATAAAAAGTGGAAATTTAATCATCAAGCAACAATTGAATAGCAAAAAAGATATTTGTATGACATACTACATAAGATACCGTAGAGACAAAAAATTTGAAAAGGAGACAAAATTCATTCTTACAGTTTACTCTATGACAATTAACATTGATCTTTTAAACATTGTATTTAGACAGTAGCATGGCTTTAACATAAAGTTTAAATTTTAAGATATTACATTTCTTGCTTTCATCAGAATATTTGTTATAGTACTGTATAGATTTATATAAAATTGAGCTGCTTCCATATTTTTTTGAGTATATTCTGTCTAGGTGTATGTTATTTCGACTCCTAACGCTGTATTGGTGTAAATTACTTCTTGTAGTCAGCTGGGTGTTTGTATGTACCTCCGTAAGCACTATCTTGTGAATGTGAGTCACCATATTTATTTCGATTTCATCTTTGACCATTAAAATCTGCAGTTGTTTATAAATCCATCGGGTGTTTGTGAGCCAATCAAATCCGAACAAGTTTTTTAATTCCTTATTCCGCACTACTTGCAAGGTTTGTAGAAGGCCATGAACTGCTGTACCCCAAATATTGATTCCATAGGTCAAATGGCTATGAAAGAGAGCAAAGTACATTGTTTGTTTTAGGTTTTCAGGAACGCTGTATCGGATTCGACCAAAAACTCCAGCAAGCGAAGACAATTTTTTCGATAGTTTCGAAATGTGGAAGTTCCAATCTAACGCTGAGTCTACCCAGAGGCCAAGATACTTGAATTCACTGACTCGTTCAACTACATCTTCTTGGTATACAATTTGTAGTGGGATATTTGATTTGGTGCATACGATATACTTCGTTTTGCGGGCGTTTACATATAGTTTGGTGTATGTAAAGTTTCTTTAGCATTTAAAGAATCTGGAAAATAACCAACATAAAATCAATACTTCCACGTGTTCATCCGTTTCGTTGATGTTTAAAAGCTTGTGTTTTGGTCGTACAGCATTTTGAGATTCAAAATTTTGAGATACAGTATTATGAGATACAGTATTTTGTACATACAGTATTTTGTACATACAGTATTTTGAAATACAGTATTTTGAAATACAGAATATTAAACGTACAGCATTATGACCCGCTCCCGTTTACATCTCTCTTTAATTTTTGTTGTTGGAAATTCATTCCCACTTTATACTTTTGAGTGTGTATCTACTAATTTCCCATAAGAAAGTGGAGCTGGTTCTCACTTAATAGGAACAAAGACCACTATAGTAAAATGGATTTCGTTCCCATTAAGTCAGAACTTAGTCGCTCAGTGGACTTAGTTCCTGGGGACTTATTTCCCTGCACCCATTTGAACACGTCCAAAGAATGACAGTTTGTGAAAAAATACAAAGCAAACAAAACTAAATCTGAGGAAAGGACCTAATAATTTGATTTGTCAGAAGTCAAAGTGACAACCACATTTTTTTTTCTCAAAGATGCGTTAGTGTATAGTAGTACTTGTAGTTCTGGTGAAATTGGAGTCCCACGGCATGTAATTCGGTCTCGGATTTTCAGGTTTTCAACCAAGAACTGAACTGTTGTCTTGTCAAACTTATGTATTCCTGGAGTAAAATTTTCCATCATCCAGGATTTGCTGGGGACTTAAAACATCGCACTTTTCTGCACAAAGCTGAGTCTTCAAACAAATCGAAATCTTTGTCTTCCGAAAATATTTTATATTTTTTTGTTAACTTTTAAAAAACAGTTACATAGCTCACGAATCATAAAAAAGCACAATTTAACTCTTTCAAATAAAATTGCCAAAAAATTTTGTACGAGAAAAATGACAGAAGTCATATGGATTCAGCAAATTACTAAAAGTTAAAGTAGTCAGTTTGTGATTTTAACTTTAGTAAAATGTTAAGAGATAGTAATATGTTAAAATCGTTTAAAATTAGCTAAATCCTTACAGCCGTATTAATAAAAATCGCTTATTGCACCTGTATTCCATGGTTTTGTTAAACCGTGGAATAGGAGTTAAGCCATGGCTTAAATATTTACATCAACAAAAACGAAATGTTCGAGGAATAGTTGAGTGACGTTTATCAAAAATCTCTTAAGAAAATCTACTACAACAAGTAAGCCATCTCTTTTTTATATTCTCTGTCTGCCTAAATTGATTGTCATTTGCCTGTCTCTTATGTCGTTTTTATTTAACAATCCGGAATCTCTGTCCGATCCGGAATCCCAGATCCCAGCTGTCTTAATTTACTTCACATTCACATATTTATTGACCGCTTTCTCCTGCCTGTTTTTTAAATCATAATATGGGTGCTGTGAAATGCTCCTATGACTTGTCGAAATCCACTTATGACCTTTAATCCTTTCGTATTTGTCATTTTTTTAAACTGCTTGGTTTTCAAAGCTAAATGAATTGACAAATCGTGAAGACACGCACTTCGCACTTTGGTTTAATTTTTTTGATAAAACAAACGAAGTTTGACAATTTTATTTCTTATTCCTTCGCTAAACTACCTACGTCGGTGGTTTAGCTTAATCATAGTTAGTAAGCGTCACTTAGCAGAAAATTTGTTTTATTAATGAAATTTCCCACTTAGTCCAGGACTTAACGATAAACCTCCACTAAACCATCTTTATTAATATGGGTGTTAATAATTTACTAAAATGGCTTTAACATTTTGCTAAATCGTTTAAAATTTTGTGCCATAGTGTTTAAATAGTTAGGTATTCAGCCTTATCACAGGCCCCGTCGTAATAGATTCGTACTACGAACCCCTAAAATTTGTATCATTGCTCCCGTCGTACTAAAAAAATTTGCTACGAAATTCGGAGTTCGTGAATAATCGTACCACCAGCCCCGAATGAATAGGAAGTTGGACAATTTTTTCTACGAACAGTTTTTTTCATTGGAGTTCAACTTAAAACGAAACAAATAAAATTTAGCGAACGAAGATAAAAGGCATGCAAATAAAATATATACAAAGAAGTAAGAACCATGTAAGTTTTATGTTTTCATTTGAATTTGTTTATATTTTTTATTTTTTGAAGGGCAAATAAAGTAAATACAAATAAATATTGGTATCCTCCTTGCGCAATGAATCTTAAAACGGCTGCCCTGCCAATATTCTGATTATTGTTATTGAACACGAAAACACCCAAGGATCGAGTTGTTAGTCCAGCACCTCCAACATATATGTAGGTATCTATACACTGCATTATTCACCCGAAAGTTTTTTTAAAATCTGCAAATCAATTTTCCAATAGATTAAAAGCATCCCTTAAAATCTTACGCTGCATTTTTAATGTTTGTCTTCTTCGCGTATTTTCTACATTTATTACAAAGATTGCAACGGCAATGACATTCCCTTTTAACTACTCGTACCAAGAAAATTAAAACCAATCAAAAGATGAACAGCGAAAATTTATTAATTTTTTCGCATATCAGCTGAACTCCGAAATTAGGATTTCTGTGACAATGCTTTTTTGATTTCGTTCGGGGCTTGTGATGTAAATTTATTCGTATTCGTAGCGTAACAAAATTTTCGGGGACTTGATACGAGGGACTCTGTGATAGGGGTGATTATGTTTACTTCAATTTAATAAAATGGAACTTTTAAGGCCACTTATTGCGGTGTCTTAGGACTAACCGTGAATTTTGTCTTTCAAGCATAAGGTTTATTATCAATTTTTAACAATTCAATTCTGAACCACAGGAGAACTTTCAGTTTTCCATATTTTTCTAGGTGCCAGGAGAAAACTGTTCATAAGTATGAAATTCATTTTTTAAACTCTTTTATTAGCAAGAGATAAAAACAGAATACCATGTGATTTCTTGAGCAAATATTATTTTAACAAAAATCTTTAAGTCATTGTGGCTAAAAAAAGGGTTTTACATAAAAAATTTTTAAGACAAAATTTTCTTACATCAAATTTAAAAAACACCGACCCGATTTTAAAATATTAAATTTTCCAAAAAAAAAAATGATATTTTTTCAAAAATTCAAAAAGTATTTTTCTTTTAAGTTTTGAATGCAACTTTTTTCAAACCTTGTCAAAGCTTCTCTATAACAAATCTTATCAAAATCCGTTATGCCAATAATGATATATTAAAAATTCGAAAAAATGGTTCTATGATAGGTGCAGTCAGTACACTGAAAAAATTTTTGTACATTCTTTTTATGAAAGGCGATCATTCAGCCAAAATCATTAGTTTTTAAGAAATATTCATATGAATAAAGCACGAATTCATAAAAATTAATTTTTGTTTTATGACCAAGTCATGATTTTCATGAAAAACCATTCATAAAATCCAAAGCAATAGAATTGTTGTTGGAAAATCAGATTATGATATTTTACATTTGAAGTATGAACAGTTCATACAAATTTTATGGTAAAGTTTTATGAAAAATTTCTTAAAATGCTTGCAACTGTTCTTTTATTGTAGGAACAAAGTGACTGATGAAGTTTTTTTTAAAACATGCAGTTTTTCCTTGGAATCATGTACCTTTTTGGTTCAGTGTAGTATCCCAATCTAAATTTTCTTACTTGCAATACAGATATTGCATTTGGAAAAAAAATTAAACTCTAAATATTTTGATCAAAATTGGCATAACGATAATATAGAGAATGCGAATAAAAAGTGGATCCGGAAATTCCGTCCGTCTGTCTGTATATATCTGTGACTCGATCTATAGCCTAAGCTACCATAGGTATTTTCTTCAAACTTGGTACTTAAGGGTCTTCGGTGATTCCCTAGAGTAAAAACTGAATTTTTTTAGTTCCAAAACGAACGGTACCTCTGCATTAAGGTTATGCATAATCTTATTATCTTATTTATCTCGAAAACGGCTCTAACGATTTTGATAAAAAAAAATAAATAAGTGTGCTGTTATGGACATGGACTACATTTTGGTCAAATTAAATTTATTAACGGCACCTGTCATGCAGGTATTTTTTTGATTTTCGATTTTCTTATTAACAGCTCTACCGACTTTGATTTTCTAAAACTATTTTTTAGCAACCCACCATAAGGGTTATTTTCAGATAAAATAAAAGTTTTTTTTTCTCCCATCTTGTAGATTGTATAAAAAAGCTTTTAACTGCTAAGTCTTTGAAATATTGAGTTTAAAAAAAATGTTGCAAGAAAATATCAAAATCTGTTGTACCATTTTTGAGAAAATCAAAAAACAAAAAAAATGGTTTCCATTTTTCCGATTTTTTGTAACCATTACCTAGTTTTAACTAAATAAAATTTTTAAAATTTAAGAAAAAATAAAATGCACGACTGGGTCGTATGAACTTGCTCCTATGTAATAGACTAGGAATTTTAAAAACGAATTTTATTAGAGAAAACTGTTCATAAGGATAAAATTATTTTTTAGTAGTAGTAAGAGACAAAAACAGAATGCTACGAGTATGCAAATATAAGTGTATGAAAGAACAAAAATTATAAGTCTTTATAGTGGTTTCTTAAAAAAAAGCTTTTTCATGCAAAATTTTTAAAGGATTTTTAAGAACAAAATTTGGTACGCCAACTTTAAGTTTTTATTATTGTACGAATGAAAACTAAATTTCCAAAGCTGATTTTGAAATATCGAATTTTCAAAAAAAAAAAAAAAAAATGATATTTTTTTTCAAAAATTCAAGAAATATTTTTTTTTAAGTTTTGAAATGCAATGTTTTAAACTTTTTAGAAGCATCTCTCTAAGAAATTTCATTAAGATCCGTTATGTCTACAAAGAGGAATTCAAAATTTGAAAAAATGGTTTTATGGTAGGTACAAGCTGTAATATACTTATTTCAATTTTTTTTATTAAATTAAAGATCGTAAACATTAATTAAAACAAAAAAAAAAATTATCGAAATTCTAGGTGCCGTTTTCGAGAAAAATTCGATTTTTGAAAACCATTTCTTAACATTTGTATGGTGGGTATCTTTAGTTTTAGGTAAAATAATTTTTTTTCTCACATCCTGTAGATTATATTGAGAATCTTTTATTTATCAAGCTTCAAGAAAAATCTAGCATAGGGTTTTCCACATACTGAGTTTTGCAAAAAAAAATTTGAAATTTTTTTTAAAATCAAAAAAAAAAAATTTTAAAAATTTGAATACACAATTTTATTTAAGTTTTTGGGCAGCTTTAGCAAAAAAAAAATGATCAAAATCAGTCACAACATTTTTGAGAAAATAAAAAAAAAATGGTTCTTTGGGGGGTACCAAAAATAACCATTTTTCGTAAATTTTTTTCAACCATTATTTAGCTTTAACTAAAAGAAATTTCTTTGTATTTTTATTTTTTAAATCTGTCGAACAGTTTTTTAAAAAAGAAATATTTGTAAAATTTCGTACCGTCATTTTTGGTTAAAAAAAAAAGAAAAAACATGTGGGGGGAAAAAATTAAAAATGATATCTACCAAGTTTGACGGAAAATAGGCCGAGTCGTTTAGACTGTAGTCGAACAACAAACAGGAAAGACAGAATTGCGAGACCCATTTTTTTAGTCTTCGCTATCATCGTAATGTAATGTCATTTGATCAAAATCTCGAGTTTGATTTTTTTTCAAATTCATAGCTTGCCTTATAGTACGAGTACGTATAAGTCGCAAGTAAAAATCTGTAGAACAGTTTTTGAGAAAAAAAATATGGTACCGTTATTTTTGGTATTAAAAAACAAAAAGAAAACAACGTATGGGATGGTACCTATCTATCAAGAAAATTTAGCCCGATTTGAATGATATGAATAGCACCGACATTATTTATATGCCAGAGTTATAGAAAAGAAGCTTCATTTAACGCGGAATTTGGCGAGTAACAGTTATCTACTATCGTTATCACATGTCACATTCTATTGCACATTTAAGAATAAAAACATCAAGCTAACAGATAGCTATTCCATAGATAATAGTAGTCAGACAAGTAACTTGACTTGAATTTTTCGCAGAACATCTTTCGAATATGTTGAAGCCATTCTCAATGAACACAGCCGTAAATAACTAACAGTTTGTTATTCGTCTCTCTTAAAAAAAAAAAACAAAGAAAAGCATGTGTTTACATAAGTTATCAAAAAAAATCTCTAGGGTACAATTCCAGCTTATGATATGCATCAATAACCTTCAAAAAATTGCAGTAAACTATGAAATCAAGCTTTAAGCTTTTCCGGTGTGTACCACATTCTTGAAAAAAGCAGTATGAAAAAATACTGAAATGATACTTTAAAAACCGGATCTCAAGATAAGTATACAAGGAATTCTAATCAGATATCAACAAAATTAAAGTCGGTTTTGCCAAACAAAATGATGGGCTTGTGATGGAAAGGCCATTTGTTTTAGTTTTCACGGACTTATTGACTTACACTTACTTGTAGGTTAAGAAGAAAAACTTTGTCAATTTTATTCCATAATAGCCAAGATTTATCAATCTTCGAAACCGATCAGAGACAGGCTGAGTTAATTATTGAAAGCTTTGTTGTCCTTGCCTTGGTTATAAGCTGAACTGAATGTTAAAAAAGTTACACAGATCCTAGAAACATATATGTAAAATTAAAAATAATGCAACAATTGCTATTGAAACCATAAAGCCTTGACATGCTAAATTAAAGGCTTTAAATCGGAAGTTTTGTTTCTATCTAAAAAAAAGTCTAGGAGGCCTATTCCAACACGATTAATGGATAAATTAAATACTCAAAACCCTTCACAACATAAAAGGAAAGTAACACCGAATCTTTTTCTTTAATTTTGTAAGTACGCCTAATATTAAAATTCTTGACAATCAAAAACCTGTACCAAACCGGATCTTCACATACATACACCAAAGCTACCTTTCTCATTTAATTTAAGTGGGCTAGTAAGGGTTTGTGTTAATTATACGAATCTAATTAATTTTATTTTAAACAGTTTTCAACATCATAATTCTTTTCAAAAACGCCATTAAATTTCTTTCCTTAACGTTAAATTATATACCTTGTAATAATACACTAAAATTAAGCTCATCTGGGATGGAATCCTGCAGTTATTAGCACTTCTATTGTTAGCCCATGCCAACATCCATTCCCATCATCTGCAGCAGTCATCACCACACAAGCCCTGGCCCGTTTATTTCTAATCTTCAATTCTCTAGAGCCGTAGGTACTCTTCTTTTGCTGCCATTAAAACCCAGTGGCGCTAGGTGCTACAGCTGATGGGGTGGCTCATTTTTGTTTTCTTCTTCCTGTCACTCCCTACAGTTACAGGAACAACGTGATAGCCAGGCCAGGCGTATAAAGCAAGAGTAACGTACTTGCGTGCCGCATAACTTCTCCCATCTCGTTGTAATCTGCATAAATTTTTGGTTGCTTGTAGAATCGTTCTCATGCATAAAATGTTAATTAAAATAATTTCCTACCGGAACCATAAAAATCCTCACACATACACACAATCGGGCATTTAAGGAAAACAAAAAAAAAAGGCAACGGAATATATCTACCTTCCATGGAATGGCACCGGGCAACGAGTCTTCATCAATGGCTGAGCGAGCATTTCATTCAGGAGTAGGTACCCGGCGAAAAAAAGCTTTATTACTTTCCATTGAGGTCTGGAATTGGTTTGTGTAAATGGAGTCCTATGAAATGTTGGATGTGTGTTTTTCCTGTGCGAAAAGTGCTTAAAGAATAAAAAACTGGACAAGTAGGTTGCAGAATAAAGCTTCCGCATTTTAAAAACAAACTAACAGCTAAGCAAATGACTGAAGCCACAAAATTCTGAAGGCGTTTTTTCACGCTTCCATGAGTGACCAGAATTACATAAATGACTTCAACTGCTCTCGCTCAGATCTCATTCCTTAGATTGCGATGTTTCCATATTGTTTGTGAAAATTGGCCAGAGAACAATGTCAACCTGATGTAATTGCTGCATTGTTGTTGCTGCATTAAAGTTGTGTGCACTTTTGGTTTTTTCTCTACAGGTCCGTATTTGATATTTGAATAGAATATTTGATCACCCGGAGATATCGCAGCACCCCTTATTGCGTTGGAATGCGTTAACGCTCAGGATCCCTTCGACAACACTTAACTCAGTAAATTATATGAGATAAGAAGATGACATTGGCAGTATTTTCTATGAGTTAAAAAGACTTCAAAAATTATTCTTATTTTTATGAATATCTTTATTATTTAATGTTCTGACTGAAGGTAGCCATGTAGTCCGGTGTGAACCAGTGACAATTTGTTTTATTTAATTAACATAATTATATATCTATATATTCATATATATATATATATGTATTTATTCATAAACAAGTTTTTTCAGATCAACTTGGTCCCTACACTGAAAATAAAATCTACATAGGTATACAATGATAAAAATTTAGGTTGATTTGACAAAAATTTTATCAATATACGTCCAACAAAAAGTTTTATCAAATTGACAAAAATTATATTATTTTGTTGAGGTAACAAAACATATTTTGTTGTATCCACAACATTATTTTGTTATGCTTACAGATTAATTTGTTGGAATAACAAAAATATTTTGTCAATATTGTAATATTTTTGCTAGGTTCGTTAAATAAAACTTATTACACTTTTTAGTATTTCTTCTTTATTCACACTTTTCAATTCAAAACAGTAAATCTCAATTTATAAACAACTCAAATACTTTTATTCAAATTTAAATCACACTTGTTTAATAACACAATCCAATAAGCAATACTTTTACATACTTTCATAATCCAAAGAAAAGAGCTTTTTGTTTCTTCCATAAATTAGATACGCAGTTTTCCAACAGATAGCGCTGTAGTAGTATAAAGCTCTGTTCACAACAATATGATAAAATTCGTACAATTTACAAAATTAATTTGTCATATTAACAATTCTTTTGTTGTTTAAACAAATTTTTTTGTTAATGTTAAAAATTTGTTTTTTTTATTATTATCGGATTAACAAAATTTTTTGTTAAATGAACAAATTTGTTTGTTAAATTAACAAAATTGTTTTATTAAATTAACAAAACTTTTTTGTTATATTTTGTTAAATTAACAAAATATTTTGTCAATTCAACAAAATATTTTGTAAATTTTACAAATTTCTTTTGTTGAATCCACAAAATTAATTTTGTCAAAATATTTTTCTTTTGGATTTAAGTCCACGAAAATTGGTGTTTTGTCCCTACGATCTCACATGCAACCATCTGTGAGGGCGCATTGACAATACGCAATTTCTTAAGTTCAGTTAATCTTACATCGATTTTTTGACAAAAACCAAATGTGAACTATATCATACACAAAAGAAATGTCATGATCAAAAAAATATACGCGCAGAATTTTTTGGTTTCTTTACAAAATAGTTTTATCTATCTGATAATATTATTTTATCAATATTACAAAACTAAATATTTGTCATTTTAACAAAAACATTTTCATTTTTTGTTAAATTGACAAAAAAAAACTAACAAAAACTTTGTGATATTGACAAACATTTACAAAACAGATTTTTTGTAGATACAACAAATATTTTGTTAACATCACAAAAAAGGTTCTTCATGTGACAAAAATCTCTGTTTTATTTTGTTATATAATTATTAACAAAACTTGGTTTGTTAATTTGACAATATTATTTGTAGTGCATATTTTGTTAAACTGACAAAAAATCATGCTGAATTATAAACATTTTGTGAAATCAACAAAATCATTCTTTCGTATTGACAAAACTTTAATCAAAACAATAAAATTGTTTTGTTAAACGTCAACAAAACGTTTTTATCAATATTACGCTTCAGTGCCCAATAGCTCTAAATCACCCAGCTCCATCAGTAGTTGCCTTTTTCCTTTTTGGGCTTGGTCGGTCTTGCTCGCACAGTTCATTATTGTATATTCCCTGTCTACACAGTCGGAACCAAAAATAACAATCGGAGGAATCTTCCTCTCAAATCTGTCTGAAGTGACCGGTCCCTGCTGCAGCACCGGTATCATTTATACTTTATAAAGGGAAAGAGATACTTGTGCTGCTCGAGCGTGGGCTTTGCTTCGCAATTGCCTTTTTAACCAAAAAAAAAAAAAATAAAATGCACGACTGGGTCGCACGAACTTGCTCCTATGTTATAGACTAGGGATTTTAAAAACGAATATTATTAGAGAAAACTGTTCGTAAGGATTATGAATTAAAATTAATTTTTTAAATTCTTTTATTAGTAAGAGACAAAAACAGAATGCTATGTAAACATGAATTTATCAAGAACAAAAATTATAAGTCGTTGTAGTGGTTTCTTAAAAAAATAAGCTTTTATATACAAAATTTTTAAAAAGATTTTTAAGAAAAAAATTTGGTACACCAACCTTAAGTTTTTATTATGGTTCGAATAAAAATTAAATTTCCAAAAAAAAAATTTAGACATTTTTGAAATATCGAACTTTCCAAAACAAAAATGATTTTTTTTTTTTCAAAAAAAAAAAAAATTAATTTTTATTAAAATCCGTTGTCGTTTCAAAATTTGGAAAAATGGTTCTATGGTAGGTACAAGCTTAAATATCTTAATTTCAATTTTTTTTTTATTAAATTAAAGATCGTAAAAATTAATTGAAATTTAATTTTTTCAAAATTATAGGCGCCGTTTCCAAGAAAAATACGATTTTTGAAAACCATTTTTTCTCACATCTTGTAGACTATATTGAGAAACTATTCTTCATCAAGTTTAAAAAAAAATCTAGCATGGGGTTTTCGAAAACTTTGAAATTTTTTTTAAAAATCCAAAAAAAGTTTTTTTTTTTTAAATTTGAACACACAATTCTATTCACGTTTTTGGGGAGCTTTATCAAAAAAGAAATGAACAAAATCGGTTGTACCGTTTTTTGAGAAAATCAAAACCAAAAAAAAAATGTTCCTTGGGTACCCTCAATAACCTACTTTTAACAAACTAAAATTTTTTTGTATTTTTATTTTTTAAATCTGTCGAATAGTTTTTGAGAAAAAAAAAATATTTATTATTTCGAAAAAAAATCGTATGGTAGGTACCGTTATTTTTGGTCTTAAAAAAAAAAAGAAAAAAACGTGTTGCGGCAAAACTTAAAACTGCTATCTTCCAAGTTTAAAGAAAATCGGCCGAGTCGTTTAGGCTGTAGTCGAACCGACAGACAGACAGATAGAATTGCGAGACCCACTTTTTTAGTCTTCGCTATCATTGTAATGTCAACTTTGATCAAAATCTCGAGTTCGATTTTTTTACGAATGCATAACTTGCCTTATACGAGTAGTTGCTTTAAGTCGCAAGTTAAATAAAAAGACAGAGTGACAAGAGTCAGCGCTGGTATAGTTATGTGAGTTGATTGGAGAGCATAGTTTAACAAACCCCCATTTATGTATATACATAAAAGTGGTTCTCTAGTCTGAAGTTACGTTTTGCACAAAACTTTGGTCTTGGGTGGCCTTTGTTGATTACATCATATTCTTAGTTCATCTTCTTAACTTCAGTAGCAATACGCAAATCACAGTTTTTTCATCCGATTATGCCAATTATACCACGCTGGCGTTTGGAAATAATTGGTTTCTCGAGAAAACTTAAAAAATTGATATAGTTTAATATACAAATTTTTAGGCTGAAAGGTATTAGAATTAAGATATAGTTTAGCGTAGAGCAACCACATAGGACCAGTAAGTTAGTTTTAAGTTATAGGATAAGTAGGCTAGTTTTCTTGAATTTTTGTTTAGCTTTAAGATAGTTATAGGTTTAATAAAAAATAATAAATTAATTAAAAAAAACTGTCGGTGTTTGTTTTTCACTAAGAAGATATCGGAATTTTATTCTAATTAAAACTACTAAAAATAAACTAAATTTTCTTCAAACTAAAACAATCACAGCAGTCTTTTTTTTTTTGTGCCCTTTCTTAATCTATACTTAAACTACATTATGTTAGTTGACCAAGACACATACCCAAGACAACTTTCGTTATCAACTAGATAACCACCAGAACTGGTGTTTCTGTTTCACGCTGTTCCTTCGGTTCCGATCGGATACAGTCCTACTGAACCGAATGCGCTCTGCTCCATCTTGTCCTGGGACGTCTCGAATATAAGGGCCGTGCTAGATTAGCGGAACCACCATTCCACTCCAATCATAATCTAACTAAAGTTAATTACTTTGCGTCATTTTTTAAGGATTCATTCTCCAAGGATTCTTTTAAACCAATTTGGACCTACTTTGAGTATTTACCGAAAACAAATTTTCTCAACTTAATGATGAGTTCACTCTGGGCCCTGATGGCCTTTCTGTCGTCTTCCTAAAAAAATGTTCTTCCTCTCTTTCAACTCCTCTATCAAAAATTTTTCACTTATCCTTATCTCAAGGAAAATTTCCCAAGATATGGAAAACATCTTTCATAACACAAATTTTTAAAAACATTTTATGTGAACTTTTCAGTTTCCGTTGCTGGTCTTTAATTACCCCAGCACAGCATGGTTTCTTGTAAAGCAGATCCACCTCCATAAACCTTGTAGAATTCATTTCAATTACTATAAGATCCTTAAAAAACGAGAACGAATCTGATATGGTCTCCACTGACTTTAGCAAAGCTTTCCACAAAACTTATTACAGAGTCTCTTAGTCTTAACCCCTTTTCTTGCAATGGATTACTTTTTATCTAGAGAATCGTGAACATTTTGTATTCTTCATCCTTACAATCAACAACATTAACATGATCATTAACCATAGTCAAATTTCCCTTTACGCTAACGCTACGAAATTTTTCAAAATCATCACAGCAACTGAAGACATACATATCTCTCCTTCAAACAGATCTCGACAGTTTTTCAGCCTGGTGTACCAACAATTGCTTAGAACTCAACATTATCAAATGCCAGACAATAACCTTTTCACGTAAATGCATTAACTCCCCGTCTTTACTATCTTCATAATCAACCCATAGAAATAGTAGAAAAAATAAGGGATCTTGGCGTTTTATGTGATCGTGAACTTAAATTTCTACTTCATTTTGATGAATTAATCCATAAGGCCAACTCAGCAATATGGATGTAAAATGATGGTCTAAAGGAAATAAAAATACTAATACAGAAATATTTTCATCTCTCGAGCACCGCCGCAATGTTTGTTGTCTTTCATTATTTTACCGTTATTTTTATATACAGTGTTCTAAAGAAATAGCCAGTTGTATTTCTCCATTTAAGCAATTCAACAGTAAAACTCGCAGGAAACTTCAGGAAATGTCCATTTGTTCAGCCTTGAGTCCATCTTCGGATTCTGTTAAATTCAGAGATTTTTTCTTTAGTCGCACATCACCAATGTAAAATTTATTACCTTGCCCTCCCATTGCGATATGAAGACATTTTAATCCAAAGTGCATCGGTATCTCCTCTTAAACTCTAACTTTCCAACTTTCTTTAATGCCTGCAATGTGCTGGAAAATTGTAATCCCTTTAGTGAACGCAAAACATAAATCGTAAATGCATCCATGAAAACATGAAAGTTTTAGTACTTGAAATACCTTAAGGTTAATTGTTGGAAAAATCTCTTCGCAAACTATTACGCACCATCGAATATTCGCTCCCTTACCGAGATAAAGAAGGTACTCCCTCCATTGTTGACACAACTGCAACAATATCTGAATATATGTAGATAAAATGCTTGGTGAAGAGATTAATCAAATGACCAGCAGGATCATGAATTCCAAATTATGCGGCTTCTCTGCAAGTAGAACTATCAGTAGAGATAGGTACTCGTACATACTTTGCAGTAAATGACCTACTAATGTTTGTGGATAGAAAGAACTACAGAAAAATTTCATATGCAGACGATGTTGCTAGAGCAATATCTGGAATCATATATAATACATTGAAATAGCTTCTACAAAATGCTCAGTGGCGATTCCTCTCAGTTAGCAGGTTTATCGCCGCTAAACCAAGAATTTAAATAAATAAATACTACTATGATGTACATTTTATATTGAAAACTTAACTTTCAAATCATACTTTCCTAAACACAACACAAAACTACCATACTAAAAGTATACCTTAGCGTTAAAATTTGCGATACCAAATTTCCTACAATATAACATCATTGACATAAATACACAAAACTACTTAACCTACCCACATTCCTATTCTGAAATCATACGAGTATTTACTAAACAAACGCAACACAAAACTCTCATGCAAAAATATATCCCTTGAAGCATAGGTATAGCGTGAAAATTTGCGCTAACAAATTCAATACAATTTATACAATACAACATCGTTTGGCTACAACATGTCCTAAGCAAAGCCCAGCTAAATAATATGAAAGCGTTAGCGCAAAAAAGTGCGATAACACAAGAGAGACATCAAGTTGAATGAAAGAGGAGTAGGTATACTCGTATAGTAGCAGTACCAGGTAAATTTTTTGTGCGTTCTCTTGCTTGTATGCAGTAGAAAAAACAAGGAAGGAAAGGGTCTGATTATTTGTGTTGTTATTTGATTGGCCTTTAATATCTGGCGACTTTAAGTTAGATACTAAATCTCAAAAGTTTAGTACGAAATAAACATAAATCCTAAGATCTAAGATCAGTGTGAAATTAATTAAGTATATACAATATACATATATTTTGTATTTGACTGGATTTTAAATATGAATAAATATAGATATTTTTGATACTCTGAAGGACGATGGTGTGATCTTGTTTTTTTTTTTTTTTAATTTTTTTTTCATCAAGGTATCTAAGGGTGGTCCTTATATTGATTTTTTAAAATTTTAATTTTTTAGATGCCAAAATTAATCTGTTTCGTTTTTAAACCGAGAAAAGTATTAAGTTTTTAAATGTATTTAAACAATACAAAACGGCAAGGGGTTTTAAAGGTATACCTCAATGGCAACATGATTTGATCAAAGCGGTTTCTGTGCTTTTAAACATGTCATACCTCTGCAAAAATTAAATAGCTTTATTTGTTGCTATTATTCTTGATGAGTCTTCTGACATTCAAATGAAATCCCAATTGTTCGTTGTGTTTCGGTATTACTTTAATTAGAGAATCCATGATGTAAGTTCTGGGCGAACAGCAGAAGATTCGCTTCAATTAGTTACAGGTCAATTGGAAAAATATAACATAAAATATTAAGTTATGGCCCAGGCTAACGATGAGGCTTCCTTTATGAGTGGTCATTTGAATGGAATTCAGATAAAAGTTGAGAATGTATAAGTCAAGTCAAAGCGTCATGAAAAAGGGCCTGACCTTGGGCGCAGAGGCATGGTCTATTTTTTTTTTAATATCGATAGCGACATTATGAGAAAGGCTTGAAACCAAATTTGCACCACCTGACAACTTTTTTTTACAAAAGTTATTGGTAAAATGTGTTTTGTGTCATTTTTTTATCTTTCGCGAATATCTCGGCACCCAGTACTGAAAAAAATAAAACATATTTATTCATAATAACATTTACTATTATGTTATATAGAACAGAAAAATTGTTTAAACAAATAAAAAAGAAGTTATAGTAAGATAAAATAACTTTTTCATGATTATTAAGAAAAAAGCTCATTTAACGATGCACTTTTTATTTTTTAAGTCCTCGTGATTTCCTACAATTTAAACAAATATCATTTTACGCAAGTTGATAGAAAATATTGTTATAAAAGCAATAAATTGTTTTATCTCGGGCTGAATTTCGTGATTTTGTGATGCTTTAACACATTCTGAAAAACGAAAACTTCAAAATGATCAATTTAATATAAATGAAACAAATTAAGCATGAAGATATTGAAAAGGTTGGCGCTTCAATCGAATAACTGAAATATTTCGATTTACTGAACGGGAACAAATTTATTTAATAACGCCAAAAAACAAATTTTCCTGAAGAAGTAAATAAAAATCTAATTACAAGCTGACCAAACATATTTGAATTTACTCAATTAAAGAATGAATTGAATGTTTTTTCATGAAAACGCAGATGCTATATAGCTAAAAGGTACAACATCAGCTGAGAATTTAAAAGCGATAACTCCATTTAATATCTTACTCTGGATGCAGGCAAACGTCGCCGACAGTTTTTAGCAGGTGTATACAAGCTTATAAAACTCCAGCTTGAACGGTGTGTAAGGAGTGCTTCTTTTATGCATTGAAGAGGATAAAAACGTACTTTCGAAGTACTCATGGTCACAAGAAATTGAGCTATTCGGCTCTTATGTCTAAAGAAAAGGTTCTTTTAACAGAATTAAAAGCAAGTGACGAAATTTATAATCAAGTCATCGAAAGTCTTGAACGACGAACCGAATTAATGCATCGATACATTTTTAAACATTTTATCTTATGTTATTAATTTATAAAGTATTGCTTGTGTTTTGTTTTCCTTATTAATAAAATTAAAAAAAAAAACTACAATTTTTTCCTCACACCATGGCGCTAACCCAATACTAAAGATCAGGAATCGCCACTGAAAATGCTCTAAGCCACTCTTCTATTAAAGGTTTACCACTAATATACTCAGAAAGAGCAACATATCTGGGCCTTAGTTTGGATAAGAAATTGAGCTGAGAATCATATATATGTATGTACAAACATTAAAAAAAAAAGTCAAAAAGGCCAAAGTGTTTTTCAACCCCGCATTACTCACCAGCTATACACCTCAGAAATACGACTGTTAAATAAATATGGTATAGCAGAAGTGTGGACTGCTCTAAATACAGCGATTAATAGCGAGAAAGTTAGCAAGGTTTCCTACAGTCAATCTGTTTGTGGATAAGCGGAGATCTTCGAACTACTTCGGCTGCTGCTTTTTCATCCGCTATACACCTCGAGATATTTAGCAAAACAAACGGCCGCAGAAACAGCCTTTCGTCTCAAAGCCTCTTCAAAGTGGATCAACAACGAGATTGGCTACTCTGTAATTCGGAATTCATTCAGACATTTTGCACCTTATATTGAGTAGACCGTAGCTCGATTACATTTAAGCAAAAACTTCCAATGAATGTGCCTTGTACATTTGTAATGATGTAGCTTACCAACTTCAGCCTCAGTATGGCCACTATTCTAATACGAACTTTAGCTTTAAATGACTAAAAATTACTTCCCGTAAACACATCATACACGCAATTTTTATTTACAGGAGCCAAGTTTAACTCAGCTTGCAAAAGAGCCAATTCAAATACCTGACGTTTAAGGTCACATCTGATCGTGAAATTAGTGTATTAGCACCTCTAGGCACGTCGCGTCGGACCACTATATCAAATCGGCAAATTTCTCATACACCACCAACATATTTGAAGAAAAAACTCCAAAGTTAACATTTTGACAATATGAGAAAACCAATTGGGACGGGCTAAATAACATTTTCGAAACTTTGACTGGTCTCTATTGTTCCTCGATAGTGACGTAGATTCCACTCATGATAATGATGACAGGCATTATTCTCAATGGAATGGAAATTTGGATCCCTAACAAGACAAGGAGAAGTAAGTTCTACAGAAAATTCTTGGTATAACTTTGTCTGTGAAGAGGTGTTATCAAGTTTAGAAAGTTAAAGTTTCGATATTACAAAATAAATGCCACTGAGAAAAATCGGAAAAATAAAGTACAGTCTTTGATACAAAAAATTAAAAACTTCGAAGTCAACGATTCCAACAATCTTTCGCAATAACACTCCTTTTATCAGCTCCAAAGAAAAAGCAATTATAATTGCAAAGTTTGCACACAGTCTTTTAACTTCTTCTGTACTCGAGAACATACATTTCATGGGTCAAATCTTATTCGAACTCTTGAAGACACAAGAGTTCTCAAAAATTTTTTAAATACATTAATCCGCTAGTCCAGATTATAATCATGCTTATTTTGACATTCTCATGAATAGTTTATTCGTTAGAATGATTCTATTCCTTCCAATGAACTTTCTTAATTTTGAGATTCGACCGAATAACATACATTTGCGAAAGATAGCATGGTCCTTATACGCCGTAATGCGTAAGCAAGCAAAAAAAGCAAATATCCCATACAAAAGTAGTTTTAGTTATAGTACTGTGGGTGGTCCGCTTATACTTCACTTTTTTACCATAAAAAAGCGTTTCTCCTCCATAATTTGATGTTTTTTATCAACAGCAAACACTCTTTTATCGATTTGTTAAAAAAAAAAATTCATTTTGGTGGGGGGGAATTCCGAATAAGATCCGATAGCATAAAATGAACTTCAAAAAAGATTCATTTTCATTATCAGCTGTTTGAAATTTACTATATTTCTATTTGAATTATTATGACCGTTTTACATTTTTTTTTTGTTTCTAAACATTTTATAGATGTTGGATAAAGAATCAAGAAACAAAATAAATAATACACTTTCACTTTTTAACCATAAAGAACTACATATTCATTACAGTTTTTGTGTCAACTCAGCTGTTTTGAAACTATTCTTAAAAAAAATAAGTTGTTCATGACGCGTTCTAAATTTTTATTTTTTTTTCGTATACACTTGGTCACACTAAAGTATCAAAAACAAAAGAGAAGTGTTTGTGGAATGTCAAAACCAGAAAGTGAAATCTTTGTTTATTTGTAATTGTTTTGTTTATTGTTTAATAACTTAAATTTCTTTGATAAAAACATAAAATAATAAATAAATAAAATGCACGACTGGATCGCACGAACTTGTTCATATGTAAAAGTACTTTGGAATTTAAGATACATTTTATAAATATAAAACATGGATTTAATGAGATAATAATGTTCAAATGCATAAAATTGCCGTCTGGTTTCCGGAAAAGTATGAATTTATTCAAATAAACTTTAAAAAATCGTTTTATTATTAAATAAATTTTTTATATAAGAAATTTCTCTAAAATTTTTCAAGAAAAAAATGTGGGATGCGAATATTAAGTATTAAATAATATTGATTTTAGGAAATAATTTCAAAAAATAATCGTTCACACGTTTTGAAGATATTGATTAAAAAATTTTTTAAAAACCCATTAAATATTTTTTCGAATATTTTTATAAACAATATTATTATAAACTTAAGAGGACTCCTGCTAAAAATTTTGGGTTAAAATCCTTAGAGCCGTTAATGAGAAAGTCGAAAATCAAAAAAACGGGTCTATGGCAGGTACCCCTAATAACATTTTGCCCCAAAATTTTTTTTGACCAAAATGTAGTCCATGTCCATAATATCACACTTAATTTTTTTTTATCAAAATCGTTAGAGCCGTTTTCGAGATAAATAAGATTTTGCATTACGGGTGTATGGGGGTTACCCTTAGTTTTGGAGCTAAAAAAAAATTTTCAATTTTTCCTCTAGGGAATCACCGAAGACTCTTAACTACCGAGATTGAAAGAAATAGGTCCAGGGGTTTAGGCTGTAGTGAGAGGTACAGACATACAGACACACTGAAACATGTTTTTTGTGTACTAAATTTTCCTTAAAATTTTTATAAAAAAAATTGATATGCAAATTGTTAGTATTTAATAAAATACATTTTAAAACGTAATTTAAAAATTTAATCGTGTATCGGTTTTCAAGATATTGAATTTTCAAAAAAAAAATATGTATTATTTTTTTAAAAATCCAAAAACTATTTTGTCGAAAAAATTTTTAGTTTATATTTTTTCAAATGCAAATCAGCTCCTGCATACAAATTTTGGTTAAAATCGTTAGAGCCGTTGGTGAGAAATTCGAAAATCAAAAAAACCGTTGTATGACAGGTACCCCTAATAAGATTTCCCCCCAAATTTTTTTTTCACCAAAATATAGTCCATGTCCATAATATCACACTTAATTTTTTTTATCAAAATCGTTAGATCCGTTTTCGAGATAAATAAGATTTTGCATTACGGGTGTATGGGGGGTACCCTTAGTTTTGGAGCTACAAAAAAAATTTCAATTTCTCCTCTAGGGAATCACCGAAGACCCTTAACTACCAAGTTTGAAGAAAATACCTCCGGTAGTTTAGGCTGTAGTTCGAGGTACAGACATACAGACATACAGACATACAGACATACAGACGGAATTGTCGGACCCACTTTTTTCGTCTTCGCTATCATCGTAATGTCAACTTTGATCAAAATCTCGAGTTCGATTTTTTTTCCAAATGCAGAACTTGCCCTATAGTACCTATATCGCAAGTAAAAATAAAAATATGGCATTTGTGTTGTTTATAAATGAAGATGGTGTTGAAGAAGTGCAGAGGAGAAGGATAGTGGATGTTTTCCGTATCAACCCGGGTTGTAAAAAGAACCCTTTGCTACCTCCAGGTTTTTTTTCATTATTTTGATTAAATTTTCCTTTTGTTCGCGGTTTTTCTAGTTGGAAAGTTGGAATGCGACCTTTAAACATAAAACAACAAAAAAAAAAAAATAAATAAAAGTAATTTATTTTCCATGAAATAATTAAAAACTTACATGTTTTGTTGCTTACTCGACAGAAAAATTCAAACGACACAAAAATGACATTTAATTCTATTCTTTCGAATGTCAAAATTGAATTAGCTTTCGCAAATGAATGAACTTTCTGTTTCTTTCGATTTGTTCGATTAATATTCCAAGCGCCGAGTCTCAAAATTAAGTTTCAACGAATTCGACTCACTTTCGAACGAAAGAGAATGTCAAAATAAGCACCAATATCCCCTTAAGTTCTAAAGAGGTGTTTTTTTTTTCTCTGCCAAAACCATTGCGTAGACGTTTTCATCTGTCGTACTCTTTGAGTAACTATCCGAGTAGATGGAAAACAGCATTTGTACAGTCAGTCCCTAAGAAAAGTGAATCTTACTCCCGTCTAATTACCGACTAATTGTACTAACGTCCCTTCTTTGATGACCAGCAGTACGGATTTTGCAGCAATAGGTCCATTGGTGATCTGATGCCTTATCTCACCGAAAAGTGGAACAAATCTTTACATCATTATTTAGAAGCAAAGGTAGCAGCATTTGATTTCCAAATGTATTTCCCTTTTTGATTGGCTACCATCTTTGAGGAATACATCCGTACAAAACATAAGCATAACTCATATCTGGATAGAGTTTAAAATAAAGCTCTAAAACTTATAGGAGACAAATCCATAAAATATTAGAAAGAGAATTTCAAAACATCAAAAGTATTAAAAATTAAAATTAACGAACTTAAAAAGAAAAAAATAATCATCATAATAAAGCCTGACATTCCAGCGATCTTTCGGAGATAGAGAAACGAATGTTTTTGTGTAAATAAACCGGCTTATGAGCTTACAATATGTTATCAAATGAAGTTATTGTCCTTTATTTAAATAGGTCTTCACGGTTGAGTCCATTTAACCATAAGGCAAACGAGTAAATGTTGTCGTATGTTTTTAAGTCCATAACGTAACGTGCAATGTTATTGGACTCAAGTGAAACAAACATCACATTCAGATCTACTTGGGACGATGTGACATTCTTGAAGGATGAATGGGTTCATTTTCGTACTAACGGATCAGAAACTGATGACGGGCTTGGTGGAAGTGTGTACTCAGACATAATAAACGCATGTCTATCATTTCACTTCCTCAATCACTGTAGCCTTTTTAGGCGGAACTCTTAGCGTTTAATGAAGTTTTATCTTAGCTTAAGTTATCCCTAAACGACGAACATGATCGCCGAACTTGTTCGTGCTCGCTATGTTTTCCTCGTGTATTATGGTTCGCACGCCGTCGCTGTTGGCGAAAAATTTCGATTTTTTTATGTTCGTGGGCTTTGATGTTCGCCGTGTAGGGCCATGTTCGCGAGCAAACCCTTTTTTTGCTGTGAACGTCGCACAGTGGTCTGAGAGCCGAAAAAAGTCTTCGGAAAAAGTCATATCTAGCCTTTTTAGCTTTATGTTTAAGTACTCTTAGGTGACCCAAGCGTATGAATTTAAAGTATTTTTTTACATACATATACTCGTATTGTATGTTCTGATTTACAAGCCCACAAAGTTGAAAAATAATTTTATTCAAGTCGCGAACCATATTTTCAACAAACTTTTAGATGTCTTTTCCCGAAGTTCCTTTAAATAAATTCTGTAACTTTTTATCTTATTTTATAATTCTATTTCTAAATTCTAAAAAATAAAAAAAAATGAAAATTTATAAAAGAAGCCTTCTATAAGTAGCCTGAAACATTGGTTCTAAGGGAAAATGATTTTTTTTTTAGCATTTTGATTTTAAGAAAGTTCCAAAAGACTCCAAGCAACGAATTATAGCAGCGTATGCTCCATACTTTCAAGTTAAAGCATAGAAAAAATCAGGAGTTATGTTCAAAATTGTCTCATTGAATCGGGTTTCAAAAAACTTTGTTTTGCCAGTGATGTTTATCAAAAATTTTGATTTCATCGGTACTGATTGTCAGTACGAACTGGTTAAGATTATTTTTAGAAAAAATGTTTACCTTTATTCAAAAAATAAAACTAATACATTGACCCAGGTCTGAGAAGTTCGATTTTTGCGAAAACATTTATTTTTGCCCGAAAATTTTTTTAACTTTCAACTAAAATTTTTGAAAAATTTCAATAACTTTTTTACTAATGATTTTTTCATAACCAAATTTTGAGCAAATATGTATAAGTTTAGTTTTAACATGTGTGTCAAATTTCAATTGAACAGTTGAATAGTTTCGATTTTACAAATTTGTGTCCACTCTCTCATACAAACATTAAAACCCTCCAATTTTATAAAAATGTTATTAAATTTTTTTTTTATATTTTTTCGTAACAAAACTTTGATCAAATATGTATTAGACTGATTTAAACATGTGTACCAAATTTCATTTAAATCCGTTGAACAATTCAGATTCAACTGAAAGATAGGACGGATGTTGGTACATGAAAATAAAGCAATATGCCATAAAGATTGCAAACCTAAGGTGATATGGCCAAAGCTGGAGCTCAGACACCCTAATCATCTGATTTAATTAAGTGTAGATTGCTGCATGGATGAAGAGGAAGAGGAAACAATTCTTCACCTTCTTTGTACATGTTTGGCCATATGCCAAAGGCGTACACTCAACTTGGGAGACTCTAACTACAACAATCCGATTAATTTGGTAAGAAGCTAATGAAATACGAAATGCTATACACTTCATAAGCAGCTCAAAATAGTTCAATGAGTAGCGAAAAGCTTTCCTGCATCCATATGGTATCACATTTGGTCTAAGTGTACCGATACCGACCCTCCGCGTGCTGTTAAGCAGCCACTTCTGACTTCATTATAATTTTTTTGAAAAAGGTGAGAAAGAAGAGTTTTGATTTTGTATCCCTCATAATGATCTTTAGATTTTTATATGCGACCTTGAAAATGATAATTTTTCTCCACTTGAAGTTCCTGTTATATAAATTTTATGGGTAATTTGCCTTCCACATTTTATATGGGTGATGGTTACAGCTGCTTTAAAATTTTTTTTTGGTTTTCAGGAAGTCTAATTCTGAAAAAAAAAACTGTAAATACACCCCTGTGTCTTCACTTGAGTGACCAACGTCACTTGAGATCTACGAAGTGAAATTCCGTTGCTTGCTTCGTGACAACGTTTTCACCTGGCAGGAGATCCCACAAACGTTACACGTGTGGCGTGCTATTCCATTGTGTGTCATTCTATTATCGCAAACATGATGTACACTCATAATAGTTGGTTTGTGTTTTATTTCCCACCGGACTTAGAGTGGAGCGCACGCAAGTGTTTAGAACCTGCCCCACCAGGATCAAGAAACGAGTTGCGAGTGGTGTATTAATCCCATCGTTTTGGTAGTGGAAGAGTTCCTATCGTCCGCACCAAGTTCAGCGTCACTCCAGCAGGGAGTAGTCTAGAAGTAGGTTTACAACCAGTTCCAAAACACGCGCCACGCCGTTCGATGTTAGGACCTATGCCTTCCGCCGGGCGCTCAATGTGCTCATAACCTTAATCTAATCTAAAGTTTTGTCGCGTTAGGCGCGGACGCATGGCTGGAGTGAAACAAGCTGGTCGATGTTTTTTGAATACCTAACCTAATTAAGATAAGTAGGTTGATTACTGAGCTCATTGGTTGGAGAAAGTGAGGGGGCTTAAATTCTATCCTGAGTACTGCGTGTGAAAAAGTCTGCGGCTCTTCTGGTCCTGGCGAATTAATCACTTTAAAGGGTTGGTTTGTTGTCCTGTGTTCTTATTGTTGTTTCTGGATGACGCAGTACTGGCGACCAATTCAGTGGCAATGAATGTGGTGGTAGCAGAGGTGGTTGGCTAATTAGTGCGTGTCCTCCACAATAAATTGGGGACTGCACAATTTTTGTAATGGACTCTCGAAGCAAGGAGCATGTGTGTGCTGCGGTTCTTGACAGCAATGGTTTATTATAGTGTGGCAGTAATCCGCGAGGTGTGTTAATTTTAATCAAAGACTCAAATGTAAGAGTATGTTGCACATGAGTGGCTACGTTTTTGTTTTATTTTATTTTTATTTTCAGAAGGGAGCGTGAAGGCGTGTTTGTCAGTTCATGATTTGAATAAATCAGTCATTTTTGGAATTATTATGCGGCAAATACAAAGTTGAATAATTTGCACAGCTGGACTTACAAAGAATATGAAAGTAGATATATCACAAAAGCTCACAGCATGTGAGCAGTTCGGCCTGAGGTGGTTTAATTTATGTTTGAAATCGATTTTAGTTCATGTGTATGTAGTTTGGAATGATTGAGAATTGAATGAAAGCAATAGGATGTTGTGCGCTTTATATCTTGGTTCCAAGAATAGATCGATATGTATGATACCAATGCATCGATACAATCAGCTCATACTGAAATTTATCTCATTTTACTGGTGACACTTTTCGTCATTCACTATGCATTACTATGAATTACTTCAACTAAAAAATAGAAATCGCAACAAGCACCCATATGGTGACAAGATTTTTAGTTGCAAGATATGAGATATTTATTGTGAATGCACATAATGCGGCTCAAAAATCACAGCTATTAAGGAAATGAATCTATTCCTGTTTAGTGTATGGATTTTTGTCGTAAAGTAATCACCCAATCAAAAGAATGGCACTAATTTGTTGCGTTTGCGATCTGTTTAAGATCTGTTGTTTATTATTTGATTACTGATGCCAAATTACCATTGGAAGTTTAATTAAACTTGAAGTCCAAATTATAAAACCTTATTGTAAAAATTAGTGTTCTTCAGTCCAAACGTTGCGTGCATTGCGACCATTTTACGGTAGACGTGGTGGGCCTTCACAGTCGACTCTTCTAAGAAGTATGGTGGGTACATTTAAGACGATCGGCCGAGAACATCGTCGCGGTTCGCGAAAGTGTACAGCATAACCCGAGGAGATCGGCAGACTTTCACAGACTTCAACATTCAACTTGGCAAATTTTTCGTCGGGGCTTGGGAATACACCCGTACAAGATACATCTGATCCAGGAGCTCAAAGTTCATGATGAAAGACAAAGAAAAACTGGGCTTGGGAGCCTTCGGAAGGAAACCACAATTTTGGACGAAAAATCATGTTTAGCAACGAGGTGCATTTTTGAATGAATGGTTGTATCAACAAGCTAAATTTCCTTATATGGGACGACACCAACCCGTTCGAGGCTCACCAGGTGACAATACATCCTCAAAGAGTTACCGGTTGGTGTGGTTTTGGGTCGGTAAGGTCATTATTCCGTACTTTGTTTTTGAAAACGACTTTGGTGAGGCGCACACCGTTAATAGTAAATGCTACAGGTACAGAACTATGATAAACGATTTCTTATGACCCAAATTAAACCCAGAAGACATGTGACTCCAGCAGGAAGGACGGCATGGCTACGTTGAACGATCTGAGAGTAAGGTCATCTCTGATAAGGTTGAAGTGAATTGGCCACCAACGTAACACAGGTCAGCACTCAAACTAAGCCGGAAGAGTCATTGAAAATTGGACCACTCGGGTCTGTCCCACTGTTAAAAGCCGAAGCGCGAAAAAAACGATTTTTAATACCTCACACACAGATTATTCTATTATATTTGCACATCTATCCCCTTTTATTGGAAAACAATACTTTTAGAAAAGCCCACTCGAATACTGGTCAAAATGCACATACTCTTCATCCTGTGTCTTACTTCTCACCCTGGTAAGTATACCATAACGGTAAGCCCTCCATTCGAAACTTCGTACCATTGTGTAATATCGGCCAATTTCCCGTGTCCCGTCCATCCAGTTAAAGAGAAACATCCCATTGGGACCGTTTGGCAATACGAGAAAGCTCGGTCTTAATAACTTTTTTCGAATCTTTAACTTTATTTCTGATATGATCACAGAAATAAGTTTTCTTGGGATGCGTACTTTTATTCCTAACAGACTTAAGACTATAAAACTTAAAGAAAAGTATTGGTTCGATAGAAGCTGTAAAGAAGCTTTCAGCTTGAGAGAAGTACGTTTTCGTCCTACAAAGCCAGCCCAACTGAGGCAAGTTGGAAAAAGCATGAACAACAAGGCAGTAACTATTATAACGCTGTTATAAAAAGAACTAAATTCTAATATGACCAGAAATTAAGGATCACAATCCTGCAATATCCCAATGGTAGAATGGCAGTAGAAATTTCTGGCCATTTGTCAAGAACGTGCCGGCAATACGGCTTTCGCAGTAATCGTTCCGCTGATGATCTATAATGGCATATCTCACTGAATTTTAATATTTTTAAGGCTTTTGATAGACTTTGGCACTCATCTCTCTTATCGAAAATGCGTGCTTTTAGTATCAACGAAACCCTTATTCTAAGGAGTAGAAATTATTTTATTGAATGGTTTCCATTAGGTTTCAAGTTTGATCTTCACAAAATAAACGCTGGTGTTCCACAAGGCTCCGTTTTGTTTCCGCATCTCTTCCTAATTTTTTATAAATGATCTCTTGTCTGAAACTTCCTATGCAGTTCATTGTTTTCGCAACTACTCTACGCTCAGCTTTTCACACTCATTCTCTAATTCACGACCATCTTCTTTGGAAGTGGAATTGCAACGGTACAATATGATAAGCTCATTGAACTGCGAGTTTTACAGCATTGTTAAATGAATTTTTATATCGGTGTAAGAAATTTTTACTGATAGGCAACAGAACTATCATGGAATCATTCCATCTCTTGAACACCTTCGGAATGTTTCATATATCAAATATTGTTCTGCAACCATAAATTTAAGCATGATCATGATTTTCTCATATTTACTAATGATATATTTATGTCATTTGGATAAAACGAAATCTTGTCTTGTCTTAGCTCTCAAAAATATGGTAAGCAGCAAGAATCCACAAGTTCGATCCAACGCTATGAAATAAGATTAATTGTGTGCTTAAGAAAATACTTCTTCTTAGACCCAAAAAGACAGATAGCAGGTTAAGAATTAGTAATTGATTAGAAACTCTACAATGATCTGCTTAGTGCTTTTGCTTCTTCAAATATAAGTCACGGTGGCGTAAGCTTATGATATCATGAATAAGGGCCTTTTCTGTTTAGAGTAAGCTTGGGAAAACTATCCCCAGTTTCACATGTCAATTTGGGTGAGGCATGAGGCTTAATTATACATTTATAACGGTCTTTCTCAACAGCACAGTCCCTCGGAGATGGTGTAACGAAGTCACATATTCCAACCGCCGAGCGACGCTACATCTCGGCCACTGCCTTTCCTACCGTACGACATAACCATACATAGGATTCATCTTATAATAACGGGTGATTTTTTAAGAGCTTGAGAACTTTTTAAAAAAAAAACGCATAAAATTTGCAAAATCTCATCGATTCTTTATTTGAAACGTTAGATTGGTCCATGACATTTACTTTTTGAAGATAATTTCATTTAAATGTTGACCGCGGCTGCGTCTTAGGTGGTCCATTCGGAAAGTCCAATTTTGGGTAACTTTTTCGAGCATTTCGGCCGGAATAGCCCGAATTTCTTCGGAAATGTTGTCTTCCAAAGCTGGAATAGTTGCTGGCTTATTTGTGTAGACTTTAGACTTGACGTAGCCCCACAAAAAATAGTCTAAAGGCGTCAAATCGCATGATCTTGGTGGCCAACTTACCGGTCCATTCCTTGAGATGAATTGTTCTCCGAAGTTTTCCCTCAAAATGGCCATAGAATCGCGAGCTGTGTGGCATGTAGCGCCATCTTGTTGAAACCACATGTCAACCAAGTTCAGTTCTTCCATTTTTGGCAACAAAAAGTTTGTTAGCATTGAACGATAGCGATCGCCATTCACCGTAACGTTGCGTCCAACAGCATCTTTGAAAAAATACGGTCCAATGATTCCACCAGCGTACAAACCACACCAAACAGTGCATTTTTCGGGATGCATGGGCAGTTCTTGAACGGCTTCTGGTTGCTCTTCACTCCAAATGCGGCAATTTTGCTTATTTACGTAGCCATTCAACCAGAAATGAGCCTCATCGCTGAACAAAATTTGTCGATAAAAAAGCGGATTTTTCTGCCAACTTTTCTAGGGCCCATTCACTGAAAATTCGACGTTGTGGCAGATCGTTCGGCTTCAGTTCTTGCACGAGCTGTATTTTATACGGTTTTACACCAAGATCTTTGCGTAAAATCTTCCATATGGTCGAATAACACAAACCCAATTGCTGCGAACGGCGACGAATCGACATTTCACGGTCTTCAGCAACACTCTCAGAAACAGACGCAATATTCTCTTCTGTACGCACTGTACGCATTCGTGTGGTTGGTTTAATGTCCAATAAAGTAAACTGAGTGCGAAACTTGGTCACAATCGCATTAATTGTTTGCTCACTTGGTCGATTATGTAGACCATAAATCGGACGTAAAGCGCGAAACACATTTCGAACCGAACACTGATTTTGGTAATAAAATTCAATGATTTGCAAGCGTTGCTCGTTAGTAAGTCTATTCATGATGAAATGTCAAAGCATACTGAGCATCTTTCTCTTTGACACCATGTCGGAAATCCCGCGTGATCTGTCAAATACTAATGCATGAAAATCCTAACCTCAAAAAAATCACCCGTTATAACGCATACATTGAGGCGTCCACGAAGCTGCAAATGGCAGATACCAACATGGTTGGTCAACGTTTGTATATAACAAAACACATCGACGAGTGGGCAAAGTTTTTCTACTTTTCTCTGTTCATAGTTGCTTTTTTCAAGAAATGTGATAAGTCAAGGTGAAATATCAGGCAATGATAGACAAACCCATCAACTGGACAACCCTCTATGTGCTAACAAGTTTTAATATTCACATTATTCTTAAGTTTAAGTTTTCCAATTGTATATGGGTGATTCTACAAACAATAGAATAAAATGTTACAAATTTCGGCACGACATTTTTGGAAGCCAAAAGACGTAAAAGTTGTTCTAGTTGATCATTAGAACGTCTCTTTGCATTATTGAAAGCTGCCAGTCAAAAAAATAAAAAATGACGATTCTAAGGACATTTTTTGAAAAAGGATGTTCAGGGGACTGAGTTTTTTTTAAAGGGGACTGAATAAATCATTATTTTTTTTGTATTTTTTCTTGGGTACATATACACATTGAAATATAGAAATTAAATTTAATTAGTCTTCATAAACATACAAATTCATGGTTAATACATACAACTTCGCATTTTATTAAAAGAATATAATTAAATATTTTTTTCTGCTTAGAATCAATTCAAAATAAATTATATTATTTTTAAAAATTTTAAAAATATTTCGCAATGAAGTTCGAAGTTTAACATAACTAAAAATTTCTCAGGTTTCTGAATAAAATATCATTTGTTCATTTATTAGACAGGGGACTGAGGCCATAGGATTGAGGTTTTTAATGGTTTTTGCGCAAAAAAGAAATTAAGGTTTTACTTAAAAAAAAACAAAACAATATATATAATATTAGAGTTTTATTAAACCTATACTATACTGCTAACAAATATGTCTACTTACTTACAGATTTGTTTTGTAAAACCTCACCAGAGGACTGATAAACTAAACGGACAATCCACGACTTCTTGCACAAATGTCTTTTTCACAATACTAACATAAGAAATAGAATCGAGTTGCACCCTGATTTTATTGTAAGGAGACTTGGTACTTTAAATGGCCAGTACTGGAAACTCGATCGATATCCTAGTTTTTGATTTTTTCGACTGTTTCAATATTGCGGGGGACTGATATGAAATGCGGGGGACAAAGTTTAATTAAGTTTTTTTTTGTAATAAAATCAATTACTAAAAAATATTTATCTAATTCGTAGCAAAGATGTGTTATTTGGCGTAACTTCGGTGGAATTCATCTTAGTATGAGGCCTGAAATAAAAGAACGGTTATAATTTTTCTTTACGAAAACGTACTGGAGACACGTCAGGGGACTGAGAATCAGACACTTTGAAGAATTTTTTGAGCCAGATAAAATAAGGTCACCCTAATAAAATTGTAAGGCCAGGTAGATATCAATGAGATTTATTTAAAAAAAAAATCAGATTAAATAACTGAACGGATTTTAAAATATTTGTTGGGCCACCGAAAATTCCATCGTTTGTAGAATCACCCATATAATAAAAGTTCAATAAAAAACCTTGAAAACCTTGGCAATGATAGACTCTTCTCGCAATATAGAGTACTGAGGCAAGAGAGAACCATTGAAGCAAGCTGCTGGGTAAATAGCGTTACCACTTCCGGAAAAAATAGTCGAAGTAGATTTGAAGAAAAAAGTGAAGTAAATTGAGAAAAATCGAAGTAGATTTCAAAATGACCTTTTTTTTTTGCATTTAGAAAAAAATTGGACTCGAGATTTTCATCAGTTATTACAAAACGAAAAAGTTGTGATTCAGTCCGTCTGTAGGTCTGTTACTCAACCTGCCGTCTAGAGGAGAAATTATGTATTTGTTCTATGTTATGTGTTTTGTTATTTGTTGTGTGTTTACGCTCATATTTTTGTATGGAAGTTCTGGGCTTACATACTACCTATAGTGAAAATAGACAAATTGAAGTAGTTTTGGGCTTTTTTGTAGGTTGTAGGTTGAAATGGAGATTTTTAAAAGTAATTAGATTTCAGTATTTTGCTGATGCTGCGAAGTAGGAAGTAGATTTTAAAATATTTTTGAAAAAAAGAAATTAGATCTATTTCATTTTGTCTATTTTCTCAATTGAAGTAAAGTGGTACCACTGTTAAGTAGTGTACCAGCAGTTTATAAACATTTTAGGCTATGGTCATAAATTTGTGTTGTGTTGTGTTGTTGCCTTTTTGGCACCCTTCTCTTATTTTGTTTAAACTTTGTTTAAAGCTAGGGATTTAATCCAAAATTAAAACCGTGCTGCGACTTGAACTGAAGCTAGGGACTCAAATATATTTCTTGTTTTTGCTTCAGCGTTCAATCAAAGCTAGGGATTTCATCCTACCGTCTATCCGTGCCCTATTGTTCTCTTAGGCTAGGAATTTAATCGCATTTAGCGTTTGCCTAAACGTCTATCAAGGCTTGGGTTGGGATGTAATGCCACCCTCTGCCCCTTATATGAAATACCGTGTTAGTTATTTATTAATATGGTAAATTTATAAGTATACGAAATAATTTGTTATGTTAGATTAAGTAAACTAAATAAAAGTTGGACATTGCTGAACTTCTGAACATTCTAAAACCGAGTTTTGTGCTTTCTTCGGATTGACTCTGGATCCACTGATGATACCCCAGCCTCAGTTAAAAAAACATCACAGAGGATTCATATACTTTTCGGCTGGAAATACTGGTATCTATTTGCTATACTTGACACATTGGGCCTTTTAAAAAAAAAGCTAAAGTTAAAGCTAGAACTTGGATTTTTAAGTGAAAGCTGGATTTCTAGTGAATGAAAATAGGCCTAAGCTAGCTAGTTAAAGATGTTTTCTAGAAATAGCTTTTTTAAAATAGCCAAAGCTAAATTCATTTAGTTTTAGCTTTCCAAGCCTAATTTTAATTTGTGTGAATAAAAATAGCTTTAACTAGAATATTAAAGTTAAAGCTAAAAAAAATTTAGAGATTTTTTCGATCTGACTCGAAAGCTTTGACTAGGTCTTATTTTCAGTTTTCTATGAAGCAAGTACTAAGAACTTGTGCAAGCCGTTAATTTAATATAAGGGAATAGCTCGAAAATACGACAGTGAACGTATAGACGCAGAGAGACTGACGGCTAGAATTTTCTAGCATAAGCTATTTAGCGTTATCATTATTTTATTCACATGAAACAAAGCTTAAGCTAGAACTATTTAGCTTCAGCTGCTAGTAAAAGCTATGACTAGTTGGCTTTAGCTTCCTCCAAAAAAAGCTTTAACTTTTTTTTTATTCGCAAGACTAAAAGATACACAAACTCCACCGCTTATAATGACAGAGCATACATTTTTTAACTGATTCCCAAAGTTATGTTTGATAATCTGCTTTGTGTACTCAAAAGAAAATAAGAATTGGTTCATTCGAGCACTCTCCGAAAGTTTTTTTTTATCACAAATTGCATTTTATTTCAATTAAAAAAGGAGAAAACTTATACTTAAAAACCGTCAAATGACCAATACAGCCTCTACCACCATTGTTTTATTTTGTGCACAACTGTTTTTACAACAGGTACTTTAACCGCATACGGCTTGGGTACTTTAACTGGCACATACTTTACGACTTCATACGGTACATGTTTTTCCACCGGCACTGGCACTTGCTTTTCAACAGGATATGGCACCAGCCTTTCAACCGGAATCTTAAGTTCCCTCTCGACTGGAACTTGGATCTGCTTCGTTATTGGAATGTGTATTGGAACGGGTCGGCGAATAGGCACAAGGATGGCGTTTGAAATGGGTATCTGAACAGGCTTAGCATAGGGTATATGGACCTTCTTTACCACCGGATAGGGTACGTAGTTAATTACATCTGTATGTTGATGCTGAGAAGTGGTAAGTTCGGGGCGGTTATGATGATAATCAACGGGTGAAGACCCTACATTACCACCAGTCGAATAATAACCACCACCGCTTTCCGAAGATTCCTGTCCATATTGATGGGAGAAATTATTTTCACCGAACTTATCAATGTCGCTTTGATGCTGATGATGATGAGGCACCTCATATGAATTCTCTGACTCTTCTGACACAGGAGACTGATGGTATGTCCTTGGTTGGTAGCCAGCAGAGATGTGGCTTTGTTGTTCATCACTGCCTCCTTCCCCAGCACTACCGCTGCTCCCATATCGATTTTGATTGCTTCCATACTGAACTGGATGGTATCCTATAGACTCTTGTTGCTGGTCGTGACGTTGACCAAAGTCGTTCATCCCAATGCCGCTACCTCCACCTCCCCCACTCCCACCGTATCCTTTTAGATAATCAGCAAGTGTGTTCGCAACTGCATTATCCTTTGTAGAAGCATACTGACCGCCACTGCCACTGTACGTTCTGTGTCCAACTCCCGTAGCCGCAGAATTATAGTTATCTGCCACGATTCCAGCTGCACCATAAACCAAATTTGCAGCAAGTAGTTGCCACGCCATCAGTGACAACGATAGCACCAGTCCTCCTCGTCGTGTCTCCTGAGGGACATTCGGATCGAGCAAGGGGAGAGAGTAGAGAACATAAAGAACATATATTAATCTCGAAAATGGGATTCAAAAAAGATACTTTTCTACTTACAATATTCATGGTAGCGCCAGAGTAAAATAATTTAACCATAGTCAAATCGTGTCGTAGATGTGATGCCTCTACAGTGGTCCTGGCTGCTTTATTGTTCTGCAGTGCCGGAGCTGCACTTTTATATATGACATGTCCCCCTGAAGATATCGCTGAATGTTCATCCAAAACATGAACTAAATTCGAATTCCCAAGTAAAATGTTGTAACAAAAGGCTGAAATATCTGCGATGGCAATTATTATTATGCGGATGAAAGTGAATTGGAAGCCTTCCCCCTGGACTGGATGCTTTACCTAGAGCAGCAATCAGTAGTCGAAGTAAACAAATTCGAAAGACAAAGTTGAGAGTTGTGAGTAGTTACCTGTACCTAAGGTGAATGTTTTGTCGATTGGAAAGTGTGCGCGTCTGACGGGAATAGGTATATCGTATAGGAATACATTTGACTTTCGCTGGGGGATAAGAAGTATCTTTAAGGCACTCGCAGCACATTATTGAATTTATGCAATCTTAGATTTTACAGTTCGGGAGGTAGAGTGGCAAATTTATGGTATTACCATACCAATTGAGTTTTTGTTTTTTTTTTTAATTTATTTATTTTATAGTTACTATATAAAATCGGTTGAATGAAGATACCTCTTATTGTGATCGATGGTTATTAAGGGATTCTGCTTTTAAGATGCAAGGCTTAGAGATTAAAAGCTTTTAAAAAGTAAGTACCGTTTACAAATAAATAAAAATGGAAAAAATCGAACTTTGGTTGCAGAACGACTGGATCGCACGAACTTGCTCTTATGTAAAAGTACTTTGGAATTTAAAATACATTTTATAAATATAAAACATGGATTTAATGAGATACAAACGTTTAAATGTATAGAATTACTGTCTGATTAATCTTTTTAATACTAAAGTAATTTTTTATAGAACAAATTTCCTTAAAACTTTTGGAGAACAAAATTTGGGATGCCAAATTTAAAGTATTTAGCAGTATAGATCTTAGAAATAGTTTTAAAAAAATAATTGTTCACAAGTTTTTATATACAATATTATTTAAAACTCAAGGGGGCTCCTGCTGAAAATTTTTGGTAAAAATCGTTAAAGCCGTAGGTGACAAAGTCCAAAAATCAAAAAAACGGTTCTATTCTATGACACGTACCGGTAATAACATTTTGCCCCCAAATTTTTTTGACCAAAACGTAGTCCATGTCCATAATATCACACCTTATTTTTTTTATTAAAATCGTTAGAGCCGTTTTCGCGATAAATAAGACTATGCATTACGGGTGTATGGGGGGTACCGTTAGTTTTGGAGCTAACAAACAAATTTCAATTTCTCATCTAGGGAATCACCGAAAACCTTTAAGTACCGAGTTTGAAGAAAATAGGTCCAGTGGCTTAGGCTGTAGGGAGAGGTACAGACATACAAACATACGGACATATAGACATACAAACAGACAGACGGAATTGCCGGATCCACTTTATCCGTCTTCGCTATCATCGTAATGTCAACTTTGATCAAAATCTCTAGTTCGATTTTTTTTCCAAATGTAGAACTTGCCCTATAGTACCTATATCGCAAGTAAAAAGGAGATGCTTCATGCCCAGAAAATTACAGAGGAAACTCAGTATACTTCAATTCATCCGAAAAAATATTCGCACAAATTATGTACACTAAGTTGACGAAATGGATGAATGAAAATAATCACTTTAAAGTCTTTCAAGCCGGATTTCGGCCGATGTTTTCCACTATTAAACAAGTTTTTGTAATTTTGTCTAAAGCAACACATTTAATATCAAATTAAAAGAAACTCTATTGTTTATTTGTGGATTTCAGAGCAGCTTTTGATGAAATTAACCCACAAGCATTGTCATACAAACTTTCAACAATGGTTATATTTAGAAAGTTTATTAAAATGCACGAAGAACTTTTATAGGAAACAAGATCTGCCGTTTTTTGACGGGAAGAAAACCTCACAGTTTTTCAAAACTTCGAAGGCCACAAGGGTAAATTTTATCTCCAATAATGTTCTCACTTTTCAGAGGTGATTTGCTTGCGTGGATACCAGAAGGTGCTCGTTTTGTTGAAACATGATGATCTGATTCGACTTGCTGTATCACCCTCAACACCGCAGTTAATGATTAACAAACCTGGAAGATACTGTAATTGGTGGAACTTGAAAATAAATCAGTCCCTGGCCATATTATTAGACTCACTATGTATTTTCCAGAAATTCATGGATTGTTCTAGGTTATACGCTACTTTTAACAAACATCCGTCACAATGAATCGGTTGTTTCCCCAGGTCGGATCTGCGAATGGTGAACCTTTTGTTTTTATGCAAGATGACCCTGCCTCTCATACAGCCCGGTCTCTAAAAACTTATTTACAAAAGTGCTGGTATCCCTTTGCTGGTTTTAAACATCATTGACTTAAACCCTACTAAAAATGAGCGGGAACTGATGAAAAGCGGAGTTTCTAAAGAGTTGATCACAACCAAAAGGATGGTCTTGGAAAAAAAACCATTCTTGTCTGAAATTATCGTCCAGAAACGCAGTAGACAGTTCAGTCTTCCATAAATAGGAGGCTGCGCAGAATTGAAGCAGCAGAAGAAGACTCAACTAAATATTACATTTTTTTTTAATTTTCATCTTTGTCGAAAATATGGTGTTTTATAATTGATAATAATTTGTATACAAAAAGAACAAAGTTATTGCAATCAAATTTTCAAAAAATGAATTATTTTTGATTTATCATAAAATTTATAGTGCGTCTAATAATATGGCCAAGGATGTATATCGAAAACGGAAATAATGATAATCGGAAATTCTCGGTCAAGGACAAGCACATCGATGGACTCTCAACAACGAAACACTTGAAGTAGTTGAACAATTCAAATACCTTGATGAGAATCTTACTCCAAATATAAGGCTTTTTCAACTAGCTATTCGAACACCATCATATGCCAATCTGGACTACCTTAAGCTTTCACTTCGAATTTTAAGGCAAGTTACGAGTACAAAAAAATAAAAATTATGAAAATGGAAATTGAAGGAACTAAAAAAAGAAATGAAAAATCAAAAAAAAAAATTTTCTAAAACTGAATATGTATGCAGAGGCGGCGTAAGGCGTGGGCGGTGTGGGCCACCGCCCACGGCCTCGCTGTGCAAAGGGCCTCGCGCCTCACAGCCGAAAATAAATTTGAAAAAGTATGGAAAATCCAAAAGTACACGCCACAAGGTTTTTCTTATAATAATTAGAATTAATTCTCAACTTAAAGATATTCCACAATTCGGCGCACGAAATGAATTTCAATGTCAATAATCGATATTTCTGATAAGCTACTTATGTCTTTCGATCCCGTGTGTTTATATTGTTGTGTGCGTATTTCGTATACATGTAAATCCCTCTTCAAATACGGATTCGAAGAATTTGATCTTTGTCAAAAAATTCGATTTTTTTTGGTGTGAAGGAACGTAAAATCTGTAGAGAGATCGAAATCTTCACACAGAAATTTATTTCTCATGTGTAAAGGAAATCGACATTATTATTATGTTATATTAATTAAGGGGAGGTTCTCTTTTTTCAGTGTCAAAAATGACACTTTTTCATGAATTTTTTTTTCATGGAAGGCATGATATAATCAATTCAAATTTTTAACTTGTTTATTATCATATTAGGTACAGAAAATAATTTTTTCATCAAAAAATACCGGGCCGTTCAAAAACAATGCGCCTCGGAACCAGACCACCTGCAAAAAAAGTTGTGCGCTGTTGGCCACTCTAGCTCCTGCAAAAATTATCGAAAATTAAAAAATCAAAATTTTTTATAAAACAGAAGAGTGTAGTTAAAGTCTGGACCAAAATAATTGCCCAAAGTCCAAAATTAAAAAAATAGCGGACGCTTGAATTTTAGTGTTCGTTTTTTCCACTTTTTTCGCTCTTCTGAGCGCTGTGCAAGAAAGGTTTTTGATATATCAGCCGGATTTTAGTCCAGACTTCAATAAATTTAATAAGCTTTCAAAAAAAAAAAATGACGATCCGTCAAGTAGTTTTAAAGTAATCGTGGCCAACAGTTTGAAAAACGGGGTACCGAGAAAAACGCGTTTAAAGTTTTTTTTCGAGTCATGGCTCATGTGTCGACACCTGGTGGTTCATGTCTCATGTGTCGACACCTGGTGGCCCATATGGTACCTCTGCTTACCATGGCATGGATATGTAGGCGCCAAATTCAAAAATATTTATGTAAAACATGCTACGCTCAAAATACCGCTAAATGTCAATTTTCGAGACAAAAAGGTAGGTCTCGTTTCTGTTCTATAAAATACAAAAAATGGAAAAAAACATGCATTTTTGGTCGCCGAAAAAGGAGAACCTCCCCTCAATTAAAAAATCTCATCTCTGTCGTTTCTGATCATTCGTTTATATTTGAGCATTACTGTTGAACATTTGCGCACATTTTGTGACTAGATCAAAGAATATCGACAAACAGGATTCAAAGAGTGCTTGTCTGACGCTCGTCAATTTAGTGAGAAAAGCAGTTATGATTTGCCAAAAGATTTCAAAAATAAAAGAGTAGCCAAAAAGAAAATGATGTTTGATTATGAAGGTAGCGATCAACCTACAAAATCTGCTAAAAGCCGGTATGAAACATAGAATCGAGATTTATGTACCTATTAAAATCAACATTTTCAAAATTTTGGTTTTCTCTATGACTTAAATAAGTTAAAAAAAATCTAATAGAGCAAATATTGAAAAACTGTCAGGATTTACACACAGTCCTGCAAGAAGGTGAGAGCAGTGGCTTCCAACCTTATGAGTTGTATGAGGAGTTTTTGTTTAGTGTTCCAAAGAAGTATGATTATAAATTTAGGTTTGTTTCTTAATAAATAAAAAAAACTGTTTAATTAAGTGATTTTTTATTTTATATTGCCTTCTACTTGCACCATCAGAGGGCCTCGCGAAATGTATCTTGCCCACATTAAGTTTAGGTCTTGCGCCGCCACTGTATGTATGTACTGTACAATATTATTTTAAATGCAAAGGAGCTCCTGTATAAACATTTTGTTCAGAATTGTTAGAGCTGTTAATAAGAAAGTCGAAAATAAAAACAAACGGTTCTATGAGAGGTACGGTTATTTAAAAATATACTTTGGATATGAAAGCTTAAAAAACATATTTTTTTAGATTTTTGAAAAACAAACCTAATTTCGTTTTTTTTTTTTTAAATTCTATATTCCAAAAATTAAGTCCTTAATTAAACATTGCTCAGTTAAGTTCAATTAGGAATAATAGTCAGAATTTTAAGAAAACACTCTAAGCATAGAAAAGCTTACAATAAATTACAAACATATTCGCCTGCGACAGAATCAATTGTCACGCGATTGGTTTCTCATAACCCATAATATATACCACCTCCATTTCCATTTTCTCTTCGCTCTTCTTGACATACTGAACGTGTTTGTGATAATCCGTTAAACTTCGATTCACCATTGGTGTGGCTCTGGATTTCGATTAGATACAAAATTCGTTTGATATGTAGTAATGCAAGTTCTGCGACTTAAACTTCTCTGATTGGCTGCAATGCAGGTAGACTAAATTGTGTTCATTTACAAAATATTACAATTCAACCAAATTTGTTGTGAATGCATAATCGTTTGTCACCTCAAAACTAACCGAATTTCTAATAAAACGATGAAACTCGATTAATTTCATGAAAATCAGAGGTTTGGTAACCGCAATCAAATTTGAGGACATTTAAATTTAAATATCGAAAGCCAATTAATTATCATAATTTACCGCAGTAACACCCTCTTGAATTAGTTTTGCGTCATACTTTTGTTTCCTGATAACTTTTCCATGACCATAAATAAAACAAAATGAATAACAACCACAAATTTTTTGAATTGTCAGTTATGGCTTTGAGTTAAAAAAAATCCTACTGAAGAAAAAACATTCAGTTTTCATGAACTTAAAAAATTTCCTGGAAACATTTGCAATTTATTCGAACTATTACCGAACATTAAAATAAAAAAGCCAAATTCGTTCAGTCGTTAAAAGTGATGCGCTAACCAACGCACAGCATTTTACTTTTATTTATAAAGATTGGTGAAAAGTTTAAAAAAACTGTTTTTTGGTGTTACTCTTGAAAAACGTCATTTCTGAGAAAAACTAATTCTCAATTTTTAGATTAAAACTGTATTTTTCAACTGAACTTGATGCCATCTAATATCAGCCTTTCCACAGGCTAACATTGGAGCCGAACATATGTACATCTATACATAATATGGAAGAACTCAACACAATCATTATTTTTACTTTCACTATAAAATATTCTCCATAGAAGTGGAGCGTTCCAAAAACAAAGACATATTACATATAGTTCAAGGCAGTTTTACGAGTATAGTAATCCTGTGGTCCCGAGAATTTCAGAATCACCAGCGCGAAGAAAGCCCGGATCTAGTGACTTACTCGTACATACTCTCAACCATTCCTGAGTGCGTGTTACCGGGAAAGCAGGGGACCTACAATTTTCTTCCGATTCTGAACGGCTGATGGGAATTACTTTTTATAGTAGGAGATACTTTTAGAGGATTTGTCAATTACTCGGAAGAGGCTCAGAATCATACCGAAGACATTCTGCATGACAGTCCAATGCACTAACCATTATACCAAGCGATACTATGTATGTATTTATGCAGTTTGATAAACTTGATTATACACCTTAAAGTTTTCTTTCCTAAATTTATAAAATTCACTAGGAATTCCATCCAATTCCGCCGCCGCGCAGTACTATTTTTCATATCTTGTTCCACTTCTAACTGGTCAATACTCGTAGTTCCGTTCAATTCTTCTATTTCAACTTCTGGAAGTGCATAATGTAAAGCGTTTTGAGAGTTATCTACGTGAAGAAAAATTTCGAAATGTAAGGAAAAAACATCACCATTCATAGAAGTTCGAGATGTTGAATTTATTTCAGATATATCCTTGGTCCAAAAGCATTAAGAATCTTTGTACCTTTCAATTTTACTTTTTGTTTCATAGAAGTATCGCTGCTTTTTTTTACCACACAAGTTTCTTCAACGTATAGCTTTACACTCACTATTACATTTTTACTTGCGACATATAGGTACTATAAGGCAAGTTATCCATTCGTAAAGAAATCGACCTCAAGATTTTGATCAAAGTTGACATTACGATGATAGCGAAGACGAAAAAAAAAGGTCTCTCGATTCTGTCTGTCTGTCTATTTGTTCGACTATAGCCTAAATAGCTCGGCCGATTTTCCTCCCTCACAGGTTTTTTCTTTTTTTTTTAAGACCAAAAATGACGGTACCTACCTTACGACTTTTTTTTCGAAATTTTAAAAATAATTTTTTTTCTCAAAAAGTGTTCCACCGATTTAAAAAATAGAATGCACGACTGGGTCGTGAATGTTATTAGAGAAAAACTGTTCATAAGCATAAAACTCATTTTTTTAATGACTAAAACAACTTCTTTAGTAGTTGGGGCTAAGAATAGGATGCCATGTGATTCAATCAAATAAGTATTGGTTTAAACAAGAACAAAAATTATGAGTCTTTGTAGTGGTTGCTTAAGAAATAAACTTTTATATACACAATTTTTAAAACATTTTTAAGAAAAAATTTTGGTACCGCAACTCAAAGTTTTTATTATTATACGAAAAAGAAATAAATTTCCAAAAAAAAATATTGATATATTGAATTTTCAAAAAAAAAAATAGATTTTTTTTCCAAAAATTCAAAAAATATATTTTTTAAATCTTGAAATGCAATATTTTTTAAACTTTTTAGAACCTTCTCTATAAGAAATTTTATTAAAATCCATTGTGCTGATAATGTGAAATTCAGCATTCAAGAAAATGATTCTATGCTAGGTACAGTCAGTAATATATTGATTTAATTTTTTTTTTATTAAATTATAGATCGTAAAAATTAAACGAAAAAAAAAATTCAAAATTCTCGGAGCATCTTTCGAGAAAAATACGATTTTCGAAAACCATTTTTTGACATTTGCTTGGTGGGAACCGTTATTTTTAGGTAAAACAAAAATTTTTTCTCAAGTCTTGTTATACATATTAGGAAATAACCATTTTTGGCAATTTTTTTTTCAGCCATTACCTAGCTTTAACCAAATGAAATTTTATGATTTTCTTTTTAAAAATTTCTGTAGGGCAGTTTTTGAAAAAAAAATAAAATGCACGACTGGATCGCACGAACTTGCTCTTATGTAAAAGTACTTTGGAATTTAAGATACATTTTATAAATATAAAACATGGATTTAATGAGATAATAATGTTCAAATGCATAAAATTGCCGTCTGGTTTCCGGAAAAGTATGAATTTATGCAAATAAACTTTAAAAAATCGTTTTATTATTAAATAAAATTTTTATATAAGAAATTTCTCTAAAATTTTTCAAGAAAAAATGTGGGATGCGAATTTTAAGTATTTAATAATATTGTTTTTAGGAAATAATTTCAAAAAATAATCGTTCATAGGTTTTGAAGATATTGATTTAAATTTTTTTTTTTAAACCCAATAAATATATTTTCGAATATTTTTATATACAATATTATTTTAAACTTAAGGGGACTCCTGCTAAAAATTTTGGGTTAAAATCCTTAGAGCCATTAATGAGAAAGTCGAAAATCAAAAAAACGGGTCTATGGCAGGTACCCCTAATAACATTTTGCCCCAACATTTTTTTTGACCAAAATGTAGTCCATATCCATAATATCACACTTAATTTTTTTTATCAAAATCGTTAGAGCCGTTTTCGAGATAAATAAGATTTTGCATTACGGGTGTATGGGGGGTACCCTTAGTTTTGGAGCTAAAAAAAAAAATTTCAATTTATCCTCTAGGGAATCACCGAAGACCCTTAACTACCGAGTTTGAAGAAAATACCTCCGGTAGTTTAGGCTGTAGTTCGAGGTACAGACATACAGACATACAGACAGACGGAATTGTCGGACCCACTTTTTTCGTCTTCGCTATCATCGTAATGTCAACTTTGATCAAAATCTCGAGTTTGATTGTTTTTCCAAATGTAGAACTTGCCCTATAGTACCTGCCTACATACATATATCGCAATCAAAGGATTTTAAACTAAGATATTCGTATAATAATAAAAACTAGCCGACCCAGCTCTCGAAATTCGAGTGCCAATTTATTTATTATTTATTATTTATTATTTATATTATTGGCAGTGTTTTCAAGCAAATTTATTAAATTAAATTTTATTTTATGTAATATGCAAAGTGTTCGACAGTGCAAAAACAAAAATGACCCACAGTGTGTAAATGCTTGTCTCAAGTATATTCTGCACATCTCCGTAACTGTGGCTTTCCAACCATATAAAATTTATCGAAATCGGTTAAATACTTTTGGAGAAAAGTGTACCACAAAAAACATGTTTGCCGTTTTATTATATGATTTTAAGTTGCTGTACCAAAATTTTGTCTTAAAAATGGTTTAAAATTTTTTTAAATAAAAGTTTAGTTTTTTAAGAAACCTTGAATCACATGGAATCCTGTTTTTAGTTCCAATGAAATTTTTAGTCTTTTTTTTATGGAATCCTGGAGAGAGCTGATAAACTTTAGTATAAAAAACTGATCAAAAACAATTATACCTACCGTTTTTGAGAAAATTGACAACAAAAAAAAAAAAGTTTTTATGGTAGTTACACTTTTTTTGGAAACATTTTGTCAACCATTAGCTGGCTTAATAAAATTTTTTTGAAACAGTTCTTGAAAGAATAAAATAATTTCTAAAATTTCGAAACAAAATTTTACGGCAGGTATCGTTATTTTTAAAATCGCTTTACTAAAGGAAACACATTGCTATGCTATAAATGATTAGTTATGAAAATGTAAGATGAAAAAGACAACATAACTAGAGAAATTAATTAGAATTTTAATTTAATTCGATTTTTTGCACAAATTTTTTGCACAAATTTCAAATCTTATTTTCAAGCTGAATTTTTTGCTATCACAAATTCTTCCTATCAAATAAAAACGATCAATGAAAATGCACTTTCCGAACATAAAATACAACGCTACCTCAGATACTACTCCTATTGATAGATAGATAGTGCTGCGAGTCCATGACTTTGTTGAACCTTTTGAGTGAACGCCCAAGCCCATAACCAACCCAACAGCTACAGCAGCAACGAGTGCAGATCGGCTGGAGTTGCAACCTTCAATTTGAGATAATGTAACACGGTTAAGGAATGTCTGCGTTTTCAGCACCTTTTCAATGAGACTGCCAATTATTGGCGAAATGAATCGATTCGAGTGATGTTGCAAAGCTATTGGGTGTAATTGGCCGGTCGGTTAGTAATTGGCGGAAGTGGGAACTATACAGTATTCGAAGAAAACAGTTTTATATCTCTGAAATGAACTTGAATAGAAAAATTATTTGGTTATATATTTCTGCATACATATACATATGTATGTACATATTGCGCATGGTTGGTACTTGGATGGGGGACCGTTCAAATACCAACCGTGTGCTGTTGACATGTGTTTCTTCTGTTCTTTCTTTCTGTCTGTCTCTCTCTGTTGTGTTGTCTAAGCCGATGGCCTCAGTTGCCAGTGCTTTAAGTGTCTCTACTTCGTAGATTTATCTACGGAGTAGTGTAATATGTAATGTAATGTAATGTAATGTTCATATGTATGTACAGATTTGGTGAGTTAAATTATTTTCTACCAGGAATTGTTAAATAAAAGTGAAGACCTTAAGTGAATCTTGTTTTTTTTTTTTTTTTAAATTTAATAAGAAAATTTTTTTAATTCGAGTATAATAAAATAGAAAAACGCATTTCGATGGTGAAATTGTAGAATCTCGTTAACGAAATTTACTTAATTGTTGATTTGGAATTGTTTTTTGTAATATGCTGGTGCTCAAGGAGTAACTACTACCCGAACAATGACCATCACAGAGTGCGAGCGTAAGGAAAACGGGGAAGGTTTTGAAGGGGATACCAGTCCGTATCGGTTTTAAATTTCTGAATATTACAATGGGATGGAAAAATAGAGCTCGGTAGATCATTCCACATTCATGTAGTGCTGCTGGAAAAAAAATAACCGTGTCTCAAGGGTAAACTAATGAACATTCCTTAAAACGCGAATATTAAAGTTGTATTGTTTAAGGAAAGGAAATGCTTCTGCTCCTAACATCTTACATTTTAAAAGCTGTCTTTTGAATTCTATTCAAAAGACTCAAGTGGGTTTTTGGATCACCTGTTGAAATATGAGAACCGTACACAAGTTCTGGGCGAATAAAGAATTCAAGGATTACAGCCAGATCATAAGGGTTGGCTGTAGTCGTCGGAGAAAACCTAGTTAGCAGCGATTTTGGCGAGGGCAAATATGTGATCGTTCCACATAACCTGGGCCCTCATCGCGTAATTTTTAAGACGATCGTCGTCCAAACGATTGTCGAGCACGACGTCGTCAAAAGTTTGCTTCGTGTAAAGTTTCAATCGCATCGTTCGGTCGTGTCGTCCATCGTCCACAGTTTGAGAACATCAAGAAGCAATAAAATGTCATTTGGGCTGTCTGGTTGTAATCAAACTAAAGTTTTCGTTGGAAGTGAGAGAGGGTGCGATGCATTCCTTATGTTGATTTCCTTTACACATGAGAAATCAATTTCCGTATGAAGATTTCGATTAATCGACAGATTTTACGTTCCTTCACACATTTTTTTTACAGAGATCAAAATCTTCGAATCCTTATTTGAAGATGGATTTATGTATACGAAATACGCACACCAAAAGAAAACAAATTATCCGGGATCGAAATCCCTAGTGTTAAATAAAGGAAATCGAAAAATTAGTGTCCTTCGCATTCGCATTTATTCGATAGTTTCGCTTTCATTTAATTCACTTTCATTATCATCGAAAAATAACAAATTGTAATGTAGTAACATTTTTTTTAATTAATTGAAATTAAAATAAAACTTTCAAAAAATCCACAAAATGTATGAGACGATTGTAAAATAGCAATCGTTCAATCGCAATCGTTCAGTCGACCATATTTGACAGTTCAACAAGTTACATGAAGCTAAAGTTGAATCGTCTTAACGACATCGTCCAGACGATTCAAGTTTGTATGTGTTACACGAAGCAGTTCAATCGTTCAAACGACGTCGTCAAACTATCGTCGTCTTACGCGATGAAGGCCCTGGTCTGTATAATGCACAAATCAAGAACTATTGGTTTCCTCAATGTCATTGCCACTCATGAAAAGTGGCATGGTGAAAGGATTTTCCTTTAACGACAGTAGACAAAATTAAGTTTTTTGAACACTAAATTCTACTAGGTTATCATTCCCCAATGAACAGTGTCGAGCTCAGAATTTAATGAGCTTATCATACGATGAGTTTCAAGTTCCACATTCAAATAACAAGGAATTAAATCTTCAATTGAATATGAGAAGCTGAAGATACTGTCATCAGCAAAAAGATTCAATGGATTAGAGCAACGGTCAGCAACAGGCGGACCGCGGTCCGTTTGCGGACCTCGGAAGGTCGAACCTTGGACCACTAATTTTTTTAGATATACATATGTAATGTACCTACAAAACTATTCATTTAATTTGATGATGAACAACTGTCTCTTTTGTGAGATTTTTTGACGTAGAAAGGTAAAGCTCAATGCTTTTGATGAATTCGTAACAAAAACCAATATTAATCATGACAAAATGGTATCGCTTTCATCTGACGGGGCACCAGCGATGATTGGCAAAGAAAAAGGATTAGTAAAGAGAATCAAAGATAAGAATGCAGTCTAATTGCTTATCAGTGCATAATTCACCAGGCAGCCCTTTGTGGAAAACTTAGTGGTACATTGAAAGAAGTAATGAACAGCTTGGCCAGATTAATTCATTTTATAAGATCTTGTTCTGCTCTTCAGCACCAACAGTTCAAGGAGTTTCTTTCTGAATGTGATTCCGCTTATTCTGACCTACTACAACACAACAATGTTCGTTGGCTAAGTAAAGGTCAAGTTATTGAACGTTTAACGAGGGAAATGTGCTAGCTGTGGCTTTTGTCAAAGATATTTTGAAATATTTGAAGGGCTTAACACCGAGTTAAATTAAGAAAATTAATATGTGATCTCATACAAAGCCTGTCTGCTTTTCGTCGCAAGCTGGATATTTTTGAAAAAGACATCTCAAAAAAAGAATTTATTCATTTTCCAACAATTCTTGAATGTAAGAAGAAAGGCTCTGAAAAAGATCTTGCATTGTTTTTAAGCTTTTTATCCGATCTTAGGAACGAATTTGCTGCAAGATTCCAAGACTTTGTAGAGATGGGTAAGCTCTCTCAATTCCTTAAATCGCCTTATTTAGTTGACGCAGCTACAGATTGGACTAGCTTGGCTGCGAAGTTATTTAGTCTTTCAAAGCCTTTGCTGCAAATGGAAATAGAGCTGCAAGAAGATATTTCCCTGCAAATCTTTAAAACTGCATCCGCTGAAGAATTTTGGGTTAAACATGTTTCAGAAAAGTATGAAAATTGCAAAAAAGTAGCAATCAACCTAAATTCTATGTTTTGCTTGACATATAACTATATGCGAATCATATTTCTCAAAAATCAATTTCTTGAAAAACAAATATCGTTAGAGACTATCGGACACCCACCTGGAAGATACTCCTCGTATTTGCTGCTCTACGAGTGAACCAAACTATTAAAAACTTGTTCAAGACGGTCGTTGTAATTTCTCACATTAATTTTATCTATTGTGTTTTGTAAAATTACTTAAATGAAGTCAAATAAAATTAGTAAGTATTATGAGTTTTTTTTTCCTGGACCTCGACAAAATGTTTCAACTAATCCTGGACCCTTCAAAAAATTACTTGCCGACCCCTGGATTAGAGAGTCAGAAACAAAGCAAAACGGAGACTCGAGACCATCCGATACAAGAATTGTAAAGAAGAGAGTTTTATTCCAAATGCTTTTGAAATATCAAACGTGGTTTCTCCAGAGTTGAAGAACACCTCTTGACAACAATAGGCGAGATATTATCTGGGCCACCGGATTTTTGTATTTCAATACCTTTGAGAACTCTTGAGCTGTACGAGTACGAAAAAATATTGCACCCATGGAAACGTTTGTGTTCTCAAGTACATGCGGAATCAAACATTTTTAAGACCCTTTTTAAGAATAAAATGTGGATAAGCCAACTTTAAGTTTTTATTACTATACGAATACAAATTAAATAAAAAAAAAAGCTGTGACTTGTTTTTGAGGTATTTAGTTTTCAAAAATCAAATTGATTTTTTTGTTCAAAACTGTATACAATATTTTTTTAGGTTTTGAAATGCATTGCTTTTTAAACTTCTTAGAAGCTTCTCTATAGAAAATTTAAATAAAATCCGTTATGCTGATAATGATAAATTCAAAATTAAAAAAAAAAAAATGATTCTATGGTAGGTACTTTCAGTAGTGTCCTAAATGTTTGCATTGAATTCTAGATCGTAAGAATTAAGCGTAACAGAAAGTTATTTATTTGATTTCTAGGTGCCGTTTTCGTAAAAAATACGATTTTCGAAAACCATTCCTTAACATTTCTATGGTGGGTATCGTTAATTTTTTATGACATCTTGTTTATTGAAATAAGAAAATTTTAACTGTTTTAAGAAAATCGAGCATTAGGTTTTTGAAAAACTAAATTTTGAAAAAAAAAAAAATATTTTTTTTCAAATCACAAAAAATTGTTTTTCAAAATTTAAATACACATTCAAATTTTTGAGGAGCTTTAGCTTTAAAAAAATGATCAAAATCGGTTGTACCATTTTTGAGAAAATAAAAAAAAATGGTTTCAAGGGGGTACCGTTAGTAACCATATTTCTTAATTTTTTTACTTGTGACTTATAGGTTACTATAAGGCAAGTTATGCATTCCTAAAAAAAAAATCGAACTAGAGATTTTGATCAAAGTTGACATTACGATGATAGCGAAGACAAAAAAAGTGGGTCTCGCAATTCTGTATGTCTGTATGTCTGTATGTCTGTATGTCTGTATGTCTGTATGTCTGTATGTCTGTATGTCTGTATGTCTGTATGTCTGTATGTCTGTATGTCTGTATGTCTGTCTGTCTCTCTGTCTCTCTGTCTGTCTGTCTGTCTGTCTGTCTGTCGGTTCCACTACAGCCTAAACGACTCGGCCGATTTTCTTCAAACTTGGTAGATATGGGTTTTAATTTTTTCCCCCCACACGTTTTTTTCTTTTTTTTTAAGACCAAAAATAACGATACCTACCATACGATTTTTTTTTTCGAAATAATAAATATTTTTTTTTCTCAAAAACTGTCCCACAGAATTTAAAAAAAAAAAATTTAAAATTTGATTTAGTTAAAACTAGGTAATGGTTGAAAAAGATTTTCCAAAAAATTGTTATTTTTGGTAGCCATTGGGTTAATTTTTTTTTTGTTTTCGATTTTCTCGGAAACGGTACAGCCGATTTAAATCATTTTTTTTTTTGCTAAGGCTCCTCCAAAGTTTGAATATTTTTACATATTCAAATTTTCATTTTTATTTTTTGGATTTTTTAAAAATTTTCAAAATTTTTTTTTGGAAACTCAATATTTCGAAAACCCCATGCTCGATTTTTTCAAACTTGCCACCTAAAAGTTTCTTAACATAATCCACAAGATTTGAGAACAAAAATTTTGTTTTATCTAAAACTAACGGTACCTTCCATACAAAAGTTAAAAAATGGTTTTCTAAAATCGTATTTTTCTCGAAAACGGTTCCGAGAATTTTGCTAAAATTTTTTTTCTTTTGATTAATTTTTACGATCTATAACACTAGTTTACAAATTTTCAGTTTTTGGCGAGTACCTCAACAAAAAAGTATTTTCTAGACTAATTTTGGCTCTCTTAACACGAAAATGGCAATCATTTATTTTTCCAAAGAAGCGTTTTCGAGATATGACCAAAAAACGTGCGACATCCCGAGCCGAGGTATCTCAGTGTGATGGAAACTCTGGATGACAACGTAATCATGGACAACGAGGATGTAGTCTCGTTCTACGCTGATATTGGGTCAGCCTACCACCACGTGTTTTTCTGCTCCTTTTCCATGTATAAGCCTAATTCTCAAAAACAGTCGAACTAATTAACATATACTTTGTAGTTTTGAACAGATATTTTGTTTGTCTTTCCAACAGTATACGACTTATGTAAATCGGCCCAACAATCATCAAGAAAAAGCCGTTCAAAGTTTCAAAAAACACAATTTTTCGCCGTTTTTTGAAAATCGCTTGTTTTAAGTCATTCCGCAAGGATAGAAAAAAAAAATATTTAAAATAGTTTTAAGATCTCAGGTGGAAGATATTGTTTTTACAAAGCTAAAACGCATAAGATCAATGAAATCGGATAATAATTGTGGAAGTTATAAAACATTACGTGAAGGCAGATCATTTCAGGTTTTTTCTTTTTTTCATAATTTTTATTGAAAATATCTTTTATGTGGCGTTGAATCTTTCACCTTGTTCATCGCTTTCAGCTCCTAAATTCGAGGGAAATGTTTCCAAATGGCTGTGCAGGAAGTGCATTTTCAAAGACATGCGAGCACCTGAAAGGAATACAAATATTTAAATTTTAGTTGTCAATAGAATTCATTGTTTTTGAAACACTAATCTGCTAAATACTCACCAATAGCATGAAATGTAATCATCATTTTTTCGATCAATTGACGATAGTTTGGACTTCTGTAGTTTTCCAAAAATCCATGAACTACGTCTTGAAAAGCATTCCATGCTCTTTTCTCGTTTTTTTTATACAATTAAAAAATCCGGTGTCACTAAACAATTTTTTTTATCTGTGGACCAACGAATATACCCGCCTTAATTTTTTCGGTCGACAGCTTGGGAAACTTTGTTTTCAAATATGTTAATCCTTTGTTTTTGGGATCTTTTGCTAAGGCTTTTACAAAATTTTTCATAATGCCGAATTTTATGTGTAATGATGGAAGTATTACATTTTTTTTTTCAACAAGTGCTTTTTCAGCAACGTTGCTCTTTCCTACTACATGATTTTCACGAAGTGGCCAATTTCGTTGGATGAAATGCTTTTCATCTGCTCTGCTATCCCAAAAACACAGAAAACAGCAGTATTTTGTGTAGCCACCCTGCAGGGCAGTAAGTAAAGCCACGACTTTTAAATCACAGCAGATTTTCCAATTATAGGAATTGTATTTCAAAAGTTGAAGAAGTTTTTCCATGGTCTTGTAGTCCTCTTTTACATTTGTGAAGTGACCAATCGGGATTGATGGTTTCGTGTTCCCTTTATGAAGTAAAACAGCCTTCACGCTATACTTGCTGTCGTCGATAAAGAGCCGCCAATCCTTAGCTTCGTGGTGTTCTCCAAATTCAGCAAATAATACTGTCACATCATTGCAATAACAAAAGTCACCCGTTTTTGAATAATACCTTTCAAATTTCTTATTCCGATTTCTGTAATAAGTGACATTTGTTTCTGCTTCCAAGCAGTTAAATTCCTGCAATTTCGAAGCGAGCAACTCAGACTTCTCTTAAGATAAGTTGAGATCACGGCATAAATCATTGAGTTGAAATTTCAATTTCCAAACTGCTGATGATACTGAAACTCAAATCTGATACTTCTCCGGCTGTTATTTTTGTTCCTGGTGGTTCTTGTTTTGGATACCGAGAAAAATGTGGCGCCGTCTTTGTTACTGATGGCACTTCGGGATAAAAAGCTTTCCGAAATTTCCCTCCTTGTATTTTAGTTAAGCAGAAGTAACAGTCAGTCACATGATCAATTGGGTTTCTCCATTCAACTGGCTTTCCAAACGATAAATACTTCCTATTTCCGTTTCCAAATGCAATTAACCTCACAAAGCACGTAGCACAGGTTGACAATATAGCATTACTTTACTATAAAGTACTACAGAAAATGTTCTGAATTTGTATAATTTTTCCAACAATTCTTAAACAGGTAGATAAAACTAAAAAACATATTTTTTATGAAAAAAAAAACTGAAATGGTCGGCCTTCACGTAATGTTTCATAACTTCCACATTTATTATTCGATTTCATTGATCTTATGCGTTTTAGCTTTGTAAAAACAATATCTTTCACCTGAGATCTTAAAACTATTTCAAATATTTTTTTTTCTATCCTTACGGAATGACTTAAAACAATCGATTTTCAAAAAACGGCGAAAAATTGTGTTTTTTGAAACTTTGAACGGCTTTTTCTTGATGATTGTTAGGCCGATTTACATAAGTCGTATACTGTTGGAAAGACAAACAAAATATCTGTTTAAAACTATAAATTATATGTTGATTAGTTCGACCGTTTTTGAGAATTAGACTTATACATGGAAAAGGAACAGAAAAACACGTTTTTTGGTCATATCTCGAAAACGCTTCTTTGGAAAAATAAATGATTGCCATTTTCGTGTTCAGAGAGCCAAAATTAGTCTAGAAAATACTTTTTTGTTGAGGTACTTTTTTTGTGTAAACTAGTGTAATTTAATAAAAAAAAAATTGAAATCTAGATATTACTGACTGTACGTGCCATAAAACGATTTTTTCGAATTTTGAATCTCTCATTATCGGCATAACGGATTTTAATGAAATTTTTTATAAAGAAGCTCATAAAAAGTTTAAAAATCATTTCATTTCAAAACTTTAAAAAAAAATATTTTTTCAGTTTTTGGAAAAAAGTCATTTTTTTTGGAAAATTCGATATCTCAAGAACGGCTTAATATTTTTCTTGGAAATTTAACTCCCATTCGTACAATAACAAAAACTTAAAGTTGGTGTACCAATTTTTTTTTAAATGTTGTAAAAATTTTGTGCATAAAAGCTTATTTTTTAAAGGAACCACTACAATGACTTATAATTTTTGTTCTTGTATAAATTCATATTTTCATAGCATTTTGTCTTTATCTCTTATGTACTACTAAAAGAATTTAAAAAATTCATTTTATCCTTATGAACAGTTTTCTTCAATAACATTCGTTTTTAAAATTCCTAGTCTATTACATAGGAGCAAGTTCGTGCGACCCAGTCGTGCATTTTATTTTATCTTCCCTATCATCGTAGTATGAAGTCTGATCAAAATCCATAAACTGCCTTAAAGTACATGTCGAAAGTAAAGAAGGGAGATTCCGTTTATATTTAGAAAAAAAGTGCTCATACGCCCCGTAACACTACGGTTTGCTGGACATCGAACTCCTTTTTTTATAATTTCTCAGCTTATTGGCATTAATCTCTTTTTGAAAGTAAGTGTCAAAAAAGACATTGCAGATATCTGCAGTGTAACATGAGATAATGAATTTGGCAAAGATCCGTTTATGGACCCTAGATCATTAATAAAGATACCAACATAATTAAGTTCAGCCTGCAAAATAACAGAAAAGTTTTTAAAAAAAAATGATTAAGAGAAAATCTTAAAGTGTCTTTTTTATTCTTCAAGACTTTTTAATATAATATTTGAATTCTCATAATTACCCTTATCGGAAAAAAACGATGATTGGAAGATTTCTGTCTGGCTAAGTGTGCAGTTGATCCATTTTGCTGCACACCACATAGTGACTCGCTCTAAGGGCAGTTCCTCCTCATGGAGCATTTTTGGATTAGAGTCACTCCATTTGCGGCAATTTTGCTTGTTTACATTTTCCGCTTAGATGAAAATGAGCCTCTTCACATGCAGGTGAACAAGCAATTTATTAAGTTGTTGTCTTCTTCGGGCATTTCAAAACTCCAAGTGGACAGTCAAATCTAGAGGCTTTTAACTTGCTCATAATTTGAACTTTGTCCAGAAACAAGTTTAATAAGTCTTCGTGAATTACCCCTTGGCTCGCTTAAAAAATTATAAATTGACTTCTTAGGGAAAATGACAGAGCTGTTTTTTAATGTTTTTAAGGATTTGAAGTCGTTCTTCCCATGACACAAAAACAGGAAAAATCTCTGTTTTCAAAAAAATACTGACAGACTTTTGTATTCGATATAATGACGCATGCAAATATAAACACTCATACTCACATTTTGGTTGTACCTCCAAACCAAAAAAAATTGCTATCGGCTCTTAGACTATAAGTGAATGATGCTGTTTTCTACGGATGTAAAAAAAGTGGAATATGATGCGGTTAGTTCAATGCTCCACTTGTTAAAATAAAATGTTTCCTCTTTGGTATGTCTATAAAAAATTTGGGTAACATCAAAGTTTCTATACGTACATTGACTTAAATACATTTTTGTATTTAACGGGGCTTACTTTTAATTATCTTTTCAAACGCTTAAAATATAATATCTATGTAAATAAAAGAAAGAGCCATAAAAACTTTGACTTCATAAAGATACTTTTTCCAAATAAGTAAGGGATCATCCTCTGTAGATTAGCACTTGTCCTGATTTTTTTTTATGGAGATCATTAAAGCTAATACCGATTATGCTCGACATGAAAATATAAATAGCTTCTAAAGTCTTCAGTTACTAAAGGTACCTGTTTTTTTTTTACTCGTGATGGCAAAAGAATGAGACCAAAACCTTAATTCCGTGACAAATTATATTCATAAAACAAAAGTCCCTGTGGAATGACAGTTAGGTATGAAATGGCGCCCAACGCTGCCCTTCTCATAAAACTTCCCACTTGTTCTCTAATTTAATATTATAAATGACTTGACTTGCAATTACGACTCTCCGCACTCGGTAAGAACATAGAGACCTTGAAATATTTAATAACCATTCACACTCCCAGGCCACATAAGACTCCACTTAAATAGATATTCAAAAGAAGATAACCTTATGATGCGGGTTGGGCAACCGGAAGTTATTATAAATTAGATCACGTATATGGATGTGTGTGCATATTTGGATGTACGAGTATGTATGTAACATTCATTCTTTATTGTTATGTTTATTATGATTTCTTTAATTCTCCCCTGATGATTACCATTGCCATATCGCAAAACACTTCGCTTCTTCTTAAGGCTGAAACAACTATGTACATGTATAAGAAAGCAGAAGTTGTTTTGCAGCCAAAACTTCGTTATGCTTCCGCTCTGCTCCGCGCACATAGCACTCATCACATAGCCAAAACTTCCCTGAGTATAAATCTGTAATTTAAAGGAAACATCCTTCCTTGTGGAATACATTTGTATTTATGTGCAATTTCAAGGATGTCAGTATGTGGCCAAAGTGTGGAAGGATACGGCTCTTGAGCGAGGGAATGAAATTAATGTCGTTTATTTCTTGTATAGTGTTGCGGGAATGTGGAGAACGACGAAAAACATCAAGCTGTGTATAATAGAGGCTAACACTTGGTGTGTGGTTAACTTGTTGTTGCTTAGGAAGAATAATAATCATCAGAGAAGTATTTTTTACAGAATGTTTTTACTTCTCTTGAAAAAAAATTAAATTTAAAGAAAACCATCTCAAGGCAATATAGTACAAATATAAAAGTGTAAATCAACAATCTTAGCCAAAGCCAAATTTAAGATTAAGATTTTGCAGAATTTTCGAGGATGTAAGTTAACAACAACGTTTCTAATTTATAGATTATACTTTTAGGACTCAAGTCGAGTTAACCCAAGAATTCAAAATCAAGTCTAAATTTATTTACAGACAACTTTTATAATTTGTTTCCTTTTTAATGATTTTGTTCGTACTGTAAGCACAGTACAAGCGATTGCTGATGTGCAGGGTAATGTTGATGATGATGGATATATGTAAATTCGTCAGAGTGCTCAATAATTAAACTTGTGTCCAGCCACGTTATGGACAATTTTGAGTAAGAATTTTGGCTTAGGTGCTTACAAAATTCAACTTGTGTAGGAATTGAAGCCATACGATCATTGTTCAAGCAGCGCGCCGTATAGGCCGGTGAATGGGCCGGAGGAAAAATTTCCATTGATCGACAATTTTATTTGAAATTTTTTTTAGTAATGAACTTACTTTTTCATGCCTCTATTGGAAGGCATTAATGTGAAACAGGACGACGCCACATGCCTCACAGAGTGCGAAGCAATCAATTTACTGAAAGAGGCATTTCATGTTTTTCTGTGTTTTATTTCATAAGTTATCCGTCTGTAAAAATACACCTTTTACAAGTTAAGCTTCCTGTTCAAAAGATCGGCCATAAGTCTAAATTTAACACTGAATAAATATCTGGAAAATACCAAAAATTTTCATGCTGAGACTTATTTTAGTTTCAAAGTCGCATATTATAGCATCCATCGTCAGCTGATAAAGGATTCTTTAAAAACAGAAAATTATTCAACACGGATATAAGTTCAAGTTTATGAAAAAGATATATAACCCCTATTAAAAAACTTAATATCAAAAAATTTTAATAATATGACATGATAGACACTATAGTTGCTTAATGATGTCGAATTCGAAATTTGTCATAACCACATAACTCACTCGAACTCGAATCTCATATGCGCTTTTCTGCTTCAGCGCTCCAAAAATTCATGCTACTGAATTTGGCGTTAGCAATGCTTATTCCGGAAAATACAAATTATAGATCGTAAAAATTAATCAAAAGAAAAAAAATTGAAGCAAAATTCTCGGAACCGTTTTCGAGAAAAATACGATTTTCGAAAACTATTTTTTAACTTTACCGTTACGAGTATTTGCGGTTATTTTAAGTAAAATGAATTTATTTTTCTTACATCTTGTAATTTATATTGAGAAACTTTTATTTTTTAATTTTTTGAAGTTTTTGAAATATTGAGTTTTGAAAAAAAAATTGAAATTTTTTTTAAAAATCCAAAAAAAAATGTTTGGAAAATTTAAATACCCAATAATATTTAAACTGCTAGGAAGCTTTAGCATAAAAAAAATATGAAAATCGGTTGTACCGTTTTTGAGAAAATCAAAACCTAAAAAATGGTTTTTATAATTTTTATATATTTATAAAATTTCGAAAAAAAAATCGTATGACAGATATCTTTATTTTCGGTCTTAAAAAAAAAAAGAAAAAAATCATATGGGGGGAAAAAATTAAAAATGATATCTACCAAGTTTAAAGAAAATCATCCGAGCCGCTTATGCTATAGTGAAAAGACAGACAGGCAGAATTGCGAGACACATTTTTTTAGTCTTCGCTATCATCGTAATGTCAACTTTTTTCCGAATTTGTAACTTGCCTAATAGTAGGGAAGAGTGGGACACATTTGAACACTTTTTGCTTTGCAGACATAAAATATTCGAGCAATTGGCCTGATATTTAACTCACATTGAACAGTGGTATTGAGGTTCATTTTAGAAAAATATTTGATCCATTTAACGAAATATTTATATTGAATTTTTATCTCCATCCAATATTATGTTCTTATGTTCAAAAGTGCCCAATGTATGGGGCAGTTTTGAACTTGGAAGGGACACTTTTGAACAGTGATATACTATTTTTTACTGAAGAAAGAGGAAAGTATGAAGAGTCCAGGTTTTTTTTTTTGAGATGAAGAGGCCACTACGTTGGGCAAAGAGTAATATTTTTTCCAAATCATCGTTTATAACTGAAACAGAATCTTCAATCATTCCTGGAGGGCAACATTTGTACAATTGAACAATTGAATTGAAGATTGAGAAAGAGTATCTGGAAGTTGATTTATATACAGGGGAAATAATAGGGGCCCAGGAACTGATCCCTGTGGAACACCTGTAAATGTACCTAGAAAGTTATATGATTTCCCATTCACCATTACAGCTTGGTTTCTTCGGGTTAGGTAGGATGATATCAATTAAACGGCAGAACACGAAAAATTGTACAGCCGTGATTGTTTTTTGCAAAGATTCACATGATCAATGGTGTCAAATGCTTTTGAACAGTCCAACAGAACTAGGAAAGTCACATTACCAGGATCTTATGATCTTTGTACGTCTTCAATAATATTTATTAGTGCTTTGGAATATACGAAAACTATTAAGATTTAATAGAAGAAGCGAGGAAGAAAAGCACAACAACAGCCGAATAGAGACTTTGGTGGGTACTGTGGGATCACCTTATGCCCTTTTATTTGACCAAACACAGCCAGCTTAGAAGTAGTTCACATCCTCCTGGTGCTGGATCAGAACACTGGAATTATAAGGGTCATAACTCAAAAGTGTTTCTTGCCTCTTGTGATGCAAACTATACTTTCATTTCGGTCGATATCGGAGCATATGGAAGCCAGACTATCGCACCGGTGGAATTTCCAAAGAGTCATCTTTTGGAAGAAAGATTAAAGCCAGAAATTTCAATTTTCCTCCGCCTAAATTACTTCCGAACTCTGACTATCTTTGTCCTCATTATATTGTTGGAAATTCAGCGTTCCCGTTGAAGACATATCTTATGCGAAAGCTATTAGATCAAGAGAAGACCAATTTTAATAAGAGACTTTCCCGAACTCGGCGAGTTCTTGAAAATGATTTCGGGATTTTGGTTGTCGAATGGCGTATACTAACAACAACCTTTAATCTGCTGCCAACCAATGCAGATAAGATAGTTAAGGCCACTGTTGTCCTAAATAATTTTGTAAAGCTTAATAACAAAGCTTATTTACATATCTCTCGAATTTATCGATCCTTACGACAAAAACGACCAAATTATAAAAGGTGTTTGACGAAGAGAGATTATGCCTCTTTCAGCATCGAAGCCTTTGGGTTGTAATAACTCGTCTCAAGCTGCTTTTCTCATGAGAGATAAGATAAAACAATATTTATTTGCAAAACAAATCTGACAAAAAATCTTCGCATATTCATAATCTTTTATAACCATTTAAATTCTGGTCCTGAAGAAAATATACAAATATGAAAATTCTCTATGGCTCATAATTCTGTTTCAAAATCGTATTTCAAAATTGAGTATTTAATTTTCTGCTACCGAATTCTATATGATTAAAAATTATTTTTATTTATAACTTTGATTTTACAAAATTCCTTATTCCAAAATTTGTTTTCAAAATTTTTGGGATTTTAAAATAAAAAGAAATCGAAAACACACTAACCCTTAAAAAGAAAGCTGTTAAAGCAAAATTAAATTTAATAGTAAAACAAACATTGAAAATTTCAGTTATGAAAAAATCGATAGCTATTATCGACGCCTCATAATTAATCGTACTCACCACCATTATCAACTCATCGAAATTGTTCCGTACAACTTTTAACATTTTAAGTGTTTTTGGACAGACTATTCTCTTCCTGTTTGCTTACCATTGTCTTCTTAATGAATGTTGATGAAAGGCAACATTCATTTTTGTTTTTGCCTTTTCATTATACATATTATTTCCAATTTCAAAGTTCTATCTATACATATCTAACAGTCTACAAAAATGTTATTAATAACAGCATTATATAAAAACGCATTTATTTAATTTAAATTATTATAATTTAATTAATTATAGGAACAATAAATTTCTGATTGCAGATTTTATAAATTAAAAGTAAAAGCATTAATTATTATTATTGTTTAACAACAACAGCAGATTGTAACGAATCCGAGCATGTAGATGAACTCTGACGGATTCGGGTAATTGCTTCATTTTTCTTGCCATGTTTTGCATGAATTCCGGAACAGTCTCATTTAGATAAGCAGCAACAGTGGTGTTTAAAACATCCTTGAAACTTTTGAATGTTTCCTCTGCTACATTTCGCTTGACGGCTCGAGATTTTTTCGGAGCGATGTCGTTGTTGTCGTTATTACTTTCATTTTCCGGCAATATTGGAGGAAGCGAATTATTTATCTGACAGCTCTCTTCAATTTCGGTATTTTAAATTTGTATGGAGAAAAAAAGAGGAACATACATTTTGCAACAACACATATTAAATTGTATGACAGTACAGGTACCTTCTTGTAATGAGCGAAGGAATGAGGAAGTTGAAGTCAAGACAATCATAGTACTCCCATTTTTCGTCTGGATCAACAACAGCTGCACTTCCAGATGTAAAAGAAGTCATACTTCTGTGCTAGCGTGAGAAATGATCTCAAAGACTCCCCCATCGCTGCTTACAATTTTTAACTAAAAAATACAAAATTTAATAATTTGAAATATTCTTTTTTGAATGCATGAAACGTTCTTGGAACGACACTTTTCCCCACACAAATATTTATTTTTTCCAAAATAATAATTTAATTCCCGACAATAATTTTCGATTTCCAAACAAAACGCAAACAAAAAGCCAACTAAAACATCCATAGCTACAAAAAATAGAAAATATTTCAACTTTTAAGCGGAAACCGCAAAGCTACTTTTGAGTTACGTTTTTCCTTGTGTATGTCAAATAGAAGGTTGAACGACGAAGCTGTATTGGGTTAGGTTGTTAGCGATTCCTATGGTTCAACTTTAGACCTCACTCAACGCTAACACAAAAGTAGCTTTGTGATTTCCACATATCTTCCACCGAGAGCTTCCATGATACACATAGCTCACTGAAAATCTAGTGCGTGGCCATAATATTGGTACCAGTGATAGTTGTTACCTCCCGTAAGTATTCTGTTCTATACAACAATTGAGAAATTTTAATTTTTAACTTCAGGATACGACTAGCCAAAACAGAATAGAACTTAGTCTCTCAAAACTAGGGCTTCAAAATATCCGGATACTTTAGATAGCCGGATCAGATTCGGATACAGGATGAGGTATCAGTACTATCGACATAGTGTCAGATATCCAGATATTTAATTGAGATAGTTGTGTCATAGTTAACTGAGACAATTGATATCCGGACTATCCGGATAATGTTGGATATCCGGATCCAGATTCAGTTGCGGATCCAGTTTGATGAATAATTATTTGTACAGTAAAGGTAAAATAAGTGATATAGATAACAAAAATTCAACTCTTATGAAAATAAGATAACCCACAAATATCTAGTTGGGAAAGGTATTTTTTGGTTTTGTCATGAGGGTAAGACTTTTCTTATTCTTATCTCCTATTTTACCTTTAGTGAACAGATAATAATTTATCAAACTGTATACGGTTCTGAATCTAAATTCTAATATCCAACACCTTACGAAAAGTTTGGATTTCAATTGTTTTATTCTTATTAATCCGGATATCCGAATAAATTAAAGTGTTTGGTTTGTTTGAAGCACAACTCAAAACGAAACTTGTTCGGTATTCAGAATTACCTCATAGATCCTGTCTAGCCTATCAAGCGGTCGGGGATTGATCCATTTCTAAGCAATTCCCTCATAGAACCAGTATCTCAAGTCAGCGCGGACCGATCTATCTCAAAGAAATTCTCCAATAGAACCAGTCTTCCAAGCAAATCACGGCCACGGCCAGGCCCAATCAATCTTCGAAAATTCCTACATTAAAACTGATTGATAACTCAACGGATCTATCTAAATATAAACAAAATTCAAATTATTTCTTAAGTTAAATTTCTTTGTAGTATAGTTTTTTTTTTGCCGATTTTGACTCTGGAGCGCTCTTTGATATCTTTAACAAGATTCGTGTCGGTTTGTAATATTTGTCATAACAGGATACTGTCTAATAGGTAAGCGCACAATGCAGCTTATGAGTTTATTCAAACGATTTCTTCAGAAGTTGGATGGACAAAAAAGAAGAGCAATCAATTCCTGAGATTTCTGTTGACTGACATGACTTTGCTTACTTACTTAATGTGGCGCTACAGTCCCGGGTGGACCAGGGCCTCAACTAACAAGCTTCGAATAGCTAGCTGTCTCCAGTTTCACACGTCAAGTTGGTTGAGGTCTTCTCCCACTTGTGTGCGCCACCTGAGTCGCGGTCTTCCTCTATTGCGCCGTTCCTCATGGTTGGATTCGAAGACTTTTCGGGCCGGAGTATTCGGGTCCATTCGCTCTACATGACCTAGCCATCTCAGTCGTTGGACTCTTTGATTCGTTTGACTAGGTCGGTTTCGCTATACAGCCCGTACAGCTCGTGGTTGTATCTCCTCCTCCACTCCCCGTCTCTGCAGATGATAAATTTTCCTCTCGAAACATCCTAAAGCGCTCTCATCCAATTTCGACAAAGAACACGTTTCTGCACCATAGACAAGGACCGGGATGGTGAGGGTTTTATAGAGGGACACTTTAGTTGCCCGAGAGAAAACTCAATTGCCTTTTTAGTTCAAAGAAGCAGCGACTGGCAAGAGTTATTCTCCATTTGATTTCAGCGCTGGTGTTGTTTTCTGAAGTTATAGTGGCGCCTAGGTATATGAAGTCCTTAACTACCTCAAAGTTATAGCTGTCTTTAATGACGTTCTATACAAAATGTCGGTGTTGTGTGTCTTTCTTCATGACAACATATATGTACTTGGTCTTGCCCTCATTTTCAGCTAAGCCCATTTTTTCGCTTCCGTCTCAGTGCTCACAAATGCGCCACTGACATTATGTCATTATGTTCTTCCAATAATGTCAATTTCGTTGGCGTATCCGAAATCCGAGTAATTGGACGGACTTTTGAAAGATTGTGCCCCTTGTGTTGATGAGTGAGTTTTGCACTATTCTTTCAAGAACGATGTTGAAGAAGTCGCACGACAGAGCATCGCCTTGCCTAAAGTCTTTTTTGACATCAAATGCATCGGTGAGATCTTTTCCGACCTTGATGGAGCAGCGTGCATTCTCCATCGTCATTTTGCACAAACGGACAAGTTTATCAGGGATGCCAAAACTATACATTGCTCTATATAGTTCGTTCCTATAGATGATAGCGTACGCTAAATCGATGAAAATGTGCTAGGTGTCGATTTGTAGCTCCTAGGTTCTTTTCAAGATCTGCCGTAATGTGAATATCGACATTCCTGGTCTAAACCCGCACTGATATGGACCTATCAGGTTGTTAACGAAAGGCTTCAGACGTTCACATAATACGACAGAAAGGATCTTGTACGCGATGTTCAGGAGACTTATGCCTCTGTAGTTGGCGCAGTCCACAGAGTCTCGTTTCTTGAGGATCGGACAAACAATGCTGAGGTTCCATTCATCGGGCATGCTTTCTTCCGATCATGTTTTGCAGATGAGCTGGTGCATACTCCCAACCAAGTCATCGCCTGCGCTTTGAACAGTTCGGCAGCGAGGCCGTCAGCTCTAGAGGCTTTGTTGGACTTGAGATTCGATATAACTATCTTCACTTCGTCCAGGTCGGGTGGGCGGTATTGTTGGTCTTCGTCGCCTAAGTCGAATGGGTCTATCTCTATAGAAGCAGCTTTTTCTTCATCATCGCCATTATAAAGATTGGAGAAATGGTCTTTCCATATTCTGAGCATGGACTGCGGTTCTACTAGGATGTTCCCTTGATTATCCCATGCAGGCTTCGGCTCGGGGATTGTATCCTTGTGATGTTTTGTTTTACCTTTTGGTAAAACTTCCGAACCTCATTCTTAGTATGGCTTCCCTCTATTTCCTTGATCAAGCTCTTCCTTTGCTCCTTCTTTTTCTTTCTGAGAAGCAGGGGTTCTTCTCTCCTCTTCTGCTCGTAGAGCTCGCGAGCAGCTCTAGTCCTTCTTTGCAGCGCCGCTTTATATGCCATTTGTTTTGCTGCATGTGCCTACCGGCACACATCGTCAAACCAGGGCTTTCATTGTGGTGGTCGTGTAAAACCCAGCACATCAGAGGCGGCATCTCTGATGGCTGCTTGTCAATGTTATACTGGTCCTAGGACTTCTTAAGATGTTGTTAGAAACTCGATCGGAAAAGGACCTTGCGATGTCTTGCAATTGTAAACGTCCAACGTCGAAATCCCTCGCAGTACTTCCTTGTTTTGGCTTGCGTCGGGATATCCGCAACAATGAGGTAGTGGTCCGAGTCGATGTTAATCCCTTGGAACGTGCGGACATCCTCTATACTGGAGGAGTTCCTTGAATCGATCGTAATGTGGTCAATCTTGTTCACTGTTGATTGATCAGGAGATCACCATGTCCCTTTGTGAATATCAAGATGTTTGAACTACGTACTAGCTACAAGAACGCTCGCCCCACAGCGAACTCGATCAGCCTGGATCCTTTATCGGAGGTGGTGGTCGTGCAGGCTATATCTTCCAGTTGTGTTATCAAAGATGGCTTCTCTTCCTAGCATGGCATTAAAATCTCCAAGGACAATATTAATGTCATACCTAGGGCACTGATCGTATGTTTTGTCCAAGAGCTCGTAGAATATGTCTTTGGTGACTTCATCTTTCTCCTCTGTTGGGACATGCGCGCAAATCAGGCTAATGTTGGCGAATTTGGCCTTGATGCAGGTTTTCGTGGGGCGCTCTTTCACACAGTTGAAACTTAACTTTTTGCCTAAGCCTAGTTCCAACAACAAATCCGCATCCAAATAAACGCTGCTTTTGTTCTCTGTTTGCATCTCTTGGATGTCGTTAATATCTGCTTTGTAGCAGTTAGGGCTTCCGATAATTGCTCCGCTGCACGTGGCCTATTAAGGAACCCAACATTCCACGTACAGATCTGAAGATCGTTATCCTTATTTCGTTTGCATGTTTCGTCAACAGTGAATCCTCCGTATCCGAGGCTTGCTTTTGATTCGCAACCCGGTTTTGCTGGTTTGAGAGAATCCGTAAGGTGCAATTTTCGAAGACTCTAGATCCGGCAGAATTTGGCACGGTTACCGTTCATTTCCGGGTTATTGGCATAAACTTTCCATCTGCCGTTAAAGGAAACCCCACCAAACAATGTCTATCGAGGTCATATCGTACTCTCTGTGATCAGTTCAGGTTACTCCTGCGTGAGAATGTCCATTGCGGAATCAGATGTGTGAGACGTAGCGTGTGGTCCTGTTGGAACTACTTGTCTTCCACGTCTATTGGTTATTTTCAATCAGTAGAGCTCTCCGTTGGTAATGACAATCCCAACGTCGCGTCGCGTTTTTTTTTAAAGTACGAGCAGATAATGCCGCCAACTCACAAAAATGTTATTAAAACTGAATACGAAATTTTGAAATTGGGCTAACTGAAAACAAAAAAGACAAAAAATTTAATTGTTTTTAAAACAAATTTCAACAATCTTGGCGACAAACTTTCAAGATTGAAAAAATAATTACATACATGGCGAAATGTATGATTAGACTGAAGAACATGAAGAAAATTACGTCTGTTTAAGTGGAGAAATTAATTTAAAATCGACTTTCAATAAAATCTATGATTAAAAGTCTTATAGGCGTTTTGAAGTGTTAGCTTTCCGATAAGCGATAACTTCAATTGTTATAGATAGCATTTCGACATACCAAGCCCCAAACCATTTCGTTGTATTGATTTTCTTGTTCAAAATCTCCTTACACACTGATTCCTCAATTAAGAACCAATTCCGCGGAACGTGATGATTACTACCACACTAGGCTGTTGATTGAAATGCCTAATGGGGATTAAGGCTAATTTCATCACACGAATTGTTGAGCTGTCTTCACATCTTATAGAACTCCAGTAAGTAAGCTGCGAGGCTCTGGTTTGTAGGTTGAGTATTAATGTGGCTTTTCTTAAAGCAATTTAAGTAGTCCTATTATGCGGATACAGCCTACAGACAAGCAAGAGGGTATGGGCTTGCAGGGTTCCAAAAAAAAAAAAAAAACTCAATTTATTCTCAAGCGCTGAGTTGATGTCCTCTCATCCCATAATTTCGAATAAAAATGAAAAAAAAAAAAATAAAGACATCATTGAATTGAGTCTAAGGGCTTCATTTGGCATTGCACCACACATATTTACACGCGTTCATACACCCATAGAAAGACTTTGCGAGCTTCGAGTGCTCTCTTATGTGGAATGAGGCGAACCAAGCAAGTACGCCGAGTACTCCATAGTCCATAGGAAGACGACGTCGAAAACGACGCACACGATGGCATGATTACGGTGATGGCGATGACAATGATGATGATGATTATCTAAACCCATATCGGGAAGATGAGTCTTGTATCCTTGTAGAGCAACGGCGGCGGCGTACTCCTCTAATGTTCATCCTCATCATATATTGTGCAAACGGAGGAAGAATTGCCTGTTTGAGCAGAAGAAGAGGATTTCTTTGTATCTCATTCTTTTTCCAGACCTTGCAGTCCTCCTCTTCTAACGAATCGGCGACTTGCTGCGAGGCGTTTGTTTGACACAAATAGACTATTTTTGTGTTGTCCTCGTGCTGTCTCTCAATTTTTTTCTTTATATTCCATTTATTTATTATTATTTTTTGTTCTTCTACTTCGATGACAGTATGGTGTCTGCACTTAAATTTTAATGGGATAAGAAGCACAAAATACTGCTTTTGGCTAAACCAACTATACCAACAATGAGGCTTCCTTGCTCATTCAATTGGATCCTATGGGAATTTTTACGGTAACAGAGCTCATAACAGTTAATAAGTATGTTCATCGTTAAAACAAACAACAATGATAGAGATAGAGTGGGAAAGGCGACTAGGACTGGGACAACACTGAAGTCTCATAACAATGATCTGTTTTATGGACTATCAATTTAATTTAGGGTAAGAATTTAAGTCAAGACAGGTAGATAAGTGTAGCTCAGATTTAAGGACAAATGATGATTTTGTTTTTTTTATTTTACGATAGGGAAGAGAGATACTGAAGTTTTATGGGTTGTTAAGGCAAAAATGTATTAATCAAGGTTAAAAGACTTATACCTACATATTTCTATAAAAATGGTTCTGGTTTTTTGAATATCGTGCATTAAAAAGAGCACTGCCATCTCGTAGGTAGCACACAAATCATCATCATTGCTTTAGTAGGAATTGAGGTTCTTTTCATTAATAAAGTTGAATTTTCTGAAGAATTATCTACTTACTTATCAACCTATCAATGATATTAACTGATACTCAAATTAAAAGACGACTTTAATATTTGAGCGAAATGAAGCATTATTTAATGGACTCTATAACTGACCATATATGCAGCATTTCATTTTGTAGGTTCCGTACAATAAATGGTTCATAATTTTGAGTTCACATATAAATATTGAGTTCATAACACGTATGGTCAACTTTATAGAGCTCTTTAAATAATGGTCCATTTCGCTCAAATATTAAAGTCGTCTCTTAATTTGATTGTTGGTACGGCCCAATGACTTAAATAGCCCAGGAAAACTAGAGTCGCACTTAACTGATCGTGTTTGTAAGGGATTTATTTGTATGTAATATGTATGTATTAAATATTAATGAATTTTATTAGAGAAAACTGATTGCTGTTTCTAAAAATATCTGTCACTCTTTTAGTAGTAAGAGAATAAAACAGAATGCCATATGTGATTTCGTAAGCAAAAGTTATAAGTCATGGCGGTTTCTTGCAAAAATAAGCTTTTATATACAACATGTTTAAGAAAAAATGTTAGTACGCCAACTTTAACTGTACGAAAAACCAAATATTGACCCAGTCGTGAGATATAAAATTTTCCAAAAATAAAATGCACGACTGGATCGCACGAACTTGCTCTTATGTAAAAGTACATATGTACATATATACATTTTATAAATATTAAACATGGATTTAATGAGAAAAAAATGTTCAAAAGCATGAAATTGCCGAAATTCGGGATGCCAATTTTAAGTATTTAGAAGTATGGATTTTAGGAAAAATTGGATTTTTTTTTTTCAAAAAAACCCCAAAATCTATTTTTTCGTTAAAGCCGTTATTGAGAATGGCGAAAGTAAAAAAAAAAAACGGTTCTATGACCAGGGTTGCGAATTTTTGAATTAAAAAAATCATAAGTCATAACTCTGTAGATGATTTGTGAATTAAAAAAAATTTAATTCATAAGTTAGTTAGTGACTTATGATTTAAAAAAAATTTAATTCAGAAGCTACTTAGTGACTTCTGAATTAAAAAAATTAATTCACAAGCTATGTACTAAGTGACTTATGAATTAAAAAAAAATTTAATTCACAAGCTAGTTGGTAAATTGTAAATGTTTAAGCTTGTTTTGACTACATAATTATTTAATTATTAACGAAGGTAGATTGCAAGCTTTCGTGTGTCATAAAATTATCATGCAAGCTTATAAATTTTCCAAATAATAATTTTTTAATCCATTAGCTTATGAATTAAATTTTTTTAAATTCATAAGTCATTAGGTAACTTCTGAATTAATTTTTTTTAATTCGTAAGTCACTTACTTGCTCATGACTTAAATTTTTTTAATTCATAAGTCACTTAGTAGGTTCTGAATTAATTTTTTTTAATTCATAAGTCACTAAGAATCTTATGATTTAAATTTTTTTAAATTCACAAGTCACCAACTGACTTATGAATTAATTTTTTTTAATTCATAAGTCAGTAACTAGCTGCTGAATTACATTTTTCTTAATTCATAAGTCACCCACTAGCTTGTGAATTAAAGCCAAGCTTAAGCTAAAAAGTGACTTAAGCTTTTGCAACCCTGTCTACGACCGGTACCGTTAATAATATTTTTCCAAACATTTTGTTTGACCAAAATGTAGTCCATGCCCTTAATAGCACATTTAATTTTTACTTGCGGCGTATAGGTACTACATATAAGGCAATCATGCATTCGAAAAAAAATCGATTTTGATCAAAGTTGATATTACGATGATAGCGAAGACGAAAAAAGAGGGTCTCGCAATTCTGTCTGTCTGTCTGATTTTCCTTAAGCTTGGTAGATAGTATTTTAAATTTTTTCCCCCAGATGTTTTTTACTTTTTTTTTAAGACCGAAAATAACGGTACCCCTGCCATACAATTTTTTTTCAAAATTTTATAAATATTTTTTTTTTTTCAAAAACTGTCCCACAGATAAAAAAAAACAAAAAAATTCATTTAGTTAAAGCTAGGAAATGGTTGAAAAAAATTTCCAAAAAATGGTTATTTTTGCTAGCTCCCTTGGAACCATTTTTCTGGTTTTTGATTTTCTCAAAAATGATACAACCGATTTTGATAATTTTTTTTATCCTAAAGCTCACCAGCAATTTAAATATTATTGGGTATTCAAATTTTCCAAAAAAAAATGTTTTGGATTTAAAAAAAAAATTCAAAATTTTCTTTAAAACTTAAAAAATAAAAGTTTCTTAATATAAATTACAAGATGTAAGAAAAAAAATCATTTTACTTAAAAAAAGCGGTAACCTCCATACAAATGTTAAACAATGGTTTTCGAAAATCGTATTTTTCTCGAAAATGGTTCCGAGAATTTTGCTTAAATTTTTTTCCTTATGATTAATTTTTACGATCTATAAATTAATACAAAAAATTTGAAATCAAGATATTACTGAATGTACCTACCATAGAACCATTTTTTCAAATTTAGAATTTCTCATTATCGATATAACAGATTTTAATGAAATTTTGTATAGTCTGGAAAACATTGCATTTTAAAACTTAAAAGAAAAATATTTTTTGAATTTTTGAAAAAGAAAATATTTTTTTTTTTTTGAAAATTCGATATCTCGGAAACGGCTCAATATTTTTTTTTGTAAATTTAAGTTTTATTCGAACAATAATTAAAACATTAAATTGGCGTACCACAATTTGTTCTTAAGAATATTTTAAAAAATTTGTAGAAGCCAGTACAGACTTATAATTTTTGTTCTTGCATAAGCTAATATTTGCTTGAATCACATGGCATCCTATTTTTAGCTCCAACTATCACTGTTTTAGTCTATTAAAAAATTAATTTTATGCTTATAAACAGTTTTTCTCTAATAACATTCATTTTTGAAATTCTTCATCGTTGACATATGAGCAAGTTCGTGCGACCCAGTCGTGCATTTTATTTGTTATCAAAATCGTTAGAGCCGTTTTCGAGATAAATAAGATTTTGCATAACGGGTATATAGGAGGTACCGTTAGTTTTGGAGCTAAAAAAATTTCAATTCCCCCTCTAGGGAATCACCTTAAGTGTCTTAAGTAGCGAGTTTGAAGAAAATACTTCCACTAGTTAAGGCTGTAAATCGAGGTAGGTACAGACATACAGACAGACAGACGGAATTGCCGGACCCACTTTTTTCGTCTTCGCTATCATCGTAATGTCCAAAACCTCGAGTTTGATGTTTTTTCCAAATGCAGAACTTACCCTATAGTAGCTACAAACATATACCGCAAGAAAAAATGGTTCTATGAGAGGTACTACGTCATATTAATATCCATTTTTTGGAATGTTTTTTTTTTCAACTAGAAGCTGCTATAACTCAACGATTTTTGTTATTTCTTAAAAAGAACAAACGTGGAACAGTTTCGAATTGTTGTATGGCAGGTACCGTTATTGTTGGAAAATAATCGAATAGATAACTATTTTATTTTTTTAGTATCGTGCTAACTTCATATGACTCTTTCACATTTACAAACATCAAAACAGGTCCGTTTGCTTAGTTTTTTGCATGAAAAAAAATCCTTAGCACGATACTAGTTAGGAAATGTTTAAAATTAAGAATGAGTTAGTAATCTACTTAAAAATGAGCAAATTGAGCCACTGTCTTCCAAATTTAAAACAATCGGCCGATCCGGTAAGGCTGCAGTCGAACAGATAGACACACAAACAGAATTTCGAGACCCACTTTTTCATCTTTTCTTTTATCATCGTATAATATCAAGTCTGATCTGAATCTGAGATTCGAGTTTTTACGAATGGATAATTGGCATTGAAGTACTCGTACCTATTTCTTGTAGTAAAAATGGGATACTATACGTATGTGTTGCAAGAACTATCGAAGTAATCGTGAGCTTCTTATACTGTTCTGCAACGCTTTCAGCACCAATACTAATGTGACTTCCGGTATATCAGGTGAATCATATACCAATTCTTGAGGAGAAAAACAAATTCTAGGTTGAGACTTGCAAGCACACACAAACTTGGCATTCATCGTTAGTTTAGGGTGAACTCGGTATCCTGCTAATAAATATCTACCTGCGACACTTGGCATTAGAAATAATAATATGCCGCTTGGTTATAGCACACCCTACCATGCACAGATTTTCCGTAAGGCTATGCCACATTATAGTTGATTAGTTGATTCCATAAGACAAGCGTTAACACCAAAGATTCTATATGCAATGGATTTTTCCACTATAATATCACTTCCAAAGTACTGCTTATTGTTAAAACTAGATAAATCACAAAGCAAAACAACTCTGTATAACTATGTACACATATTATTTTGTATTAATATTTTAGTAATCTAGTTACATATATAAAATATGTATCTATCAATTAGAAAATTATTTTGTATTTATTATTAAAAGGAAAGCTGAAGCTGAAGGAACGTTTTTCTTTAAATAAATAATTTGTTCTTTCATTGAAACATTAACTCCAGAAATGACACTTGATGAAAGTTCCAGGCAATTATTACTGTAGGAAACTGTTTCTACTTCCATGTGGAAAAACAAATAACAAGACAAACAAAGACGAAACGCGCTTTAAATATAGTCCAAGGTTAACAAAACCGCCAACTCTTTAGGCTTGACTAAGAGTTAATGTAGTTCTTAAATAAGCACATGAATTCAGTAAAATAATAACATAAATCAATAGAAATTTTTTAACCTTCTAACAAAAGATTTTACTTCAAATCAACACCCACACTTTTTGTATAAACAATTATTAATTGAATTTTGATGCCTCAAGCCATTTCGAATAACATTTTGTTTCTTTGTTTAAATGTATTTAACAGAATTGTAGCCTTAAACACGATTGTTCGTTGAGAGAATGAGAGAACACGTCTCTGTTTAAAATGTCCTTCCGCTTCCGGCATCGTAGTCGTACCGTATTTTCTACCAGCCAGCTGAAAGAGGGTTTTTCTTTTTCTGTGTCACTGCTTCCGTTGCATGTATAAAAATCTTCTTCACTATTTTCAATTTTGTTTGCTTTCTAAATTCCTTGGCAAGTTCATGTTTCTCAATATTTTCTTTCTATACACAGACATACAGTAGCAGGACAAACAACATTCCTCTGGGGGCCAATGATGAAGATGCACAAGCATAAAGCCCAATAGAGTCTATAAAGAATGTTGAAACAATCTCTGCTGTCTCCTTGTGACGTTTTGGCTGACATTGGGATTCTATTTTTCTCAGCTGAAGATTTTCTATAGAAAACGATACGAAAATATTGGAATATGGAGCAACAAATTGTAGGTATCTATATTTTGTATGATTTTCTTGCTTTGGAAGATTGGGAATACAAATTATAGATTTTTTTCTTTTAACTTTTACTCAACCTATGGGGCCAGTAATGGATTTGTATAAATTTTTTTTGAATTGGAAAAAAAGTGACTAAATGTTTCTCCAGCATTATTGGTTAACAATTCTGCAATGACGTCGATTCCCACTGCTAATAAAAGATTCAAAATAATGTACCAAAATTGACATTTGGAACGTATGCGAGGAAGTGAACACCAGAAATATACTGCCTCTTCCAAAATTTTTTCAAAAATTCATATATGCAATATCTTATATGTTTTCAAGTTAAAATAAGAAACGGTTGGTCTTAGTTATAACGGAATTGATAAGTTCAAAAAATTCTTTCAGTGAGACTATCTAACCAAGTAAACAAGGCTTGAATAGAACTCTGCTGTAATGAGAGTGGTAATACGGTAATACTAACTTACCAAAATACTCGGACCATAATGTCCGTGAGATTCCCCTTGCGGGGACTCTTCCCAGTTGAACTGATTCCTCTTCAACCGTTATTCCCTTAGTACTTGTCGGTCGGCCTGGCTGAGTTAGCGGGTTTCATTACATCGCTTGGCTAACTCGAAGCGTATAGCCAATCCACTGCCACTTAAGTCTACGTATAATAGAGTCAATCGATTCCTGGCCCATTCTGGTATGAAGTCCATCAATGGAGATACAGTTTTGCTAGAAAATCTTCAAGATACCTCGCATATATGTAGCTATTCACAAACGACTGCAGCTTTTTTATGAGAACTATTATGGCTTCACAAATGATGCATCCATATGGAAACACGAATTCAACATTTGAACGAAACAGTCACTGTTATTAACGAATAAAAGGAAATATTGAGTAAGAACCAGAAGACCAGAAGAAATGACATAGAAGATCAAAAAGATGTCGAATTTAACATTTGCCAAGTTAAATGTTAAGTGTTGTCATGTATCTGTTTCCGAAATGGGTGTGGAAATTCTGCATGTGGAATGTATATCAGACAATCGCAGATTGGTCCTTAATCATATTAGAGTTATTTTTCATAGTTATTTGGAAAGCATTCCGAACCTAGCCTTTGCTTTCCCCATTCGAATGCATACCTCTTATTCGGTTCTACCATCGATAGAAACAATACTTCCAAGATACTGAAAATTCTCAACGATCTCTTCCAATTGTACAGAAATATCTGTTGGATAGATGAGCAAAATCCAGGGTTGATCGTCTTTGATTTTGCAGCACTGAACTTTAGCTCCACGAATTTAGCTTCTCTCTCCACACTTGTTGTCAAAAGATTAAGATCCATAATCCTATGAAAGAGTAGGCGTACATCGTCTGCGTAGTTCAGATGTTTGAAGTTCGAACTGATTCCCTTTTTTTTAGTGAGCTTGACTATAATTCCTTTTTTCTCAACTCTTCAGTAAAGCTCTCTGTTTCCCAAGCTCTCTCAATGAGTGGATACAGTAGGTCACTTGATGTTGTTGGCGCTGCTCGTAAGAGCTCTGCGGGTTGTTGTTCTCACTGCTTTGAATACGGTTATGATTTCTTCTCTACTGGGGATACAGTTAGTATTGGAGATGGCTCATCAGGCGAGCTTTATGCTGTTTATGCTCAATTTTCTTGGGAAAGCCACCCACTACTTCCTCCTTGCTACCGAATGACTTTACTTTCATCACCGGATATGATAAACAGCATATTACTGGTTTTCAATGGAGGTGGATTCCATGCTGCTAATTTCGCTCCATTCTTATGGAAAGTGGTTCTTTAGATGTTGGCGAACTAAAGGATCCTTTAGTCGATCGGTATTAAGCTTAAGTATTCAAGTGTTTACTTGGGATCTTCAAACTCCAGATGTATACGTAGTCTTACGGTAGCAACTACCACATGTGTCATTTAAATCACTATATTTCTTTATTACCAATGTCCTGGAGAATGCTTCTAAAACGAAGACTGATCGCGAAGTGAACAATTTGGTTGAAAGTTACTTGTCTTTTCGTCAACTTTTAGTTACTATCTCCATTTTTTCCCATAACATGCTTTAGCACATCGTTATCACTTCCAGCCTTGGCATTCAAGTGTCCTATAACCAGCATGCCGTCTCCGCGTGGTGTACTATCACTCAATCGGTTATAAATGGCATCCTTGACCTCGTCAGAAGAGATCTCTCTTTATGGTGACAGGAAGTTCTCTAGTCGAAAAGATGGCTTTCAGGATCCTGTAACCTAAAGGCTAACAGGATATTAAACTTTTGAGAGATGTTTTGGAAAGCAGTAATCCAACGCCAGTTTCTCGAGAGGTTTAAGGCGGTCTTACAGTACAGTGTTTCTAATTCTTGACTTACACTTTCCTAGACCAACCCTCGAACTTCACTAACCCCTAAGATGTCCAACTTGTATCGCATAAATTCCTTCTTAAACTAAAGAAATCTGGCATTCTGAGGAACTTTCGTCTTCGAGAAGCGTCCTCACATTCCAGAATCCAATCTTCGTCCGGGTACAATGGCCAAAAGTCGTCAACGTGTTATCAATATTTATCCGAGGCGTATAGTGTTGGTTTCGTTAGCGGAAAAATTTCAGTTATTTATTTTAGTAAACAACAAGGCCATATGACCACGAAAAATTGTCAATACGACTACAATTACAATGTTACCGTATATTTCGTAGCATCTTGTAAGTTGAAAAGTGTAAAATCCTTTGAAGTCGAGAAATATCTAAGAGCAAATGACACGTAATTGTGCAATCTCTCAAGTAATTTTACACAACTAAGTAGCCAATATTTCAAAAGTCAGTTCAACTTCTTGCTTATGCTAATGACATTAATAATCATCATCATCATCATCGGCTCGACAACCGGGTTCCGGTCCTGGCCTCTTTCAACAAGTCTCTCCACCTATCCCGGTCTCTAGCCGACGCCATCCAGTTGCGCACCCCAAGGCTTCGGGCGTCCTGGTCTACGCCATCTCTCCAGCGCAAGCATGGTCTACCACGCTGTCGTCTACCATAGAATGTACCACAAAGAACTTTCCGAGCAGGTTCCTCTTCGCTCATGCGAGCTAGGTGCCCTGCCCACCGGAGTCTACCGAGCTTAATTTTTGTCACGATATCTGCTTCTAGGTAGATTGCGTACAATTCATAATTATACCGTCTCCGGAATCGTCCTTCCTCACATATGGGGCCAACAATTCTCCTTAAGACTTTTCTCTCGAACGCAGCTAAGAGGTCGGAGTGCCTTTTGCTAAGCACCCAAGTCTCGGATCCATATGTGAGTACTGGCAGGATCATGGTCCTGTACAGCAGCAGTTTTGAAGTTATGGTGAGATTTCTGGATTTGAAAAGCTTTGACAGACTATAGTAGGCTCTGTTGGATTTGAGAAGCCGCCCGCGTATTTCTTCTTCTATATTGTTATCGGCTGCTACTATTGACCCAAGGTATTTAAAGGATTGCACCACTTCAAATTCGTGCTCCGCAACATTGATTGTTTGACCAACTGTTCCTCTCGCATTCGACGCCACCATGTACTTTGTTTTACCTTCACTAATGTGCAGCCCCAGATTTTATGCCGCCTGCTCGATCTGGATGAAGGAATCGTGTACAGCTTGTTCGGTTCTTCCGATGATGTCAATGTCGTCTGCGTAAGCTAGTAACTGGCTGGACCTGTTGACGATGGTCCCTCTTGTTGCCGTGCCAGAGTCACGGATTGCTTTCTCCAACGCCAGGTTGAAGAGGAGGCAGGCCAAACCGTCCCCTTGTCGGAGTCCATTAAAGATTTTGATTGGTCTGGATAGCAATCCGGCTATTTTTACTTGGCTTGTTACGTTGGTCATGGTCAACCTACATAGTCGTGTCAATTTATTTGGGATGCCGAATTCTCTCATGGCTTTGTAAAGTTCTACCCTGGCTATGCTATCATAGGATGCCTTAAAGTCTATAAACAGATGGTATGTTGGGATGTTAAATTCTAGACATTTTTCCATCGCCTGCCTAAGAGTAAAGATCTGATCAGTTGTTGATTTGCCTGGAATGAAACCACACTGATATTGTCCGATGACGGTTTTAGCGTATGGGGTTATCCGGTCTTGTAGGATAGAGGAGAGTATCTTATAGGCGGTACTCAACAACGTGATACCTCTATAATTGCTGCACGTTGTGCCATCTCCCTTCTTATGTATGGGGCATATTATGCCTTTTCGCCAGTCTTCTGGCATTTCTTCCTGCTCCCATACGTGCACTATAATATCATGAATTGCTTGACGTAAGGCTGGCCCGCCGTGATGAAATAATTCGGCTGGTATGCCATCGGCATTAATAATATTTGACATTAAAGCCAGCTGTCACTGGCGCTTTCGCTGGTATTGAATTGAAGCTAGGGAAAATAGATTTGTTAATAAAGACAATTCGAAGTGTATAATATTTGAAAGGAATCTCAACATCGTCGACTGGGACGTTTACGAATCTCCCAAAAAAAAAACTGAAGACCTCAACAAAAATGGCATCGAAACGTTCTTTTGCAAAGTATTGAGAAAATCGCTTCAGCCCAGTGGCTTAGTTGATCTTCTTCAATATTATCCTTTTGTCAAAAATCGGCAACCAAATAGCAAGAACGTACGACATAGTCCTTCATTTTAGTTGTTCTTATTCTTGTTTGTTTCTCCACCCCCTTAGTGCGGGATTTTGTATTGATAAAAGGGGAACCAACCACCACTCTTATTAATTTCTTGTTGAATTTGTTTTCATTTTGAATGTCAAGCTGTGCGACTTGACGACATTGTATACAGCCAAAGAACATGATAAAAATGTCAAAAGATTTTTGTTGGGAACTTCAAGATTACCTACTTCAGATTGACCTCGGGTAAATTAAAAAAGCTTGTATTCAAAACTGAAGTGCGGGGGTGGAAAATTGTGATACTTTTCTGATGAAGAACTTAAACAGATGTCTTGACGTTATGTTATTGAATTATTGGTTCCATCATGGGAAACATTTTTTTTTTTGTATGGACTTATGTATCTGGTCTCTACAGTTTAGCAAAAAAAAAAAGAATATCTCAGACTAATTTGTTTTCAAAAGTTTTAATCTAGAGGACGAAGATTCTGAAGGAATATTATTATTTTTCACATTAAAATTGATATTCAAACTTTCAAATTTTGGTTTTGGCATTTTATTTCTTTTAGAAGTATAACATAAGTTGTGGAATAATTGAAAAAGCTGGCGATTTCAAATTAAATTACTTTTTGGCTTTCATCAGCAAAAATAGGAAAATAAATGGTAAATGGTTTATTAAATGAGAATGACATTGATATTGATATTTTGAGACTTTTTATGATAATTAAATTGAAAACTATATATACATTTTACACACTAGCTTAAGATGCAAATGATACTCATCGATAATCTCTTTTTAAATAGAAGTGGGTAGAAAGTACTTAGCTTACATGACCATTAAGCATGTGTTAGAAGTCAAAGACATAGAGTGTATAGGCAATGATGACACTACCTTTGTTAACTCTCTTGTGAAAGCTAAAATTCTAGCGAGTTATTGCACTACAAATTCTACGCTTCAAGAAGCTGTCATGACACCTCCGCTTCTTGAGGTATTAATGGAACCAGTCTTCTTTCGTACTCGTGCAGTTTCAAGAGTTCTGAAAGATCTTGACGCGCAAATCCGCTGATTGGCATTGTATCCCCGCAATTCTTCTAAAGAGGTGCTCTTCCACACTGGCAAAACCACCAGATAAACTTTTTTATCTGTACTAGTCTTCAGGCAGATGGAAGACTGCATTTGAGCAGCCAGTCCCTAAAAAAGGCAATTCTTTCTCATTTTCTTACTATCGACAGATTTCACTTACGTGCTTTCTTTCCAAAGTCAGACAAACGTTGATTAACCTTCTGCTTAAGAGCTATCTCGAAGAACGAAAGCTTCTTAATGACGGGTAGTACGACTCTAGTAGCAAAACATCCACTGCTAATCTGAAGGTATATCTCACAGAACGATGGAACTTTTGGTTCGGCTTTGATGACTTTTTTTAGATTGATCAAAAATTATATTTCAAACCGTTCAGTACAAGTTGTATTGAATGGATTGAAGTCTGATGCCCACAAAATGTTCCAAAACCTCCATGGTACAACAAAAGGTTGACTTGTTTTAAAAATCTAAAGAGTAAATCATTTGCTCGTTACATGACAAACAAACATTTTTAAAACTTCTTAAAAGATTTCATTGTTCTCCAATGTTGAGCTTAATTTGAGGAGTGACCCGAAATTTTGTTTGCTCAATTATTTGAATCGGTTTATTCAAAATCGGCTTATATCAGGTATAAGATCAACTATCACTAATCTGTCATGTTTTCCTCCTCAGTTATAAATTGTATAGAAATTAAATGCCATTAGATGCTGTTTACAAAAATTTAAGGTACGGCATTTGACTCAGAATGGAAGAACATGCTTTTTTTTTTTTTTTTTTTTATAATCTACCCGCGCTCAAGGGATTATGATTACCCTTTAAATGTTTCAACACAGCGCGGGCGTGAAGTTAATGAAGAGAAGGAAGGATAGGAAAGATGTGAGCTGCTGCTTCGAAAATTAGAGTATTGGGATTCATTCAAATCTCTTTAAATAGATATCATCCTTTTTAAATAATATGGTCCAAAAATTAAAATTGACAATCAAACCCCGATATGTATTCGATGTACCTCAAGAGTTCCTCAGGGTAGTCATCCTTTTCCAATTATATTTCTAATTTTACTAAATTACACAAAAAAAGTACCTCCAAAAAAAAGTATTTTCTAGACTAATTTTGACTCTCTGAACACGAAAATGGCACCCATTTATTTTTCCAAAGAAGCGTTTTCGAGATATACGCAGAAACCGTTTTTTTGCTCCTTTTCCATGTATGAGCCTTATTCTCAAAAACGGTCAAACATTAACATATACTTTATGTTTTTGAACAGATATTTTGTTTGTCTTTCCAACAGTATACAACTTGTGTAAATCGGCCCAACAATCATTAAGAAAAAGCCGTTCGGAGTTTCAAAAAACACAAGTTTTCGCCGAGCCTCTTTATTCATTTTCATCAATGGTCTTCTGTATGAAACTTTTAATCCATTTAATTATTTTGCTGACTATAGTGGAGAATAAGAAACAGCGCAGAATTTGAAGATTCGAAAACTCAATTCTGTCTTTTGACGTTAAAATAAAGGCTCGTACCTCTATTCATGAGGCGGATTTGCATAAAGGAGTCTAACAAACCTTCAATCGTCTGGATGGGTAAAACCACTTTCTACAGTAAAGTCTGATTTTCAACTTTTACATCACTTTTTGACGATTTAAAAAAGGCTAACTTTGGTGTACCCTAACCCATGTTAAGGTGAATTTCTCTGTCAGTGCTAATTGTAGGGACCTCATTTTAGACTTTTTTTAGTAGAAATACTAACCTTTAAAACTATCTTAAATTGAACTGATATGTTTTTAGAGTGAAAAGATATTCAATTTTAAATGGTGTTCAATTTTTCTTGCCCGAGCAAAATTTTAACTTTGAGGTCAATTTTTTCAAAAAAAATGCGTAATAAACATAAAGTATTTTTATTTTTACCTGACGAACAAAACAATAATAAAAAAAACTCCTTAATAAATGCACCCAAAACCCATACATTTTATGATACTTGGGAAAATTTAAAACAGGTAAAATTAAAAAAATAATTTTTTGCCCTGAGGTGTATAATAAAACAATAATTTGCGTAGTTTTTAATAACTTTTTATTTTATGTACACAAAAATACAGTCATAATATGTGCTCAAACTGTCCCCCTACGTTCTGAATGCATGCTAGAGCTCGTTTTTGGATTTCATTTTAAATGTTTATTCTCGATAACTCTTGCCTTACTTTTAGTGATCCTTCGGAAATACGTTGTTCTAATTCAGTTGAAGTTGTTATTTCAGATGAGTAAACGATTTCTTTCATTCGTCCCCATACAAAAAAAATGCAGTACAGTGAGATCAGGGGATCTTGCTGGCCAACGAATTATTTCATTTCTGCCCATCCATCGATCACCGTATTCTTCATCCAGCCAATACTTCACTTCACGACCATAGTGGGCCGGAGCACCATCTTGTTGGAAATATGATGAAGCTGGTTGAAGCAGTGGAACACCCTCCAATAGGTCTGGTAGATTATTTTCTAAGAACTCCAGATAGTTAGTAGAATTAAGTCGGTGTGCTAATTTAAAAGGCCGGATTAATTTATTTACAATTACACCTGCCCACATATTGAAACTGAATCTGTGCTGAAATGATCTTTGCCGTCTTGAATGTAGATTGCTCGAAGCCCATGTGTGGAGACTATGGAAATTCGTAATACCATCTCTTGAAAATTGAGATTCGTCTGTCCAAAGAATTCTGTTTTTAAACTGTCTGTCATCCAAGCTGCTCTCTTGAAACCAATTACAAAATTGGAGTCCATTTTGAAAATTGGGAAGCAGTTCTTGAACAGCGTATGGTGACATGGATACATATTTTCTCCAAGCAGTATGCTGGAAATTCTGTGTTTGGAAATATTAAACTGTATTCTTTCATCGACCGAAACTCTTCTTGTGCTTGCAGCTCCCGCGTTAGGTCTGGCAGTCAAGACTGATCCAGTTTCTCGAAGCCTTCGAAATGTATTTCCAAAAACATTTCGAGAAGGACACGCCTGTTAGGATAAAGTTCTTGATATATTCGTTGTGCTCTTCTTGAATTTCCATTGCACAACCCATAAACGAATAAAATGTCTGCGTATTCTTCTCTCGTTAATGAAGGCATTTCGAAAAGCGCTTTTTTCCAACTGAAATCGTGACTTAACTTGATAATCTGATGAATAAATTTATTTTCCTATTCTTTTCTACCATTTATTTGGTTGATTTACCCATTAAACATTCATAGCCCACATTTCACTCTTCCCGAGAAGAGGTAAGGTACTCGTAAGTAGGGTTTTGACAGCAAGTCAAGTAGGCATAAGTACACTTTTAAGCCTTTTGAGGAGTGCACAGTTTTAAAAATTACCTAAAAACCATCAACTCATGGAAAACCGCTCCAACTGTGCCAAGTGCTGCAATAAAAATAGTTAAAAAACCCAAAATTCGATTCTTTACCTGTTTTAGATTTTCGCAAGTATCATAAAAGGAATGGGTTTTTGGTTGCACTTATTAATGAGGCTCGGGCAAGAAAAATTGTACACCATTTAAAATTGAATATCTTTCCACTCTAAAAACATATCATATCAATTTAAACTAGTTTTAAAGGTTAGTATTTCTACTAAAAAAAGTCTAAAATGAGGTCCCTACAATAAGTACTGACAGAGAAATTGACCTTAACATGGGTCAGGGTACACCAAAGTTAGCCTTTTTTTTAAATCGTCAAAAAGTGATGTCAAAGTTGAAAATCAGACTTTACTGTAGAACAATTGAACCGCTGAGAAGAAAAAGGAAAACATTAAACAAAAATGGGAAATTGAAGTAGTGATGCAAAAGCGTAGCTATTTTTATAGCGCACATTATAAGTCTAAAAACGAAGACATTCCATGTAAACCTATTTTTTAAATGCGATTATAAAATATCATTGAGTCGAAAAAGGAACAGATTCCAGGAATATTTTCCTTTTTCTACTCAGCATTTGAAATTTTCCCTTGAAATAATTTTTTTTATTTTGTTGGCCGTTATTTAAGTTTGTTAGTAGCCTATGCTTTTTGATGAGAAGTTCAATCAAACTTTGACACTATGACAATACTCTTGATGGCACTGACTATGAGTGGGAGATTCAAAGTCATTCAACAATATTACCCAGTCCGAGGACATAATTTCCTCCCTTGTGACAGGAACTTTTCTGTCATAAAGCGAGTTGTTCGCAGATATGATCGTTTTTCGCCTTAAAAAAGTGGATGTGATCGAGCTCCCTTCTACAGAGGCTTATGATAGAAAAGTTCCAATCAACAAAAAAAAGTTGAACGATATTTCGAAAATAGTTCACTATATCCCGGAGGAAATTAAACCTTTTTTCGATGAAATTCTTCAATGGCCTACATCGGACACTGCAAATAGCGATGAAGACGATGGCTACTTTTTTTCGTTTATAATGATCTTCTTTTTACTGGCGATATAGGTACTATAGGGCAAGTTCTGCATTTGAAAAAAAAATCGAACTCGAGATTTTGATCAAAGTTGACATTACGATGATAGCGAAGACGAATAAAGTGGGTCCGGCAATTCCGTCTGTCTGTCGAAAAATTTTAAGTAAATTTGTTATATAAAAAATTACTTTAATATTAAAAGGATTAATCAGACGGCAATTTCATACATTTGAACATTTTTATCTCATTAAATCATTAAATGTTTTTTATTTATAAAATGTATTTTAAATTCCAAAGTACTTTTACATAAGAGCAAGTTCGTGCGATCCAGTCGTTCATTTTATTTCTGTTTATTTTTATTCCCTTGAATTATTATTAAAATATTGCTTAGAATTTTGCAGAATTATTTAATACTCGTATTAAATAAATAAAATGTTTTGTAACCATTATTTATACTATTTGAATAAAAAAACTTAATTTAAACTAATTTATTTGAATTTTTTTTCAATTAGTGGAAAAAGGAAAACATTCCACTCACTTTAACAGGAATTATTAAGCCAGACCTTAAAGTTTTTAATTTCAATTGTTTAGTATGTTACTCTTCTTTACTAGCTTTACATTTGTCCTTCAGAGTGTTTTGAAGAATAACTTTCAGTTTCAGAAATAAACAGTTTTCTTTGATTTCCCAAAAACTATGATTAGTGGAATGTTTTCCTTTTTCTTCTCAGCGCAGCGGTTCAATTTTTTTCTTAGAATATGACCAAGAATCACATCCCAAAGTATGGCACACGAATTACCGGACACCCTGTATAGAAAACCTATATAACAAAGTTGAAGTATTACTTTCATATCTGGGTTGGTGCTTCTCCGACTCGCTTGAGTCTTTTGAAAAGTGTTGAGAGAAAATAATTTAAAATGATTGGATTGGGTAAGCTAACATCATTGAAAAATGTACGTCTCTTGAACATCATCGTTATGTTTCTTGTCTCTCGTTATTTTATCGTTTATTTCATAAGATAGTGCTCTAGTGAAATAGCCAATTTTATTCCTCCCTATATGAACAATTTATCTTATGCTGGTAGGAATGTCGATCAATTTAATCTCGAGTCCAATTTCGGACGTACTATTAAGTATAGAGATTCTTGCTTTAGCCGGACTTCACGAATGTGGAATGCATTGCTCAATCCAACTTCCCTTCATTATGATATAACAAAACACAATTTATGCATTGGTACTTCGACCTCGCCACTTTACCAAATGCTCTCACTGTGTTGTCTTACATAATGAAGGGTATTCATATCCCTTTGAGTGCGTGTTAATTATAAAAAAGTCTCTCTTCATGTTTCGATCTGAGTGATATTGGGAAACTTTGACTTTCTTTATGTTTATATGCATTATTAAAGAGCCAGAACTATGAACCTAAGAGTTAGATGACGTACGGAATTGAACATATAGACCATTTAAAAATCTAAATAGTATCATAATTATTTGTACATGAGGTGTGAGAAGTTAATATTCTTCATCCAACCAACGTAATGAAAGCCAAAAATAAAAACGGCCAAGAGTACCGAAAATCGACGGTCTAAAATGGGATTAGCTTGAATAAAATATCACCAATGGAGTACTTATATAAGCCTGCCACAAACGCGATCAAGCTTTGTATGAAAATGACTTGAAATAACAAGTGTATTTTAAAATATTTTAAGCTTCAGTGATATTCTTATAGAATCCTTGTATAAGCTAGAATATGACAAAAATCTATTTTCTCATCTCAATATACCTACTTGAATGATAGTTGGGATGTACGAATACTTCAGTTGTGGTGTGTAACATGTCGGGTTCCAAAAGTTAAAGGCTTATTGTATCAATAAAACCGAAGAAAAACATTTATTAACCCCTTGTTTATAGATCTCATGTAATACTTTCCATACAATCATAATTGAAGCCGTTTTATCCTATGTTGAATATTAAAGCTGAATAAACTCTTCCACAGCCTGGTTTTATGAGCATAACCTTTATATAGCCTAAGGCTATCTCACCAGCCTTGCACATCCTCTCAATATTCATTTTCATAATAAATCGACCTTATTCTATATCTTAACCTTTCAGTATAAGTTATATGTAGAATAGTTTGTCTTAGAAATATAATTCCATACATAATACATCCCCAACATGATGCCTGTCTCCAGCCTTAGAATCAATTTTCTTCTTATTCCATTATGAAAGAGACACGCGTCTCGTATTATATGTCAGAGAGTTTATCGAAAGGAAAATCCTTTAATAGCGATAAATTATAAATCATTTGCTAAACCACACGTCTAAAACATTCTTCTTGGCTTGCTTTGCTTGCACCAACCATCATCACATCACATCGGGCAAGGGCAAGCAGAGGAAAAATCAATCGATATTCAAGTAATAAAGTTACCTCTAGTTCTCGAATATCCTTCGACGAAACGAAATCATTTGAAAATTCTATACAGATCGGCTAGGCTGGCACCTTAATAGACTTGAAAATGGTTCGTCCTTCTCCACCCCAACCCAATTTCATGTACAACCTTATGTGTTCGAGAAATTTCCTAAGCAAACGATTTCTCACTTCCAGACTTCCAATTTTTCATATCCATTTGGGTGCTGTGAAATGGGACTCTAGGGTGGTTGGATAAGCCCCTCTGACGTCCGAAATAATGTTCCTGCCTTTAGGGCAACTCATGCGGTCGTTGGATAAAAGGAGACAAGGTGCGCTTTGGCAGGTGAATTGTGAGAAACAAAGTGTATGAAGGTTGATCCATTCTTCGACTTCGACTATACGTCTACAGGACTAAAGAAGGAGTATGTAAATGTACACAAGTTTGCATCGTTGAAAAAGATTGCTTAGAGCGAGTTTATTATTATCACCAGGGCTTTGGGTAGCTTACAAATGTCTAAATTATGTTAAAAGTCAAATGGTTGATATAGGCCTTAGTCATAGTGAATCGTAAGTCCTCAACACCTTTTATGTAGTTTATTTTTTTACTTGAATTTTAAGAAAAATGAGTGTAAGAAGATTTTTCGACAGATTGACATCAGGCAGATGGAACTAAAAAGCATTTTGTTGATGTTGCTTTTCTTTATTATAAGTATGTTGTCATCAGCAATTAACTTTTAATTTGGATAGAAATCTGCATAGACCATACTAGAAAACTTGAACAAAAGGGCAAACCTTTCATAACTTCATTTTGTTCAGAAAAAGGATATGCAATTTAAGTTTTCCACTCAGTATTGTCGTCAAAATCTTAAAGAAACAAATTTTGCTACTTGTACAAAGACTCCTGTTAAATGTTCTAAGTATCCCTTATAAGATGCAAACTTCACAGGAAGGTACGGTTTTTATTTTTAAAATTGAAATTGAAAAATGTTTAGGGACGATTTCGAGCATTCCAAGTTCTTAATCGTTTCTGGTTTAATGTCCTAGATATCCGACTTTAAATATTTCCAGAGAAAATATTTTGAGATTTAGATTTTAGATTAGACAGATTGCTTTATTCATCTTTAAAGTAATAATAATTACAGAGTTTACAAATATTGATCAACTCAATCTTATTAAGGCATGACCATGACCGTCAACTCAGATGGCAAGTAAATAATAATTTCAAAACTTTATAAAATTTTTATATATTAAAGAAATAAAACAAATTTATAATTAATTGACAAAATAAAAATAAATTATATTTGGGGACATGGGTTGGGTTTAATACAGAGAAAAACTAAAATTCTTCAGCTATTATTTTGGTTCTGTAGCTGGCGGCTTTTTCCTAGGTAAGTGATGCGCAGTCAAAGAAGACCCTTCTGATCTCCTTAAGGATGGGGCATACAGCTATATGAAATGGAACACGTCTTCCCGAGTTTTTTTTTTATTTGAATACAATAGCTTAAAGTTGACAAAAAATATAATAAAAATTATAATATCTCTTTTCAACCTATAACAAGCTACAAAATTACGAAATACGAGTACCTTAATAATTATTTAAGAAAACGAAATTAAATTTTAAAAATTAATATTCATTTAAATATTTTATAAAATTCATTATGAAAACAGTAAAAAAAATTCAAAAAGGGAACAAAACCAAAGCCATTTAAGAAGGGTATATAATAATAAACAGAAAGTTCAAACGTTTATGTTATTGATTAAAATTACGAGTATATGGGCAAATTCCTAAACGCATATCTTGCGCGAATTCTGCTAAGCAAACAGTTCCAAAATGCAAATACAAAAATCTCTGCTAAGCAGAGTGTCCCAAAATGTAATCGATGCTACTTTCTTGCGCAAATGCAGAGGCATTTGTGCAAATGTCAAACATTTCTTGCGCAATTCTCTTATATATGCGTTTTCTGATTTTCTTTATCTGCTTTGCAAGTGTTTTGCTTTGCAAATCTTGCGTTTAGGAATTTGGCCTATCAATTCGAAATTGAGAGGAAAGAAAAACCACATTCACGAACAATTCTTAATATAATCTTCTTTGGATTAATGCATTGAAAACACAAAACGTCGAATGATTTAAACATCTTATTGTGAAGTCTTTGAATTCTGACAATCGGTGATTTTAAATTTAGGAGCGTTCGACAAAATGGAATTTGGAAGGTTGCTAAATGGTAACTGGAGCGAGTTGTGTATTAAATATTTATATGATTAAGTAAATCAATTGAATCAATTTTACCACAAAGTACTTTATGAAGAAACAACTCGTCTAGCAGGGCTCTACGCTGAAACAAGGACGACATATGGAATAAATGTTGTACAAACTCATATATGTTTGCACACGTTTCAATGATTTTTTGTCTTTTATGCATAACTGTAAATATATTAAGTTTCTTTCTTTGTAACGAGAGCTCCTGTGTGAACGATTTATTTGAATGGTTCACCAGACGAAATACGAGTACATACTTTTGTCTTTTTAATTAGTATGCATATTCCCACGTTAGCGTGGGATAGAGAAAATATCACACAGTAGCTCATCGAATTATAAGCGTTGTACATTAGTGTATGTCTAAAATAAAATTATTATAATTTTACCTTTCAAGAAGATCAGTCGTTTAATTTTGTCCTCCAGAAACTACTTCGCTCTTACTTCGTTTTGTTTTTTTTTCGTTATTCAACTTTTTTTGTATTGAACATTTTTGGCGACCCTGACAGCACACAACTAAAAGAATTTAGTGTGCCTGAATTTTATTAACATTTGAACGAAAACAAGAGTATCGGTTATTCAATTAACATTAATTGTGTTATTTAAATCAAGATAATAACAACTTTTGTTTTGTGTCAGTTAATAATCACAATCATACAACAAAAAAAATTAGTGAACGTAATTACCATGGCTCAATCTCTGAAAGAACTCACTGACCTTCAAGAGTAAAATGGAACCGAGATCTGCGTCTTTTCCCGCAACTATAGGAAGGATGGTAACGATCGAAAAACGGTTACAAAATTGCAGAAAAGGAAGGAAAAGTTGGAGAATTTTTGGGGTTATTTCGACACCAACGACAGCGAAATTCGGGATAAGTACTCAAACCAGCTATACAACATGAGTATTTTACCAAGGAGTATTACGAAGAGATTCGTAAAGCTTACAAGGCAACGAAGTTGGATATAGTCAATCGGTTGACAATACTGCAAGAGCCGGACGCAGAGCAGATCCAGGAGGTCACAGCTACATCTGGTGTGCAAAATCAACCTTTATCCTGCACTTCATTGAAACTGCCGAAAATTGAGTTGCCAAAATTCGACGGGAATTATCTAAAGTGGCATCAATTTTATAATCTATTCAAGCCAATGATCCTTGAGCAACCAATATCACTTGCCCAAAAGCTATAGACAACAACTTTGACGCAGCTTGGCAGACGCTTATGGATAGATACGATAACAAACGGCTTCTTTTGTCAGCTCAGTTAGAAAAACTTCTGAGCCACCCATCAGCATCTGGAAATGCCTCCAGTTTAAGGAAACTACACGACAACACGAAGGAAGGTATCCAGGCACTCATCAATCTTGCCATTGGTTAACGTTAGGTCAGCATGTGGAATCTGGTTTCCTTGTCGTGTCTTGCTAGATTCAGGATCGCAAATTCATTTTGTGACTGCTGCCTTTGCACAAGCACTGGGTCTCCGGAAGCACCGATCGGAAACCTCAATAAGTGGCATAGGGGGACATGGCACTCAAACACAATTTGCCATAGCACTCACACTGGAATCAAATAATTCAAGTTTCAAGGCAAATATTGAAGCAACTGTCCTAGGTAGGATAACAGATTACCAGCCACGATGTGAAGTTCCGTCACAACATTGGAATATTCCGTCGCGTATTCAGTTGGCTGATCCGGGATTCATGTCTAACCAAAAAATTGACATGCTTATCGGTGCCGAGCTGTTTTTCGATCTTCTTCTTCCAGGGGAAATAACTGTTGGACCTCAACTTCCTACACTCCGGAACACTAAATTAGGATGGATAGTCGCTGGTGGAGTTCAAGCTACAAACCACATTGCTGTTTGCACCATTGCCACGAAGCCATCTCTATCCTCATTAGAGAAACTTATGACTAGGTTCTGGGAGTACGAGACTCATGATACTCCAATCAAACGGATGAGCAACGAAGAGCATAACTGTGAGGAATTTTTCAACTCCAGCACTACAATTATACCAAATGGAAGATTCATGGTAAGTCTTCCTTTCAAAAAAAGTCCATCTTATTTGGGTACTTCTCTGGAAAGGGCACGAAAAAGATTTTTCTCTTTAGAACAAAGGTTTGAAAAGGATAAAACATTGCGTGAACTCTACTCTCAGTTCCTTTTGGAGTATGAAGAATTGGGCCATATGAGTCCCATTCAAGATTTTGAGATCCCACAAATTCATTACTTCATCCCGCATCATTGTGTATAATCTGTTAAATTAATCTGTGTGATTTTTATACAGTTTGTATCCTAATATCCTAGAAAATTTCTTCTGAAGATTTTCTATTCTATCAGAATGAATCTGGAAAACCGGATTCCAAACAGGAGATGCGTATTCCAGTATACATACTACGAACAAGGGAATTGAAGAGAGTAATAAAAGATTCTGGCTTACGAAAGTGATTTCCTGTTCTAAAAATGAAACCTATCATTCTTGATGCCTTGTTAGTCATATACTGGTAATTCTTATCGAATAGTAATTTAGAATCAAAAATAACACCTAGATCTTTTTGCTCGGTGACTCACTTTAGGTTTTCTTGGTTAAGACGATAGTCAAAATAAGTTATATCTCTTTTACGAGTAAAAGACATAACACTGCTTTTATTAACGTTCAAGGGAAGTCCATTCGTTGCACACCATTCCAGAAGGGTATCCAGGTCTTTCTGTAGTTTTATACAACCACGGACACAAATTTTAAGGTCATCAGCGTAAAACAGTGATGAGGATGATATTTTTTCTGTAATATCATAAATATTAGAGGTCCCAAAACGGAACCTTGAGGAACTCCAGATGGACGGTAAAAAGGTTTGGAAGCATACTGATTTATTGTAACTTTATGTGGTCTAGCGGTTTTATGATTTAAACCATTGAAGGTTATTTAAATATTGTTGATATGTCGAAAATACTGTTTTCATCCCGGAAATAGTTGAGTTCATTTAAGTCGTAGTTCAGCTTGTATATAATATTGTCTGTAGAGTGATGATTGCGCTTGGTTTTTAAACTCCCCTCTCAGTTTGTCGTCCGGATTTCTTATGAAGGTGTACATATTATCTCTCCAATCATTCAAATTATTCATCGAAACATTAAGTTATAGGTTGTATCTGCTTGCCAAATGGTCTCACTTTTTGTAAAACAAAGATTTTGAGTTTGTGTTACAACAAGCTTTGATAAACGGTTTTCTGGGTGAGACATTGCCTTAATAACGTAATCGAAGTGAAGATTCAAAGTTGCAATAAATAGTGGAGACAATCCCGTCCCTAATAAAAGCATATAATTTGGAGAACTAGATGGGAGTTTAAACAATCTTTTCAGAAAAAATCTTAGTAATTTTTCGACTTCTTCACTTTGCTGATAGCCCCAAACCTGCGCGGCACAAAACAAAACTGATTTAGAAGTTACTTCAATTAGTTTGTACTTCGCACTTAAACTGAGTTCACTTTGTGTATTAATAAAGGTGTTCCATGTGCGATTAAGTGCTGGTTTTGCTAACTTAAGTTTGACGTTATTTTCATTCCTAGCTAATCATACTCCTTAACGATCTCAATATCTTTTCCAGCGAATTTCCACTTTTGGTTTGTGGCATAACATCCACCGGCCTTTCTGCATATCATGATCTTGGCGTTGAAAAAGTTCACAGTGAGGTTCCATTTCGCACAATATTTTTCAAGGTCCAAAATCATACGGCTAAGTCCTTGGTGGAAGTCGGATAACAGGACTATATCATCAGCATACATTAGCACTTTAATCCTCCTTCCAGCCCAGAAAATTCCACCGTAAAGCAATTGATTCAGGTCATCGAGAAACAGAATGAACAAGAGGGTACTTAGCACACACCCCTGTTTTACTCCCATTGTTGTCGAAAATTATTCTGACAGAAACTCTGCCATTCCATACCGCTGATTTTGTGTCCAAGTACAAGAGCTTAAGAACATTAAGCATTTTCGTTGGCATTCCCAACAATGAAAGCTTGTATAATAGTGACCTTCTGTCGATAGAATCAAAAGCGGCTTTAATTAAAGTCTATGTAAAGTTTCCTAAGTTGATTCATAAGGCTGAAGATTTGGTCAATTGTTGAATGGTTTTGTCTAAAACCAGACTGAAAATCACTCAGAAGGTTCTCATTATCAACCCATGCTGTTAATCTTGTGAAGAGCACTAGGGAGAAAATCCTCAATGAACAGTTCAGGAAGGAGATACCTCTATAGTTTTCTGTTGAATTCAAGTAACCTTTTTTGTGTAGCGGAAATAGAATCGCCTTACGGAAGCTTTGTGATACAATATTGGCATTAAATATTTAACTAAACGAATCCACCAACACGATTAAAGCTTCTTCTGTCAAATTCTTGTAGAACTCAAAAGGTATTCTGCTTTCTCCTGGCGCTTTGTTATAATTTGTTCTTCCAATAGCCTCTTTGACTTCCTCTAAACTTATGTGTCGGTCTAGGTAATCATTAACAACTAAAGGACTGGCATATTGGAGAACTGGACACTTTTTTACAGGGTTAAGAAGATTGCAGAAGTGCTTCTTAAGGATATTAGGGTGTAAGCCAACACCAATTGTTAATGATCTGCCAGTTATCCCTCTAACAGCTTTACAAAACCATTTTGCGTTGCTTACATTTGAAGCTTCCTGCACTAGCTGATCAAAATAATTTTTTTTTCGAACTCAGACAAACAATTTTGTAGGGTTTGTTTGCTTCCAACTACATTTTTTGAGGATATCCGCGTTGTATTTGCGAAATAAATTAAGCAGCTGGAATGCTTTATCTCTCACCTTTTGACATTCATGATTAAACCATGTGTTTTTTGGTATGCTATGTTGCTATGTCTTACTGAACTATTTTTTGGGGCAGCTTTAGCTATAGCTTCATCAAGAAAATCTAATTTTACAGCCTCTTCAAGATTAGTATGCACTTGAAATAGTTCCCATGATAAGTCTTGATGAAAAAGTTCAATTTGGTGCTCTTTCAAAAATAATTTTAGTAAAAGTTGCATTTCAAGTTATATCATCTGTATCACTTTTTATTCTGCCATTTATAACTGTGAGATCGAACGTTTTAAAAAACTCAAAGAGCTTCTTCCCATTTTCTTTCAAAAGTTGTCCTTAGACTTTCTTTCAAGCAATAATTTCGATGAAACAGTTGATAGTTGTTCAGTACAACATTGATCAAAACCAATTCTACCATTCAGGTCACCAATAATCATTAAATTATGTTTTCCTAAGTAGTTAAGTGCATTCTGAAGTTTCTCGAGGTCAGCTGACCACTGTGTACAGTTTAGGTAAACTGGCAGTATAAAATTGATCCTTCCGCTACTTTCCAATTTAAGAATAATAACTTTTTCAACCACCATAAACTCAAAACCGAAATAAGATTTTTTCTTAAAACCAAACAAACAGCCCATTGCAGCAACGCTTTTCAATATATGTATAATTGCTAAACATCTTTTTATAAAACTCATAATTATTATCTCCCTCAACCCATGTTTCATAAAGAAATAAAATGCACGACTGGATCGCACGAACTTGCTCTTATGTAAAAGTACTTTGGAATTTAAGATACATTTTATAAATATAAAACATGGATTTAATGAGATAATAACGATGCCTATACGATAACGATATTTGTTTCGTCCAATAAAATACAGACAAAAATAACTAAATGAGACGCTTTTTTCATTTCCTGAACAATTTTAAAAATGTCGCTTAATACATTCTTACGGAAAGGTATCGATAATGTTCAAATCCATAAAATTGCCGTCTGATTTCTAGAAAAGTATGAATTTATGCAAACAAACTTTAAAAAATCGTTTTATTATTAAATAAATTTTTTATATAAGAAATTTCTTTAAAATTTTTCAAGAAAAAAATGTGGGATGCGAATTTTAAGTATTTAATATTATTGATTTTATGAAATAATTTCAAAAAATAATAAAAAAAATTTGTTTTAAAAAAAAAAACCAACAAATATTTTTTTGAATATTTTTATATACAATATTATTTTAAACTTAAGGGGACTCCTGCTGAAAATTTTTGGTTAAAATCGTTAGAGCCGTTGGTGAGAAATTCAAAAATCAAAAAACGGTTCTATGATAGCTACCCCTAATAATTTTTTTTTTTTGACAAAAATATAGTCCATGCCCATAATATCACAGTTAATTTTTTTTTATCAAAATCGTTAGAGCCTTTTTCGAGATAAATAAGATTATGCATTTCGGGTGTATGGGGGTTTTGGAGCTAAAAAAGAAATTTCCATACAGACATACAGACAGACAGACGGAATTGCTGGACCCACTTTTTTCGTCTCCGCTATCATCGTAATGTCAACTTTGATCAAAATCTCGAGTTCGATGTTTTTTCCAAATGCAGAACTTGCCCTATAGTACCTACATATAGCGCAAGTAAAAATAATAATCTACATAAAAACTTGTGTAAAACTTATGTAAGAAAAAATGTCATGTGATGAAAATTCATTTTAGATAGATTTTAGATGATTAAGAATTTTTTTTTAATTTGTTTTATATACAATTTGGCTTAAAACTAAGTTATTACTAAATTAAATCATGTTGGCTTATTAATATGAGCCCGACGTTCTTCTTTTGGCTGTATATAATGCTATTTGCTTACAATATCATATTAATGTTTTCTTAATCTAACTCATGATTTTTACTTGCGATATACCTAGGTACTATAGGGCAAGTTCTGCATTTGGAAAAAGAAATCGAATTCGAGTTTTTGATCAACGATGACATTACGATGATATAGAACACGAAAAAGGTCCGTCTATCAGTTTTTCAGTCTGTAAGACTCTACCTTGACCTACAATCAAAGGTGCTGAAGCCATTTTCTTCAAATAGGGTATTTTAAGTTCTTCGGTGAATTGCTAGAGGAAAAATTGAAAAAAAAAAAAAATAATTAAACCTAACGTCTTATTTCATCAATGACATTAACTTGGTTTTTATGCACTAGAGAAGTTATATTGTTTTCTATTTCCTAGTGATTCGTGAGACACTGTTGGCCACAGATATCAATAGATATCAACTTGTATTATTGGTTTGGAAGGTTTGAAACAAAATTACGGTTTTATTGAACTGAGATACCCAATAAATTCTTTAGCTATAACATCATATTGTAGGTGTTGCCGTTGTTCTTTATTTTTTTGAAAATCATCCTTCTCATCTAAATAAGTGATATATATGTAGATAAAAAACCATTCTAATAACAAATATTGCAGATTTTCATAACAAATGAATGGTTACCTTAGTAGTTGTCCGGTATTTCTTAACGTGTGGAATGCTCACACACACTATTACGAAGATCGCTCTTCTAATATACTCATCTGTCTACATATATACACGAAAATTTGTCCCATGTCAGTAAGAACATGTTAATTCTTCCTGGAAGTTCTGTATGAAAATAACTCAATTTCGTCCTCAAGTGATTTATTTTTGGGATTAACCTAAATGGCTTAGCAAAAAAATAAACTTTCTTAACTTATTTTTCTTATTCAACCCACGTTAGCCCCGAACCCGAACGAGCTCTGTATCCAAAAACTCATAACTCCTCCAGCTCATATTTCTCCACAGCAGTTAAAAAAAATAAAGGAACTTCCTTATCTTCTCATAAACTTGCTTCGTGTCCTTATATTCGCCATTCCGTACTCATATAATGTTTATTCTTCATATTACATTGTCAGCCCTTAAGTCAAATGATTAAACAATAAAAACATTTTAAATTCCAGCTCATTTGCATCTAGTACGACATATCTTTTCCTCACACAAGGTCAAATTCGAGGCAACACAACATTTATGTTTATATATTTAAATTTTGACATTTTCTCTGAAAGTGGCTCGGGGTTGGAATAGGATACGCTTTCTTTTCTGAAACCATAAACTTTGACGACAGGAAAGGATACGAGTAGCAACGCAAACGCCATACAAGGACGCTATTATAGCATAGACTGAGTGCCAAATCTGGCTTGCTTTGTTCCTCGAACAACCTTAGTCGATTCGCAAGTCCCACAAGTTCCAACTCATCCCCCAGTTATGATGCTCCAGCTCCTACTCCACTTCAGCACTTCACGGCCACGTCCGCACCACCAAACCAAAAAAGGCGGACATACATAATTGAATATTAAATCTGAACGAATCAAATGGATGCGCGCATTGCAACGAGCACGAAATATGTTTAACGAAATATTAGATTTGAGCGGCATAACGAATAACGATGTTTCATGAATGCAAATCTCATGCAATTCAATTTGCATAAAATGCGAAAATGAAAACATTTTCTGCGCCATATTTTGCTTGTTTGACGGGGCAAGTGACGACGACAACGACGGTGACGACGAAACGTGGAATGGTATCAACCTTGTCAAGAGAAATGGGGAGTGGTTCTCTGGCAAGAAGTACCTACTAAATTGCATTTTATTAAATGTCACAAGCTGAGGTTATTTCCGTTTGCTAAGAGCTCTTTCTAAAGCTCATTTCTGCAAAAACACTGTAGCGATTACACATCACCCCCTCCCGCGCGCCGTGCTATGACGCGACGTTAGTAAGCCTCATTTGGCTTGTGAATGAAAACCATATTTCAGTATTTATTTTTCCATAAAAGAAATACAAAAAATTTGAGTCCTCATGAGCTACGATGCACAGAAAGATAAATGAAACAGAAAATGTCATTCATGTGTGATCCGAGATTGAGTTCTTCCTTAATTGACAGAGCACCATCCTTAAATTATTCATAATATTATTTACTTATTACAAACATAATTTATTTTTGATATTTGTAGGATCATACTTGTAAAAAGGCAACCAATACGGGTAGTAATCATCAAGCGCTTTCAATTTTATGTGGCTCATAACGCAATAACTGAATTTTTTTTTATTTCGAAAGTGTTTGAAAACAACTTAAGATTCCTTTCATGAATCATGAATCGGGAGCCGAATGAGTATTTACTTTGATATTATTATATTCAAAATAAAAAAATATTTACAAACACTTTTTCTTTCCTGTTATCTGCTGATACTGCCACCTACATCTTACTCTACCTAAGTTTATCAGGGGTACCTACTGTCTATTGCGAGGATGTGACAAGCCCTTCAAAAATATATCTCAACGTGAAAAATGGCTTCCTATCTTAGCAGGTCGTATCCGACCGAAAGTTTTACGTCACCTCCGTCATGCAGTTTTTTACGTTTTGAAGATATTGTTCTTTCAAAAAAAATGTATTTTTTTTTCAAAAATCCCAACAAAAAAAATACGAATATTTGTACTCGTATGTACAATATTATTTTAAACTCAATGGGGCTCCTGCCGAAAATTTTTGGTTAAAATCGTTAGAGCCGTTGATGACAAAGTCTAAAAACCAAAAAACGGTTCTATGAAAGGTACCGTTAATAACATTTTGCCCCAAAATTTGTTTTGACCAAAATGAAGTTAACTTCCATAATATCACACCTATTTTTTTTTATCAAAATCGTTAGTGCCGTTTTCGAGATAAATAAGATCATGCATTACGGGTGTATGGGGGTACCCATATAGTTTTAGAGCTAAAAAAAAATTCAATTTCCCCTCTAGGGAATCACCGAAGACCCTTAAGTACCAAGTTTGAAGAAAATAGGTCCAATGGCTTAGGCTCTAGATCGAGGTACAGTCATACAGAAATACAGACACACGGACGTACAGACATACAGACATACAGACAGACAGAAGGAATTGTCGGACCCACTTTTTTAGTCTTCGCTATCACCGTAATGTCAACTTTGATCAAAATCTCGAGTTCGATTTTTTTTCCAAATGCAGAACTTGCCCTATAGTACCTACATATATCGCAAGTAAAAAGTTAATTATCTTCCAAATTAATGCAGCTATTCCAGAATGAAGAAGCTACCCTTGATATAAACCTTAATGTCACTCTTATCTGGATTTCGAGTTATAGTGGTATTGATGAGGACCCCGCTCAGAGTTATGAAGAGTAATATTCTCTCAATTTTTCTTAACAAATGTCTTGACCCAACTATGATAAAATTTGAACACTTCATCTGATATGCAGACCCAGGCAAGACGTAGGATCGTTGTCACCTGCAGTGAAAACTGGCCAAAAAAAGTTCATGCAGAGAAGCTAGGCTTTCCTCACAAGACTCACGTTCATAGCTGTGGGGACAATCGGGAAAAGGAAACAGTCATTAATTTCCACTGTAAATGTACTGCTCTGGCCAAATTTAAAGCGGAATCATTTGGAATGGCATTTTTGACGACAATGTGGAACTTTCGGAAATGAAGATCAAACACTTGATCTCTTTTCTCAACGCAATTAAAAGGCTCTAGGGCGAAATTCGTTTACTTCGGTGGCATGCCTTCCTTTGATGGAGGCTTATGGTACAGGGGGATGATCACTCAATCGGAAAAGCTACTGCTTCAGCACCAGTCAATAAACTGCATAGCTAGGAACAGTGCAGATGGTTTCGGATGCTTGAGTTGGTCCGGTTGATGAAGTGATCCCAATTCCGAATAATTATACAAAGTCAAACACACAATGTGAAACATCAAAGCCTACTTAATCCAAACTGAATGACTCCGTGAGAATCTCCGCAATTCCCTATATCAATTCCAATCAGGTGTTTCTATCTACCTACCTTGATTATAATAAATTGCTTGCCCCAAATATTTATGTTCATTTTCACAAAGCAGAGTTCATTAAAAAATAACATAATCAAAAATAATGTGTTGTACAGCTAGAAACAAAAGTTTGAACCGCGACGGCGACCTTAAGGGCGCATCCCCGTGGGCCAGTTTCTCGCTTGCTTCTGTTCGATCCACGGTAAACAAATATACCGTGTTCGTGAACAACCGTTCAGCTTTCTTGAGATGCAACCGACTTCAACCGGAATAAATTTGTAATTTTTGTTGACGGTGTTTCGGTGATCATTTAAGTTATAGCTTACTTTCAATGCTTTTGTATAGGTTAAAGTTGTAACTCAACTTACCTCTGAGTAATCTGAGCGAACAGAGTAGACTCTGAGCAGAGTGTGTTCAGTTATACTTACACCTCTTGTCTTGGCATAATGGCTTGTGCATTCATTTATCATCCAGAGCGTCTTGAGTCAGTCGCTCTTGCGAGGAAATGACAAATACTCCAAAAGTATTCCCTATCATGAAAGGTGCTGTTCAATAGCCGATTAGAATCGACAGAAAATTGTAGGTCCAGCCTATTCCTGCTAACACGTAGGTACACCGATGAATGATTGAGAGTTAAAAGTCAGATTTTAAGGCTATCTACTATAGCTGTTATGGCCTCAATTGTGCTTAAACAGACAAAAAACTCTATATGCTCCACTCAAACCAAACAATTTCCTGAAAACATACCTTAACTCTAATGCCATTTTAAACCAACACCAGCATCCATGGATTTGTGTAAAATCATTTCCAACAATTATAGGATTATTTTCAAAAGCCTCCCTTCATTAGATATATCTATTATACCTACATCATAACCCTTAACCGAAAAGCGCGTCAATAGTAAACAGTTGACTGACACGTAACAAAATTGTTTGCGGTCTGCGTGTGAATGCTCTTCAGCTATGATTAGATATATTGTATAGATTGAGTAAATACTCATTAAGTGAACCGCAATCGAATGAAAATAATAATAAAAATATAAACCAATTGCCGCTAAAACTAGTCCACAATTATTATTATTTCTATTATTATTTGGCATTACATTTTGGTTAAGCCAATTTCAAAATCACGTTCCGCATTATTGCCATTTGATTACATTAACATACTTTGCATTACTCGCTTTAATAAGGGTTAACAGTTACAGCATCAAAAATGGCAAGGCTACAGTGTCAGCAGCAGACAGACGCATCCTGCCACAGGGGCGTGTTTAAAATTCAATTTCATACATCGTTAATGTTTTATTATTTAACTTTATTTGATTTTATTGACCGTGATTATTATAGTTGCTGTTGTTGGTTTTTGTTACTGCGATGCGAATGATGTTGGAGTATTGGTGAGGCCCACAGGGAGTCTGCAAAAAAGCTCAACCGAATTCAATTGTTCACTTAACCCAATTCCGAGAAATTCACATTTTATTTTTCAAAAGGAACACATGTACGTAGTGCAGTACAGGGCTGAAATTATTATGAAGTGCGGAATGAGAAACTGAGGGACGTAGAGACCCAGTTGCGATTATACATTTATATAAATTAATTGGATATGTTATAAAACGTATGTTCGAATTCAGCATGATTTGATGGAAAGTGGATGTTTTCATTAGTACATTTTTACTTCCGATATAATGAACGCGTATGAGTAGTTAATTCAAGCTAGCTTCGTAATAAGTTAATGGTACTTTATTAAATGAAAAGAATAAAAAATAAAAAAAAAACTATATTCTGTTCAACAAAAATAGTCAGTACAGGGAAGATAGGACGTTTGCCTCTCACTCTGGTTTCATTGGCTTGCATAAGTGTGTCGCCTGTTAAAGCTCTCACAGGGTTTCCCTAGTTTTCATTATAAATCGCCAACACTCAACATACTCAACTTCATAAAACTTGTTCTCAAAAGCTTCAAATACCAAAAGCTCCTTAATAAAATCCACTGAATAAGCTCCTTGCTTGTAATTTAGAATGATAATGGTAACTCTGTTCTGATGTATTTAACAAGCGCACGATCGTATTGACTTGACAGTATCCGTTGGGGTGTACAACTTTTTGCGAAGAATTACAACAACAATTCTTAAAGGAAAGTCAGTGGCTTGCTCTTTTTTAAGTGGCATTTTTCCCAACGTACTGTAGTAGTGATAAGTGCATCAGGCACCACTGCTTTGGAAAAAGATCTGCGATAAGGCCTTTATTGACAATTTGTGTTGAACAGAGTATAGTTTAACAATTTTATTCAAAACAAAATTTTAAGTTTTTATCAAATGTTTGACTTCTATAACTATTTTACAATATGAGGCCGGCAGTTGGTATCATTAAGAATATTTGTACGTCTTCAATTGGTAGTATAGGTCCACTTTAAAATGATTTCCTTATATCTCCTTTAAAATAGGACAAGAACCAAGAAAATAAATCTCATTTTCAAATTCTTTAGTGTTGTAAAGACTCCAGGTTTGCGGAAAGTCTCTAGTACTCCTCGTAAGCGATCAAATATTTATATTTGGGTAGTACTAAGGTTCGAAGTTAGGTAGTTTATTTTCTGGTGATTAAGTTGCTTACATGAAAGTGCGTTACCTTGAGTGTTCATCCTAAGTTCTTGTTACACTTCACTTATAACCTTTTGGGCATTATTCATTCAGGTCAAAGTTTATGTTGAAGCTTGAACAAATATCATCAACCAGCGAAGGGACTGGTAAAGGAATCCTTGGGTCTAGACCAAATTTTCTATAACAATAGGGCAGTCCGAAATCATTTTCCAAGCGGAGGTTCAAGTCATAGGGAAATGCGTGGATCGAAATTTTGAAAGTAACTATCGTAACAAGAATATTGCTACCATATCATGTTAAGCTTTACTCAAGGTACTGAACTCATATACCATCAGTTCTTAATAGGTGTGGGGGTACATAAACGGGCTAAGCGAACTTCGTAAACAGAATAGGGTCACACTTTATTGGGTACCTGGTCTTGTGAGTGTTCATGAAAATGAATAGGCAGACTCCTTGTCAGAATAGGCGCTTTATTCCCGTTAACAGGGCCTAAGCCCTATTGCAGAACAGGAGAAAACATTATCAAAAGCAAAATTCAACAAGAAGAATAGTCAAGTAGATCCAAGAACTGGAAATAATTGCCAAAGCTAAAACAGGTGAAACTACTACTGGGCACTTACAATCAGGATCGTCTCACAGCATCAGTTTAAGTAAGAACAACTTAAGAATAATGACAGGTATCCGTACTGGACATTGCAAACTTAGAAGACACTAAGGTTTAGTCGGTGTGGTAAGCAGTGCCACATGTAAATTCTGTAACATGGATGAGGAAACCCCCGAGCACATACTAGGAAAACGTTTTTCACTCATGCATTAAAGAAAAAAATTATCTGGGACAGTGCCAGGTAGAAGAGAGCGATTTATCCTCTTTGAAGGTACCCCAAATACTAAGATTCCTAAGAGCAATAGATTTGGAGGAACTAAATGAGCAAGCTCATCCTGATTCAGGTGGGGACACAATAGATCTATAAGTCACAGTCAGCGTTGCCCCCCTACTACAATCGTAGTGTTTTTACTACACTTTTTCTTCAGAAGCACACACTACGCACGCTCGTCAAAACACTACACTTTTTTAAAGCAAAAACACCAAAGTTCATTTGATATACAAATCCACAAAACAGTTTCTGTTAAAGGTTATTGAAAATGTTTGTAAACGATCTTATATCAATCAACTTAGATTTCAAAAACAAAGTTCATCACGTTGCGCATATGTCATGTATTTTGGATTTAAATTCGAAGAATTTTGCTGTAGAAACGATATTGAAAATAATATTTTAGAAAATGTTAAAACGAAGTCATACCAATTTTATGTATGTACTTTATGCGAAAAACTTTTAGACAGATTTGATTTAATTGATAATGAAAAAAACAAGTCATTTAACTCTTCTTGAACCTATCGAAATTTCAAAAGGAGACATTCCGACTATAAGGGGCCAGTTATAGCTCATCAGAAAAGTCCATCAGAAAAATTGGAACAATCAAAATCTGAAACATTTTTCTGATGGCCGGTTATAGCTACCAATAATTTTATGTCAGAAAACAAACAATTTTTTCCTGTCATAACATCAGAAAAAATTTTTCTCATCAGAAAAAATTTTTCTGATGCATTCGGAACAGAAAAAAATCGGAACATAAAAGAAAAACGAAATGGAATATATTTTGAGTTTTGGCAATCAGCTGTTCAGAAAAATTAAATTCCATCAGAAAAAATCTTTAAATCCATTTTCTGAGTAAATTTAGCAACAAATTGTTGTAATTCTTTTTGTAAAAATTAGTTCAAGCAAGTATTCGTCTAATTGCATTCAAATTTTACTCAAAATCGAGTTTTAATATGGTCAAATTTGGAAGACAAAATTTTTTCTGATGGACTTTTCTGATGAGCTATAACTGGCCCCTAATACCTCTTTTGAAAAATTTCCATTTTATATACAAGAAAATGAAACCATGATAAATGTTCCATTATATAGGTTCACAAGAAACGTTGAAAGAATATTTCAATGAAGACATTGTTAAATTTTGGTTCAATTTATTGATTACCAAAAATTTTCTTGGGAAAGCCAGCTTTTAAAATTGTATGCAGTTATATGTTATATTTTAAATATTTCAACAGTTGATGCAATTATTCAATCCAAAGAACTCTTGAAAGACGTAGAGAACATTTTTGAGCCCCTCGCAAAATTAATAAATTTTGCACACAAAGTCAATTACCACAATGCAAGTCATTATAAAAAATTAATCCAATCCTTAAATGTATATTTTTGGTTTGTAAAGATAATTATAAATAAACCATTAATTAATTATTATATAAGATTTAAGATTTTTTTTTTTTCTAAACACTACACTTTCAATCAGTTGGGGGGGCAACACTGGTCACAGTGCAATACGCTCAATAAATATTTCATTCATTATGTTCAAGCTGGTAAAGATTTCCGACAAGTCTTTGAAGAAGTGTGTATTTGATTTTTAGCTTAAGTTTTTATTTAAACACAAAAAGTGGTGCTCTTCTGCTTCAATTTGGAAGACGGAATAATTTTTTTCAAAAAGAAGCGTAGTAATTTTCCTACTGTAATATCTTTCTAGCTTATTTATCATAAGCTCTAAAGAGTATGGTAATTAAACTAAGATCACAAGATCGTTCGCAAAATGAAAATTCGTTATTCTGACTCATTCTACTTCAATTTTAGGAGGTAAAGCTTCAGAAATATCATTCAGAAAGAGGGAAAATATCATAGGACTAAGTAGACATCCTTGTCTTACTCCGATTTCTACTTTAAATGATTCCAATAGTTTCTCCATTCAAAATCACGAATTCATTGTTTTCATAAATTTTTTTAGAATTATAAGAAACTTGGATGATACTTCAATTCCAGAAAGTTTATAAAAATGATAATTTTTGTTTACTCTATTTAAAGCTGCTCTTAGGTCGATCATGAAAACGTAAATTTTAAAATTCGTAAGCATTTTAAAATTTTGCCCCACAGGTTGCAATACAATTTTTCCCAAGTCTAAGATAATTTTTTTTTTCTCGAAAACTGTTCCACATTTTTTCTTAAATTCTCTAAATTTTCATTTAGTAAAACCCACCTAATGGTTGAAAAAATGGTTATTAATGGTACCATTTTTGTTGTTTTTATCTTTCTCAAAATTTGAATTTTTTGAATTTCTCAAAAATGTTCAACTGATTTTTATCAATTTTACGCTAAAGCTCTTGTAAGTTTCTTGGTCAAGTTCTTAAAACCTTTCGAATTGGGCATAAAAAAAACTTGCCAAGTAAGCCCATCAAATTTTAGTCAGTAATCATTAAATAATAAAATTTCTCTATTCCATTCCATTGGGGCGGATACCACGCCCCTGAATGGAAAACAGCTAATTTTATATTTTTTTCTTCGTACGCAATTTAAGCCCTGCCACTTTACCAAATTTCAGCAGTCCGAGGTGCTCCATTCAACAAACACACATTCAGAGAAAGTGGACGGATACCACGCCCCCTGAATGGAAAACCTCAAATTTACGATTCGATTTTTTCCTCTGCTTGCATGACAAGACCTACCGTTGTGCAAAATTACAAGATTCTACGATGTCGGGAAGTGCTCCATAATTTTGATGATCTGTCAGTCAGTCAGTCAGTCAGTTACGGTTTTTGTGATTTTTGAGGCCTTATATCTCAGGAACCGCTTATGCTAGAAAATTGAAATTTGGTGAGGCGCCTGTGTCTGACTAGCTTAGCAATATTCCGAATTTTAAATTTCTGACTTCATTGGTACTGAAGATAGGGAGGGGTCAAAAACCGCCTGAGTTTGTTCCTGTAAAAAGGGTGTAGTGCCAGAACTTGGCTGGGCACTACCGTGCCCTTTGATAAGGAAAAGTAGAAATTATAATAATACTCAATTATTGCAAGTACTTTTTTTTGGACGGTATTTAGGGCTTTTGTTTAGGGTTGTTGTTACATCGTTCATATTTTTCAACCATTTTCACTATAAATTAAATGAAAATGTAGGGATAAGTATAAAATGGCACTCTATGCCATTTTTTTACAACATTTTATTGGTTCTACTTTCTTAGATGCCCTGTAAAATTTCAAACACTAGCTTGAAGCTGCTTATATTCCGAAAAATGGTTATTAATGGTAGCATTTTTATTGTTTTTAACTTTCTCAAAAAATAAACCGCTGATTTTCATCAATTTTATATTAAAAGTTTAAAACAACGTTGTGTTATCAAGTTTTCTAAAAAGCCACAAACTTTTGTTTTGAAAAGCTCTCGCTCGGTTTTCTCGAACCTTAATAATTAACAAATACTATCACCAAGAGGTGGGGAAAAAATTTTATTTACTCTTAAAATAACAGAACCTACCATACAAATGTTGAAAAATGGTTTTCGAAAATCATATTTTTCTCAAAAAAATGGCACCTAGTAGTTTGATAATAATTTTTTCTTTCACTTAATTTTTACTAAATTTGATAAAATAAATTTTAAAGGCATTACTTAAATATTTTTTTCGAATTTTGCGTTTCTCATTATCGGCATAAGGCATTTAGATAAAAATTTTATACAGAAAATCCTAAAAATTATGGAAATTGTTATTATTATTATTTACAAAAAAAAATTTTGGTTTTTGAAAAAAAAAATCATTTTTTTTATCTCATATTTCGTTATTTTTTTTGAAAAAGTTTGCCATAAGGCCTTTCCTGAAAATTCAAATCGAACATCGTAGTAGAATTCTAGAAAATATTAATTGACATGAAATATATAGTTTTGAAACATAATTTCAACATATTCTCACATATTCCTACAGTTTGTTTTGAGTTTACAAGAAATCCTTTCTGAAGTGACTTCTTACACACGGGGAGTTTTTTTGGAACCCCACTCTGTTGCATTTAAATCGCTTTCAAGCCACTTTTAATTCAGTTTAATCCCTTTCGATTATAGACAAACAAATGAAAATTCTTGTATTTCTTAAACTCCACAAGTAAATTATTAAAAAAGTACTGGTAGTGTGGTATAGTCCAGAGTCATGCGGGGAGCAGCAAGTGCGCCTCTTGCCCACAACTCGCAGACACTTATGTCTAAAACCTTCATATATTACAATTCAACTAAGCGCCATCTTAACTCTCAACATTTGAACAATTTCAAGTCAATCTTATTGCTGCCTTTAATTGTAGGTATACACTTTTAATTTTATTGTTGTTTGCGTCTGAAAATTTTCCGACCTCGCTATTTAATTTTTCTAAAAAAAAATCTCTATTAATGTAGCTCTCCGTTTTGGCCTGAAGCTCCAATTAGGTCCAGCCCTGCTAAAGGATATATGAATTTTTCTATTTGTAATTTTTTATGACGCAACCTTAATCCTGGCTAATTTATTCAAATCACGTTAAATCGAAACGGGTTCCAGCAAACAGATTGTGGCAGGTGGTGTATTTCCCGTTCGTCCTTTTTGTCGTCATTTTGACGTTGAACTATAAAATGCACATTAGCATTCGGAACATCAACATCATCGACGAGGACGGTAGTAAAGTGCCAAACTCCCATAACCAAACTCCTTGTATCGAGAATAATGTCTCACGATACATCGATGTAAGATCCTTGTTTGGATCGCTTTTTTCCTCTTCCCTGGGCAAAACGGATTTGAAGGATTCTTTTTTGATTTCTATATTTTTTTTGTGCTATTAAAGGTTCTCCTCTCAGGGATGGATCTTTTGCCGGCTCCAGTCTTGCCGACAATGCTGGTGGAAAAAAATCAGGATAACCTTTTCTATTATTATTTTCACCCGATGGCTATAAGGGATGGACGAGAAGAGGCAGGACGAATACGACCGACGACGTCGAGTTTCAGCTCCAGCTCCAGCCACCGATGATGATTTGCTTTATGGCGTGTAAATTTCATTTTTCTCAATTGGAATTTTATTGCTTGTTTGTAGTTTTTCTCGTCCGCTGCGGCGCTGCTGTCGGATAAACAGGAAATGTGCTGACTTAAATGTGAAATTTCATGTAACGGGAAATACAAAGTACGAACATTTTATGAGCTGAACTTTCTGTGGCCATGCTACCCACCTATATAAGCTGAAACTCGATGGAGCCATATTTTCCGTGTTTGGGTGTAACGTAGCGAAGTGAAATCGCAGTCCCGAATTTCAATTCAATAAAGACCAAGATGTGAGTGAGTTGACGGCTTGCACTTGGCGGTTCGGTGCAGAAATGTTCTTCGGTTATGGCTATGAAGTGTTATGGCGCATTGAACTTTCGGAATTGTATATAAAAGTACCTATACGCAGGGAAAGGGAACACACATCAGAGCAGTCTACTGGCCATCATACGAGTATATTGGTAGCTATTTTTGCTGGCCAGTCATGTTTATTGTTTTCATTATATAATGCTTTTATGCTGGTGTTTTTTGCCGCAGACCTTTATTTATTGGAATTGATTTTGCAAAAATTGAAGGGAAACAATTTTTTCCATGTACCCTATAGTCTACGAATAAAGAATTCAAAAAAGGCACGAGCGCTCCGTCAAAAGAATTTTTTCAACCTAGAAAATTGCTTGTGTTGCTTTATATATTATGAACGTACATCATGGGTTCATGGGAGTCATACTGAGTGCTGAAATAGGACAAGAGGACCATGTTAATTTCACCTTTTGAATAAAAGTACGTATATCTGCCTCTAATCCAAGCAGACCTCTACTCTTTGTATGGCAGGAGCAAAGGTATTGAAATAGAAAATGTGTTATGCGAAAAGCTCCACTGAATTTGTTGAACGAATAAATTCATTGGGTTCTTTTTTCAATTATATTGAAGCATTTATTGAATTTTAATGAAATCAGAATCTCCAATTTTTTAAATAATTTTTTAAATTTTTGAAGGCGTGTGAATAAGGGTTTATTGAATGTTCTAATAAGATTACTAGGTATACAAATTATATACAATGGCGGACTGATAATATAAGCAATAAGTCACTAGATTTGGAGTAGGTACTGTCTTTTTTGCAGGTCTGTGATTTTCTGATGTACTTTTTAACAGGAGAGGATTTAAATGGAGATACCGATGTACATTGGTTTTGAATGTTTGAAAATTGCAATAGGAAGGAAATGTTGGGCAGTGTTTAGCATTCCACATTCTTGAAATGCGGGTAGGGAAAATTAGAGTTAGGTTAAAGTGGCTGTCATTTAAAGCATCTGACACGCTTAGACTTAGGCCAATAGAGCTCTATTGTGATACCATGTTCTATAGGGAACAAAATGTTGCCTACTAGTTAAAACCATTTAGAACTTCTGATGAAGCGAAGGAGACCTTAATTTCCATGTTCATGAGATCACTTGGTTCATTATAAAAATATAGTCTCCTTAATAAAGTTGTACAATGTACAAAGAAGGTGTGAGATTGTTTCATCTTCCTCCTCATCCAAACAACTCCTGAAGAGATCATTTGATAGTACACCGAGCCGTGCGGCGTGTCTACCTATAAGACAGTAGACATAACAGGTTATATTACGTAGCTGATCTGAGTACTACATGAGTATTACAAGCAATTTGACCGTTTCAAATCTAGTTTGGATTCGTTTGGTCGCCAAACAAGTAGTATTGTCAAGCCATCTTGTACAGCGCAATTCGCTTCAGCATAAGTTTACTAGTGATTGTAATACCAAATTTGAACAATTTAATACTATTGCACAATTAGCAATTAAGTATCTATATAAAAATAAGCCATGAATAAGACGTCCATGAATATTATATGTTGGAATGCTAAAAGCATTCGATGTAAATCAACAGAATTGTTTGCTTTTCTTAGAAAGCATAATGTAGATATATGTTTAGTTTCGGAAACTTATGGTTGAGTAATAATGATAGATTGACAAACCAAGAGTATTTTTGTTATCGTTTGGATAGAGTAGAGCGTATGGGGCGCGGTGTTGCCGTGTTAGTAAAAAAATCAATACGTCATGAAGTTATTCCAATTATCAATACTAAAGTAATTGAAAATATAGGTACTCGTATAAAAATACCTTTTGCTAATGGAACAACTTTAAATATATTTTCTGTTTATTTTCCTGGTGGTGCAGCTTCTAGTGAAAAACGCTATAATTTTAATAATGACTTAAGATTTGTTTTTAGTTGGGTGTGATCTAAATTGTAGACATAGGAGTTGGGGTTGTGTAAGAGCAAATACATGGGGTAATATTCTTGAAAACTTAAACTCCAAACATCCTTTTAATATTTTGTATACTCCACATCCAACATACTCGTATTATCCAACTAATAGCAGGGCAAGTCCATCGACCTTGGATTTATTTTTAACAAATTTTCCAGGTCTTTTTAATCAACCTATGGTTAAAACGAACTTGGTTCAGACCATCTGCCAGTTCTTATTAGTAATTTAACTTCGCCGCTACAAAGAAGAAATGTATTTTTGGATATGAAAAAAGCGAATTGGCTGCGATATAAAAAAGAAATGCGTTCCAAATTGAGAAATATTCCAAATGTTACTGATGAGAATGTGAATATAGAACAAATTGACCGTAGAATTTCATGTTTTACGACGGCTGTCCTCGAAAGCATATTAGACACAGCAGTCCCTAAAAAGCAAATTCGATGCGATTCAGCCAATACACTTCCTCCAAATGTAGTGCAAATGATAAAAATTAGGAACAGCAATCCCAATAAGTGGATCAGAACGAGAAACCCTTTCTATCTTTCAGAAGTTAATATCCTTTACGTTATAATTAAAGATTCGATTTCTGCATTCAGAAACCAACTCTCGAATCTAAAACTCCAGACCTTAAACAAAGGCAGTAAGCCATTTTGGAATATAACGAAAGTTATTAAAAAGAAAACCTCTAATATTCCAGCCCTAAATATGGGAAACACAGTGGTTCTCTCTAGTGTTGAAAAAGCTGATGCTTTAGCCCATACGTTCTCTGACACCCATTCTGTCACTGGGAGTATTGCTAGAAATGATATGGTAGAGTCAGAAGTTGCTGACTCTATTAACATTATAAACTCGTTTAGTACGTATTTACCTCATGATGAAGTTTCGATGGAAGATATTGGTACAGTATTATTGTCTCTTAAATGTAGAAAATCCGCCGGCTTTGATAAAATTAAAAATCTTTATCTTAAAAATCTACCAAAATCATGAATTAGGTATCTGCAAAGTTTATTTAACTCCTGCCTAAGTCTTAGCTATTTTCCGAGCAATTGGAAAATAGCCAAAATTGTACCAATTTTAAAACCAGGCAAAAGTCCAAACATGCCGGGTAATTATAGGCCAATCAGTCTGCTAAATTCTGTAGGTAAATGTTTTGAACAAATTTTGAAAAATAAAATTATTTCACATGTTGATACGTTTGACATTCTACCAAAAGAGCAATTTGGTTTAAGAGCCTGTCATAGTTCAACTCATCAAGTGTATCGAATCACTAGATACATAAAAAATATTTTTAGAGAAGGAAAAAGCACTGGCATGGTAATGCTCGATGTTGAAAAAGCATTTGACACAGTTTGGCACGATGCCATACTGCACAAAATGTTACGGTTAAATTTTCCATCATACCTTATCAAAATAATACAATCGTTTTTGACAGATAGACAATTTAGGATTACTGTTAACAATTGGTTTTCGGAAACCCGTAGAGTTATTGCAGGAGTGCCTCAAGGGTCCGTTCTTGGTCCCTTACTTTATAATATATTCAATTATGATTTTCCGTCTTTTACAAACTGTGAAAAAGGAATTTTCGCAGATGACACTTGGTTTCACTATTGAAACCAACCTGCAATCCGCATTGAATGTAGTACAAAGATACTGCAACGATTGGAAAATTAAAAGTAATGCTTCAAAAACTCAGGCTGTTTTTTTCACATGAAAAAGAAAACCCTGTTTTTTGTCAAGCAATAATATCCAAATATGCGGTGTGAGTACAGATTGGCTTTGAAGTGCTAAATATCTTGGGGTACACCTCGACAAGACCTTGACGTTTGGTTTTCACGTACAAGAAGTAGTTAAAAAATTCGGAATAACTATCAAAGTTCTTTATCCTTTTATTAATCGAAAATCAAAATTAAGCAATGAAAACAAATTGTTGATTTATAAGGTCATATTTCAATCAATAATGTTTTTTGGGTCACCTGTCTGGGGAAACTGTTCAAAAAGTCATATTCGTAGGCTCTAAATAGCCCAAAACAAAGTCTTGAAAATGATTTTAAAACTACCATGGTCTTTTTCAACAGAAGAACTGCACCAAATTGCAAATATAGAATTAGTTTCGACCAGAATATGTAAGCTTTACGAGCGTTATAACAGTTCTTGTATTGTGTCAGAAAACACTTTGATCTCAAACCTTACTATTTAATACAAAACATATAATTTATTACTTATTTACTTATTTATTTACATAATTATTTATTTATTTATTTATTTATTTATTTATTTATTTATTTATTTATTTATTTATTTATATATTTATTTATTTATTCATTTATTTATTTATTTATTTATTTATTTATTTATTTATTTATTTATTTATTTAAATTCTTTAATTTATTTATTGCTTATTTATTAATTTATTTTTCATTTAATTAATTATTTGCTATCTTCTTTGTGTATTCAAAAAATGTCCGCCCATCCCTACTCTATCAATACACTTATTCTAATGAAGGTTTTTTCTTGTAGCTTTTCCTTCGTATAGTTTTTCCTCTTATATTTCTTTTCAATCTGTAATATTGTCAGTAGTAAGGTAGTTAATACCAGCACTCTGTAAATTGTGCAATATAGCTTAAGAAAACAAATGTATCGTAAATTCTGCTACAATAAATATATCTATCTATCTTAGTTTACTAGTAGCTATAGGCATACCTATATTTACCCTGTTGCGCAAGATGGGCATTTTAGTTCCAATTCTGGCGATTTTATCGGCTTTATAATTCCTTGTATCCCGGCACCCAGAATAGGTGAATATTAAACTGTTTGGCCATCTCCATCAGAAACGATCGACAGTCTTGGGCTGTAATGGATTTTGAAAGGACTGATGCGAGGGGTTTTAAGTCAGCCTGACTATCTGATAAAATGCGGATATCCGAACTGGATATCACGTTTTCTTTAAGCAAAGACAATACTTCCTTTATCGCCAGAATTTCCGCTTAGAATACGCTACACTACAATGGTTTGGTAGGCGGAACAAGAGACTAAGGCTTAGCTTATCTGAGTACACTCCACCACCCACTCCGTTTTCAGTTTTTGATCCATCTGTATAAAAATATATTGATTCATTTTTTATCAAAGCCTCTTCCTCCCTTCAAAGTTTTTATCGAAAACCAGCAAGAGAGTGATGTAGTCGGAGTAACTTTGGAATGTTCCGAATAAGTTCAGAGTGATGGTGTGGCCAATAGGGTTATTGGTCCGCTTAGAGATGGCTTTGCGACGTATACAGCTGTACTTGAGGCCATTTGCTTGCTGTAAATATCGAGGGGTGTGAGGTTGAGGAGTATAGTTAAAGCGGAGGAAGGTGTCGATGTCGAGCGAAGGGCTCCGCTGATACACATACACGCTGAACGCTGCACTTTGCTTAGTTTATCGCGATTAGTCGCTTTATCTAAGGCCGTCCACCATACAGTCACCCCATAAGTGAGTATCAGTCTAATGACCACAGTATATAGCCCGTGAGTGATTTGTGGAAACAAGCCCCATTTGTTCCCCATGACTCTTTTACAAGAAAAGAGAGCTACTGTGGGTTTTTTTACTCTTTCCTGTATATTAGGTTTCCAACTTAACTTTTAATATAAAATAAGACCCAGGTACTTAACTTCATCTGAGAAATTAAGTGGAGCACCTTTGGAGGGTCTAGTTGTGGAATTTTGTATTTCCTTGTGAAGAAGACTAGTACAGTCTTGTGCCTATTTGAGTAGCTTGTTGAGAGCGCTTTCCAAGAGATCTATTACAATTTGAGGATGCTTTACTGATACGGCAATGGCAAAGTCGTCAGCGTATGTAATCACTTTGAATCCCTCTTTGTCTAGGCTTATTAGCAGCTCATTAACTATCATATTCCATAGAAGTGAGGATAGGACTCCACCCAGTGGCGTAGCGTGCCATTTCGGCGCCCGGGGCGGGAGACCCATTTTGCCGCCCCCATTCAATACTAAATTAAAATTAAATTTCGAGACATCATTTCACAGGCAATGAAGTATCTTTTATTGAAAGTAAAATAGAATTAGCGGTTTCATAAACGGATTTTACGAGCCTTACGAATGAGGCTCGTGAGACAAAGCTGCATCTGCGGATTCATCTCCATGCATGCGTTTTTTCCTGCGAATTGTACTCGTTTTGAGATCGATTCCGAGGTTTTTCCAAAAAGTCTTAGAAAAGTCGATTGCGGCTTGGACGAAACGGTCTCTGCTCTCCACTAGGAGAGCTTTTAAAACGCAGAGTTTCTGAGCACACTTATCCACACTCAGTCCACATTGCTGCAGGTAAATCTGTGTGTCATCTTCTTCAGGTAGCTCTGCAGCTCAAAAGCCAAGAAAAGTGAGGAAGTTGAATGACTGCATGACTGACTGTCAGAAGAAGACTGGCTACCGATCCGTCAATTCTTCCAGTACCTCAAGAACTTCCACAAACTTATTTTTAAGCGTCTTTACAGCTTCACGAGGTTCACTTTTTCTGCAGACTTGTAACTAGATGCTTGAGATACTTCTGGTGAGTCGACTTCGTCTTGACCCTGCTCTGTGGTGGGACCAGAACGACTTCCAACTTCGACGGCAAACACGTCTTCTTCTTCTGCCCGTAAAATAAGTTATGCATTCTCATGAATATTGGCCGGAGGACAATTCTAGGCCACTCACGATTGTCTGGCTGAACACAATGGAGACGGAGCTGCAACTGGAACTGCAACTGGATTAGCTGTCAAAATATTCAATACACGTAAATTCAATGTAACGAACACAACACAACGCAACTGCAGTCGGTGCTGCAGACGGTGCTGCAAGAGTTGGCGAACTTTTAACTTTTTCATACAGCAATTTTGACATTTCAAATTTTATATATCTGTCAGTGCTTTTAAGTGTTGTTTTGTTTTATTGTGATTTCGTGGTTAAATTTTAATTAAAATAATGGACGAAAATCTTCAATTTCAGTGTCCATTTTATAGTTTCAATTACTTAAAATATTTACAATTTGCCAAAGATTCAACACCTGACCCAACAAATGACAACAAAACATAAAAGTTGTACAGCCTCATTGTGGGCGCATAAAAAAAAGTACGTACGGCACTTTTTGACAGCTCTTCCAGTTGCAGCTGCAGCTCCAGTTGCAGCATTCTATTGTGTTCAGCCAGTGTAGATGGAGGAATATTACTTACATTGGAATCACTTCTGCTGCTGCTGGATGCCGCCGAAGACGTTAACGTAGCTTTTGAACCAGAACTAGAACTGAAATATTTCGCGTCTTCGCGTCTGCTTTTCTTAGCCTTTTTCCTGCGGTATTCCGCGCCGCTTCCTTTAACTCTTTTCATTTTCAAAAACTAGTTCAAAGGTTGAGTGAAGTACTAAGTGCTTAGTTTTAGAAGATTCAACAGTATTTAAACTATAAACAACACAATCGAAATAACTTTCTGTGATGCGGGAGGGAGCAAAAACATTGAGCTGGCTGAGACTAGAATAGCGTTTCCGTCGAATCCTAGTTATCTTATCATATCTCGCATATGCATATCATATGTTTCGGAACACTCCCTTTCAGTTTCGCGAGAGTTTCGGAACGTTTTGTTTTAGTTTCGCGATCAGCGCGACAATACGGAATGCACTCTTACGGCCCTACTCACCGTCTACGAATTCACGAAAGCTGTCAATGACGAACCACAGATAGGATGGCAAATTTCAAATTTACATCATTGTTGTTTGTTGACTTGTCAAACGATCTGTCATGAAACATTATGATTTCTACTCTACCCGCATCACCGGCGACATTTTGCCGCCCTCCTAGGCCTGCCGCCCTCCTAGGCCTGCCGCCCTCCTAGGCCTGCCGCCCTCCTAGGCCTGCCGCCCGATGAATGTAGACTTTATAGATTAGAGCCAGACCAGAAGTGGTCAACAATTTCTTGCATTATCGAAGTAAACCTAAACACTTAGAAGCGTCTTTGGCGATGTGGAATATGTGGTTATTCCACTCAACGTGGTCTATGATGCACATACCGAGAACTGAAAACTTAGATAGCGACATGGATTGTTGGTTCCGCTTTAACGACAGAAGAGAGTATTGAGTTGTTGAAGCATTAAATTCTAAGCGGAGTCGTTCCTTCCATTTGGCGATGCTACCGAGATCAGAATTTAACGAGCTTATCGTTCTAAATCCACATTCGAAAAACAAGGACATGCATCTGGTAACGAATATAAGAAGCTGAGAGTACTGTCATTGGTAAACCAATTTATTCGATTAGAAGTTTCATGAAAAAGATCATTGAGAAAGAGAGTCGGAGACAAAACAGAGCCTTGTGGCACTCCAGTATTTATTTTATGAATTTCAGACTTAAAACCGTTCAATACAACTTGTAAATGAAAGGTCGATTCTAATGCAACGAAGAAGAGATTCATCAATACCGAATACCATAAGAGAACTTGATACCAAACTCTATTAAATGCTTTTGAAATTTTAAACGCAATAGTCTTACTTTCTCCAAAACGGTGTTAAAAGTTGTGCGGTGAGATATCAGATCACCAGTCAGTGGACCTATTCCTACGTAAGCCATACTACCGGTCATTGAGTAGCCTTGGTTCTTTAAGATATCTCTTGGGCTGATGGTTAATCAGCGCAGCGTTTCAATGAACTTGGAAACAAGGAACGTAAGTGCAGTGCAATTAAGCGATGTTTAGAAGGGGCAGAAGATACGCCATTTAGAGACAGGCTTAAAGTTTTGAAATGCACTGTGTTTAAGACTTTTTAAAAGCTTCTCTATAAAAAATTTCATTAACATCCGTTATGTGGATTATGAGAAATTCAAACTACGAAAAAATGGTTCTATGGTAGGTACAAGCTGTAATATCTTAATTTCAATTTTTTTTTAGTAAATTAAAGATCATAAAAATCAATTGAAAGAAAAAAAATTAAAGTTTTTTTTAAAAATCCAAAAATTTTTTTTCTGAAAATTTGAATACACAATTCTATTTAAATTTTTGAAGAGCCTTGGAAAAAAAAAATGATCAAAATCGGTTGTACCGTTTTTGAGAAAATCAAAAACAAAAAAATGGTTCCATAGGGGGTACCCTCAATAACCATTTTTCGGAAAATTTTTTTCAACCATTACGTAGCTTTAACTAAATGAAATTTTTTTGTGTTTTTATTTTTAAAATCTGTCGAACAGTTTTTGAGAAAAAAAATATTTATAAAATTTCGAAAAAAATTCGTATGGCAGGTACCGTTAGTTTTGGTCTTAAAAAAAAAAAAAAGAAAAAAACGTGTGGTAACCGACAGACAGACAGACAGAATTGCCAGACCCACTTTTTTAGTCTTTGCTATCATCGTAATGTCAAATTTGATCAAAATCTCGAGTTCGATTTTTTTTACGAATGCATAACTTGCCTTATAGTACTTATTAGTCGCAAGTAAAAAATGTAGATATTAAGCTTGGCCCAAGTATTGTTTGCCATTTGGGCTTTATTTAACATGGGGAAAGTTAAATAAAGCCTTATTTGGAATACTTTTCAACCAACCTTATTTTTTCACTTTGTTAAGGCGCAGTTAGGCGATCACCATAATGTGTTGTTATTTCACTTTGGTTTTAAAATACATATGTTAGATTTTGTCATTATCGACTTCTTCACTTTTGATTAATTTTCTTATAAAGAAGACGGAATTAACGAAGAAGACCCTTAAAAAGACCGATTTGGAAGAAAATCCCTGCTACGGTTTAGGCTGTAGGTCAAGTTACAGACAGAAGTAATTGCAGGGCCCACTTTTCTCGCGTTCTAGATTTGGAACATTTTTACAAATGCAAATTTTGCCCGATAGTACCTCAATAGCAAATTAAATTGAATTTAAAGATTTTGAACATTTTTATTAAATGACATGCACGCTTTTTATTCAATTTCCAAAACTGAAGACCTCCTCGATAACAATCATCCTCACTTTTGAAAACACCGTTTATTCAATCTAACCAAAGAAATGCCATCATCACAATTTGTAAAACTTGCAACGAACTGGATTCAATGCTGCCAAGAAATAAACAACCTTCCTTAAAACTAATTTAAAGTGCTCAGTAATTCACGTGAGTAACAACACTTGATTTAAATTTTCATTTGCAGGTGAAATTAATTTAAACAGTTGTGTGGGCGGGCAGGGGTGACCAACAAAATAAATCACCATTCACATTCAGTCTTTCATTCGCACTGCAGTTTACAGCCGAACTAACTCATCGTACATTTGAATTTACACAAAAATACTTAGCATGCATGTCAGCTTTGGTAGAATGTCTGGTATTTCGTATATGAAATTTTAATATTTGACTGCAAAATCACCCTTTTTCTACCTACACTATGCATACACTACGAGTTATTTGATTAGGATTTAATCCTTAAATTAAAATATTTAAGCATTTCAGTTTTGTTACTATCTTTCACTTAAAACAAGCATTGCGCTTTATAGTACCCCTTCTGATAATGGGTAGTGTATTTGACTGGCATGCGGCATGCCCGATATCTCAACTATACTCTGTCCAATAAAAATATGCAGTACACGTCTTATGGGAGAGCTTTTTGAAAATCAGTAGCGTGCTATATTTTTGCACCATACTAAATTGAAAGAACTCTTCCATAAAAAGTGTTTGCGCGCCCGTAAATTTACGATTGCATCTGACGCAGACCCGACGTTCTATTGATCGCACATCTGAGTGTGCACTGAATTGCTGTGGCCTATGGCTGTTGGTGCTATTCAATTTCAACCCCCATTAAATATTGATGTGCGTTCAGAGTTACCCTTGTTCATTTCGTAACTTGTTCAGTTTTTTTTTCCTTGGGTTTCTGTTGAGGTGCTTTTGATTTTAGAGCTTTAAAAAAAGAGTCCATTTAAAATTCCTTCTCAGCTTGTGTTGGATCGTTAGTGGGTGTCATGCCATACCTTCTTCAAGGAACAAAGTAAAATCAAGCAGCCCAAAGATGTGTTTAATGATGATCGAAATTCCCTAAATTATTTTACTAGCCCATGGTGAATGCACGAATAAGAGCACGAATGTCCTGTAGCTTTAGTTTTATAAGCAAAGTAGTCATAAAGACTTTAAGTCCAAATTAAAGTCCTTACCCGCCTAGCCTTTGACATTGGCTGCCATCTTGAATAGAAAGTAAATTAAAAAAATATAGGTGGCGTTATAGGTCCTAGAGCACCAGGATCTACTGACTTATAAATCTCCACTATTCCTCTGTCCGTTTTACCATGAATGGTGGTGGCCTACAATTTTCTGCGAAGTCCGAACAGCTTATATTACTCGTAGCATCACTTTTTATGACAAGAGATACTCTTGTAGGATTTTTCACTTCCTTGTAGGAGACCCCTTACTTTTGTCAGGCTGTCAAGGCTGATGATTCGCTCGCCATCTGAACTCATCGTGTCCTTGAGTGTTGATATGTTATCCATTGGTTTGTCTTACTGGTACTCTAACTGTACTGAGCACTGGACACCTGTCAATTAAGACTTAATTCCACGGTGGGCCTACCCACATCGGAGTCAGATTAAGCGCTAACCATGAGCTCTGATACAGCTGAAGCCATATCAGTAGCAATTCGTGACATGTTGCGGCATGAACACACACTTTGCTTTAGAGCGAGGACTAGCAAGCACCTCTTGAATCCAAGTAAACCAGGTAAACCCGGTAAACTTGGAAACCATATGCCTCCGCATTTTGAGTAACCACAGCCACCATGATTCTCCCACTAGGGGGCCTACCTCATAGATAGTCTGAGATAGAGAGGTTGCACTACGAAACCCATCTCTACCTCCTGGGCACTATCTCCCATGGTGCCAGAATATAGCTTCTGGTAAGCTTTCGCAACCGTAAGGTCACTTCCAGATAAGTTCCGCAAAACTCAGGGCCTGTCAACCCTAGAATACACACACCCAGCAATTGATCGAAGTAGAAATCAACAACTTGGAGTGTGCACTCTTGATTAGTCTTTATTTGCTCTACAACGAACTAGGAACGATAGTCCTAAGCAATCTTTCTTAATCTTATTCATTTATCATCAATTATCCAAAGATTGCTGAATCCAAACATCATAGCAAAAGCCGTGACTTCCCCTGATCACTTTTTGGGTTTTCTTAGTTGCCCAAATCCCCAGCTGGATTGCCGGAAAAATAGACTCAAGCTTCACCACCACGACAAGGTAAAACCCATCTGGGAGGTACTGAGGAATGGGAATCAGTGGATGATCGATCTCGGTAATCAATGATGCTGCCGAAATATAGCCGAAACTGGTAAAATCACGAGCAAATCCAGTAAATTCGCAGACAAAGCTTGTCTAATTGCAGCCGAAGCCGGTAAAACAGCGGTCAAAAATAATAGTAGCGAATTCAAAATCCACCTTTAAATATTACAAAAGGTAAAGCTAATAGAAAATTTCTACCATTAGTGATAGTCGAGTGATTGAACCTTAAATTAACATTTAGTTGCATGTCCCATTTTAGAAGTAACAGCAGAACAACAACGTTGCTTCGAATTAATAAGATTTTCACATCTTTCTACATGTATGAACCTCCAAGACTGCTGTATAGTTTCCCAAAGTACTGAGTTAGTAGTTGGCTTACAACTAGCAACATACTTCTTGACACCGCACCAAAGATTTTCTACAGGGTTAAGGTCTGGGGACTGCGCAGGTCACTCGATGATATTAACCCTCTTTTCTTGGAATCGCTGCTTCGCAAGCTTAATTGTATGCTTTGGTTTGTGGTCTTATCGAAAGACCCATATCAGTGGCATTTTATATTCAGCATATGGGAACATAACTTCCTCCATGATCTTCACATAAAGATGCTGATCCATAATGTCTTCAATCCGGTATATGGGACCAACACAATAGAAGTAAAAACATGCCCAAACCAATATGCTGCATCCCCCATGTTTTATTGTCTTGGCTGTGAAGTGTGGATTATATTCTTTGTTTGAAGGCCGTCTTACATATTGACGAGATACCTTTCCACCATATAACACAATCTTGGTCTGACCACAGAATATTCCTCCATAAAAACATGAACATTCAGGGACTTACCAATTATTCTATTTACGCTACTATTAATTTGACCGGAACTGTATGTGGGCTTATAGATAAATGCGTCATAATATCGAATACCGAAGTCTGGCCTCTCAGCCTTTTAAGTGACTAAAAGCAAAATCAAATGTTTTCTAAAATTATTTTTTTTAAATCAAATTCCAATACAAGAGCTGTAGAGTAACCTCTGTCGGAATACGACCCCTGGTGCTGCTACTATCTTTACAGCATGCATGACTTGCCACATTCTTAAATTCTACATTAACTAAAAAAATAAAATTAATTCAAAATAAAGCAAAGCCAACACAATAAAACAACATCCGGTTGAGCTGTTTAAGTTAAAAAAAAGTAGGTTCGATTAATTGATGTGGAGTGTACATTACTTCAATGACGTCTTACAGTTCACAACAAATGCATATAGTTAAAGGGCGGATTACCAGTGGGTGTTCCTGTTCCGGTTAAGCGCTACAGTTGTAAAAGTAATTGGGATGAATGGCTGTCGTTTGGATATTTTTGAATAAGAAGCAGGAGAGGTATTTATTATGAAAAGTAAGAGAAAGCTGACAAAAATCAGGAAATGCATAATCCAACTGTAAACTGTAATTGGTAAAGACATTGCTGAATTTGAAATGAAATTTTTTTTTTTGCAAATGTGGCAATGAAATTCTATTGTCTATTCTATTGTCTATTGTAAAATAGCCATGATAAGTTTTTCAAAGCTGTGGTAAGTACCTACAAGAATTTTGTAGTTAGATTTATTAATATTTGTGAATTTTATATTAGAGGTAAGTGTTTTTATTTTAAGTTGATGTTATCCTAGATTCGGATTGTCGGAAAGTAAAAAAAAGAAAAGTTTTTTAAATACTTCGCGCTTATAGGTACTCTGTTCAATTTATATTTGCAGTACAGGGAAGATAGGATATTTGTCTTTCAGTCTGATCATTATGGATTTCAATAAGGTATTTTTATTTTAAAGCTCTTACAGGGTTGCCGTAGTGAACGTTTAAAATTGCCGCAAATCTCACGAAAATATCAATAGAGTTACCAACTATTTATTAATATACGGACATTTTGTAATCAAAAACAGTAATGAATTAAATAAATTGATTATAAATATTGATTTAAATGTAAAATTGAAACAAATAAAATTAGTTTTTATAAAAAGAAAAAATTATTGTTTTATTTATTAAGTTTTAGGTTTTTTAATTTAATTTTATTGCAACAATTTGAATATTATAAATAGCGACGCGTTTCGGATTTAATAATCCATCATCGGGCTAATGCTGTTGTACTATACATAGTGAATATACCGTAACCGAACTTAAACTGTTGCTGTATGTATGAATGTGTGGGTATGAGAAAATGGATAATGCGAATGCCTTCAGGAAGAAGAGCTTTTGGGATTTGAAGCTTTTGAGAACACATTTTAAGAAGATGAGTATGTTGAGTGTTGTCGTATTGCTTTTCAACTTAAAAAAAAACGCGCCTATTATCTTACCACTTGGCGTTGTGGGAAAAGGTAAATTGAATATTGTTTTCAGTCGTTTTGAATCGGCAGACGGTAGCCCTACGCGTTTTTTACTTTCATTTGCGGCGATTTATAATTTAAACTACGGAATCCCTGTGAGAGCTTTAAAAGACGACACACTTATGTATGGCAATGCAACCAGAATGAGAGACAAACGTCCTATCTTCCCTGTACTGACAATTTTTGTTGGACAGAGTATAGTAGGGTCTAGAACGCCAAAAAACGCAAGATTTTTGTGAATTTTTTCTCGGTAACTTTATTAGATAATAACATAATTTTTGTTTTAAATAATGAATACATGCGTCAAGAATACAAGTTTTTTGATTTTTTTTGCATTTTGGTCGAATTATAGAGGGCCCAAACGTCAACTCATCAAAAATACATTGTCCCATTTCGGACAGTTAATCTCAGGATTGGCTGGACTGAAAAAAAAACAAAGTGGGTTATATAATTTAATAATTCGTACGAGACAATTTACCACAATTTGTTTTAAAAGTAAAAAAAACAAAAAAAAAAAACAAAAAATTGAAAAAATAAATTTTTTTTTGGAAATTTGCTTGGCCAATTTTTGTCTCCATTTTTTTTTGTTCATAACTTTTTGGTCAAATTGTGGTTCATTGTCTTAGAAAACATAAAGAAAACATAAAAACAATCAAGTTGCAACAAGTTTTTTGAAAATCTGGAGATTAACTGTCCGCAATGGGACAGTGTGTTTTTTAAAGAGTCAATGTTGGCGGCCAAAATTAGAAAATTAAGACAAAAAAAAAATGAAGAAAAATATTCTTGTACTCTTATTCATTATTAAAAAAAAAATATTTTATTATCTTATAGATAAAGTTTCCGAGAAAAAAAATTCCCAAAAATCGTACGTTTTTTGGCGTTCTAGACCGTACTAGTACCTTAATTTACAACAATATCCCTGGTATTGTATGCCCACGTTAGTTCACAAACTTTCAATTCATGGCCCCGAAATAATAAAATATTCAGTGTTACCTATCTGTCAAATGTCGGAAGATGCACAAGAAGCATGTAATAATTTTTTTTAAATCTATCAAACTAATTTCGCAAGAAACCATTATCGTCCAAAGACAGTGGAGGATGTTTTTAAAAGATTCCTAATCGCATCCAATCTAATAATATCTAGTTGTTGGGGATTACCTCTAAAACCACTTGAATCTTTGTCTAAAGACTGTATCAATTTGTTAGCACCTCCACCGGCAAATAATCAAACAGAAGATGAAAAACGATCTTTTGACAGCTCTTCCGCTTCTGAAACAGATACAAATGTAGATGATTGTGACTATTACGAGATGGGCAATGAAAACTTTTTCATGTTAATATCGGATTAACTTACATATATGTATATTGTTTGCTCATATTGCATTTTGTATTTCTAAATTTATGATTTATAAATTACTGTGTTCGATTTCAATAAAAATATATAAATAATTTTTTTCCATTTTTTTTTGTTACATAATATTGCCATATTGCATTACACCATTTTGAATTTGTTCATTTTTAATAAATTTTCAAGTACATGCACTAATAATATCAAAACAAAATTTTTTAACAAAATCTATCAAAGTTATTTCATTTTTGATAAGTTTTTTCGTATGACATGACGCCATATTAGGTCGGCCATTTTGAATTTGCTGATTCTGATAACAGATTCGTAATCAGCGACCCCAAAAACCCCTATATACCAATTTGTGGATCATTCTCTACGTTTTTCGACTTTTGGCTGCACAAAGCGGCTTTCGGCAGCACTTTGAGTCGGGGTGTTATATGAATGCTCTGACATATCGGAAAATTTATTTTTAACGGTATTTTTTTTTTGGAGTCTGTTCAAACATCAAAAATTTCTCTCACGGCTTCTTAATGTATTGCGACAATAAAGTAGCGAGTAAAAAGTCAATCTACATGTACATTATGTGAATTTGATATCCACTGAGAGTCAGTTTTTAAATCTCCATTATATGTATTGATCCGCAGCATTAGATTCTTTACAAATTGGAAGCTATAATATGTTATTTTTTTCTATTTTTTTTTTATTTTGTGTCCTTAACTAGTTAGTCAAAAAAAAGTGACTTGATACTTTAAATGGAGTCAAGTCGTATTCTTAAGGCACAATATGGGCAGTTAATTAAACTTATTTTTAGAAAGCCAAAGGACTTTATTTAAAATAAAAGAGATTTTAATAAATTAACCGTTCCATTATCAATCATAAAGCTTGGTCAAATTAAAATAATAAAAAAAAAATTGATTGTTACTTTGAATTAAGTGTGGGAATTATCTGCGAGATTTTGGTATATTTGATTTCTGAATGAAATTTTATATCTTCAATTGCGAAAACTTTCTGGAAGTGAGTAGAAAACTAATATAAATTACGTTTTTATTTTCGAGTGCATTGCAGTACCTTCTCTTGTTTGTATTTTCCCAGATAGTTTTATATTTTTTTAGAAGCTCATCATCGAGTCTATTAAATATTTCTTCTTTGAAATATAATAAGTTTCCTGAAAAATAAAGAAAACTCTCAAGTGTTCCAAATGTTCTCAAATATACTATGGTTAAGGATGAGCCATTCACTACAAGAAACTATTCATCGACCAATGATATAACGTGGATTATTTTCAAAGTCCTTGAATGCTGCATCCAGCGCTCTTCAGAAAAAACAACTATTTTGAAAATGACAAAAAAACCAGACAAGCTAGTATTTTTTACTAAATATTGAATACTTGCCCTATGAAGAGATAATACCATAAAAAAAAGTTGTAAAAGTTCTTAATAATTTTAAAGTACGAGTAGATATTCGAATCTTTTTAACAAAATAAACCGACTTCTATTAATAAACGATGAACAATCGCAAGATAACACTGATATACACATCTTATAACTGTCTGCAATATGTGATAGCGAATGGATCCATTTTAATTCGGCGTTGAAGGAATGGATAACTTCTCAACACACTAATACCCCACATGGATACATTTAATAAAATGTTTACTACTACAACCGTACATTTAATAAATCTGTCAATGTGTATAATACATGCACTAGAATGTTTCAAGGCATTCAGTGATAGATACTGGGAATATGTCACAGTGCAAAAATATGTTTATAAATGAGAAAAGTTATCAAATGCACACCTTCTCCATCCGTGTGGCAGCTAACACTTCTCTTAATAAGCGGATAGTGCGTTTTTATAAATGTATGGCTTGGAACTGGAATTTAAATGAGCAACATTTTGTTCTTTAACTGTTAATGATATTCCTGTATTTTTATCTCTCTGTCTTCCATTCCCTGAATTTTTCATTTGCAAATAAAAAAACTATCCACCCTATAAAATGAACGCTATGGCATACTAAAAGGGAATCGCATCGTTGCATTTCTTCAGTAATGGATCCGTTTCTGGAAATAATTTTTTGATGTGAACCTTTCATTGTTATTTATCCCTTCATGCGAAATTGTTGCGAGATCCACATGGATTATTCTAGAGAACTATCGAAAGCATCAATACATAAATATAAATACGGTTCCCCTTGTGCGATATAAATATATATAATATATAGAACTAAGGAATGTCCTTTCTGTCTTGCCAATACAAATAAATACCGTTGTTGCAACAGTATGATGCATAATCATTTCAAGAATTTTTATTCAAATTAAATTTGTGCTTCGGAATATGGTTTCAGTTGGAAATCACAAGAACATGTGTAAGTGTTTTTGCCGGGACTCCGGACTTGTATTGGCTTATAGTTCTCTGAATTCTGAGAGAAGAGTTAAATTTGTATGTGGATTTGCATGATTGTTAAAGGGACAAGGAATAGTTTTGTATTCATTTGAGGTTTTATACAAAAATGTTAAATGTCGTTTTGATATAAATTCCTGATAGTTGTCCCTGAACGCCTGACTGATTGGCATTATACCTAGTTGTATTTACTTTCTGTGGGGTACACACTTTGTATTTGCTTGATGGAAAGTCAACCGCAATTACTATCAATCAATATTCTACTATACAAAAATTGTGCCAGTGGGTATAGAGTGTTTTTGTCACAAAACTACCTGTTTTGTTTGGGATTCTTGTCCTCTATACATTATTAAAGTAAATTTACTATAATTATAGAGAAACTATGTTATGCTAGATTTTCACTTGTCTGTCAAAGACGAACTTTCGCAAGATAGTGTGACTAATACCAACAATATAAGTCAAAGAGAGTGGTAGTAGAGAATGGATTTCACCCACCATGTCGTGTCAAACTCCGTCTTTGAAAGACAAGTGGAGATTTAGCATTAGGCTTTTTATTAGTAAAGGTATGAACAACGCAGACAAATTTTAGACATTAAACAGTAAAGGGTTTTGATGAAATGGAATTAAAAAAGCTGCTTGTGAGATATTAACAAATTATTTTTTTTTAATTTGAAAGGAATAATGGAATATAACATTGTTCAAATTCTTCTAACGTCAGTAAGATTCGAGTAGTAAAATTTTTAATGACTTCCGCATATATCCGGCTGAATTTAAGCGATGGCTTGTGTTTTTCTCACCTTAAGGGTATCGTTGGACTGTGGTGTATTCGCATTTACCTGCAACTTCAGGAAACCCCACAAGAAAAAATCTAACGCTATCAAATCGCTTGAACATGTTAGCCAATTAAAGTCACCTCTGTAAGACAAAATCTTACCCTCAAATAGTTCATGCATAATGTCAAAAAAATCCAAAATCGTGGCATCTGCTGTTTCATTACATTAGATTACATTACATATTATATTACACTACTCCGTAGATAAATCTACGAAGTAGAGACATTGAAAGAACTGGCAACTGAGGCCATCGGCTTAGACAATACAACAGAGAGAGACACACAGAAAGAAAGAACAACAGAAGAAACACATGTCAACGCACACGGTTGGTATTTGAACGGTCCCCCAACCAATTACTATACTCTGTCCAACAAAAATTGTCTTGTCAGTACAGGCCTTATGCGAGAGCTTTTTCTAAAGCAGTGATGACTGATGCACTTATCACTACACTACGTTGGAAAAAATGCCACTTAAAAAACAGCAAGCCACTGACTTTCCTTAAAGAATTGTTGTTGTAATTCTTCGCAAAAAGTTGTACACCCCAACATGACCGTTGAATCCCACTGCTGAAGGGATAAGGGATACTGTCAAGTGTCAAGTCAATACGATCGTGCGCTTGTTATATACATCAGAACAGAGTTACCATTATTATTCTAAATTACAGGTAAGGAGCTTATTCAGTGGATTTTATTAAGGAGCTTTTGGGATTTGAAGCTTTTGAGAACAAGTTTTATGAAGTTGAGTATTTTGAGTGTTGGCGATTTATAATGTAAACTAGAGAAACCCTGTTAGAGCTTTAAAAGGCGACATACTTATGCAATCCAATGAAACCATAGTGAGAGGCAAACGTCCTATCTTCCCTGTACTGAAAATTTTTGTTGAACAGAGTATAACCACCCACAATGATGCTTGATTTCGCTGATCGATGGGAAGCGATGCTTTCATCAAAGCCAAGGACGTTGACACTGCAGTTTCTGAAACCAAATAACGTCTAGATCCATATAGTTATGGTACTATAAGAAATTGGTGATAATCGTTCTGTAGTGCTCTCATTGGCAGTGACTGCCTCACCAATGTCGTTTTCGAAAAAGTAGGGACCAATGACGCCGCCGCACAGTGGTTCCTTTCAATGGAGGCGATGGAAAAAAACCTATAAGAACCAAACGAGGGGACCGATCTTTTTGAAATTTGGTATGTGATATAAATGGTACAAGGTCTCATTAAGATTTATAAATTCTGATACTTACAAATTATTTTCACAACTTTAATTAATTAATTTATTTTTGTTATATTTTATTGTTTTTAAAGAATGTGAATTTATTCTTGAACTTAAATGATAAACTAAAACTGTATTAAAAGTAGGTCTTTTAGAAAATAAATAATTAAAAACTCTCATTAGTATTATAGCACCTTAATTTTATACATATTTCTTGGTTTTTATTTCTTCAATAGAAAAAAATCAGTACAATAAGGACAGTGCTTCTTCAATTAATGGAACTGAGCCTTTTGTTCTTAGTTCAGGTGTTAGGTGTGTAATGTAGGGATCCGAAGATGTTAGCCTAAGATAAATAACATGCTCATTAGTTGCCAAACGGGAGCACTTGTTTCTGCTTTCTTGTGCTTCCTCTGACAGGGACCCTACGGGCAATGCTGCTGACGTTATAATTTCTGCTCTGTGGAATAAAATTTTGTGCACAGTTGCTGGCATATAATACCAAGGATATACATAGTTCGAGGGCCAACAAAGCTGTTTCCTCAGTATACGTCGCAAATTTGATTGGATCAATAAGAAAAATAGTTTCCAGAATTACACTGAGTTTTTTAATTAACGTTATGTCTGCTGTTAAAGAAGGGTTTCCAAAAAAATCTCCGCGAGGTGTTGCCATCGTTCGTTGTACCTAATCCTTGCTTAACAAAATCTACATTTATACCAATTTTTTTCAATAAACGCCTTTTGAAAGTTATTTTTTGTTTTATAGGTAATGTTGATCCAAGCTTTGAAATTTAAGTTGTAGAGCAGATGTAATAATATACTCCATAAAACGGATGCCCGCATGTAATGGGGAATTTCCTAATTGAAGAGCTTCTTGATTTGATTACTTGGTGCGTAGTGTAGACAAGTTGTTCATGTCCTTCGGCTTAGCGCCACACAGAGCAATTTTGTGAAAAAATCTCGATAATATCTAAAGTGCTGACAATTCTCTTAGCTGTGTGATCAAGTAATCCCTGTTGAGGGATTTGGGCGTATGTTTCAGCTACTTCGGATAACACTCTACTTTTGACTTCAATATTTGTGTATACCAGTGGCGTGGCGTCCATATAACCCGATTCCTATCGGGTTACCTTTTAAATTTCCTGCTTAACTACTATGTTTACTACATAACAAACGACCTTGCTGCACAAGAATGTTTACTAAATAACGACCAACATAAAACCCACTTCATATACTAAATACGTATTACGTATGTATCTATTCATTAGCTGCACACAGCACACTCCACCAACTCAATTGAACTCTATTCTCATTTTTCAATCAAATACACACCACACCAGCACCACACACGTTATTATCATGAGTAATTTCTTCCACAATCTCTGCCCACCACAAGCAACCCGAAATATCACGGGTTATAAGATCTCTCGCTGGATAGAACAATGTTAGTTTTCTTTCTCTGATTTACTTATGGTTTTTCTGAGTTTAGGTCGACACTGACTAACGCCCGCTGTCTTAAGCCTAGTATACAGTTCTTCTAAAAAAAAAAACCAATGCATTTCTTATGGGAGAGTTTTTTCCCGAAAAAAAACTTTTTTCATTTCACCAAACTGTAAACCAAAATCGAAAAAAAAATTTATTCTCACCACGATTTTTTTTCACGCAAAACAATGTGCATCATATTGTTTTGACGGAAAAAACTTACAGAAATTTTTTCATGAGAAATTTTTTTTTTTTTTCACCACTCATTTTTTTTGTTCAAAAAGAACTGTATACTAGGCTTTATGCAAAGAAATAACACGCTTTTTTTCGACTTATTTGGTGAATGTTGTTTGTGTTGTGAGGTGAGTTTACCCAATTTCAAAACCAAGTCACTTCGTCAATGGTGGGTTTCGCAGAGAGAGAGCAAAAAATATGTTGTGCAAGAAATTTAACTATACTCCGTCCAACAAAAATTGTCAGTACAGGCCTTATGGGAGAGCTTTTTCTAAAGCAGTGGCGCCTGATGCACCCTCACTAAAATGCGTTAGGAAAAATGCCACTAAAAAAAGAGCAAGCCGCTGACTTTTTTTAAGGAATTGTTGTTGTAATTTTTTGCAAAAAGTTGTACACCCCAACACGCCCGTCGTATCCCACTGCTGATGAGATACTGTCAAGACGCAAGAGTGTCAAGTGTCACTCAATACGATCGTGCGCTCTTTATCTACATCAAAACAGAGTTACCATTATCATTCTCAATTGCAAGCAAGAAGCTTTTTCAGTGGTTTTTATAAAGGAGCTTTTGGGATTTGAAGCTTTTGAGAACACATTTTAGAAAGATGAGTATGTTGAGTGTTGTCGTATTGCTTTTCAACTTAAAAAAACGCGCCTATTATCTTACCGCTTGGCGTTGTGGGAAAAGGTAAATTGAATATTGTTTTCAGTCGTTTTGAATCGGCAGACGGTAGCCGTACGTGGTTTTTACTCTCATTTGCGGCGATTTATAATTTAAACTACGGAATCCCTGTGAGAGCTTTAAAAGGCGACACACTTATGCATTGCAATGCAACCAGAATGAGAGACAAACGTCCTATCTTCCATGTACTCACAATTTTTGTTGGACAGAGTATAGTGAAGAACTGAAGACTGAAGCTGAAGGAGAAGGTTATTTGTATTTGTTAAATTTTGTTTTATAAGTACTCTTCTTTGCTTATGCAAAAAATAACTCGCTTTTCACCGATTTATTTGCTGAATTGTGTGAGTGTTTTCTACCGCTGCACTTTCTTCATACATATTTAATGAATTCTCAGTGAGAAGACAGGCTTTCAGGTTTAGCACTTATCTATATCCACAGAAAAGCAGCTTCTTTAAAAATAAGGAATAGACATGACTTCTATGAAAGAGTTTTAGCAGGTTTTATAAAAAAAAAAAAGATCGTAAAACAGCTTTAGAATATATTCGTATGTAAATAAGAGAAGTTTTTTAGTAACAATTTCCATAATTTCTTATTTGTTTAGAAACTCGAACTTTTGCTATTTTTTTAATAACATACATTATTATATTTATTGTACCCAAAAATATTATATTTTGTATACCTAGACCTAAGATTTCATATTGATACTTCGTTGATTTAATTTGCACAAAAAGAGCTAAGTCTTCATCCAGGACTGAAAACTGAGGCGGGAGTAGTGGGCTCGGCAGTAGCAGCATTCTTGCATTCTGCTTTTTTCTTCATCCAAACTTACCAAAAACTTTTCATTTATCCATTCCTTGTATTTAATCACAAAAATAGATTTTTTAAAACGTTTATACCATTGTTTGAAATGTGGTTAGAATCTTCTCTTTACATCTGAAACAATTTTGTTAATTTGAACCGGTTGTTGATTTCGGTAGCCTTCACTTAAAAAGTTTTCAAAATTATTAATATTATTATTAAAAAATAAATCGCACAACACTTTGTAATCAATTAAAAAATTTCCGATGAAGAAACCAGCTATATAACTTTCACTCAACCAAAGCTCATATGCAACTGCAGTGATGACTATAGAGATCTATTATAATGTAAACAACTTTTGTTTTACCAAAAAAGCCGTTACATTAGAAAAGGTTATGCCAGAAGCCGATTTCAGGTGCTGTTTGCGTGGCATGCATTGCTACACTTAAAAGGCTCCTGCGGCTAAATGGGTCAAAATGCAATTTTGCTTCTTAACACAACCATTTACCTATCCAAAAATGCGCCTCATCATTTTGATAGTAAAGTTTTATCATTTGGACGTGCTATTCAATCATATTATTTGTCACTGTGATATGCCATCAGTAACTGAATAATAAACAACAGATTTGACAGATGTCACCAAAACAAAATGGCCGCTACAAGCCTCCAAAAATCTACTTCATAATACTTCAGAAAAAGTTTTGGAATGTATGGAAGGACAAAATTTATAATTTATTTATTTTCTGGACTGTTTGCTTACTCTCCAAAAATGACTGCCAATTGTAGCCCAATCTAAAGTTCTGTCAGTAAAAAATACATGCTCATTCTTCTACTTCTCAGTGATCTGAGTGATGGATAGTAATAGTTGGGCAGGCATATGTTCGCGTCGTAGTTCAGGCAAGATGCAGACCAAATAAGATGTTGCAAAGAAGAATTCTAAAGCAGATGGTGTTCTTGAGAAAGTAATCTTATGTTTTGAGATGATAATTATCTCAGTGAGTGTTGGTCAATGTTGTTATGTATGCAGATGACAATAGTATTTCCGTTATTGTTATCTTGTATGTGTATTCATCTTTCGTCGATATCTATCGTTTAAACCAGCCCCAATAAGTCCGTAGGGGCTTCTACTTATGATTCTGTTAGAATTGAAGTCTTCTCTAAGCTCTTGCTGAGCTCTTGTTGTAGTTTATGCTGGGGATGGTGAAGGTTTTGTCTAATCCTTGTTGTATATTGATATCTCACCGAACAGTGGCACAAATCTTTACATCGTCTTGGAGGAAGTAAGATTATTGCTCTTGATATTTCAAAAGCATTTGATAGAGCTTGGCATCAAGCTCTCTTATCGAAAATGCGTACATTTGAAATTGATGAATTTCTTCTTCAATAGATTAGAAACGACCTTTCGAACCGCAAAATACAAGTTGTGTTGGACAATTTTTAAGTCTGAAATTGATAAAATAAATGCTAGTCGCAGGCTCGCAGGCTCCCTTTTGTCTCCGACTCTCTTCTCATATTCATCAATGATCTTTTGTCTGAAACTTCTATCCTTGAGCTCAGCTTTGGACATATACTGTTAAATTCAGATATTGCTTCAGGAGTGATTTTCTTTTAATGTTATAAAGCATTTGTATGTTATTTCCTTAATAAATCCGATTTTTTGATTTTACCCATTTTCTGCTTACCCATTTATCTCTTAAATGGGTTCACAGAACAGTTACTTTTGAGTTGTTTAAAATTTTTGCAAATATATCAAAGGATAAAAAAACACATTAATATTGTACATAGCTGCGATCCAGTTTTCCATTTTGTTTTCCCTAAGTTCATTGTATTTCACGAAAACTCACACCAAAAAAAAATATTTTTTACCCAGCCACAGGAAAGTATCGTTCTGAGGACTGTCTATTATACCATTCTCGTATTCAACTAAAGAACCATTGCGAAAATATTAGCCTGAAACTGCAAAACCTAATTATAGTTATGCTAACAAGAACTATTTTCATTTATGCAGGTAGAGTTGTTATGTCCATAAATATTTTTTCTGCGAAGCAATTATTTTTCCACTGTTTAGTAATATGCTAAACTAAAATTTGAACTTCTATTTTACCATAAAAAAAATATCCCAAAAAGATGAAATTTCCAATATTTATGTTTAATCAAAATTTCATGATTCCCCTGCAGCGCACTGCAAATTTTTATATTCATCTCTTTGCACTGCCCACAGATGCATTCATAATACTATAGGAAGAGGGATTCAAAATACCTGTCTAATAGATGGCCTCCACTATTTTCCAACTGATTGCTTCTCTAGTGGGAGGAAGCATCCGAGCGCATTGCCCGGTAGCCACATTTATTCCCTTATCATCCCCTCTAATCGTCGACCAGATGGTCTTGTCCTGCTGCTGTTTCAAAATAGACCGAAACATTTGTTTTTAAATTGTTTTTGAAGGTTGTGAACGCAAATCCTTTCTCTTTGGTTTAGAAAATTATTCATACCTAGTTGCAGACATTTGTTTTTCCCAGCACACACCGAAATGGAAACAATTAGTTGCGGTGCTAATGACAGTGATAAATAACGGTAAATGTACATACAATATGCGAAAATTACCGAGCAAATTGCATTTAATATTCGCAACTAATTGCTGCCATTAAACACTTTCCTCCTTAAAAGCCAAAGAACCAAGTATACATATTGTAGGTACACATAGATTCTATATCCTATCTTACCTATGACTTGCCTTACCTATAAACAAAAACAACAACAACGAGGCAATCAACATAGTTTTCAAAGGCGATGTACCATATATATGGAAGATACATCTATTCCTTGAACGGAACGATGTATCTTCTTTGTATCTAACGTTTAATGTCTTTAGACCCATTAAAGGTGGGCATCCATGTGGGCTGAGAAAGTATGTTGAGTGTTACCAAGTATCCAAGTAGTTCCGGTACCATTATCCTCTCTTCCAGAGGCGCTTAATGATCTGACAGACAATCTTTGATGTCTGTTTCCTCCAAATTTGCTCAGAAAAGTGTTATGGATAGGCAAGCCATACGTTTGTTGATATGTCCCTTTTACAGCTTAGCTCCATATATAGACCCTAATAGAAATATCTAACAAACAGAAGGTAAAAGGCTTTCAAAAATGTAAACATCGAAGATTGCCTAAGAGTAATGGAACGAGGGAGGAACTTCCCAAATGTTATTACCCAATTAAATGGATTTTCTCTGTAAAGGAAACGAATGCTTAGACAACTTCTTCAAAACTTAAGATACAAATGCTTCTAATTGAATAGGGATAACGCTATACCGTATAAGTATATAAATGAAATATTAAGCTTTAAAGTATCTTGATAGAGGTTGCATAATTGTTGATCCTTTAAAATAAGAAAGATGATATACTATAGCTATGAAGAGGAGAGTATACGCATATACAGAGCTGTGCAAGAAAAAATTGTTATATTTATCCCAACAAAATGCGGAATTGAAAAATCGAATTCAAATTTGAATAGGGGATGGACAGAATTTGACTCAACCACTCAATACTATTTAATGAATACCATCGTGTCAAACCGAACTCGATTCAAGGTTTTTCGTTTTTTAAATTTTGAAAAGTGTATTCGTTCAAAATCCTACAGTAAAATTGTGTTTAACTGATATCTACATTCACTAAGCAAGCTTATATAGAAAGAAAATTTGACTAAGGAAACCACTAAATCAATTGATACGGCTCTGGGCTCTCAATGGGCCTTACTAATAATCAAATTTAGTGTTAGGGTTAAAAGAAAATCTCCAGATTTTAGAAAATCCGCATACGAATAACTTATTTAATCTCCAGTTTAATCGTTAGTTATATGTCAAAATTTAATACACGGAAATCCATGATTAAAGTCGAACACTAAATAAAAAGTGTTGCCTTAGTGCTGTTTTATGGTACCTAAATTTGTATTTAGCACTTAAATCTACTCCCATGTTATCAGGTCGATTTTTCAGATTTTTGTTTAAAGTGAAAAGTAGGTACTTTATTTGTTTTGTTGTATGTTTATGTGCAAAAGATAATTTTTGTGTTGAAAGGGAATCGATTTAACATTATTTTTGTCGTATGTTGTATTGGTAAAATTGTGTGTATCCAAGTGTATTTATTTTGAAAACAAATAAAAAATAACATTTGAACATTTAGCGGGATGATCTTTCTTACAAGAAAAAAACATTATAAAAATACAGAAATATATGCGTCGAATACAATTTTCAAAACCGAACAACCAAATTAAAATTGCATTTGTTTGTTTATTTTTGAAAACAATTATAATTTTGATAGATTTACTCAGCTTACTAGTTTTACGACATTTACGTTTTTTCATATTATGGTGTTAATCAATTAACTGAAATCGGCTGATTAGCTAAATCCATGATTAAAAACTAAACTCAAGCTTTGAATTTTTTGTTACGAGTTGAAATAATCATGGATTTAAGATGACACACTGATTTAAGATTAAAAACTGTTTATCAATAGAAAACCTAAAAAAAAACAATATTCTCACACAAAATATGCCAGTTCACTTATTTATAGCTTAAAAATTTTTAAGTTTAAGATTTTCTTACTTTGGTACCTATATGCGAATGAAAAATATTAAAATAATATAAAATAAATAAAGAAATATGTTTCCTTGTTAAAAAAAAATGGTGTTCTTAATTAAAAAACAATTGAAAATTTGCTCCGACACTTCAAATCAATTGACGTATTGTAAGTTCTTCAATACCTTTTGTTAAAAACGAGTACGGCAATACTTAACTTTGAAGGTATAGAGCAAATTATGACAGCTCCTGAACTTTGGCAGACCTTGGTGAAAATTGTGCCAGTTCATTAAATTTTTTTTCTCATTTGTTCTAGATTTTGTAATAGATTTAATAGAAAGTCTGGAGATTAGTTAGTGAAAGGATTAAATTGTTTATTGGTAGCATTTTGTTAAAGATCAGCATTTTGTTTTAACCTTACAGTTAACTAATAGTCGACATTAGCGTTTGATTATAGGTAAGGCCCAATGACTCTTCCACATAGATCCGGCTAAATTTGAGCTATACGACTTACGTTATGTTCACTTCAGGCGCATCCGTTGATTGTGCGAATCGTGGCGTCCGCTGTGTGGCTCGTAGTGCCGTCATGTACATAACGTCTAGAACCATATGGTTCAATTGAGGCCATAAGAAATTGACGATTATCGTCCGCTATTGACGGTGGCTGCATCATTAATGCTATTTTCGAAAAAGTACGGACCAGTAACGTCACCGGTAAAAAATCCATATCAAACGGTAAGTTTTTGATGAGCCTCGTTTGAGTTGGTGTCGTTCCATATACCCAATTTTGCTTTTAACACAGCCATTCATACAAAAATACACTTCGCCGCTAAAGATGATCTTTCGGCTGAAATTGGGGTCTTCCAAACGTTCCGAAGCCCAGTCATCGAAAAACAATCTGGATATGGTCATGAACTAAGTTCGGTCGGTTGTTGATTTATCGATCGCCGAACCCGGCTTCTCAAATTTGGTCATCAAACGTTGGAGAGTCGACTCTGAAGGGCCCTCACGTCTACCGGAAGAAGGGTTCAACGATCACTTATCTTGATAATAAAGTTTTATCATTTGGATTTACTCTTCTTGCTATAGTAATTTGGCATTATAGTATCTGTATAATAAACAAAAGTTTTGACAGATGTTACCAAAACAAATTGGTCTCCACATGTCGCCAAAATCTGCCCGAGCCAATTGAAAAAAACCTTTATATATGTATATTTTATTCTATTCGATAGATAGGAAGCTTTATCAGAACTTATCGTACGTAATAGAGTTGCATTGATTTTAAAGAAGGCTTTTCCGGTAGAATAATTACATATGTGCGAACAGTTCTATTTTAAATTCTTAAACCAAATCCAGAAGTATTTCATTATTTATTCATGTCAGATTATGAAAGGTCATTTCTTTCAAGTCCATTTTTAGGACAACAAAACCCAAAAGTTCCCGAAAAATAAATCATCACTAACTAACTAATTTTTACTTTTTGAAAAGCAGTAAATCTTCACAAAATAATTAAATGGGTCTTTCAGCCTGAATCTAACTCTTAGCTAGAGCTAGGCAGCTAAAACTAGTTAGCTTCAGCCAGAAAATGTTACTTTAGCTTCGTAACTTTCAGCTTTCGTTTTTACTTGCGATATGCGATTCAATTTTAACGATAAAACCCTAATAGTAATACAAAAAATAAGCCCGAGAAATTTAGGTGAAAGTTTAGTAGAACTCAATCCTTTATTTCCAAACCTTGTGCTAAACATTAGCATTCATCATCATCATCATCGACTCGACAACCGGGTTCCGGTCCTAGCCCTTTTTCAACAAGTCTCTCCACCTAGCTGACGCCATCCAGTTGCGCACCCCAAGGCTTTGGGCGTCCTGGTCTACGCCATCTCTCCAGCGCAAGCATGGTCTACCACGCTGTCGTCTACCATAGAATGTACCACAAAGAACTTTCCGAGCAGGTTCCTCTTCGCTCATACGAGCTAGGTGCCCTGCCCACCGGAGTCTACCGAGCTTAATTTTTGTCACGATACCTGCTTCTATAGTCTGTCCAACAAAAATTGTTAGTACAGGCCTTATGGGAGAGCTTTTTCTTAAGCAGTGGCGCCTGATGCACCCTCACTACAATGCGTTAGGAAAAATGCCACTAAAAAAAGAGCAAGCCACTTTTCTTAAGGAATTGTTGTTGTAATTCTTTGCAAAAAGTTGTACATCCCAACACGCCCGTCGTATCCCACTGCTGATGAGATACTGTCAAGAGTGTCAAGTTTTACTCAATACGATCGTGCGCTCTTTATCTACATCAAAACAGAGTTACCATTATCATTCTCAATTGCAAGCAAGGAGCTTTTTCAGTGGTTTTTATTAAGGAGCTTTTGGGATTTGAAACTTTTGAGAACACATTTTAAGAAGATGAGTATGTTGAGTGTTGTCGTATTGTTTTTCAACTTAAAAAAAACGCGCCTATTATCTTACCGCTTGGTGTTGTGCGAAAAGGTACATTGAATATTGTTTACAGTCGTTTTGAATCGGCAGACGGTAGCCCTACGCGTTTTTTACTCTCATTTGCGGCGATTTATAATTTAAACTACGGAATCCCTGTGAGAGCTTTAAAAGGCGACACACTTATGCATGGTAATGCAACCAGAATGAGAGACAAACGTCCTATCTTCCCTGTACTGACAATTTTTGTTGGACAGAGTATAGGTAGATTGCGTACAGTTCATGATTGTACCGTCTCCGGAATCGTCCTTCCTCACATACGGGGCCAACAATTCTCCTTAAGACTTTTCTCTCGAACGCAGCTAAGAGGTCGGAGTGCCTTTTGCTAAGCACCCAAGTCCCGGATCCATATGTGAGTACTGGCAGGACCATGGTCCTGTACAGCAGCAGTTTTGAAGTTATGGTGAGATTTCTGGATTTGAAGAGCTTTGACAGACTATAGTAGACTATAGTAGACATTAGCATTAAGGATCGGGAATTTGAGTGGAGTGCTCTATTGAACTTTACAGATTTGTCTAGAGAACTTGAACTAGAATGATTCTGGTGTGATGTATTTTCAGCCAGAAATGGTTTGGGAGAAGATCGTTTCCCTAATATAATAAAATTTGTATAGGATCCTTACTTACTTTGCCACACAGTAGTGCTACTTATGAGCGAGTTTTTTTTTCAAACGTAAATTTGATAAAAACAAAAACTAGAAATTCCTTAAATGTGACTACTGTAAGCGGTATCTTTTGAGCCAAGTCGGTGTTGGACAGGTACCAGATACATTGATGGGAACTATCTTCAACTTTATTAAAACGATACAAGAAGACTTCAATTTTTAAAATTTGGCCAGACTAATAAATTATTTTTAACATGTGCGGTTTAAACATAATTTTGCTTAATATTTAAATATTCTAACGAATGTACATAAAAATATAAAACTCATTAATATTATAAGATTTAAATCCAAAGCATATATACATACAAGATTCAATAATATTGTTTTTGTTTGTATAATTCTTTGCTAATTGTATATTTGATGAAAAAAAAACTTATATTTTTCAAAAAAAAAAGTCAATGAGATAAATATAATATATATATTTATATATTTATATATTTATATATATAATATAAATATGACTATTGTCATTTTTGTATAAAAATAAATTAAAAAAAATGTTCTATGAAAAAAGTTTCATATTACTGCCGTACTGCTGCGTGCTGCTTTTTTTTCTCTTGAAGTACTGCTTTCTCAAAGAATGAAACGACAGCCCTGGGTACAGGTAGTATTGAAAACCGGAAAAAGCTATTAAAGTCCCCATCACTGATTTCCGACCTTTACCTAAAATGTTGTATCAATCGTATAAACTTAGCCATATTGATACTATAAAGGAAGAGAATAATAAAAATAAGAACTAGTCCAACCTTTCTACAAAGGGTTCAAAGAACCTTGATATTTGTTTAGCTTTAACTACGTTATTTTAAAAGATGTTTTTTTATTCACTCAGATTGGAGTTTAAACTGGAAAAATAACTTAATATAGAATGTACCGTTAGCTATTTTTAAAAAATGAATTTCTAGAAACCATCTCTTACTAGCTTACCAAAACTACTTCTTATTTCACTTAAATATCCAATTTTTGGCTTTAGCTTAAGATTTTTTTTTATTCAAAAGCCCCAAAATTTTTCCTCGTCAGAAAATTGCTTTATTTTCTGTCAGTTCCTCTTCTCTATTATGAGTGGTGGAATTCCTAAGTTTATAAAATATTGCTACTGGTAAGAAGTTCTTTTATATTATTTTTTCACAACACTTTACTTATCGAGGTATGTAACTAAATGAAGAGATGATTTATATTTAGGACTTGATTTGCCCACGGTCTAGCTCTTGTTAATCTCTTATCTGTGTGATATATGCTCAAGTGCATCCCTTAAACACTGTTGGTGTTAAACTATCGGCTATGAGTATGTTTTAATATTTGTTTTGGAGTGTATCAGTGTAACCAATTAATCGTGTTGATTGCTTAGCTTCAGGATCACTTACATTAAAGAAGATTTAAGTCCCAACAATATTTAGATTATACGAGTATTCTTTACAAATATGTACATTCATAAATGTATTTCTAAATGTTTTTAAGAACCCTCTTATTCTTTTGAGAGTGTTAGAATAGCATACGTAAGCAGATCAAAAATATAAGGTATAAAAAATAAGCATTAGGTTGGTGCTAGTACAAATTTTCAAGGTAGTTTAATAAAAAAATATGGATGGTGGTGAAGAGAAAATTTGAAGAAGACTTAAATTCGAGGCGAAAGAGGAAAAAGTGCTGAAAGCAAATCCGCAGATATAAAAAGATAATTTGATTGATTTTTGAATAATTTGATTGAATGTGTCAATTCCTATAAATTGTATTTCTCTTTTTATTTGATAATCTCAGAAATTAATCTCATTATATTGTGTATACCGTGTGCCAAAATTCTTCGGTAATGAACCATTTTTTTGTTCTTTGCTTAAAATTTTAACGTAAGCCTTTTCTAATCTCATTGTGTAACTTTATTTTATTTGTAAAAAAATTAGGTTTTTATCCCTGGGTATCGTCTTAAATGTCTTAAATGCACTTTAAATTAAAAACAAATTATTTAAGTGAAATAGCCAGTTGCATTCTTCCTCTCAAACAATTCAACTGTAATTCTAGAAATGCTCATCAGTTTACCCTTGATCCCAATTCCAGACTTTCATAACTGCTCGCACTGTGTTTAACATTATAAGGGTATTTATGCATAACCTCTTGAGTGCGCATATAATATAAAAAAAATATATTTTTCTCAACTTTAGAAAAGAAGTTTTTGAAAGATATTATATAGTTTATTTTTATTTATGCTCAAAATATGTACATATGCTTTAAAAATATTATTTACAATGATTAATTTGTTAAGTCTAACGGTTTTTAATCTGCTGGGTGATGAAGGGGTGGGTAAATACAGGAATTTTTGAAAGACCGAGTACGTTACGCAATAATACCATATGTAAAGGTATTTGCAGATAAAATTTGCTTGAATGTAAATTTTGACGTGCCTTAATCGAGAAAATACCTATCTCAGACCGTATGAAAGTGAAGCTTATTTCCCCATATAAAATTAAAATCTCGTTTAAAATTTCAAAACATTTGGCGTAATCAATAAAAAACGAATTTTTAACAAGAAATTGCAAAAATTTGAGAGTATAAGCCATTCTTCAACGACATCATTTTGTCACTAAGTCACTTCAACAGTTCATTACATCTTCTTTTATTTAAAGCACAGTGTTGTCAGACCAGTTTTTAAAAAATGTAATATACAAGATGTGAACTATTTCCACCAAGTGGACTTCTTTCCTTGGGACTTATTTTATCCTATCGATCTATCAAATAACTTCCTGTTTTATTGTTGTTACTGAAATGTCATGTTCTTTTGACATGTCGTATAAGATAACTGTTTGTGTGTTCGGAACGTCTTTTTTTTTAAAAAAGAAAAACACTTGAACTTTTTTAAAAGGAAGTCATTCAGGCTGTTAAGGACGTAGCTGAGCTACAGTGTGGACCGTGAATTTTCGCTGTTGAGGATAAATTTTTTGAAAATGGGGAGTTATTTTGCAGCACCCTGTCGGTACATGACCTTCAACACGTGCTAAGTATGGTGAAAAGTTATTTGAAAATTGCTTCATATTTTGAAGAATGTTTCAATATATTATCTTACAAAAGTGCATTTTTTATTTGATTTTTGTATAGAATATTTTTTTTTAATTTTGTGTGCTTTGTGAAAATGTCAGAAACACGAATTTTCTCCCTTAACATAATTTGATCAGTCGATGACTTTTCTTTCAAGCGGCTGTAATCTATGAAGCCTACATTCGTCCAAAGCTTGAGTATAATCCCTATATTTGGGCAAGTGCTCCAATAACCCACTTCAGTCTCTTAGATAGAAAAGAGCTTAAAAAATGTTAGGTAATAAAAGTATAACAGAAACATTTGAATCGCTAGAGCACAGCTGCAATGTTTCCTGTCTTTCACTATTTTTACTATTATTTCTATAAACAGTGTTATAGTGAAATAGCCAGTTCCCAGTTGCATTCCTGCCCTTGAACAATTTAACCGTAATACTCCGGCTTCAGAGAATGCCCATCAGTTTGTATTTGGGTCCAACTTCGATCGTACTGTTAAATTCAGATATTCTTTCCTTAGACTCACTAGACGAATGTGGAATTTTTTACCTAAACCTTCCCATTGCGATATTCAGATATTTAAGACCAATGTGGATCGGTATCTTCTTATGCTCCCCAAATTTCCTAAAATGCTTGCAGATTTAATGTTGAAGGGAACTATTCTCTGAATTTTGATCTACCCGCTACTCAGGAAGTCAGGACGCGAAATGGATAAAGTAGGAAGCCCGCGTTGCTTGTGTACACACAACTTTTTCGGACCATTCTGACCTATGCCTTTCCCATTTGGTTTACTATATCACCTGCAGCAATGAAGAAAGTGAAGCATTTTGAAGGAAAAGTGCTCCGTAATTGCACTGGACTACACAGTATCACACTGACGAAGAAATATATACCAACTAAGAAGCTGTACGAGGAAGCAAAATCATCAGGGAACTGGAAGATCAGACCAACTCAAAAATCCAACAACTCCTCCAGCATCAAGCCCGAACCATCACCGACGATCCATTTGAAGAAATAATCCAAAACGATGAGACGCACCCATTTACGAAAAGAACAACAATCAGCACTACAGGGCATAAAAGGGCATGAAAGGCCTCATCAAAAATTATTACAGATAATATTTAAAAAAAAAATAAGAAAAAGATTAAGAAAACTTTAATATATTGTAAGCAAAAAGCCAAAATGAGAACGTTGGGCCCCCATTGTTGACCCAAATTCATTTAATGTAGTAATAAGTTACTTTTAAGTTAAATTTTATGTAAAACAAATTGAAAAATAAAAATTCTTAGTCTAATCACAGCTTTCACCGCTTTTTCTAGAAACTGTAGTTTGATGGCATCAGACTTCAGACTATCTTGCAGACGCCGCCGCCGTCTTCGAACGACAGCCACTAGTGTTCGGAAACAGATGAGTTCGGTCTTTTCACTGTTTATCTTCAATTCCTATGTTAGATGGTATTTCCTTTGGTTTTTAATGTGCTTTTTCTCCTGGCAGCAATTTCTTTAAAAAAATCGGTTGCGTAGGTCTACATAAAGCTTCGTATTTTAACTGGCATCTTGGCTGGTAGTATTAATGTTGAAGAGCCGGGGTCTAAGTTTTGATCAGTTTTGACTCCAGTGTTGATTTCCTTTTGGACGATGATACGTGTTTTGCAACCTGTACATAAAAAAGAATGTTGAAGTCTAAGTTCCAAAAGCCAAAATAGCATATTAGATATCCAGCAAGCACGCTTATCTTTTTTCTCAAGTCCAATTGTAATATCACTATAAAGTCCCAGTAGTGGATGTAGGGATGACAATTTATTTCGAATGCCTTACTAGAACTCCGGTATGACATCTTTTTCTCTGCAGAAAACGTTGAGTTTCTTCAAAATTAACGCCTCCACTATCTCGCTCATACAGCAAAGCACAGAAATTGGCAAATATCTTTCCACATTTGTGCGGTTTTTCTTTTTATGGACAGGGACCAGTTTTGTCGTCGGAAATTGCTGATGTTCGAAAAGTTCTTGAAGATTAAAGTTGGCAAAAGAACGGTGAGATTTGGTAACTAATTATGTACATTTTGTCGCTTTTTTTTTTTGATTTTTTTTAGATTCCAGTGATGATGTTAACAGTCACTTTTTCAAAGAGAAGTAGATAAATACATCTGTCAGTATCGGCTCCAATGGAAGTTTTCACGGTTTCTGTGGTAGCTGATATCTCCTCCAACCCAATTTCTACTTCTTTTATAAGTCAGGGAGGGCGGTAATTTGCAATAAGTTCACCATTTACTCGTATATTTGAAACTCAAACGAAATAGCAGCACCAGACCTGATTTGTATTCATCCCAAATTTACTAATCCACCAAGAATATTTATTAGAGATTCAAAGCTAATAACAAAAGTCATGTTCGTCCGAGGATTTAAATTGTCACCTTTTTCTATAAAAATATATTTCTGGAGTTAAAGGATGAAAATAAAAAAAAAATAGAAAAAAAAAATAAACTTTTTCTTTGATTGAAAATTTTACAATGTAAACCTGTAGACTTTTTTTTTATTTAAAAATCGTATTTCTTCTTTAAAGGTAGTTGAAAACAATTGATTAAAAATGTCTGAGTAATCTTTTGAACTTAAAAAAACTCGAACTCGATAGGATTTTAAAATAAGATTTATATCCAAAAATAAAGAACTTTCTATAATTGCATTTGGATAGGCCCCCATCCTTTTCAATTAAATTCTGGTAATTAGAATCTCAAAATAGAAAGTGGCCGAATAACTTTTTTCCAAAAAAGGTAAGTTGTCTATGAGTATGGATATCTAAAATGTGTTGTGATTCAGCCACCATTTTTAAAATAGCATTTTCGTAATCGGTAAAGCAGTTAATGATAAAGCCGAAAAAAAAAGTTTTTATGACAAGTACCGGTGATAATTATTTTTTTAAGTTTTTTTTTTCACCAATGTGTTGACAAAGAGTACGTGCAATGGCACACACAATTTTTCTTATTAAAATCGTTGGGGTTATTTTCGAAATGAATAATGTTTTTCATAACGGCTGTATCTGCTGTGCTGTTAGTCTTTGAGCTCAAAAACAAATTATATTTCTCCTCTATATGGAATCACGAAACACCCTTAAGTACCAAGTTTGGAAAAATTGCTTAAGTACCAGTATGGCTTTCGACCCGGAAAATCTACCAAATCATAACATTGAAGCAAATCTAGGAAAATTCCAACATTCCAAGCATTCATCCCATAAGGTTTTGCCGTGGGATGTGTGATCATGTGTGACTTCGTCGATCTCGTTCTAAAGCAGGTGGAGTATATAAATGTCCAATTCTTAGGACGTTTCACAACGTTTTGTAATAGAATCCTTTGTGGCGATTAAAGATTAAAAGGAAGCTATTGATAGTAAAAACTTCGAGGTAGTTAAAGAGCTCATCTACCTCGGTTTAAATATTTACTCTACGAACAAAACCTTATTGGATATCCGACGAAGAATTATCCTATTGAACAACTGCTACTTCGGTTTTCCGAAACATATGGTTTCAAAACGTCTCACACGAAGTGTATGGTCTAAAAAACGCTTACACCGATAGTACTGCTTTACAGTATTGTTTAACAATAATTTGGAAAGAAGAGCTTACAATGGTCTATTTTGAAACAAATATTTATCTATTTGGTTCTGTGTGTTTAAAGGGTGAATTAAGAAAAAGGTTAAACCCATACATTTTTTAGCTACACCTAGGTGTGCATATAGTTTGGAAAGTCAAAACACGTCGAGACGAATGGACAACAATTCTCGACTGAAAAGGTAAAGTATCTTAAGTCAATTTTGATGATTTTTAGGAGAGCAAAAAAACACTTCAAAGCTGCCTCCCAAAAACTCTTTTAAATGCAGACTTTATTCAACAAAGCATTTTTATGTAAAATTTTATGATCTTTTTTTTTAAATTAATTTCAAAAAGATATTTTTAATATTTCGCCGTTATAAGGAAAAATATGACTTAAGATAGTTTGGCTTTTCTTTAAATTGAATTTTATATTATTTTCCAAAATCTTAAGTTGAGATAAGATATTTTGCCTCGCGTTTCCGAAGAACGTTTTCAATTCTTATGTCCATTTAAGATGAGTTGCGTGTGCAAAAGTGAAAAAAAAAAAAGATTTAAGATGATATTTTCTGGTTTTTATTTAAGTCCTTAATATGAAAAAATCACATTTGTTCTATAGATCTCTAATAATAAAAAAAAAATAATAAAGACTTGAATTTCTAAAAAAAAACTATAAAATCACATTTGGTTCACAGAAAAATAATAATTACAAAAAGAAACAGTTTAGTTTTATTTAACTAATTTATTTAAAAATTATTAAAATAGAATATAAAATAAATTAGTTATTATTAAATATTAAAAAAAAATCATTGGAAAAAACTTAAATCGATTTCATGTAACATTGTTTTAAAAGTCAAATTAATAATAAAAAAAATAACCTTGGTGACTCAAGGGCCTTTGGTGATTCCCTAGAGGATAAATTGAAAATTGTTTTACCTTTAAAAAAGAAAATTGTTTTTACCTGCAAAACTAACAATACCACACCCGTAGTGTAAGATCTCATTTATCTCGAAAACGGCTCTAACGATTTTGATAAAATAAAAACTATGTGAGCTATTATGGGCATGAACTATGTATATTTTGGTTCAGACAAATTTTTGAATAACATGTTAGTAACGGTACCTGTAATAGAACCGTTTTTTTTCGACTTTCTCATTAACGGAACGGCTCTAACGATTTTAACCATTTTTTTTATCAGGAGCCTCTCGAAGTTTAAAATAATATTGTATATAAGAACATTCGCAAAAAAATTTTTTGGATTTTTTGGAAAAAAAAATCCCAATTTTTTTTTGAAATTATTTCCTAAAATCAATGGCTCAAAATTTTATTTAAATTAGTACGATGTTAAAGCTGTTTTAATATGAAACTAAGTGAAGTCAACGATTTAGCTAATTTTATTTGAATATATCATCATACTTTCTCTACCTTTTTATTAAAATTCAAATCATCGTAAAAGTATTGTGCTTTTAGAAACGCCGCAAAAGGTCTGTTTACTTAGGTTTTGCACGAACTGTCATTATTTTAGGTGTGTTCAGAAGAATCTATTAAGAAAATTGGCTTAGTACGATACTAGTTAGAAATTATGAATGATTTAGTAAAGCACTTTAAAGTTGGCAAATTATTAAGTAGTATCATACTAAGAAATTAAAAAGAGGCTGGGTGCGACCCACACTGATAACTTCCCATTTGTGGTAAAAAAATAAAAACATATTGTGACGTTTTCTTCAATTTTACCATAGCTAATGGAATTTGAATATGTGGGACTTGGGTACAACTGAACAACCTTATTCATATACGTATGTACAGTACATACATTCTTCTAAAAACTAAGTTGATAATAAAATTAAAGATTAAGTATTATATTATAGAAATTACTTTATTATTTCGGTTCCAAACATTTTAATTGAATAATTTTAAAAACGAAATATTCAAATATAAAAGATATGTTTTGGTTATTGATGGAAGGGTACTTACAAAATATATACGCTCTAAAACTAGATAGGTATATGTCAAATATAAACCATTTGTTAGAAATTGTATTATGTATTAAATTAAATAATGGCAAGGTCAATATCATTGCTCGTTCTCAAGATATTCTAGTCGAAAAACAAATATTACCACTTTTTAGTAGATTTTTTGTATATTTTTGTTAAAACTGTCAATTCGATACTTGTCAAAATTTAATCATATGTTAATAATTGTATTATGTCGATACCTTACCATAGAATGTACTACCTAAGCGACACTTTTTTTCGAAAATGACTTTTTGATGAGGAAATATACTATATTAAGAGCCACGCTTTGGCCTGGGTTTCGCCAACCTATTATGCATGAAAAGGAAACTAGAGTACAAATAAAAAAATTTATCAACTGCCATGTTTTCTCATTAAAATAATGTTGCCCCCTGCAATTTGTATTATCCGCCAAAAAAATTATGCTAAGCGACATTAATAAAGATCTCATTGTCGTGGGCAACAAAAAATTTTGTTAGATGTCACTTAGTTTAACTAAAATTGTCTCTTAGCACACTATGATTCAACTAGAACTTTCTTCGTTTTTTCTTTTCCTGAACAATTTTAGAAATGTCGCTTAGTATATATTCTTACGGGAAGGTATCGATGTATAAAACAACATACTTTAGAAGGCACTATCGGTGTTCATTCCCAAGAAATTCGACTTGAAATACAATTTTAACTAGTTTTCACTAGAATTTTAAATAGTTTTTTTTATTTACAAAAAAAACTATTAATTCAATATTTGTCAAAATTTCACCAATTGTACAAAATTATACTATGTATAAAATAAACCAAATTTGAAGTCAATATCACAACTAGTTCTCGAGAAATTTGAGTCGAAAAACAATTTTTACCAATTTTCAATAGAGTCTTATATAGTTTTTTTTATTTTTTGTAAAAAAACTGTAAACTGATTTTTTTTGAAATTTTCACCAGTTGTCAAACACATTATTTTTCGTAAAATAAAATTATTTTGAGTTTCAAATTGTTTTCCGTTCTTAGAATATCTGGGTTATGAAATTTTTTTTTCAGTTTTTTTTATTTAAAAAAATAACGGTATGTTCGTTTTTTTCCAAATTCATACCAAATCTGTATGACCTTATAATGAGTACAATAAATTTTATTTGAAATCAATTGCATTATTTTTTCGTGAGATATATGAAAGTAACCAAAATTTTTACTTTTTTTTTTAAATCGTTATAGTAAAAAAACTACTCACTGAATTTTAATAAACGCCCTTTCAGCCTCTTTCGAAGTTATTATCTATTAAACAAAATTTTTTTGAAGTCGATATCTTTACTCGTTCTTGAGATATCGACGACGAAAAATGGTACAAGAACGTACGGACGTACGAACGTACGAACGTACGTACACACACACACACAGACATCTCTCTAAAAATGATTGAAATAGCCTCTAGGGACCTTGAAACGTCGAGAAATGTCAAAAATTCCAATTTGACAAATCGGACCGATTACAATAACTCCCTATGGGAAGTTAAAAAAGTCTTAAGCCAATATAATCTTAAGTCTATTTTAGGTTTTAAAATTAAGAAGAACACACAATCTTATGTGGACTTAATATATTTTACCTCGTGTAGAGATTGAGATATGTCTTTTGAACATAAGATGAGGTTGTTTTTGTCTATAAAAAAGCAAAGGAGTGAGATTGGAGGATGCCGATTAGACAGAACTGTGGCCCTTTAGAATGGCACTGAGTTGAACAAAAAACGTGAAATATCTTAAGTCGACTAAGATACTTTACCTTTTCAGTCGAGAATTATTCATTCATCAATGATATTTTGTCTCCATTAATATGTTTTGATGTCGACAGTACTCTTAGCTTCTCATATTCGTTTCCAAGTCCTTATTCTTCGGAAATTGATTTGAAACTCAGCGTATGATAAGCTCATTAAATTCTGATCTTGAAAGCATTGTCAAATAGGAAACGAAAAACCGCATAGAATTTAGTGCTTCAAAAACTCAATGGGGGGAACCACCCCCTATGCCACCATCCATAAGCGGCACTTGCATTGAGGAAACAGAGAAGCTTTCAGTTTTCGGTATGTCTATCATAGACGAACTTGTGTGGAATGAACACATACATATCTTACCGTAATCTATGAAGCCTATACTCGTCCAAAGCGAGCCCCACTGCACGAATATAGAATGCCTTAGGCTGAAAACACGCCGGATCAAACAAAACGTTTTTGATTCGATAGTCAAAAAACATTTTTTATTTGAACACACACCTAGCGAAACAGAATGCAACAAAACAAAACGTTTTTTTTTTTTTGTTTCATTTGGTGTGCGTTGAAATGAAACAAAATACAAACTATCGTAAAAGCTTAACTCCGGCTGACAGATTACAACTCTAACTCTACCGCAAGTAAATACAAATATCAATTTTTGTTCACTAAATAGACATTATGGTGTTATTTATAAGAAAAGAGAAAAGCTTTTAATCTTGCCATTCTTCAAATGTCATAGTAGGATAGGAAGTAGCAATCCACAGCTTATCAATAGTAAGTTTATTGGCATGTTACTTATCTTTATAATTATAGATAGGGCTTCTTGCCTCAATTAAAAAACAAATCTCCATCTCCATCTACCTTCATATTTATTGAAAATTTGCTCACAGAGTAAACGTAGAAGCAAATAAACTGTAAAGTGCAACGATAGAAGAAAATAAAAAGAACGGAGTCAAAATTTTGTTTTGCAAAAAGAAACAGGTCAGTTATCGGCAACGAAACATGTTTTTCTGTTTTGCTTTGGTTTTTATGTTTCGTTTCATTCGGTGTGTTTTGCGCCACAAGAAAGTAGGCAATTATCGTCAATGACCCTTGTTCTAAACTAAACAGTTTTGTTGCATTCGGTGTGTGTTGCTCTCATACAATGGCATGTATTTTCGACAATCCCCACCGAAACCCTTCAAAACAAAAACGTGTGTTTTGTTTCGTTTTCTTTGGTGTGTGTAGTCTCATAAGAAACAATGTTCTCTTGTTTCACAAAACAAAAAAACACGTTTTGCTTTATTCGGTGTGTTTTCAGCCTAAGCTGACAAAAATTGACAGGAAATGTAATGCAGCCTGTCATAACATCCTAAATAACATCTACAGGAATTTTACCATTACCAGAGTTATTTTGAAAATATTTCTCCAGATCGATCATTTTGCAATTCGACACGTATATTTTTGCTCAAATTTAGTATCTTAATTTTTTTCCACAAAATGGAGGATTTCAAACATGCATTCAGTTCATCCGCTGGTGTAGACCGTCGAATAACTGGCCGTTTGTTTGACGAAAATCTCCTGCTAACAAAATCATCGCTCCACCGAATCGGTTTTGATTGTTTCGCAGATATTTCAGAGTTCTGTCTAATGCCATCGTGCATTAATCTCATACTATCAACTTGCATTGCTGCAAAACCTTTGCCATTGCAGAGTTCTTCGAAATGTTGCAAGCCAGAGTTTCGTTGCTTTGAATAATCAATGGTAATTTTAGCGCTGAATGGGCTGTTCGACCGCCCTCCAACAATGTAGCTGCAATACCAGAGGAAGCAAGTGTGATTGCAATTCTATTCTGTAAGCGAATTGTTGTTAAAATCAATGAAATTTAAAATGTCTTTCCTGCACCACCAGGAGCATCCAAAAAGTAAAACCCTCCAGTTCCATCATTTACAACTTTCATAAGTGTATCAAAGACATACTTTTGTTGTTGGTGCAACAGCGGAACATATATTCGAACCAATTCCCTTAAATCATCAAGATCGAACAGTTTTTCACGTTACAACTCTTGATTAAAACCGTCGTGCATTGGGCGATTAGGCGCGGCCATGCCTAATTGAGATGATACTTTGTTCGACATCATCAAGCACATGTCAACAATTGATATCAACGCCTCGTTGAAATTTTTTTCTGTGAATTGAAAATGTTGATTTCCTGTTCTATTGCGCATTTGATGCAAGATATCGTCACACATTTTAATCTTTTTATTTGATTCATAAATCAATTGGGTTTGACGGAAAGCATGTTGATATAATTATAGAAAACAATGTTCGTATTTGTTGAGCTTCTGAAGAAATTAGCATCATTTAAAGTTTGATCCCAATGAGCATCATTTTTTAACAGTTGCAAACGCTGACAGTCTTCTCTGTAAGAGCCACATTATTCACCATTAACAGTTCGTAAATGTTGGAATGATATTGGGCCTCGAACATTGACTAAGAGTATAATCTATATAAATAAAAAAAAAACTCGACGTAGGTACTACTAAAAGTGTTGTTTTTATTATTTTCCTTGTAATTTTTACGTTTTCTCTCTCCATTAGAACCTTCCTTGTGCCTTAACAAAAATGTTAAAAAAAATTAGCTGAATTGTTCGAGCCGTTCTCGACGCTTAGCAATACATTTGGCGATTCATTTTTATTCATATATAGATTACACAAAAGCCTCTTAGACCGAGAGCCCACAGCTATTTTTGGGTGTGATTGATAACAAAAAATAATTAGCATAATGAGATAGGCCTTTAGTAGTTATTTACAAATGTGAACGTCTTGTGCATAAAAATGCATCAAACATGCAGTTCTTTCCCAGTCTAAATAATTGTGATAACAACTTTGCCAAAATGTAGAGTTAAGCCCCCTGATTGAAAGTATTAAGGTCTAAGACATTTTGCAGACAGCTTTCTGCCTGCATAAGTCGCGATAAGAATAGCGTACTTCTTGCACGAAGAAGACCACCTTCAAAACGTCTTTGACCTCGATATTTGCAATCAGGACACTTAGCTCTTCATTTTGAAGTTATGGCAAATTTTTTATCATAATTTTTTAGACTTTGGAAAGAACTGCATACTTGATGCACTATAATGCACTATTGCGCCCACTAGAGTATGCAACACGTTCACATTTATAAATAACTATAAAAGGCCTATCTAATTATGCTAATTATTTTTTGTTATCAATCACACCCAAAAATTGCTGTGGGCTCTTAGTCTATCTATAGTACCGTTGATAATGTCAAGCAATTAAAAAAATTAAAGTAAATAATTAAAAGTATTTCCTTTGGATCTATTATTTTCTTAATAGAATAGAATTATAGCAGTAGCTAAATAAAACAGCTCGTGGGCAGTTTAATTACATTAACATGACAAAGCCGAATCGCATTTGAAGAACTACCAACCCTCGTGATTCGAGGTTCCAAATATTAAACCACAATATAACTTAAGCAAGCTCTTTCCACTAAGCTATATTTATCCTCCGTATGTCTTCAATGAAAAAAGTTAAAGTATTATTATAAGCTTACTTACCGAAAGAAGTCAAAAGTGATTTATAAATGTGAATATAAAAAGGCAGGCCCGCATTTAAGTTATTATAATATTTTCAAATTTCTCAAATAAAAATATAGATTTTTTTTAGATTATATTAGATTAATTTTATTAAATTTATTATTAAAATATATAAATTCACTAGCGGCCCGGTACGTGCTTCGCTACGTATAAAGTGAAAAAATAAAACAATTTAATTGCAACATCAAATTATTCATTTATTCAAACAAAAAAATATTTTATTAATTGCTAGCTATTTTAAAACTTAATCCAAAACATTTGGATAAACAATATTTTTTGTTTTTCCATATCAGTTGGAATCATAGGGATACGCGGTATCAAACAAACTTCTCCTTTTGATTTAGCAGTTAGGATCGTAGCTTCAATCAAATTTGGCAATAAGTTTTTCACTGCCAATCTGGTGCCATTACACAGTTTTGGTGGATTAATATTTCGCAATAATATAATCAAAGAACCAACTTTCAGATTCAAGTAATGCGGTGGTATAACAGCCGGTTCCAATGAAGTTAAAAATTCAATTGGATAATTCATCTTGATTCATAACACTGTCAATTGGCAACTGGCAGTTTCGCTTGAATTTGAAAATTAATGGCATTGATATGAATGTTCTTGGGTGCTAAAATGGTGCGTTTTCTCAACCAATCATAATTTCTGTAATTCTGAAGAATATTCGGAAAAACACATTCAATCAATTCATCTATCGATTGCGCAATTGTACAAAAATTGTTTGGTACTGTCGATTTTTATTTTGCTATCACCAATTTCTGACAATTGTTTTGAAAATTCATGGGCAGCTAGATCATTTTGTAGGTGAATACGCATATTAATGTTCAGTGTCAATTTTTGTACATACCTACATATCTCCAAAGAACTGATGACTTCAAACATGCATTTATTTCATCAGCAGGAGTTGATCGAGGAATGACAGGCAATATTTGACGAAAATCCCCTGACAGTATTTTCAAAGCACCACCAAAAAGCTGTTGATTACCACGTAAATCTTGCATTGTTCGATTAAATGCTTCTAGTGATTTTTTATTGATGGATGGCGTCGGCTAGAGACCGGGATAGGTGGAGAGACTTGTTGAAAGAGGCCAGGACCGGAACCCGGTTGTCGAGCCGATGATGATGAGTGATTTTTTATTCGCCTTTGTACACTCATCCCATAAAATAATTGACGTTAATTGCAGAACTTTTGCCATAGCAGAATTTCTCGAAATATTGCAAGTTGTAGTTTCAATCACATGTACATTCAATGGCAATTTTAATGTAGAGTGTGCAAAAATTGATTATCAGCGTCGGGGTATGGCAACAACGAACCAGCTTGATGATAAATCTGGCCCTGAATCTGTAACATGTATGCAATTTTAGGTAGATGTTGGATCAGAACTTTTAAAACTATCGAATACTTTATGATTCAGATTGATATAAACATGGGACAGTCCTGTTGAAGTATTTACCTTAAACGTCGGTATAAAATTATCTCTAATAATTTTAGTAGCACCAAAAGAAGTCATTTGAAATGCCGAATTGTGTACTTCAATATGACTCAAAAAGTGATTCAACGTTTGAGATGTCCCAAAAATAAGTGAATACAATGGTTCGGGTGGAGTTTCTAATGCTGGCAATCTCACTTTGCCATTAGCACAACACATGTCGGGCAGGGTTCGAACCTAAATCTACTCCTACGCTCCGATTTTTCGAGATTTACTCCACTTTTTCCACACAGACAAATTGTCTTATTTATATACAAATATGACATTGTTGAAAAGAACCATTAAACCTTTGTTAAAAATTCTTTCTGAATTTGTAATTTGTTTATTTTTACAAAACAATTTTTGAAAATAATACTAAGTTTTCCAATGAAACCTGTGATTTATTTTTCTTTTTTGCTAATACTATTTTTTTATGTTCATACATACATATGAACGTTTTAATTTTCCTGAAAAGTAAGGATTTTCTTTTTGTTTTAAATCTAGCCCGAAAATCTTGCATTTGCTCGACTTTTTTTTCAAATTTGCTCCGACATTTCATGATTCAGGTTCGAACCCTGATGCCGGGCGTTTCACCTGGGAAGTTAGCCGCATCACAATGTGGACATATTGCGTCCATCATTCCAATGTATCCGTACATACTATAATTAATTTGACTGTTGTAATTAAAAGCAGCACGCATCATTTCAGCCAAAGCAGCACGACGTATTCGTGATCGCCGTGCAAGATTCAGTACAGGTACAAGGTCATCAGATCTATTTCGTGCATTACGTTCACGCTGCGATGCATTAGCTTGTGCGCGTTCATCTGGAGTCTGTGATCGTCTTAGTAATGCCACATCATTTGCATTACGCGTTCGCCTATCTATATTTGCTCGCCCGGATCGTGTCATTATTCCTTCATATAAAAAAGAATAAATCAAATTAAAAACAAATTGCTACATTAATAGTGGTGTATCAGTATCTCTAAAAAACTGAGAAAAGTACACGCACACATATGTACATAGTACATTTGAACAATTCAATTTGACAGCACAATCCATATATGAAAATAGTTTCAATTTGACAGCAAAATCTCCAATAACAAAATGATCCGACATTTATTGAATTCATTTGTTACAAAAAATGTGATAAATGAAGAACCGCTCGACCGTTTTTGTGCAAACTTCACATAAACCATCTACTAAATAGTCCGAACAAAGCCTAAACATTTGGTTCGGATAGGTTAGCCCGTTCTTGAGTTATAAAATTACAACGAAAAGTGGCATTGATTTTTATATATATAGATTTAAATATATAAATTTCATATAATTTATACAAAATCATTATAGCATAGCAAAATGCAGTCTGCAGATTGACAACAGAATATTTTCTATTACATATTTGCAAAAAGCTATCATAACATTTTAAATTTTAAATTTACATAACTTGTACCAAATTATATTCAGCAATGGTTTAAAAATGAAAACAAAGTAAATTATCTGATAGAATTGTTAAAATTCGAAATCTTCAGAAAATAAAAATGGTGTAAGAAACTGTATTTTATTAAATTTCGAACTTAAAAATGTTATTTTATTCCTCTTATAGAGAACAATGCCTGTAGTGACTCACAACTCCCAACCAATCCTGTATGCGTGTTGTCGCCAGTAAACGATCCCTCAAAGGATTGCTCCAAAAGTCAAGTCCAAAAGAATTAATGTAGTGACATGGAAAATTCTGTTAGAACGGCAACCAACTCGGGAAGCCCTCTACAGACCTTGTTATTGCTATTGGTTCTCAAAAATCTAGACGATGGTGACATAAGACCACTCAAGAGGTTGTAAATAAAATTTCTTCGTGACAATGTCAATAAAACGGTAGGTATAAGGTATAGGAATTCAAAATACGGACCTGTAATTAAATCGTATAGATCGTAAGACTTTGTTGATTGCCTGATGTAAGAACATTCCTCTCAAGGTATATAAATAGTTGGCAATGACACAGGCTGAAGTATACGAATAAGCAAACCCTTTCAGTTTATGGTGCTAATTTATTGTAAGAAGGTGGATTTGGAAATTTTATTTGCGATTGGTTACAAACGAATAATGTGATATGATTATGGTATAACATTGAGTGTGATTTATTGGTCAATTCCAAAGATTGAGGTTGTGCGATAAATTCTACCAAAAATTACGATATTTATGATAATAGTAGTAGAAAAAAAATATTACTAATTATAAGTGCGTCTCACGATGATGTGTGGGGTCATACAATTACATTATTTAAGATGAGGAATAATAGAACAGAGTTTCGAATTTGTAAAAAAAATCAAACTCGAAATTTTAACTCATTTCCGGCTAACGTTGCGAAAACGCAACGTCATGTTTGTGAGCGTCTCTAACTTAAATGATCATTTATTTTAATAAACTAACAAAAATGATTTTGAAAGCTAATTGAATTATCTAATCGACCTTTTTCTGGATTTTGTACGAAAATTTAATTTTCTAGTTTTTTGAGCACCTTCAAAAACCGAAATTTTGGAAATTTTGAGGTAACTTTCTTGAGAGATTAAAAAAATTTCCCAACATCATATTTTTTTCAATTTTTTTTTTAAAACTGTTAAGGAAAGTTTCAAATTATATTTGAATATACATTTGAAGCAATTCATACGAGTTGCCTGCTTGGCAGGTAAGGTAAAAGTCCTATGTTGCGTTTTCGCAACAACCGCCAAAAGTATAGTAGCATTTTTAATCAAAACAAAAAACCTTTTGTTCGTTGTGTTTTCACTGCACATAAAGTTTAGTTTCTTCGAAATAGTGTGGGCTTGATAAAAAAAATTTTTAGAAAAAAAAAGAACCGAAAATTCTTTAAACAGCTATATTGGAAAAACCCGTTTACCGTCCACGCGACCACATTCTTAGAAATAATTAGAGAGTACACTGGTTATAAGAAACCTTAAAGCGCAGGTCATTTTTCTTATGAGCGTGGTCTTTATAAGATAACTTACAGGAAATGCATTTTTTTCCTAGAAAAAAATTAAACCAATAAATCATAAATGCGTGGTGTATTGGAAAAACCCAAAAAGCACAAACCAATATAAGTTTTTTACATTTGATTTATTTTATACTTAGACCACGATTTGTGAGTGAAAGTTATCTTTTAAAAATTTATCCGTATTTAAAAAAAAATAAAATGCACGACTGGATCGCACGAACTTGCTCTTATGTAAAAGTACTTTGGAATTTAAGATACATTTTATAAATATAAAACATGGATTTAATGAGATAATAATGTTCAAATGCATAAAATTGCCGTCTGGTTTCCAGAAAAGTATGAACTTATGCAAATAAACTTTAAAAAATCTTTTTATTATTAAATAAATTTTTTATATAAGAAATTTCTTTAAAATTTTTCAAGAAAAAAATGTGGGATGCGAATTTTAAGTATAAAATAATATTGATTTTATGAAATAATTTCAAAAAATAATCTTTCATAGGTTTTGAAGATATTGATTTAATTTTTTTTTTTTTCAAAAAAACCCAACAAATATTTTTTTGAATATTTTTATATACAATATTATTTTAAACTTAAGAGTACTCCTGCTGAAAATTTTGGGTTAAAATCCTTAGAGCCGTTAATGAGAAAGTCGAAAATAAAAAAAACGGATCTATAGCAGGTACCCCTTATAACATTTTTCCCCAAAAATTTTTTTAAACGAAAATGTAGTCCATGTCCATAATATCACACTTAATTTTTTTTATCAAAATCGTTAGAGCCGTTTTCGAGATAAATAAGATTTTGCATTAAGGGTGTATGGGGGGTAGCGTTGGTTTTGGAGCTAAAATTAAAATTTCAATTTGTCCTCTAGGGAATCACCGAATACCATTAACTACCGAGATTGAAAGAAATAGGTCCAGTGGTTTAGGCTGTAGTTCGAGGTACAGACATACAGACAAACAGACATACAGACATACAGACATACAGACGGAATTGTCGGACCTACTTTTTTCGTCTTCGCTATCATCGTAATGTCAACTTTGATCAAAATCTCGAGTTCGATTTTTTTTCCAAATGCAGAACTTGCCCTATAGTGCCTATATCGCAAGTAAAAATATATATCGCAAAAGATTTTTAAATGCCAAGGAACTTGAAGAGTTGTTGATGAAAACAAACTCAGACGAAGAAGACGAAATCAATTTGAATTTGGATGGTGCAGTTGAAACAAAATTTATAATTTTGCCACCTAAAAATGATGCTGTGAGTGATAACGAAGAAATCGATGATAATGCGCAGCTTTTGGAAGATGGAAATATGTTTCCAAATTAATTAGCAGGTAAGCTTATAGTATTTATCATATTCATAATATATACTGTTCTTCCAATATTATAAGATAATCCAACTTTCAAAACAAATTTCAATGAAATCCGCAAATTCAGTGAATTTTTTTTTTTTGAAATACACACAGTTCCCCAGTTGGATCCTTATTAGTCTAATCAACCAGTATTTCGCTGCGTGATATGATGTGATAAAAAATGTCAATGGCAGGAGATCGATTCAAAACTATAAAAGCATATTTACATGTCTGTGATAACCGTAAAATCGATTCAGGCTACAAGTTTGCTAAGACTTCCGACCTGAACAACTTGCTAAACGCAAAATTTATCCAATTTGGTATATTCGCCCATTATCTTTCAAAAGATGAGCAGATGATTCCTTATTATGGACGACATTCTTGTGCTCACATGAAAAATACCTGTTCCAATTCATACCAATTCATGCATCAACCGTATATTTCCTCAGATTTTGGTTTGAGCGAAAACGTTGTACTGAGGTTACTTTCAAAAGTCGATAAACCAGGTCAGCATACGGTAATTTTCGCCAATTTCTTTACTTCACATAAACTTATTACTTATGTGTCTTCTATCTACGATGGGTTATTTCGCAAAAGGTAATCAATACTACTTATTTTTTATAGAGAAACCCAAATGAAGTGGTTCATTTCGATGACATTAAACACACTGTCATCAAAACAGAAAAAAGTTTTCACTGTCAGAAGTGTTCAAGTCAAACTTTATTTTTCTGTAAAAAGTGTAACGTAGCGCTTCATCCAAAATGCTTTAATGGATACCATACAAAAACTAATATTTTATGAGCATACATAGCCATATACATCCCTATAATATTAAATTTTTTTAATTATAATTCATTATAAACTTATTTTCTGTTTTAATACGTTTTATCAAACAAATATTTGAATAAAGTTGATTTAAACTTCATATCAAAAAAACAAAATTTACAAGAATTTGCTACTAATACATTCGGTGGCTGTTGCGAAAACGCAACGTGAATTTTCCGGGAAACTAAAAGATTTGCCAACATTTTTTTTTTTCAGATTTTCTCTAATTAGACCAAAAATAGACAGTGTGTGAAATTTCAAGTTCCTATACCAGAACTGGAACTGGTAGCCGCCGCCGCAAATGGGTTAATAAGACTTAATACTACAATGAAAGAGAACGCGTTCAAAGTGGATCCCGAAATTTAGTCTGTATGTCTGGCTTTATATCAACCTATACCTACTAACTCACTGAAGCCTTAAAAATTAAAATAGATGAATTAAGATTTTTGCGTGAATCCATTTAGAAAAAACTATAATATCTCGAAAACGCTTTAAAGATTTTTGATTCATAAAACTTTGCTTTCTATTGTAAGTATTACTTTTACTAAAAAAATATTACTAACATAGTATAGTAATGTTACATATACATATGTATACAACGACCTGTAAAAGTAAACCTCGATAAACGCAATTTTCACCACAAGTGACTCAGTGACTAATTAAAACTTTTCAAAAAAGTCTAACTCTACAAATGCAACATTCCATCTCGTATTTCATTTAATTTTTATTTTTATTTTTATTTTTCGGTGTTTACTATTACTGTACCTGGGCATGTATTTTTACAGCTAACTTTTGTACCTTATGTTTATTTAAATTTAAATTTAATTTAAAATAACCTATTTATTGTTTAAAGATGGAAAGAGCGTCTGACCTCTCTCCAAAGAATGTTGGGCAAGTAGCTGGACTTTTAAAGGCTACTAACCTATCCCAATATGAAATTGCGGTCACAATCGGAATTTTGAGATATTTTGTTAGAAATTAAAAAAGAAGATTGACCTAGGGATGACCTTAAGTCCCCGAAGAAAAGGTTGCTGTGGTCGACCACGACACACATTTCAACGGACAGATCGCAAAATCAGGGTTGTTTGCCTTAAAACAGAAAATTTACAGTGCGTTTGCTCACGAAAATAACCAAAGATGGAGGAGTCAAAATATCGCAACGCAAAGTTCAAAGGCGCTCCGCAGAAATGAAATTTATCGCAATGAAACATGCTCGAAAGCCAAGACTAATGCCTGCAATGAGTTTGAAGCTGCTGTAATCGGCTCATAAGTACAAACATTCAACTGTAGAAGATTGGAATAAGCTATTGTTATTTACCTTTTGTTTTGCTTCAAATAAAACAATCAAAAAATTAATCAAAATGCATTTTCCCAAGGTTTGCTTTTCGGATGAATCGTTTTTGCAAGTTTTGACTGAAAAGACAAAATTTGTGCGTAGAAGACCTGGCGAGCAGAACAAACCAGAGCACATTATTCCAACAATCAAGCACCCTCTATATATAATTGTTTGGTCTTTAATATCCGGGAAAGGAGTAGGTCTTCTTTAAGTTGTGGAGAATACCATGAGGCAGGACCAGTACAAGAAAGTGCTTCAAACCGTTTTGTTGCCACAAATTCAGAAGTGGTTTGTGAGCCATAAAGGTCCAATATTCATGCACGACGCACGGTGCTTCTTGCCATAAAGCCAAGCTTTTCTTAATTAAAAAAATTATAAATATTGGACTGGCCTGGATATTCTCCGGATATGAATCCCATAGAAAACGCTTGGGAGCTTCTTAAGCTCAAAGTTGCAAAAACCATGTATTAACAATATGCCCCGAAGAATAAAGGCGCTTGTTTCAGCAAAAGGTCAACACACAAAATATTATAATAAAGATGGTTTCTCTTAATCTGTGTTTTTTGTATTAAAAATTGTATTGATTTTTATTTTTATTTTATTTCAGCAACAATTATATGCTAATAATATTAATAAACAAATATGAGCAAAAAATGTAAGCTTTAAAAAAAAAAAAAAACATTAAAAATAAAACAAAGTAAACAAAAATGTTGCACTTTTTCGCTTGGGCCTAATAATATGGCAAGGTACAGTATGATGAAAAAATGCAATATAGGTACTCACTTTATATGAGGAATATGAAGCGGGGAAGAGCCACTTCTAAGTAATTTTCTTTCTATTTTCGAGCTTCAGACATCTGAATTTGAATTTGAAATCGTTTCTGAGAATAAATTGGTCATGTATATCCTTTTCTAAGATCTAACTCAGTGGGGGAAGATGGAGTTCCAATACGTTTAATTAAAATGATATTACCACAAATTGTACCTACCTTTACTCATTTTTTTTTATCACGGCTTCTTCTTTTCCAAAATGTTGGGAGCGTGCAAAGGTAATTCGTGTGCCTAAGAAAAAAAAATCCTTCAATTGCACTAGATTTTTGGCCTATAAGTATACTTGCCTTGCCTGTCTAAAATCTTAGAAAAAGTTTTGTCAAACCAGATTTCAAACCACATGCGAGTTCGTAACTTATGTTCACCGGTGCAGTCAGAATTTCGAGCAGTCCACACCTGCTCTACCCTTATGGTTAAGGTCCTTAAAGATATTCGAATTCAATATGACCAAGGCATGTTGTTTTCTGGATTTTAAAAAAGTATTTGACCGAGTTCATCACAGTATTCTGTGCAAGAAACTAAAACTTTATTCGGCTTCAGTGACAGGTCGGTTGGTCTTATACACAATCATTTAAGTAATCGAACTCAAAAGGTTAAAGTTAATAATTCTTCTGATTCAATCAGCTTGCTTGTTGGTTTTCTACAGGGTTCCATCTTAGGTTCTATTTTGTTCTGCATGTTTATAAATGACTAACCACATGTTTGCAAATAATTTGATACGAGAAATCTACAAGCTGTTTTACTATCACAATTTCAAATTGAATTTTCGAGTACTGTTTTAAGTCTAGGCTTTAAAATAAATCGTTTAATTTCGGCCGTCCGTAGACCATATTAATATTTTCTCTTATCTAACACCGTTTGAAACTAAACTGAGAATTAGAAAATATTTGCCTGTATCGCTTATTGACTAACCTTCACTAGTTTAACACAAACTGGATTCTCAATTACCACAAAAAATGCTTGTTTCTTTTGATTATACAGTAAAACCTGCTTAAGAGAAAAACCCGCTTACCTGAAACACTTTTTTCATCCCCAAGTATCTTCCGACCAATTTCCCTTAGGTGAAAACCGCTTAAGCGAAAAACCCGGATAACTGAAACATATTTTCGGATAATTTTTAATAATTTTCATTGAAAAAAACTTTCTTAAGTGAAACAAAAATTGAATCGAACAGAACAAAAATTTGCTAGTTTTCGTTTTTCAATAAATTATTTTAGTGTTATTTAATCGTTGTTTTATTTAACTTCTTTCAAGGCAAGTTCAAAAGATAAAAACAATATTGTTTCTAGCATTAAATCTCCGCTTAATGGAATTTTTAAATCCGCTTAAGTGAAATTTTTGTTTCCGAACTCCGCTTAAGTGAAATTATTTTTCACTTAAGCGGGGTTCGTTTAAGTGAACCCGCTTAAGTGAAAGAAAGACTGTGACATTTTGCCATTTCTCTTAAGCGGGTTCTTACTGTATCTATAATTAGGTAAATTTTTGGCTTGCGAAGATTTGACCATGATTCTCAATATCATCAACTTGTCCAACAACTCTGCAACTCCTTACTATTGACGATAAAGCAGACAATAGAAATATCATAATAAAAAGGCAATTCTTAGTAATTTTAATTTAACATTAATTTATTTTTTTTTTCTTAACTTAACCTATAATATTTAAATAATTAAATTAAGAGTCAAATTTTAAGGTACTGCAAAAGACTATGGCGCCAAATTTTAAACGTTGCTCGTTTAAGAATTAAACCGGCTCTACTTAACACAGTCCTTTTATTTGGAGACTTGTCTAACTTTCTCATAATTTTAAATACGTTAAAGGTTAAACAGCTCTTCTAACTAATGTGGGTTTCGCAACAGAACCTAAGAAAATTTACGTTGAACAACTCTAAATTTGACAGATAAAGAACTCAAACACAACTACACAAAAAATAAATTAATACCTAAGAACACAAACAAATCGAATAATTTTTTTGCTAAGCACTTTTGTACGATTGTTTCGAATTTCTAATATTCAGTCTATTAACAAAGCACATCTTTTAAAAAATCAAATAAAACATCGGTAGCCATTTTTACTTCGATTTGCTTTGGTATGAAGTAACCATTGTCAATCTGGGTAAAGTTTACTTTTAAGAGATAAAGTAGCAGTTTGCTGCTGTTAATGTTAAAGTATAGTTTATGTAATTTAAAATACCTACATATACATAATATTTAGAGTCGACTCCCATTCTTAAATTGATTTAGAGCAGGTTTTAAATGTTTAAAAATTTGTGCCTATGTATATGCTGCGCTTTCTGGGAAAGGCCTTCAAGACTCAGCTTTTTTTGAGGCTCAGTTATTGCAACAACCTCAATTACCCCAACTCCTCGAATTTTTATCGGTTGCTTTTATCCACGTCGTTCTGTGAAATCGTTCTGTTTGATTTTTGACTCTTGTTAAAAAAAAATACTAAAACAACTGCAAGAAATTGGAATTTTAAAGTTTTGAGTAATTTTCAATTTAAAACTGAATTACAAGAAAATTTCAACATCCTTTTTTAAAATATTGAATCTCTGTCAATGGCGCACGATTTTAGTTGAATTAGCACGATGTTAATATTATTTTAGTATGATACTTGGTTAAAGCGACAACTTTGCAAATTTTTATTGAGTTTAGCATCATATCAACTATTTAATTTTTTTAGTATCGTGCTAACTTCACATGATTTTTTGACATTTACAAAGTGTCATTGTTTTAGGTGTGTTCAGAAGTAATTTATTAAGAAAATTGCTTTGGTAATATACCTACTAGTTAGAAAATGTTTAAAATTAATCATAATTTAGTAAACTATTTTAAAGTTAGCAAATTGTTGTGCAATATCATGCTAATACCTTCAAACCAGGCTGTTAAAAAAACGCCCCAATTTCTTTATGAAATAAACATATCTACATACATATGTATAACGCAATATTGAGAGTTACTGAAACGTTGAACTATAACTCCGCAACCCAAGGTTTCAGGAGTACTATTTTTGAAAAAAATTGATTGCTAAAAAGGGTTTTTAAATAAAATTCCTTATGCATTCGAGAGTACTACGACAGAGTTTAAAATATTCACATCCAGCCCAAACATTCCTTTCTCTGTCATCATTTTCTTACAACAAACTCAAGGCCTACCGATTGGATTTAGTAAAAAGCTTTCAGCTGAAAAATTTTCGTCGGACAATGTCAATTAAATATCCACTGCCTCTCGGAAATATTCAATTAGGATTCCATACTATGACATCGTTCCTTGAATTAACACAAACTAATACTACGCACAGCATTAGTCCTCGAAATAATTTGCCTTCAGCAATGCAAAAAGGCGAACATAAAGAACAATTTGTATATTGGTCACGTTTGTGAGTTTCCCCGAGGCAAGTCAAGGAATTTTAATCGAACAAGGAGCTTCAACTTGAAAAAAATATTGGCATTCAAATTAAACTCCCCCTTTTGTCGTCTATACTCTAAGATGTCACAGACCTAATGTCCTGATCTTGATTAAAAAACCTAATCCTTACTTGTCCCCTCTTATCCTGAATTTTTTGTCATACTATGTGTGCTATCTTCTTGTGCTTATGTTTTTTTTTTGTAGTCCAAAATGCGGGTGCGTTTGTTTTGTTCATTATCATTAGAGAAGCTAAAGCGTAATCTCAGTTATTTGTCATTTCAGCCCATTTGCCTCGGAGATAAATGCTGTGTGAAAATGTTTAACTAGAGTCATTTATCGTTGGGACGATACACTCTCATCGGCCGCAAAACATAACAAGGCTTTCACTAAAGGACACGAATCCTTTTAATTGATTCCAATGACCCGCAGCTGATGGCGTAGGATTGACTGAGAGTAAGAGGAGCGAGTGTTTAATGAAGTCATTAATCCTTAAGTCAGCTAGGTGTGTCCCTGTCATGGGGAATGCAATCAATTCGAATGAACTCAAAGCAGTGTTGCCCGCTGCCAATAAAGGACCTGGACTTGGTATTAAATAAACTGATCGAATTGTTTGGCAGAAATCTCTGTTAATGATTTTGTGATGGGCTCATTAAATCCTTTTAGAATTTATCTATCCATGATTGGGTTCGAACATTTGTATTCAGATACCTACATTTTTTTATATTTCTTTGATAAAACGGTGCTGAAGGTGGATTCGTTGAATTGACACATTTATTGCCAGCTAAATTTATTGCTCGACTTTGAAATAAAATGCAAATATACAAATTTACCCATGAATGGCCTTTCGACTAATTACGCTGTGAGCAAATCAATGATTTGAAATCTGTACAAAGTGTTTTATTTTGTCAGACACGAAAAATTATTCTAAAATCGTATATTTTTTTTTTCAGAATAAATGTTTGCTTTTGTGCTGTAGAGTTGGTCTTTTATGGGTTTTGTGGAATAAAATGGACTGGATTATATTGTAAGCCTATGGCACTTAGTGGATTGTTTCGTTTTTTGTTTTTCAATATATTTTCAGTTTATCGTCATACAAATTCAAATAAACTGAATAATAAAAAACAAAAAAAGAAATAAACAATTATAAACCTTTAACGGCTCCTATGGCGGAGGGACCATATTTTTTAAACAAAAACAAAGAACAAAAAACATGACATACTTATATTTTTTTGACCAATGGGGTCGGGAGTTGTTAAAATTTGCTTTCAAATCACTGTTTGCATTTTTGCAACTCATGGTTTATGTATAACGGTCTCCGGAAATCATCCCGATCATCTTTTTTAAGTCGCCATTGGGAAACATAACCTGGAATCCTCCAAAAAATCCTTCGTTTTTCAATGCACAAGAACGATTGATGGCATGGAATTCTGATAGATACAAATATAATAATTTGGTATTATAAAAGGGGGTAGAAACAAACACTCCCCTAAGGATGGTTTGTTTTTTCACCCTCTATAAAAATCAGTTACAATATTGCTTACCTGCTCCACTAAGCCATCGTGTTCATTAATGCACTAATTATCCCTTTTTTGGCAAGGGCAACTTAAAAAATTATAAGAATGAATTTAGGAAATCAATTTGCTTAAACCATAAATCGCTCCACCCTATTGCTTTACACCATAAAAAAAATAAAATACAAGTTCTTGCTCATATGTTAAACACCAACAATTTTAAAAATGAATGTTACGAGAGAAATTCAATTAAGAGCTCAAGTGAGCTTAACTCCAAGTTGCGTTTCGCCCAGGTACGACAGTGGGCTCATCAGTTAAATGCTGCCGTACCCTTCTAAGAGGCAAATATTGGTCGATGTTTTTCGACTCTTCAGTTATTAGAGAAAACTGTTGATAAGGATAAATTTTATTTTTACTTGCGACTTATAGGTACTATAAGGCAAGTTATGCATTCGTAAAAAAAATCGAAATCGAGATTTTGATCAAAGTTGACATTACGATGATAGCGAAGACTAAACAAGTGGGTCTGGCAATTCTGTCTGTCTGTCGCTTCGACTACAGCCTAAACTTGGTAGATATGGGTTTTGATTTTTTACCCCCACACGTTTTTTTCTTTTTTTTTAAGACCAAAAATAACGGTACCTGCCATACGAATTTTTTTCGAAATCTTATAAATATTTTTTTTTTCAAAACCTGCTAGACAGATTTAAAAAATAAAAACACAAAAAAAATTAATTTAGTTAAACCTAGGTAATGCTTGAAAAAAATTTTCCGAAAAATGGTTATTGAGGGTACTCCCCATGGAACCATTTTTTTGTTTTTGATTTTTTCAAAAACGGTACCACCGATTTTGATCATTATTTTTTTTGCGAAGGCTCTTCAATAATTTAAATAGGGGAGAGTACGATAACTTAGGCGCCAAAAATTGATAACGGATTTTTGTAGAAGGGTCAAATACAAGCGTTTTTTACTATGGGAGGGGGGGGTCTATCTCGCCCCGTTTAGGAGGTAGGGGCGATTTTAGAAAAAATTACTTAAATTGAAAAAAAAATATATTGAAAAACAACGGCAACACTTACAATAAAATACTATACCTGTTTTGAAAGCCAGAAGTCTGTTCTATAATCGTAAATTTAAATTAAATTATTTATGTGAATAGTTTTTGAAAAATTTGCATGCAAACTCAAAATTTTGTTAAAAAAAATGAAAAAAAAAAAGTTTAGACCACTTTTTTTCAAAATTGTAAAATGAAATGCTTAATTGGCTTTTTGTGGTCAATGCTACTATTAATTCTGAATCGAACACAAAAAACCGAATGGTTTTGTCCCTTCTAGTTTTTGAGAAAATCGAAAATTACTAAAACTACTTTTTATGAAATTTTTGATTTTTGGTATTTAACTACGGTGATTTCATTTTGAGGATTAATGTTAATGTGGTTCATTTGTAGATAAAGTACAGAAAATCATTTAGGGTTACCAAGAATGCACCAGAGGAGGTAGAATTGCATGGCATTTCGCGTCTCAGTCAGTCAGTTTGTGAGTAAGTCAGGTGTTACTTAAAAATAGTCAAGTCAATTTTTCAATGTTCAATGTATTAAAACCGTGTTTACAGGCATTTTGATCAAAAAAAAAAATTATAGCAAGCACCTCCCGAATCTCTAGCTAATATTGAGGCCCTTGGAAAAATGTGCCGATAGATGGGTTTATTGCTCTGAGATTAAATTTTATATGGATTGCACCAGAGAAACTTTTAAATCATTAGTTTTAAACAAGTAACGTTATTTATTAAAATAAAAGATTAACTACGTAAATCATTTAAATGTAATTTGAATTTTATAAAGCCACCTACAAATTTGTAACTATATATTTACTTATGTATCTTAGTCTGTAAGAGTATAATATGCTCTGGTTGATGAATAAATAATAATAATAATATTGTATTCTTACAATTTTTGTCACCTTTTTGAGTTGGAGTTGAGGGGAGTTGACGCTATAGTTGGAATTGGACCAATTTCTTCTAAGAACGCGATGCTTTTGAAATATTTTTTTTGAAATATTGAAAAGTTATTTAATTTAGGATGAAGTAGTGGATGCTTAGTCGCCATTCTTTATTCAAAGAAAAAAATACTTCACTCTTACAAAGGTTGAATAACGAATGACCTTGGTAAACAATAACCTGTACCATATTAGCATTAAAAATGTTAGACACAAACAATAAACATACATATTAATTAAGGAATTATATAAATTTGCTGCATTCGTACAGTAGTACCTAGGTAATGTGAATTTTTCATAATGTATTAAATTTTCATGTCTGAGCATTTTAAATGTGCAACTTTGGGCTACGTACATACATATATTTAGTAGACATTGGATATAGACCATAGGGTAAATTCAAAGTTTCTTTAAATCCAGATTCTGTAAATGCAAAAGAAACCTTGCATACACCCAACCTCGCACCTACCCCAAATCCTATAGTGTGCCCAGGCAGGGGGGTTGCAGGGGGGCAGCATGCCCCCCCATACATATCTCACTGTTTATACGCCGTAATGCGTAAGCAAGCAAAAAAAAGCAAATATCCCATAAAAAAGTAGTTTTAGTTATTTTCAATTTTCTCAAAAACTAGACGACATAAAATCATCTAGTTTTCAGTTTTTGAATAAGAATATATTAGAGCAATGAATTTTAGGAAAAATAATAATATATAAATTTGCAGTTTTGAAAAATTAAACTTTAAACTTTTTTTTTATGTTTTTTTTTCACCAAAATTTGAGTTTAAAACTCGTTTTTTCAAAAACTGTGCATAGATTCTACTTGATTTAAAAATTATCTAATAGATCAGAGTATTGGCTTTAAAAAAAAGTATAATACTTAATTGTAAGTATTACCGTTATTTTTTAATATTTTTGTTTCCATTTTAGTACCTTTTTTATAAAATTGCCCCTCCCGCCCAAACGGGGGGAGATAGACCCCCCCCTCCCATAGTAAAAAATGCTTGTATTGAACTGTTCTACAAAAAACCGTTATAATTTTTTGGCGCCTAAGTTATCGTACTCTTGCCTTTAAATAGAATTGTGTATTCAAATTTTCAAAAAAAAATTTTTTGGATTTTTAAAAAAAACTTCAAAATTTTTTTTTCAAAAATCAATATTTCGAAAACCCCATGCTCGATTTTTTTAAACTTGATAAATAAAAGTTTCTTAATATAATCTACAAGTTGTGAAAAAAATTTCATTTTTCCTTAAAATAAAGGTACCCACCATACAAATGTTAAAAAATTTAAAAAAATGGTTTTCAAAAATCGTATTTTTCTCGAAAACGGCACCTAGAATTTTGATAAAATTTTTTTTTCTTTCAATTAATTTGTATGATCTTTAATTTATTAAAAAAAATTTTAAATTAAGATATTACAGCTTGTACCAACCATAGAACCATTTTTTCGAATTTTGAATTTCTCATTATCCACATAACGGTTCCTAATGAAATTTTTTATAGAGAAGCTTCTAAAAAGTCTAAAACACATTGCATTTCAAAACTTTAAAATAAATATTTTTTGAATTTTTGAAAAAATAATCTATTTTTTTCTTTTTTTTTTTTTTTTGAAAATTCGATATCTCCGAAACGGGTCAATATTTTTTTTTTAAATTTAATTTTTATTCGAACAATAATAAAAATTTTAAATTGGCGTACCAAAATTTTTTCTTAAAAATCTTTTAAAAATTTTGTATATAAACGACTTATAATTTTTGTTCTTGCATAAATTCATATTTGCATAGCATTCTGTTTTCAACTCTTACTATTAAAATAATTTAAAAAATTAATTTGATCCTTATGAACAGTTTTCTCTAATAACATTCGTTTTTAAAATTCCTAGTCTATTACATAGGAGCAAGTTCGTGCGACCCAGTCGTGTATTTTATTTAAACTCTTCTAGTAGTAAGAGATAAAAAGAGCATGCTATGCAAATATGAATTTATGTAAGAACACAAATTATAAGCCGTTTTATTGGTTTTTTTAAAAAAAATAAGCTTTTATATAAAAAAAATTTTAAAACATTTTTAAGAGAAAAATTTGCTACGCCAACATAAATTTTTTATTATTGTACGAATAAAACTTAAATTATCAAAAATAAAATGGACGACTGGATCGCACGAACTTGCTCTTATGTAAAAGTACTTTGGAATTTAAAAATCATGTATAAATAAATATAAAACATGGAATTAATAAGATTTAATGCCGTCTGATTTCCGGAAAAGTATGAATTTACGCAAATAAAGTTTGAAAATCGTTTTATTTAAGTAATATTTTATATAACAAATTTCTTTAAAATTTGTCTAGAACAAAATTTGAGATGCCAATTTTAAGTGCTTAGTAGTAAAGATTTGAAGAAATAATCTCAAATAATCGTTCACACGTTTTCAAGATATTGATTTTTCAAAAAATAAATTTTTCAAAAAACCCAAAAAATATTTTTTTCGAATATTTTCATATACAATATTATTTTAAAATTAAGGGGGCTATTGCTGAAAATGTTTGGTTAAGATCGTTAGAGCCGTTAATGATAAAGTCGAAAATAAAAAAAAAAACGGTTCTATGACAGGTACCTACCGTTAATAACATTTTGCCCCAAAATTGGTTTTGACCAAAATATAGTCCATGTCAATAATATCACACGTAATTTTTTGTTATCAAAATCGGAGCCATTTTTGAGATAAATAAGATCTTGCAATACGGGTGTATAGGGGGTACCGTTAGTTTTAGAGCTAAAAAAAAATTTCAGTCACCGAAGACCTTTAACTACCGGGGTTGAAGAACATAGGTTAACTGGTTTAGGCTGTAGGGAGAGGTACAGACATACAGACACACTGAAACATGTTTTTTGTGTGTTAAATTTTCCTTAAAATTTGTATACAAAAAATTGATATGCCAATTGTTGGTATTCATTAAAATACATGTTAAAACGTAATTTCAAAATTCATTCGTGTATCAGTTTCAATACATTAAATTTTCAAAAAAAAAAATTATTATTTTCTTAAAAATCCAAAAACTATTTTTTCGAACAAAATTTTAAACTTTGCTTTTTCAAATGCATAAGAGCTCCTGCTTAAAAATTTTGGTACAAATCGTTAGAGCCGTTGATGAAAAACTCGAAAATCAAAAAAACCGTTGCATGACAGGTACCGTTAATATCATTTCCGCCCAAAATTTTGTTTACCAAAATGTAGTCCATATCTATAATATCACACATAATTTTTTTTATCAGAATCGTAAGAGCCGTTTTCGAGATAAATAAGATTATGTATTACGGGTGTATGAGGGGTACCGTTAGTTTTAGAGCTAAAAACAAATTATAAATTTCCCCTCTAGGGAATCACCGAAGATCCTTAAGTACCGAGTTTGAAGAAAATAGGTCTAGTGGCTTAGGCTCTAGATCGATGTACAGAGTAAAAATATGGAGCCGTATTTGAGATATCGAATTTTCCAAAGAAAAATGATTTTTTTTTTCAAAAATTCAAAAAATATTATTTTAAGCTTTGAAATGCAATATTTTTCAAACTTTTTAGAAGCTTCTCTATAAATTTTTTTATTAAGATCCGTTATACCAATAATGAGAAATTCAAAATTTGAAAACATGGTTCTATGAAAGGTACACTGTCAGTAATATCTTAATTTCAATTTTTTCTTATTTAAATATAGATCGTTAAAATTAATCGAAAGAAAAAAAAATGTATCAAAATTCTTGCAGCCGTTTTCGAGAAAAATTCAAAAACCATTTCTTAACATTTGTACGGAGGAACCGTTATTTTTATGTAAAATAAATTTTTTTTCTTCTCATATCTTGTAGATTTATATTGATTATCATTTATCAAGATTTAAAAAAATCTGGCATAGGGTTTTCGAAATGTTGAGCTTTGAAAAAAATTTTTGAATCTTTTTTTGGAAATCCATAAAAAAATTTTTTTGAGAAAATCCAAAACAAAAAAATGATTCCGGGGAGGGTACTATTAATAACCACTTTTCGGAAATTTGTTTTCAACCATTATATTTTATTTTTTTTAATATTTTTAGCTTTGTAAGAGCAAACATTTCCATCAATTATGGAACACAATATCGTTTAAGCGGGTTGTCGTGCGCTTTAATTGCTGAGATAATTAGGCCTTGTAAGCGAATAATTTGAGATCTTTGTGCAGAACTCTCCTCAGGCTAGTGCGTGAAATGTTGAGCTATTGAGATCGATGCCGAGTTGATGTCGTGAATTGAGTCCACTAGATGACCCACCCTGTATGTCCGTCTGTACCGCTTTAGCATGTTTTTCCCAAACTTGGTACTTAAGGGTTTTCAGTGATTTACGAGAGGATAAATTGATTTATTTCCAAAGCAAACCTGCTATGCACGGGAGTCATGAAATATCTTTTTTATCTCGAAAACGGCTCTTACGATTCTGGTAAAAACGTTTACTATTGTAGTAATGGTCAACATTTTGGTCATGCTGATTTTGGGATCCGCACAATCTTGCTTTCGTGGAGTCAACTCGATTCACGTTCGTGGTAAAAATAAATTACCAAATCCGCCGGATAGAATGCATGGTTTCTTTATAAAACCACCTCATCATTTCTTAACTTTATTATCGACGCTGTCATTCACTGTCAATAATTTTTGTGCGAATTTAATTTATTTATTTAAATATAAAGCAATGACTTCTATTGATTTTGTTATAAATTTTCGAAATCAATCTTTGAGAAGGAACAGGATCATGCGCGGATCCAGGATTTCGTTCAGGGAGGGGCAATTTTCGTGATATTTTGCTTAACTTAAAAAAAATGTTCCATCGAATACTTACGCTTTTTTAATGATTCTCTGCATTTCTGTCTTAAAATATTAAAAAGGTATAAACACAATCGAATATAAAAAAAAACAAATTATTAAATTGAATTAAGGAATGCATGTGCTGGTACATAATATAGTTCGTATGTAAATAACTATTAAATAGTAAATCAAACATCTTCGCTTACATTACTTTAGCCTCTTTCAATAATGCTCTGTATGCATGTCTTAAAGTATTAAATAGGAACTCGTACGTATTAAAAAAATAAATAAATTAATTAATTTAAATGAAGGAATTATAGTGTTGTACATGATATACATACATAGTTCTTAAATACTTAATTCTAATCTTTTTGTGTGGCCGGTTTTTGAAAACCTAGTAATAACTTTCTCAACATCGATAGGGATTTGCCTGTGGATGTGCATGAGTGCCAGACCGCGGAGGCGGTTTTGAGCCATTGTTGATCTTAAATATGTTGTAAGGCACCGCAACGAAGAAAAAGACCTTTTTGCCCAAGAATTTGTAACTGGAAGCGTTGCAAGAATAAGAAGGAAACTATGTATAATTCAAAACACATCCTTACTGCATTTATCAATTAAATCCAGGGCATTGTCGGGAAGCTTGTTCTTCTGCTCATTTTCTTTTACCAACAACATCAACATCTATATTTAAGTTTACGAGTTTTCCGAAGCGATCCAATAGGGACTTAACGGTGGTATCAAACTCATCAGTATTATATTTGATTATATTTTCCGGGATGAAAATCGTGAGCTTAAACACATCTAATGTTTCAGGTTGAAACCTTTCACGCAAATCAGTTAGGACAAAGTCGAGTACAGGTGCATATAAAGATATTCTGTAGTATTCTTCAGCTGAATTTGTGTCAAAATTGGCTCGGTAGATTTGGCTTCCACCATGACGTGGGAATCTTCAACTCAACATTCAATTGATCACATACATTTTTTGCTTTCTGACAGATATTTTTTAAATTAGTATCTATGTTCTCCCGGCAACTTGAAATAACGGAAATTGTGTCTTTCACCAGCATAGCGCTGCTGCTGGTAAGGTCAAGAGATTTCGTTTCTAGTAATTTGCTCAAAGACTGTGTTAAAGACAACACATCACTTAAACACAATACTGAGAGAATAAACTGGGTATTGCATAAGCTTGTTACATACGAGGAAGCTTTGCTGGCTGTACTTGGGTCACGCCACTGCGAAATCGTTTCCAAGTCTAAGGTCTAAGGAAAACTGGAGTACACCTTCATACCGGTCTACCCACCTAGTCTCACAAAGTGATGTGAGTGCACACCCCAAGGTGCTCATGAGGACAGTTTTTCGCTTTGGGTGCGATTTGAAGAACATAATTACATCTTTCATGATTGTTACAGCGTCTCGAATGGCAGGTACTTTCGAACTACGAGAAGTAGAGTTGTTAAGCTTGTGACTGTAGCATGGAGTCTTCACAGCATTTTTCGCTTCCTTTTGAATCGCCGTCATAGCACCTCGAACTTCTGAAAGCATAACAGCACACCCATCTGTCCCTATTCCCACACATGATTCCAGAGGAAGTTTGAGCTTCTTTTTTAGCTGGAACAAGATAATTTGCACTATAGCTTTGCCAGTTTTCCTCATCGGACTCGTATTCTTCGTCAGTTCTGGAACAAGTCAGTTCCTCAAATACATCTACGAAAGTTACAAAATCCTCACGAATATGACCTTCATGAACGTATCGTAAGATTACACTCAGCTGGGAAAGGTGAGATACATTCGTTGTCTCATCGAAAAGTATGGAATAGTAACGTGAGGCCCGAACGTTACTCAAAATTTGATCGAATATCTCATTCCCACAGCATAAAATAAGTTAGTTCTGTGTTGCTTTGCTTATGTATGTAGCATTAGAAGAGGCTGACTGCAAATGTTGTTCTAATTTTTTGTCTCCAGCTGTTGAGTCATCACAAATGTTTACAAAAAAAATTAAAAATTTACATGCATTGTATATAGTTACAATTGAGTTTTAATAAACAAAAAAAATATATATGTACATTTGTTTTACATGCTTATTTTCTAACTTATTCATATACTTATTTTTCTAAAATTAGTCAGCAGCATATCCTGAAAATTAGATAATTAGTTCATGACAAAAATATAAAAGCAAAGATACGAACCAGTGTGTCGATCGTGAGGAAAATTTCAGAAAAGTCCAACGGAGCACCCGCGATGAGAAGCAGCAAACAAGGGTCTGAAAAGACATAAGAAACACATTAAAATATAACAATTTAGATTGTTTTTGAATAAACAACGAATTAAACAGAACATAAACTATTTACAAGACACATTTGTAGACACATTTGTAGACAAAACTAAGTTTTTTTTTTTACTATAGGTTACATTTATAACCTATAAAAACACGACACTTATTTCAACACATATTGACACTTATCTTGCACTTTACAATTAATAAACAATTGCAATATATTAATTGCAAATTGGTTTATTACTTTATCAAACAAATTAAAACAAAATTGAAACACAAAACAAAAAAAATCACGAAAACGTCACTCCCGCCATGCGCGAACAAATTATGTCAATGTGACAGGGAAACTTTAAGTGCCAAACAAATGTGGCACATTAAATGAATAAAGTTTTAATTGTTAAACTTAATTTCAAGATAATTTTTAAGGAATTTTGCAATGTTTTAAAGATATTAAGATTTTAATTTTATTCATTTAGTTAATAGGTTAGAGGGAGATAGATGATGGTATAAGTACAAAATGGCGTTTCGTGAAGGTGCACGAAAACCAAACTTATTCAAAGTATGAGTGGTGCCAAAGGTAAAATTTATTAGGAATAAATACATTTTATTCACCATATCAAATTTTATAATATTGTTTTTAGCAAGCTAAAATGGTATATTAAAAAAAAAACTATTGTTGTAAATTACCAATATAACAAATCTGTAATTATTTACAATATAAAATATTTATAAATCAAATTTAAACAATTTTAACATATAGTTTAAATTCTTAATTTCATGTGGTGAATATACGAACGAAATTATTATGGTCGAGCATCACTAAAATCATCAAATAGGAAGCACTTTTCTGCGCGAAGGCACCTATATAAACCCGGCAAAATTTACAATCACTCTCAAAAAAGTTCCAGACATCACCAGAGTAACAGCGAAGAAAGGTAAATTGAAAATCAAATTGAAATTGTTCAATAATAATATATGTTGTTCAAAAATAATTTGATATTAATTTAAGATAAAATTGTAGTTAATTATAAAGAGGAGAAAAATTCAATTTGAAATCGATTGATGACTATATACGTCATTCGAATATAATTTGATATTTTCCTTTGTTGGTTAATAGTTAAGAAAAATTGTTTACTGTTTTTAGTTAATTCGATTGGAAGGCGTTTGGACGATCATATACGTCGAACGATTATCTTTCGAGATTTTTAAAGGCATTAAACATTTGTTATTAAAGGATAAGTTTTTTAAACGGACAATAAAGGCAATTTATTAATTTCAATATCACTACTCCGAAAATCTTTTTATTTTTTGCTTGACTTGATATAGATTCGATACGGGTAAGTATCAACGTTGGGCAAAAAACATTGGTGGTTCCATCCAGGAATAGTGATATCGATTAATAATTTTGTTATTCAATCCGTACTTAATTTATTCTTTTTCTTTTTTTTATTATTTTTTTTTGTTCTCTTTGTTTTTTTTTCTGTGATTATTTAAATTCAATTTAATCATGAGCGAACTAGATAAGTTGCTTGTGAAACAACTCGTTTTAAAAACGAAAATTGAGAAAACAATTGAAAATGGTAAAAAAAACCAGATTGGAAAAAAGGACTATTGGATTCTACAAGCAAAGGATAATAGATCTACGTGACTTATGGCACGAGTTCGTCAAGCAAGATCGACAAATCCTTGAAATCCTTATAACCACAAAATCGGACTCCGAAAATGCTTACGTAAAAAGGCAACAATTTGATGACGTCGAAATCAAATATTGCGAGTATATGGGTGAACTTGAAGATGGTTGTAACCGAACAACCCAAGATACCAGCCTTAATTTTACGACTCAAGGAGTAGGAGATCCTCAATTTAAACATACAAAATTACCAAAAATAACATTGCCCAAATTTAATGGTGATTACAATTCATGGAGATCATTCTCAGATTTATTCACCTCATTAATTCACAATGACCAACAACTACAACCAGTCCAAAAACTACATTACTTAAAGGGATGTCTCACTGGTGATGCAGAAAAGGTGTTGAAGCACACTCCCATCACAAACCAGGATTATGAGCCAGCTTGGAAAAAACTGAAGGAACGCTATGAAAACACAAGGACTTTAGTAAACTTCCACCTTAAGATTCTAGTTAATCAGACCAAAATAAACATTGAATCAGGAAGGAGTCTAAAAATGTTAGTTGACACAACTGAAGAATGTTTGCAACAACTCAAGGCGTTAAAGGTAGACACCACTCAATGGGATGCTCTGCTTATATACCTTCTAGTACAGAAATTACCATTTGTAACATTACGCCTTTGGGAAGAGGAACTAGGAGACAATCAAAACCTTCCGAAATTTGAAACATTTTTTGTTTTCTTAAATAAACGGATTCGTGTATTGGAATCTATTGGAAGTACCATTGGTGCAAAACCAACCACATCCACCATTAAAAGGGAAGGTGTTCAAGCCTATCACACCACCATTAATAATCATTGCCCTGCATGCAAGGCAAAGCATTATGTTGGAAATTGTTCAGCATACATTAATATGGATGTAGCAACTCGTCGAAAAACGATTAAAGCAGCCAATAGGTGTATGAATTGTTTTTCAAACAAACATCCGCACGCTAAGTGTCGAAATAAGAACCGATGCAAGGAATGTCAACAGCCACATCATACTACACTTCACTTAAATGAATCTTCATCAAGGGATTCAACAGCAGAAGTTGTTAACAGTAACGTGGAAAGGACCAGCAATTTCTTTGCAACGGAAAATTATAACGCTTTACTACCAACGGCGTTGGTAGCAGCAGTTGACCACAATGGTCGCTCAATAACGTTGCGATGTCTTTTAGATACAGGATCGCAAACGTCATTCATAACGGAATCTGCCTGCCAAAGGTTACAAATACGTGGAACGCCCACATCAATTGAAGTAATTGGTTTAAACAAAAATCAAACCGCACACTCCAATAAACAGGTGCGTATAACGCTTCAACCAATTAAAACCAATACCCCTACATTAGAGGTAAAAATGTTTATATTAAAAACAATCACTGATTTGTTGCCAGCCAAAGAAACACCGAAGCAAGAATGGAAACATTTTCAGGATCTCGATTTAGCAGACCCAACATTCTGGAAATCTAGTCCAATAGATGCCTTGCTTGGGGCTGATGTATACGGACACATCATTCGTGAAGGAATCCATTATGGTCCAAGTGGGACTCCATTAGCCATCAACACAATTTTTGGATGGGTAGTATTAGGAAATAATCCCTCGTTACGTGACTCATCAGTTAAGGTATTCATCGCAACGGTCAGCCCTATCAACAATCCCAGTTTTCAACTACAAAAATTCTGGGAAATGGAAGAAGTACCAAACTTCAACACTCAAACTCCAGAAGAGCAGAAATGTGAGGAGTTATACAAAACCGGTTATGAACGGTTATCAAACAATCAATATATGGTCAAGTTACCGTTTATAGATCCAAATGGTCCGACTCTAGGTTTGTCCAGAGAACTTGCATTAAAGCGTTATGATTGCTTGCAAAGGAAACTCGCTAAAAACGCTCAACTTAAACGTGAATATGAAGCATGTTTGGACGAATACCTGACAATGGGTCATTTGGAGCAATGTAGTCCACCAGCAAACAATGAACCGCATTATTACATACCACATCATGCGGTGTTTAAGCAAAGTACAACAACCAAGTTACGAGTAGTTTTTGACGCATCCGCCAAAACAACAAATGGAAGATCATTAAATGAACAATTATTAATTGGCCCTACCATACAGCCTAAGTTATTTTCTACAGTTCTCAATTGGAGAAAGCATAAGGTTGTAATCACAGCAGATGTCGAAAAAATGTATAGAATGATATGGATGCATCCAGACCATCGTACGTTTCAGCGTATTATTTGGAGAAATCCAGAAACAAAGGAACTTCAAGATTATCGTCTTAAAACCGTCACGTTTGGTATATCACCTGCGCAATTCCTAGCTATTCGCACAGTACAACAGGCAGCAATCGACCAACAAGAAACTTATCCACTAGCAGTTAAGGCCACAACATCAGAATTTTACGTCGATGATTTATTAAGTGGATCAGAAACCATAGACGAGTGCCTTGAATTACAAAGGCAACTAAGAGAGATGCTTGCTAAAAGCGGCTTCAAGCTCCGAAAATGGGCAAGTAACCGCCTTGAACTTTTATCTCATCTGCCTCCAGAGGATAAAGAAATGAAGGGTTCACTCGACTTACAAGAAAAGGAGTCAATAAAAACTTTAGGAATTCGATGGTATCCTGAAGAAGATTATTTTACATTCAATGTTCAAGGTTTATCAAGCACGCAGGCAAACACCAAACGGATTATATTATCACAGATAGCATCCTTATACGATCCAGTTGGATGGATATCACCTATCATAATTACAGCCAAAATAATGATTCAGACGTTATGGATAGGTGGATATTCTTGGGACAGCAAGGTTTCTCAAGAAATTTCACAACAATGGTGTGAATTTAAAGATGATTTGAAAAATTTAAATCAAATTAAAATCCCACGATGGATTGGAATCTCGAAAACCAACCATACAAATCAAATTCACGGGTATTGCGACGCTTCTATCAAAGCGTATGCCGCAGTCCTTTATATGCGAACTGAGGATAGCAACGGTGATATTAAGGTCAGATTACTAACCGCAAAATCAAAGGTTGCCCCAGTTAAACCAATCACTTTACCTCGTTTAGAGCTAAATGGAGCACTACTACTAGCAAAACTTGCAAGAGCTACAATTCAAGATATGCAACTTCAGGATGTTCCAGTGTATTTATGGACCGACGCTATGATCGTTTTGCAATGGATCAAGGAGCATCCCTCAAAATGGAAAACCTATGTCGCTAATAGAGTTGCGGAGATTCAAGAGGTTTTACCTACTGAACATTGGCATCATGTTCCTACGAAGGATAATCCAGCTGATTTAGCATCACGAGGAACAACTACTAAGCATTTAATTAATTGCGATTTATGGTGGCATGGTCCTGAATGGCTCATTAAGGATCAGACGCAGTGGCCTAAAAATCCACATCAATTAGAATCCACAACCTTGGAAGCCAAAACTCCATCCACAAGTACTCTGTTATCAACATCAACAAGTGAGTGGTTACCTACGTATTCAACATACACGAAACTTATCAGAGTCATAACTATGGTATTGCGCTTTATCAAAAATTGTCGCTGTCCGTCACAGAAACAAACAAACGCACTATCTGTAAATGAATTAAACGCTGCCAGCGTAATAGTCCTTAAAACAATACAAGCATCTGCGTTCAATTTTGAATTGGATGCACTAAAGGACAACAAACCCATACCTAAGAAAAGTAAATTGATAATGCTCAATCCGTTCTTAGATAAAGATGGTTTGATCCGAGTTAGTGGTAGACTCGGGAATGCAAACATTCCCTACAATATGAAACACCCTGTTGTCTTACCACGAGATCATCAAATTTGTAACTTAATTATCAATAAAATACATAAGGAAACGCTGCATGGAGGCACCTCATTGGTTCTTAATACCCTGCGCAACAATTTTTGGATTCTCGATCCAAAACGGGTTATTACTCGATTAATTCATAAATGCGTCATATGCGCTAAACATCGAGCAGCCACAATGCAACAGATGATGGGTACCTTACCAGCACCTCGAGTAAATCTTACAAAGGTTTTCGCACACGTAGGAATAGATTATGCTGGACCTATACAGTTAAAAATGTCCACTCATAGAAACGCAAAACATTATAAAGGATATTTTTGCATATTCGTGTGCATGGCTACTAAAGCTATTCATATAGAAGTCGTATCAGAGTTAACCTCAATAGCCTTTATTGCGGCATTAAAAAGATTCGTTTCGAGACGAGGATTATGTTCTGATATATATTCAGATTGCGGAACCAATTTTAAGGGAGGAAAGGTAATACTGGAACGCGAAATAATGCAATCAATCAAGGAAGCGACACCAGACATTACAAATTACCTTTCGAATTTGAATATTAACTGGCATTTTAACCCACCAGCCGCACCCCATCATGGCGGCTTATGGGAAGCTGGAGTAAAGTCAATTAAATATCATTTACGTCGTGTTCTAGGCACGACAGTCTGCACATTCGAAGAATTAACAACTTTGCTCGCTCAAATTGAAGCATGTTTAAATTCTAGACCGTTATGCGAGTTAAGAAATGATGTCGACGATTTGGCTGTTCTGACTCCAGGCCATTTTCTTATTGGTCGAGCAATAAATTCAATTCCAGAACCAAATCTGGTCTCCTCAAATTCAACCCACAATCAAAGATGGAAACATATCCAACAAATGAACCAACATTTTTGGAAAAAATGGTCAACAGAATATTTGAATCGTTTACAACAGCGACCTAAGTGGTTCACCCATCAACAGAACATTAAAGTTGGAGACGTTGTCCTCATTAAGGATGAAAACACTCCTCCTACCGTTTGGCCCTTAGGAGTCGTTGAAATTGTCCACCCCGGAAAGGATGGATTAGTACGTGTAGTGACAGTACGATCAAGGCATACCACTTGTCAAAGACCAGTGGTGAAAATCTGTCGTTTACCGATCGAACAAACAGAAGCTACTGTAACAACATGAAATTGATTAATTAATAAAATCTTGTCTATGTGTTGTTTGTAGTAGTTTATGTATGTCCATCGTATGTCAGTCGTAGTAGTTTGTCAAATCTATCAAAAACAAATCTAACAACCTTTCATATTATAGTTAATATGCAGTCTGAATGGGATGACCTCGATTGTATCTCAATCTTGGAGGATATACGATTCTCTCCTTCCGCTTGTTCAACACCTCTTCAGGAGCTTATAAGGTCAAGCCTTGAAGTCACGGATATGTCGACCGACGAAGGAATTGGGATATCTAATTACAACGAGACAGAGGTCAAAGATGACGCGGCTATTGAAGGAAACCCTATCCCTGTAACCATTAACGGGTCTATTATGTATTCTCTAGATCGCTTGAAACCTTCAACTACAGTCCAGGAAATTCAAATGCGAATAGAAAATGATTATCAAAAATTCATCACTCGTGAAGGTGAAGATATTTTCATAAATCGTGACACATTGCAGACAATAGATTTCGAACGTATACGCAATAGTAAAAGAAAACAATTCACCGTCAATTTACCAGACAGATACCAGGTCAAGGTAAATGTCAACAAGGCTGGAAAAATTGTTTTTCACCATCATCACCGACGAGGTATCGAGAAAATTAAAGCTCGAATTTTAGAACGTAACCGTTCAACAGGGGGAGAATGTTGAGTCATCACAAATGTTTACAAAAAAAATTAAAAATTTACATGCATTGTATATAGTTACAATTGAGTTTTAATAAACAAAAAAAATATATATGTACATTTGTTTTACATGCTTATTTTCTAACTTATTCATATACTTATTTTTCTAAAATTAGTCAGCAGCATATCCTGAAAATTAGATAATTAGTTCATGACAAAAATATAAAAGCAAAGATACGAACCAGTGTGTCGATCGTGAGGAAAATTTCAGAAAAGTCCAACGGAGCACCCGCGATGAGAAGCAGCAAACAAGGGTCTGAAAAGACATAAGAAACACATTAAAATATAACAATTTAGATTGTTTTTGAATAAACAACGAATTAAACAGAACATAAACTATTTACAAGACACATTTGTAGACACATTTGTAGACAAAACTAAGTTTTTTTTTTTACTATAGGTTACATTTATAACCTATAAAAACACGACACTTATTTCAACACATATTGACACTTATCTTGCACTTTACAATTAATAAACAATTGCAATATATTAATTGCAAATTGGTTTATTACTTTATCAAACAAATTAAAACAAAATTGAAACACAAAACAAAAAAAATCACGAAAACGTCACTCCCGCCATGCGCGAACAAATTATGTCAATGTGACAGGGAAACTTTAAGTGCCAAACAAATGTGGCACATTAAATGAATAAAGTTTTAATTGTTAAACTTAATTTCAAGATAATTTTTAAGGAATTTTGCAATGTTTTAAAGATATTAAGATTTTAATTTTATTCATTTAGTTAATAGGTTAGAGGGAGATAGATGATGGTATAAGTACAAAATGGCGTTTCGTGAAGGTGCACGAAAACCAAACTTATTCAAAGTATGAGTGGTGCCAAAGGTAAAATTTATTAGGAATAAATACATTTTATTCACCATATCAAATTTTATAATATTGTTTTTAGCAAGCTAAAATGGTATATTAAAAAAAAAACTATTGTTGTAAATTACCAATATAACAAATCTGTAATTATTTACAATATAAAATATTTATAAATCAAATTTAAACAATTTTAACATATAGTTTAAATTCTTAATTTCATGTGGTGAATATACGAACGAAATTATTATGGTCGGGCATCACTAAAATCATCAAATAGGAAGCACTTTTCTGCGCGAAGGCACCTATATAAACCCGGCAAAATTTACAATCACTCTCAAAAAAGTTCCAGGCATCACCAGAGTAACAGCGAAGAAAGGTAAATTGAAAATCAAATTGAAATTGTTCAATAATAATATATGTTGTTCAAAAATAATTTGATATTAATTTAAGATAAAATTGTAGTTAATTATAAAGAGGAGAAAAATTCAATTTGAAATCGATTGATGACTATATACGTCATTCGAATATAATTTGATATTTTCCTTTGTTGGTTAATAGTTAAGAAAAATTGTTTACTGTTTTTAGTTAATTCGATTGGAAGGCGTTTGGACGATCATATACGTCGAACGATTATCTTTCGAGATTTTTAAAGGCATTAAACATTTGTTATTAAAGGATAAGTTTTTTAAACGGACAATAAAGGCAATTTATTAATTTCAATATCACTACTCCGAAAATCTTTTTATTTTTTGCTTGACTTGATATAGATTCGATACGGGTAAGTATCAACGTTGGGCAAAAAACACCAGCAGATACTCGAAACCTTAAAAGTTCCCTAAAATTTCCTTCGATCACGGTCACGTCAGATTGGTTTGAATCAACTGTGTTTCTAATTATAGCTCCATCATCTCTATGAGCACGAAATGCTAAATTTTGTCGTCCAAGGAAGATGATGGTTTCTACTATGGGACGAAGGCGTTCCCTGTTTTCTTCTACCTTTTTAAGACGCTGTTGGCTTACACGGTTACTATTTCCAGGTTTGTGTTATTATAAGTGTGAAGAAACTCAGTTCCGTCCTCAACAGCTCGCTTGTGGTAAATGTTATTAGTATGATTTTCCAAGTTTCCCTTTTGTCCAGAAATATCTTTGAAGTTTATTAAGGGTTTTTTCAGAAGGCTTTGTAAAGGCACGGTTTTTTGACCACCTCCAACACTTTTGACGGTGAAAACACAAGCCAAGAATATTTGCTGAGATATTTATGGCTAAAATACCTTTTGATCACCTTACCTTTGAGCAAGTGCGAAGAAAATGGATTGAAAAAAATTTACTTTATAATAATTGTGAAACGAAGAATTGCCAGAATTGCCCAGGGGGGGGGGGGAAATTGCACCCATTGCCCTCCCCCTGTATCCGCGCCTGAACAGGATGAAGATACGTCGCAAGGCGAACAGCGTTTTCGACATCTCCTCCCGATACTATATATAAGTTTATGTCTTCAATAATGATAATCTCTGAATTTTGTTCTTTTTTTCCCTTCAACTCTAAGAATGGCTGAGCCAAAAACTCAATTGCGACTCTTAAGCTTTGAGAGATCAAAATTGGAATTCTTGGATTTGTAAACAACTCAACCGGTTTAAGGGGTTTCATCATTACTTTTAAATTTAAAGCTAAAAATAATAAAATCACTCCTAGAACAAATATAAGCCGCATCTACAGATATAATGGAATGGACTATTGTGAACTCGAAGATACACTTTTTCGTATTTACTTCCTTAGTTTTGAAAGTAATAATGCAATCTTTAAGAGTATTGAATAACAGAACAGAAAATGTAATTGTTATCATATTATTATCGGGAAATGCGGGAGCAAAAAGATTAATGAAATTTTCGAACAGCTGAATATATGTACGTTGGTGTTGCATCGCCCGTCTGGAAGCAGGAGGTGGAATGCTGGATAAGATGTTCTCGCCTTCGAGTGGGCGGATATCAAACTTGTCTTAGATTTTCACTTCATATAATCGTTTTGTTTCTCTTCAGAACAGACGGTACCCTCTATAGAGTATCTTACGCATACCAATTCGATAACTTCGTATTCATGTTTCGAATGAATATATTGACCAAAAGCATCGAGATCACTCGCTACTTTTTAGGGAGACATATTGAAAAATGTATGGTATTTATATAGATGTTCATAAGACTGGATATGCCTGTGGGGAGGCCTTCATGCTGTGTAAGAACCCCCAGAAGATACGAATGTTTTCATATATTTGATTATCTCTTAGCCTGGAGAAAGCGTAGTGACAATCAGTTCAATGAATGATTTGGTTGAGTAGGTTTTACTGTGAGGGGCCAAAGGCGATCATAAAATAATGGCATATTTGTAGATGCAGGGTTAATAGAAGTACGGAAGATGAGGTGCTTGAAGCAGATAAAGCAAAGATGAGACTGATGTTGAAGCAGATAATAAGTTGGGTGTATTATTAGCGGTTGGTGTAGAGTTAAGGATATTATAGCTGCAAAATTAGAATATTTGGGTCTAGATTTGAGGGGACTTAGATTGGAAACGATAACATACGGGAATCAGGATGAGTGGTTGGGGTAAGATTGAAATAGATTTTCGGTAGAACTGAGTTCTTAAAAGAAACTCGTTTCTGTATTCGGGGGTAAATTGTGCAATCTATGTTTAAATAAGAAAAGCTATAAGAATTTCAATTACAATATACATCTATCTATTCAATAACTGGCTATGTTAAAGCCTTGAATTTCATAAGCAAGTTCCTGCATTCGATTTTTTTAAGTCAATTTTGAATAAATTGTTTTCATACCATTTCAATATTTATCTGAATTACCAAACTATATGAAGTTAAATTCTAGCTTATTAATTTACCATTAATAAATTCATTTACAAAGATTCCTTTTCTGTTGGCCCACATAGATGGCCATCCCAGTTTTACATATGTAGGTATAATAGAGGTACGCTACTTAAATTAAAGCAAACGATTAAATTTAAACAATACAAATAAAAGTGTGCACTACTTCTATATGCGCTATATCATCACGATTTACTTTGAATGTCCGGAAAGTGGAGGCTTAGAGTTAACAAGCCTCAGGTTGCCCCGAAAGAGCGTTGATGTAATTTCCCACTTTTGCTCCTCGCATGTAAATATTTTCGAAATCATTCAATTGAATTTTGTTCAATCATTTTATATATGTATGCATGTGTAAAAAAATACGCTGCAGCCAACAAAACAAACACTATTCATAGTAAAACTACCTCACTCAAGCCAAAGCCGAACAAAACCATCGCAACAGCAACAACAAACAGAACAAAAAAAAAGCATCTCCAAGCACAAAATCCGCATTTTTAATGGCTCGGAAATAAAGTTCAGTACCTTAACCACTCGACTGAGGATAATTCCCACAAGCTGAACACAATAGTGAATTGGTGCCCCTTTATTTTTGCACCCAGCTTTGGGTTTGGCGAGCAGCATTGGATGGCACAAAACTGAACTGAACTATTATAAGGCGGACTTCCAAAATAAAAATACGATGAGTGGCAAAACATCAGACAATATAAAGCTACCATTAGTTCGTGATTCGCGCTATTCCTGGATAGTGCCTCGTCACTAGCTTCTACATTCACCCGCGAACACTCCTCAACTATTCTATTTGTGAGCGCCATCAGTAACACTTTATTCTAGAGTACAGCGATTACTTCAGTTCAGCGCCATTGCTTCTAAAAATGGATTCTGATGTGGATTTACATTTGAATACATCACACGCGCTCAAGTGGTATGAGCCAGATTGTGCTTACAGCCTACAGGTGGGGTTGTTTTTCAAAGAACTATCACTGTTTTTAGTTTCAAACGAAGTTTCGTTTCCAAGGATGTGAACACATTTTTGAAACAAGCAATTTTATTCAAATTTGTTTTAAAAGCATTTAAGACCACTTTTTTAAAAATTCAAAAAAAAAATACTGAAGTTGTATCACGAAATTTGAAATAATCACAAATAGCTGAGAGGAAGGAGGTTATTATCGTCTGGCCGAACAAACAAGTTGTCAAATACATTTTTTTTTGTGAGTTTAACTATGCCGACTCTTAGATCTGGACAAAATCACTACTTAATTACAATTTGAAGCATTCATTGTAAATTTTAACACAATTTTTAGTTGTGACATTAATGTAGGCACTAAATGGCAAGTTATGAGTTCGTAAAAATAATCAGGCTCGAGATTATGATTAGACTTGAGATTACGATTCCACGACTACAGCCTAAAAGTCTCGGCCGATTTTCTTTGAACTTTTATCATATCATTTTTAAATGTTTCCCTCCACACGTATTTTTTTTTTTGTTCTGAAGAACAAGACTTTTAAAACTTTATTTTTTTAATGATTTAGATTTTTTTGCACAATGATAAAAACTTAAAATTTAAAAAGGCGGTCATTCGATGAATGTTCAAATCGTATGTGTGGAGCTGATTTTATAATTCTTAGCGCTTACCAGGGCCACCGCTAGCGTATGTGCAATATGTGCGGCGCACAAGGGCGCCTACGTCTAGGGGCCGAAAATCAAGAGATCGATCTAACTCAACCTATACAGAATACTCCAAAAGTTTTCCTTAAGCTATTGGAACTTGTTTACATTTGACCGTTCACTACGTAGTTCCCACACACAATCTACTACAAATCTTTATTCATATTTTGTTTGTGACTGTCGCCTCTCACACCAAATAACCTCTTCGATTGCAGTCATACCTAGTCTAAACTGCTTAAAGCCATGTCGCCATAGATTGACACTTGGGAAATAGCTTTCCACGCAACCTACATCTCAGACATATAAACTCGAAAAGGATTTTGATTTTTTTAGATTTACAGCCCATGTATTTCCCATAAAATAAAACGAAAACAGTGTCTCGAAAACATTAATTTTACTAATTACTCGTATTTTTGTATGAATGGGTATCAATATTCTGATTACAATGATTTACCTAAATATCTTAAATCAACTTGGTAACTTAAGAAAAAAATAATCGAAGATGATTTAAAACATTCCTTATTTTACCGATGAAAAATGTAAACAAACCATCTTTAAAACGGAGACAAAAAAAAAGAAACCAACGACAGGGGCGTAGGTAAAAAAAAATGTTTTGTGTCTCTAAATATTTATGTTTTTTTTTTAAAGAACGCTTTACGAATAGTTTTTAATTAATTTGGGAATTGAATTGATAAATAAATGACTTAAATGTCAACGGATTGAACAAAATCAGAATAACCCAGAAATTTTAAGTTTCACCGGTCGTTCGAATTTTAGCTTTCAATTGACATTCAGAGTTCAGACTCTATTTATATCAAAATTTAGTTCGCACACAAGCCACAAAATGTCAAATTCCATCAAAGCATACCTAAGATGTCAAGGAATTATATATAATACTTCCAGATCCGGAAGTAAATGGTTAACAGCCGTATTAATAAAGACACGCAATTTGCTCATTAACATGCGTTTTTTTCAACACACGGATAATGAAATTATCCCTTTGATAAATTAAAATATTAATAGAACTATCGTTTCTTCATTTTATCTATTCACTGAATAACAAGGAAAAATTGGCAGCACTTCCTTAAATTCTACTAAATATTCTAGTACTTTTTCCATTATTGAAAGCTGGCACGTCATCTCAGTCATACAAAATAGGTTATATAATTCTTGTGTCAAAGTTCAAATAATTTTGTAAAAAAATGGATATACTCGTACCAGAAAAGAAAAAAAGGACTGAAAATTGGAGTTCTGGTGACATAAACATAAAGTTCATTTATTTAATGACTAAAACAACTCTTTAAGTGGTAGCTGGAGCTAAGAACAGAATTCCATGCGATGCAAGCAAATATATTAGTTTATGCAAGAACAAAAATTATAACAAAGTTATAAATTATAAGTCAAATAAGCTTTCATATAAAAATTTTTAAAACATTTTTTTTATTACTTTACTAATACAAAATAAATATACATCACTTTTTTTTGAGATATCGAATTTTGCAAAAAAAAAAAGGTAAAAAATTTCATTTAAATCCGTTCAGCCGGTAATGAGAAATTCAAAAAGCTTCAAAATGGTTCTATGGTCGGTACAGTCATTGATATATTGATTTCAATTTTTTTGCTTAATTATAGAAACTAAAAATTTATCAAAATTGTCGGAGACATTTTTTAACATTTGTAGGTAGGGTTATTTTTAGGTAATATATTTTTTTCTCTTTATATTAAGAAACTTTTATTTGTCAAGTTTAAAAAAAATCAAGGGTTTTCGAAATATTGAGTTTCGAAAAAAAAAATTTGAAATCCAAAAAAAAAAATTTGGAAAATTTTAATGCACAGGAATATTTTAAATTTCGGGCGCTTTAGCCTAAAACAGATTATCGAAATCTTTATTCTTTATTTTTTTTGATTTTTGTTCAAATCTGTTGGACATTGTTTTAAAAACAAAATTTATAAAATTTCGAAAAAGTCGTATGGCAGGTACAGTTATTTCTGGTCTTAAAAAAAAAAGAAAAAAAGCCTGTGGGGACAAAATTTCGAGACCCACTTTTTTCGTCTTCGCTATCATCGTAATGTCAACTTTGATCAAAATCTCGAGTTCGATTTTTTTACGAATGCATAATTTGCCTTATATGTAGTACCCAGGGCCGAACGCAGGTAGGGGTTTTAGGGGTTAACCCCCCCCCCCCCCCCGAAACAACCAAAAAATAAGAGTTCATTTTGTTAAAGAAAAAAGAGACAAAGTGCTATTATCGTGCCATATTAATATTAATGTAAGTTCAATTGATTATTAGAAGTTTTGTGTTTCCCTTTATCGGTTCTCTGCGTTTTTCTTACGACTTATAGGTACTATAAGGCAAGTAATGCAGTCGTAAAATAAATCGAACTCAAGATTTTTATCAAAGTTGACATTACGATGATAGCGAAGAAAAAGTGGGTCTCGAAATTCTGTCTGTATGTCTCTTCTACTACGGCCTAAGAGCATGGGCCGATTTTCGTTAAATTTTCCTTTTTTTAAGACCAAAAATAACGGTACGAATCATTTTTTGGAAGCCCTCTTGGAACCATTTTATTTTGTTTGTTTTTGATTTTCTCGAAAACAGTACAACAGATTTTAATCATTATGAAGCTCCTCCAAATTTTAAATATTGGGGGTTTTTCTTTTTTAGTTCAGAGTAGTACCTGAACTGTCAAACAAAATATCGTGTTTCTTTTTTAGCTCAGAGTGTATAACAGTTCAAAGATTGTGTTTCTTTTTTCGTTGAGAGCGTGTTCAGAGATTGTTCAGAGCGTACTCTATGAGCTCGGTATAAAATAGCTGAGTAGACAGAGTTAAATGCTGAAATCATTCTGACAGACAGAAAACAAACTCAAAAACTTGCGTGTGTTTATAAAATAATTCAGAGCTCTTAGAACACACTCGATTCGGAGAAAGTTCAGTGCATGTTTGACATGCTCATGCTCTGTTCAGTGCTCTACTCTGAATGAAAAAAGCAAAACGCCAATTATTTTTTTTTGGAAGCTCAATATTCCGAAAACCCCTGCTCGATTTTTTAAACTTGAATAAATAAAAGTTTCTTTATATAATCTACAAGATCTGAGGGAAAAAAATTGTTTTAACTAAAAATTAAGGTAGGTACCCACGATGCAAGTGTTAAAAAATCTTTTTCGAAAATCGTATTTTTCTCAAAAATGTCTCCGAGAATTTTGATAAATTGTAATTTTAATTTAATAAAAAAAATTAATTAAGACATTACCGAGTGTACCTACCATAAAACCAGTTTTTCGAATTTTGAATTTGTCATTATAGGCAGAATGGATTTCAATGAAATTTTGTATAGAGAAGCTTCTAGTTAAAACTGGCGTACCAATTTTTTTCTTAAATACCTATATTTTAAAAATCTTTTATAAAACATATTATTTGTTTAGCTCTAATTAATAAACTACTATTTATAAAATAATAATTTAAGGAGTTGTTTTAGTCATTTAAAAAATGAATTTTTTGCTTATGAACATTTTTTCTCTAGAAATATTAATTTTTGGACTTTTTACATAAAAGAAAGTTCGTGCGATAGAAGAGTACAGATGTGTCAGAAATTTAAGTTTCCATATAAGACTTTTATCTGTAAAAAAAAGCCAAATTTCAAAAAATTTCACTTAAGACCTTCATCCTTTCAGCGCTTCAATTTATTTATGAAAATCTCATATTTTTTTTGAAAACCCCCCCCCGAAATTTTTTTCTGCGTTCGCCCCTGGTAGTACCTATAAGTCTCAAGTAAAAAGAGTAGGTAAATAATCTTAAAAGGATACAAAAACTGTACAGAAACTCTCAAACTCATTTACAGGAGAGACTCCCCCAAATCCAAGTCTAAATACGTTCATTGAATAAGAATTTGGTGTAGCTTGGAACGCGACAACAACAATGCACGTTTGCTTAAATTTTTTAACTGCGAAATGGAGAATAAATAAAACTTCCACTTACTCAACGTAAAAACCCCCGGCACCGGAGACATGGGGCGGCAATTTAAGGATCTTGCACAAGAGCGAACGAACAACCAGCGGCGACACTGACGCTAAGGCACAATACGGAAGAACAGCGCACGAAGGAGAAAAAAACTTTTGGCTGCTTGGGAATAGTGGTTACGCAGTACATTCTTAGCTTATGACTCTTATTCTTGCAGCCAATTCAGAGGCGGAGCTCTTGTTGAGCTATTAGTCCAGTCAAAGCGTCATTTGACCTTGCGCGGAGAGGTATGGTCTATTTTTTTTTCATGGATCGATAGGTGCTTATGAGAAAAGCTTAAAACCAAATTTGCACCACATGACAACTTTTTTTACCAAAGTTATTGGTAAAAATGTGTTTTGTGTCATTTTTGGTCATTTGCGAATATCTCGGCTCTACTATCTCGTACAAACAAAAATTATACATATATTTATTCCTAATAACATTATCTATTATGTTATAAAAAAAACATTTGTTTAAACAAATGAAAAAAAAGTTATAGTAAGTTAAAATAATTATTTGTTGTTAAAAAATAACTTTCTCGTGATTATTACGAAAAAAGCTCATTTAACGATGAAATTTTATTTTTTATTATTTAAGTTCTTGTAATTCCCTACAATTAAGAAAAGAAATCAACACTCTACGATGAACGAAAGCCAAGTAATAAATTATTGAACATAGGTAAGTCAGTGCACCCACGCAATTGCATGTTCTTATGTTTTAATTACGAGTAACATCTCAGCCCCAGTATGTCGCAAAATAAAAATAAAAAACTGTATTGCTAATAACAATATTTTCTATCAACTTGCATTTAATTTAATATGTTTAAGCAAGAACATAAAAAGTTACCGTTGATTTCAATGTTTTTTTTCTTGTTTTTAATACCTTTTTTTCATAGTTAGGTATTGAGAAAAAAACTGTATTTCACGGAAAATATTTTGCAGTTTTGGACTTTTTTTTATAGTCCTGCTAATTTTCTTCTAATTAAAAAAAAATAGTCCTTTACGACAAACGGGAGCCAAGATATTCATGATTTAAAAACTTAGGAAAGCTTACATTTTAGCATCTTAACCTTGTAGCTTGAAATTTTAGTGTCGCCAACAACAAGAAGCAACAAATATGTGTAAGGATGTGTGGGGTCTGGGGTGTTTGAAAATTACAAGTTAGAAGGTTAAGTTACTAAACTGTAAGCTTTCCTAAGTTTTTAAATCATGAATATCTTGACTCCCGTTTGTCGTAATGGACGCGCTGCTCAATTGTGTAGTGAACCTCTCCATGTTGAATTTGCGAAAAACTGAAACAAAGAAATGTCAAATTAAGTTGGGCACAAAACTTGACGTTAAGGTGTGACTCACAATTTTTGCATATAATATGCTGTCTCCATCGCGTCAGCATCATTGGGCATAACTTCTTGGAGAAGACGATTTTGGACGAAATCCGAAAATCATCTGGCAAACCTGCTAGCATAAGCGCTGCCATCACCTCATTCCCAATTTCCAAACCGTCGCATAAGACGACGATAGTTTGACGACGTCGGTCGTCTGAACGGTTGAATTGCTTCGTGAAACACATACAAACTTGAATCGTCTGGATGACGTCGTTAAGACGATACAACTTTAGCTTCATGTGACTTGTTGAACTTTCAAATATCGTCGACTAAACGATTGCGATGGACAGATTGCTATTTGACAATCGTCTCATACATTTTGTGGATTTTTGAGTTTTGTTTTTTTTTTTTTTATTTTAAATTAATTAAAAATGTTACGGCATTTCAATTTGTTATTTTTTTATCTATATTAAACTATCGAATTAATGCGAATGCGAAGGACACTAATGTCGATTTCCTTTACACACTAGGGATTTCGATCCTGATCAAATAAGGGTTCGAAGATTTTGATCTCTATAAAAAAAAATCGAGTTTTTCGGTGTAAAGGAACCTAAAATCTGTCGAGAGTTCCAAGTCTTCGACATAAGAAATATGTACATCGGATCCTCTCTCACTTTCAACAAAAACTTTAGTTTGATTACAGCCAGACAGCCCAAATGACATTAAGTTGCTTCTTGATGTTCTCAAACTGTGGACGGTGGACGACACGACCGAACGATGCGATTGAAACTTCACACGAATCAAACATTTGACGGCGTCGTTTGGACCATTAGTACCATTTTTGTGAACGTAGTCCTCAATTCACGAGCAGTCTACTCTCTGGAGACCTATACCGATTGCTCCAATAAATCGACCTTACGACCTTATGCCAGTGTCATCAAATATGAAACAAATAGAGTCCAATGCTTGTTTTGCTGTTGTGGCCTTTTTTGTGTAGGTGTAAACAGCCGGGGAAAGTAGCAAATCAAGCACTTGAGTAGCAAGAAAACGTCTACCCCGTCTACGTCTACTCAACATTTGCAGCCAAAAAACCAAAAATTTTATCGAAATACAGTGACTAGCGTCTTAACAATTATTTAAAAGCGTAAGAGGGCACATAACCTGATGAAATATAATTAGCATTATTAAAATATTCCAGAATTTATTACCCAGTAAAAAGACGACCAGTTCATTTGATGATAGAATTAAGAAGAAAGTTTATTACTTTCACATATCATTGACTAATCGTTTTGACATTTAACAAAAGCTTTTTTTTCTTTTACAAGTGTTATACATAATAAAAGTTAAAGTGTTCAGTGTTAATATATTAATATCAATGGAACACTAAAATGATAAGATGTAATGTATTTTTAATAACACGAAATCGCGAGACCCACTTTTTTCGCCTTCAGTATGATCGTTTTATCAAGTCTGATCAAAATATGGATTTCGATTTGTTTACGAATGCATAACTTGCCACACTCAAAAATATCATTAATACACGCAACGTGGCCTGTCTGTAACACGCCTCCCTCCCTAATATAAACATGAATTAAGGTTACTTTCAATGTGCTATATGAGACATCTTCAATTACATCCCCCTGTAAACTCAATTTTCTTTTAATAGTTTTGCAAAACCAACACTGATTTGATTTGTTTATGTAAAAATTTTATATCAATTCTTAAAACGTCAATAAGATAACACTAATTATCTAACAAAACAACCTCATAGTTTCCTTAAAGCTATTTAAGAGGACAAACAAAATTTCAAATATCTAAATATCCTGTATTATACATATTTCAAATGCCTACAACGCTCCCCCAAAAAGAACCGGAACCAAACTGAATATAGCCCCCAACTCACAATCTTATCGAAGTACAACGATTTAAATATTCAAGGGGGAATGCGCCTTTTTCGACTCCGAATTTAGATCGAAATTTTGTGATTTAATTTTTGTTGGATATGCGTAGTGCATCCGCTATTGCTTAAGGCCTTCTTTAGGATTTGTGTGAATAAGAATTTCGATAAAACGTAAAACGTAGGTAGGTGGGTATGGGTAAATACAAAATACACACGAACATCAAACTGATATCCCTTCGAATCGATTGCCCACCCTCAATCCCAACCTTCACCATCACTAGAATAGAAAGATTCTATGCTCAGTGCATAGTGAGTTACAGAATGTAAAATCAGTAATTGGAAACCAGGAGCATGTAATAAAAGTTGGAATACTTTATAAGTAAACAACGAGAACAAGTGTTTCCTACGCCCCCTTCCACACGTGTATTTCTAATAAACTCGAGGAAATTCTTGATTTACGTATCCCAATGGCAAATAGATGCCAAGGCACGCACCGAGAATATTTGAAATCGACAGGCGAGGCGTTGTGGTGCCATGGTGAGCTGTTGAGTAAAGAAAACCTAACTCGAAGTCGATCTACATATACTTATATGTATATGTAAAAGTTTATACCATCAACACAAATGCAAATGCAACCAGGTAAATAGGTTCCTACAAAAATCTCGGATCCCTATCCCAAATTCCCATAGACTTTCCGCATCTCCTGACATCAGTTCCAGACCAGTTTTACTACACCGATTAAATATCGGTCGGGCTAAGTGCTCACGTCGCAAGTGTCTATTCCTTTAGCACGTGCATGCAGAGGACAGAGTATAGGAGTCCCTTCGATGAAGCAGGAGAATTATTTTTTCTTCTGCTTTATGTGATACACCTAGCCTGGTATTTCAGTAAAGATTTTAAGCCATCGTCGTATTCTCCGAAACCCGAACCTAAACCAAAACCCTTCAAGGACGAGACACGAGAGTCTCTCTAAAGTGTAGTGTCGTGTCGGTTGCATGCATTTTGTGGTGTAGTACTCCAAAATAGTAAAACACCAAAACAAAAAATTCGTTAACCCAATTTTGGCAGGAACGGGTACTGACTGCTTGTTGGCTATTCATGGGTAGACAAAAGAACGAACGTTAAGAAATTTAGTTGACCATAAATACCTCATTTTGGACTTACAAAAACAGGTTTCTCTTATACATTTCAAGCTTTGTACGGTACGATACAAGCCCCACATATACAAGAAGGGATATTCTAAAAAATATGCCCCTTCTCAAAGCTAGTTTTTGATCCGTGCCTGTCTTAGCTATTGAGATTTTCGTGTTTTTCTTTTATTTGATTTTATTGGAATACTGGAGAGCAGATAAGGAAAACTAGTTCTACGTCAGTCTTCTTCCTTTACATCCCATTTGAAGAGGAAGGCATTCAATTGGAAAATCCTTTTGGTATATACATATAGATATGGGCACCTTTGAAAAGCTTTTCTTGGCGTTTTCTAAAGAATGTCTGTACTGAAAGTTTCCTTCTTTTTTATAGTTCTGTAGTTCGGAGTGCTAAAATGTATTTCTGTGCAATTCAAACATTCATACAAATGTCGTAGATAAATTTCATAAATACAGTAACAGTCATTTAAATAAACTCTGCTTCATTTTAAAAAGAAATTTTTCTAAGAGTGCCATAAGTGGTGGATATAAAAATGGTTATCTTGTAATAAAATAGGAGGTAATTTAGAAGGATCTTCCAGCATGAAATATCACTTTAAATTTCGCAATTTTTGGAAATGTGAACTTTCTGCTAAGTTTACCTGAAAGCTTCTTTAAAGCTTGTATCGAACAAGGGATTTTCATTGGGATTTATGCTCTTAATTCTGCTAGGAATAAAAGTACGCATCCCAAGAAAAATCACTTTTGTGATCATATCACCACATGGCATCAACGTCCCTATCAAGGAAATATTGTGAGACAAAGGAGGTGTCGACGAACTTTAGTTTTGAATGTTTGCAAATAGAAATAGCAAGGGAAAACCGCCAAACTAGTATCGTTTAGGATGCTTTTCCCTTTCGTGGGGCTGATATAACACAATGGACTGTTCGACCGATTTTAAAAATAAAAACACAAAAAAATTTCATTTAATTAAAGCTAGGTATTCGTCGAAAATTTTTTTCAGAAAAATGGTTATTGAGGGTACGCCCCATGGAACCATTTTTTTTTTGTTTTTGATTTTCTCAAAAACGGTACAGCCGATTTTGATCATTTTTTTTATGCTAAAGCTTCTCAGCAGTTTGAATATTATTATGTATTCAAATTTTCCAAAAATTTTTTTTTGGATTTTTAAAAAAACTTTCAAAATTTTTTTTTTGAAAACTCAATATTTCAAAAACCCCATGCTCGATTTTTCAAAACTTGATAAATAAAAGTTTTGAAAAATAATCTACAATAAATGAGAAAAATAAATTCATTTTACCTAAAAATAACGGTAGGTACCCTCCATACAAATGTTAAAAAATGGTTTTCAAAAATCGTATTTTTCTCAAAAACGATTCCGAGAATTTTGCTTAAATTTTTTTTTTCAATTATTTTTTAATATCTGTAATTTAATAAAAAAAATTTGAAAACAAGATATTACTGACTGTACCTACCATAGAACGATTTTTTTAAATTTTGAATTTCTCATTATTAGCACAACGGATTTTTATGAAATTTCGTAGAGTGAAGCTTCTAAAAAGTTTAAAAAACATTGCATTTAAAAACTTTAAGAAAAATATTTTTTTGAATTTTGAAAAAAAAATCAATTTTTCGTTTTTTGAAAATTCAATATCTCGAAAACGGCTCAATACTTTTTTTGTAAATTTAATTTTTATTCATACAATTATAAAAACTTCAAATTGGCGTACCAACATTTTTTCTTAAAAATGTTTTAAAACTTTCTTATATAAAACCTTATTATTTTAGAAACCACTACAAGGACTTATAATTTTTGTTCTCGCATAAATCTATATTTTCTTGAATCGCATGGCATCCTTTTCTTACCTTTAACTACTAAAGAAGTTTTTTTTAGTCATTTACAAAATTAATTTTATGCTTATGAACAGTTTCTCTAAAAAAATTCATTTTTGAAATTCTTGGTCTTTTACATAGGAGCAAGTTCGTGCGACCCAGTCGTGCATTTTATTTCGTATGTAACTATTCGTTTTTCAAATAGATTTTAGTTTAATCCTATCGATACATTTATACTTACAGAGAGAAAATCTGTATCTACTATCAAAAGATGCCTTCCTGCGTGCCTTAGAGAGTAGACATCAAACCGATTCAATATTTACAGACTTCTCTAGCGCTTTTGACAAGATTCAACATAACATTCTAATTAAGAAGCTGGAATTTTTGGGTTTTCACTCACAACTTTTGTTGTGGTTGAGAAGTTACTCAATTGGAAGAAAGCAATTTGTAATAATTTCGTCAGAAATAACTAATTCTTCAGATGTTCCACAAGGCAGCCACCTTCGTCCACTTTTATTTCTGTTGCTTATTAATGATTTACCTACACATGTCGCTCACTCCCAATGCCTATTACTTAGTGATAGCCTTTAAAATATTCAAAAAAGTTCAGTGTAAATATGATGCTATTGATTTACAAACTGACTTAAATAATATATCTGATTGGTGTGAACGCAATGGACTGTACCTTAACATCTGAGCATGTTCTGAGCGTGTTCAGAGTGCGCTCTATGAACTCAGAATAAAATAAATGAGCAGACAGAGTAAAATGTTTAACACAAGCATTTGACATGTATGGAAATTTAAAAAAACAAAATGGCGACAGCTATGTGTTCAGGTGTGTTTTAAAAATATACTCAGAGCGCTCAGAGCACGCTTGGTTCAGAGGACGTTCGGAACATGCTCGGACTCTGTTCGGAGCTCTATACTGAACTAAAAAAGAAAAACGCCTATTGTATTTGATTGTACTATTGGCAATAAAAGTCTAAAACGCGTATCACGTAAAAAAGATCTGGGTGTAATCTTCGATGAACAATTGAAGTTCTCCTGGCATTATGATTATATTATATCTAAAGCTAACTCAATGTTGGGTCCATATACTCTGAAGACATTATATATTTCGTTAATACGTCTCTTGAGTACTGTTGTGTATGGTATGGAATCCATTCTATGCCAATGCTCGTTTTCGTATCGAAAAAATTCAAAAGCGGTTCACAAAATTTGCTATAAGAAAATTTAATTGGTCCTATAGTCCGCCATATGATGCTAGATGTGCTTTAAGCCTCTTGGCGTAAGACGTGAATATTTTTCTGCTCTTTTTGCACGGGATGTTTTATGTGGGCATATTCAATGTTCACAATTGCTTTCCCTATTTATCTATCTATCCCTATGTGAAATCTAAGACCTAGAGAAGGCGATTTCTTTTACCATGGCTTCTATTCATTACAATAAGTGTGCCCATGTAATCGACTTTAATATGAGTAGAAACATTTGTAAGATGGTGATTTTGAATTGCATGTAATATTTTTATTATTCTTAAAAAATGTAAATTATTTTTATCATTTCTTGCTATCTACTTATAACTTTAACTATTTATATAAGTAATGTTTAGTACTTACTTTAAGTTTGTAAATATTATATCTGTACACTGGAAATAAATTCCTAGGTAATATTGATAAAAACATTTTGTTGACCTTCAACAAAACAATTTTATCGTTTTGATAAAATTTTTGTCAATACGAAAGAATGATTTTGTTGATTTCACAAAATTTTTATAATTCAGCATGATTTTTTGTCAGTTTAACAAAATTATGCACTAGAAATAATATTGTCAATTTAACAAACCAAGTTTTGTTAATATAACAAAATAAAACAGAGATTTTTGTCACATCAACAAACTTTTTTGTGATGTTAACAAAATGTTTGTTGTATCTACAAAAAATCTGTTTTGTAAATGTTTGTCAATATCACAAAGGCTTTGTTAATTTTTTTTTGTCAATTTAACAAAAAATGAAAAAGTTTTTGTTAAAATGACAAATATTTTGTTTTGGGGTTGAATTATTTTGTAATATTGATAAAATAATATTATCAGATAGATAAAACTATTTTGTAAGGAAACCAATAAATTCTGCGCGTATATTTTTTTGATCATGACATTTCTTTTGTGTATGATATAGTTCACATTTGGTTTTTGTCAAAAAATCGATGTAAGCTTAACTGAACTTAGCAAAAATTGCGTATTGTCCATACGCCCTCACAGATGGTTGCATGTGAGATTGTAGGGACAAAACGCCAATTTTTGTGGACTTAAATCCCAAAAAAAAAAAACTATTTTGGCAAAATTAATTTTGTGGTTCAACAAAAGAAATTTGTAAAATTGAAAAAATATTTTTTTGAATTGACAAAACATTTTGTTGAATTAACCAAATATTTTGTTGAATTGACAAAATATTTTTTGGAATTGACAAAATATTTTGTTAATTTAACAAAATATAACAAAAAAGTTTTGTTAATTTAACAAAACAATTTTGTTAATTTAACAAAACAATTTTGTCAATTTAACAAAAAAATTTTATTAATCCGAATTAATAAAAAAATAAATACATTTTTAACATTAACAAAAAAATTTGTTAGTACAACAAAAGAATTGTTATTATGACAAATTAATTTTAGTAAATTCTAGGAAATTTTATCATATTGACAAAATATTTTTATTAATTCAACAAATTAATCTGTTAGCATAACAAAATAATTTTGTGGATACAAGAAAATATTTTTGTCACCTCAACAAAATTCTGTAATTTTTATCAATTTGGTAAAACTTTTTGTTGGACGTATATTGACAAAAAATTTTATCAGATCAACCTACATTTTTATCATAATACCTAGATTTCATTTTCAGTGTATATTACTTTTCAATACATTTTAGCACTATACTTATTCTAAGAAAGTTAATGCACTTGATAGATAAAATAAATAAATAAATAGACGTAAAAAAAATTTATTTTATTTTAATCTTTTTCTTAAAACAAAAGTTATCTTCATCAAAGCAAGTAAAAATTTCTTGAGGACTTCAAATACTCCTCTTACTGTAATTTTTTTTCCCGAGATGGGATTCGCAACACAAGTGTCCTAATTGGCCCTGTTTTTGTATAACTTCATATGTTGTGTGCCTAGGTTGGTTTCATATTTATGTCGTAAGAGTCATTTGAATGTCTGACATGCCCTGACTGTTTGTTACTAGGTACTTATTCTTCGCAGCCTCAATTTTGAAAGAATTTTGGGATTACCATATATACACAATATATTCGTAACGCAGAACGAAAACACTCTTATGTTTGATTTTCTGTAGCAATTGCACATCAATATAATGTATGTACATAAATAGAATATCTAAGAATTCGAAAAACAAAAACAGGTACCTATGTTCCCGTAACTATTCCCTGAAACCATCTTGAACACTTCAGAAAATGCTTTTTCAAAGCAAGGATGATACTCGTAGCTTTAGCTTATGAATAACCATCAAACCAAAAAGAATCCTTCCTTAATAGAGAAGCAGCAAGAACTTGCGTGTGTACTATACTATATGGATGTATACATATCTACATGCACTGTACGTGTACATGTATTAATAAGAAAAAGCAAAGAAGCCGGCTTAAGCTAAAAAATATGGATAGCAGTTAGCATTCAAGGTAATATGGAGGTATAGTAAGTAATCCAAAGACAGGGATATTTTATTGATCCTTGTAAATACAATATCTATGGGTGGTTTATGTGCATCAATTGTATGGATAAAGTTGTGGTGCTTTGGGTTCGGTTGGGGTGTAAAACTGTGGTTTCGAACAAATGTTTATTTGTTTACTATAGGTAAGCCCATCACGGCATCCAGAATTTAAATTTATATTGGGAATTTTTAAATTTAAAATTTTGCGCCATTGAGATTAAAAAGTTAAAATGATTTAATTTAATATAAAGGAAAATGTTGATAGATTTGTTTATTCCAAAAATAAAACATTTTTAACTGAAAAAAAAGTTAGCTTAAATAGGTATTTTAACATATGTATAACTAATGTTTCCATATTTTATGTTCTGAAATGTAGTACACAAAACGTTGGGAGTCGTCAAGAAAGTATGTAGGTGAATTTAAGTATCTAGTAGTTCAGCTTACTTATCACATTCTGTAGATAGATTCTTCTGCTTCAGCTGCGAACCTCAATATAAGGAGCTCATGTATGGTAGAAATCAATTGATACCAAGGAGGCTTGCACAATCTGTACTTGACCAGGGCAAGTTCTATATAAGTTTCTTCAGCTAGATCTGTCCAATCTCTAAAGCAACCAGATCTGCTATTAATATCATCAACTTGAGGTGCTGCTTTTTTTGGGAGACGGCCATTTTCAGGAACTTACATTATGTGGCCGACTTGCATTTTTAGGGTTTTAATAAATAAAGAAGTGATACCAGTTTCTAACATAAGCATATAATTTGGGGCATTTAGTAGCAGTCGAAATATCTTATCTAGCGGTTTTATATTTCTAACTACCCCAAGCTTGAGCAGCATACAGCAATGTTGATTTAATTTAATTTAATTTAATTTTGGTGCGGGGCAAAACCCCCATTTATTCGGCTTAATTACAAGCTTATATGCTTAATTTAACTTAAGAACTAAGAAACTTATAGCTGCGTTTTATGGTTATTGGGGGTAATGATTCAGGAGACGGAATTTTAGACAAGGGGTACTGAGGTCGAATTTGCTATAGTGTTTGAGTTAACACTCCGGAGTATACGAGAGACATGGTTCATTAGAGCCATAAGACATACGGTTAGTGCGTATATAAAAGAGAGGGGGATTTCGTATGTTACGAGGGTTGGTATCAAAGAAAATAGAGTTGCAAAGAGTAATGCAGTCAACTGAACCTGTAAGCAGTCGATGAATAAAGAGGATTTCATAAATTTTTCTTCGTTCTTCTAGTGAATTTAAGTTGATTAGCTTAGGGCGGTCTTGATTGGGAGGTGGGAATAAGGGATTATTCCAGGACAGAACTCGAAGAGCAAAACGAAGGAATCTACGTTGAATACTCTTGATTCTGGCGATGTGAATTTGTTGTTAATTGGACCATTCGAGCAGAAGACTAACAAAAGTTATATAGAGAGATCGGGTTGCATATTGCCAAACCGTATATCAGTACAGAGCTCTGGCGCTCTAAAATAGACTACAGAATGCTCATTGAAATTAAGAGCAGACTGTAAACTGAACTGAGTCAGATCAAAAGCAGATTTTTCTGTGTAAGTATACATTTTGCTCACGAAACTAAGAGCAAAGTACCTGTGATTACAGAGCCATCGTTCACGTTGGTATGGTCATTGTGTATGGTGAGTTCTGGGTTGGTATAGGTCCTCCTTTCAGGACGAATATGAAAATAGATGAGATTGCATTATAGCTATGGCGTTTACACAAAGGCAAATGGTAACCAGAGTTTCTCGCTCTGCGGATGAAATGACAACAACTTGTTTTTTCCCTTTTTTTGTGATTGCGGTTGTTAGCTTATGCACGGTTGTTAAGCCTGCTTTGTTATTAATATGTATTGTGGCTCAAATTTAAAACGACTAATAATATCAAGCAAATTGTTAAAAAACCTTGATACGTACATTAGGTTTGTTTAAATTCCTTGCCCTTGCTAGGTTTGATGGCTCCGGATTTTAAATGGCAAGAGTTTCGAACAGAGCTTGGACTGATCTTCCATCCTTAAAGACTTCTTTTGCTGCTTTTATGAAAATCACTTTTTTTTGGAATCGCGTCACCGGAGGTTTTCCGGATCGTTAGCGTGGCATTTTCCAATCACTCGCTTTCTACCGTTTTTTTTTTTTTTTGTCATTTTAAAATAAAAACATCAACTGTCGTCTGAATATTTTTCGGGTGGACAATAAATTGTAACATGTTACAACTGTCCACACAAAAATTGTTACAAACGTTCTCTCCCTATTTTTCCTTGCGACTTAAAGGTAGATACTACGAGTATAAGGCAATTTATGTATTCGAAAAATAAATCGAACTCGAGATTTTGATCAAAGTTGACATTACGACGAAAAAATTGGGTCCCACAATTCAGTCTGTCTCTCTGTCTACTACAGCCTAAACGGCCTCACTTATTTTCGTTAAACTCGATAGATATCGCCTTTAAATTATCCCCTCTTCCGTACTAAATAACCAAAAATAACAGTACCTGCCATACGTGTTTTTCCGAAATCTTATAAATATTTTTTTTTTTAAACTGTTCGTCAGTTTTAAAAAACAATTAAAAATATTTTATTTAGTTGCAGATAATCGTAATGGTTGAAAAAAAAAATTTCACAAAAAACGGTTTCTAATGGTACCCCACTTGGAACCATTTTTAGTTTTTGATTTTCTCTAAGACGATATAATCGATTTTGGTCATTTTCTTTTCTTATGCTAAAGCTACCCAAAAGTTTGAATTTTATTGTATGTTCAAATTTTCTATTTTTTTTTTTTTTGGATTTTTAATAAAAGTTTTAAATTTTTTTTTGAAAGCTCAATATTTCCAAAAACCCCATGCTCGTTTTTTTTTAAACTTGATAAAAAAAAAGTTTCTTAATACAATCTTCAAGATTTGATAAAAAAAATACCCACCATACAAATGTTAAAAAATGGTTTTCGAAAATTGTTTGTGTCTCGAAAACGGCACCAAGAATTTTGATAAATATTTTTTCTTTCGATGTTGGCGTAACGGATTTTAATGACATTTTTCATAAACTTCTAAAATGTTTGAAAAAGATTGTATATTATCAAAACTTAAGAAAAAAAATTTGAATTTAAAACAAAAAATTTTTTTTTTGAATATTCGTTAGGTATCTCAAAAAAAACGGTTCAAAATTTTCTTGGAAATTTAATATTTAGTCGAACAACAATGAAAACTTTAAGTTGGCGTACCAAAAATTTTCTTACAAATGTTTTAAATTTTTTTTATTTAAAAGCTTTTTTTTAAGAAACTATTACAACGACTTATAATTTTTGTTTTTGCATAAGCTAATAGTTGTTTGAATCACATTGCATCCTGTTCTTAGCTCCAACTTCTAAAGGAGTTGTTTTAGTAATTTAAAAAATTAATTTTATGCTTATGAACAGTTTTTCTCTAATTGCATTCATTTTTGAAATTCTTAGTCTTTTACATAAGAGCAAGTTCGTGCTATCCAGTCGTGCGTTTTATTTAAATTCGTGAATAGCTTAGCAAAAGCTTCAAAATAATTTGGATTGTCAAGTAACACTTGATGTTTGTTTCTTATTTTTTATAAATGAGCACGTGTCTTGAACAAATGGTTGTTTTTGAGCTTATTCGGTTTTGCTTATTCGGTTTTGAAATGCAAAACAAAAACTAAAGGGTTGGCAAAAGATTTTGTAACAAATATTATTCAAATATGATATGTAAAACTTGATACCCATACAGATCTTGTTCTTGATTCTTGTTCCATAATAAACTTCACCAAATTCACTTACATTCTCAAACAAAAATTACCTCACCTCTCCTGTTATGAACTTCATCTAAATACGTGACCTGAATTGAATCCCCAGTTTTAAATTAAAGGAAGTATTACCAAAAATTCAATTGAGACAAACCCTATGCTGCAGATGCTCTCACGCATCGCGACTCTTCAGTTAAAATTTTGGATACCTACATTACAAAAAAATATTCGAAAAAAGTTAGCATGGCTACAGATGCCTTAGGAAACAATAAGCAAAGAGAAACAAACATTTTTTAACAGTAATATTTTGAAGGGTGACCGTTTTACCGATGGCTGAGCATACATATTCCTTATGAAACTTTTAAAAATAAGATATACTTACATAGCTAAAAATTTAGTCTGAAAAGAGCATTTTCTAAACTTTCGGACCACTTAATACAATTTGTATTGGATGGTTTCAAGTAATCGATAGTCCTGGTGTCGAATTCATACTCTCGGCTCTTCATATTCGTTTCTAGATTCACATCTCTGTTCTTCCGATGCATAACTCCAACGGCAGCGTATTTTATATTTTTACTAGGTTCGTTAAATAAAACTTATTACTCTTTGTAGTATTTCTTCTTTATTTTTACTTTCCAAATCACAACAATAAATCTCAATTTATAATCAACTCAAATACTTTATTCAAATTAAAATCACACTTGTTTTACACTTTCCACTATCCAATAAGCAGAGTTTTGCACACTTCCGTAATCAAAAATCAACTATATCCGCTCACAGTGAACACTCCCTTAGTCCCCTATTACACGATGTCTCACGAGACGAGGCTCACGTACATAAGTGCGAAAAAGAAAGCAGATATGAGGAAAGAAGATACAAAAAAATATTCCGGGTGAGTACCGGGCTGATTTTTAGAAGTCTGATTTTGAGGTTTCTTTTTCTCATATTCGTTTTATGTTGTGTTATGCATTAAAAAATACGAACAGCAGTCAAATTTGAGACATGAGTCTCATGAGACATGAGTCAACGTGTAATAGCTTTTGCCTCACAGGATACAAATTTAAAAGGAAAGTCAAATATGAGACATGTCTCATGAGACAACGTGTAATAGGGGACTTATATACTCAAATTAGTTGTTCTCGAAGGTTCTTGTCTGGGAATATTCTAGTTGCTTGGAATAAGGGGAAATACATATGGAGGTTCTTGTTTAGAATGTTCTAGTTGTTTGGAATAAAGGGAAATACATATGATATCGGAAAAGAGCTTTTTTTGTTCCCTCATAAAGTAGATATGCAATTCTCAACAGATGGCACTGTAGGAGTATAAAGCTCTTTTCGCAACAGTATGATTTGATCTCATCAAATCCTGATATTGACAGCATTTTGCATTGTGCAATAGGGAATTAAAAACTGTGTAAGTTAATGCTTCTAAGACCGAAACCGAAATGGGAAAACTTTCAGTACTCATTATGTGAGTGAGAAGGTTAGCTTCTATGGAATGATCACATATTGGACATCGCTGAAATGCTCCTTAATGCAAGAAATTTGTTACCTTTCTGATCTGTCTATACTTTAAAGCCTTCATTCTTTTATAACTTTTTTCTTACAATTTCCACACTCTCAAGGTGTTATGACTATACTCTGTCCAACAAAAATTGTCAGTACAGGGAAGATAGGACGTTTGTCTCTCATTCTGATTGCATTGCCATGCATAAGTGTGTCGCCTTTTAAAGCTCTCACAGGGATTCCGTAGTTTACATTATAAATCGCCGCAAATGAGAGTAAAAAACGCGTAGGGCTACCGTCTGCCGATTCAAAACGACTGAAAACAATATTCAATTTACCTTTTCCCACAACGCCAAGCGGTAAGATAATAGGCGCGTTTTTTTTTTAAGTTGAAAAGCAATACGACAACACTCAACATACTCATCTTCTAAAAATGTGTTCTCAAAAGCTTCAAATCCCAAAAGCTCCTTAATAAAAACCAATGAAAAAGCTCCTTGCTTGCAATTGAGAATGATAATGGTAACTCTGTTTTGATGTAGATAAAGAGCGCACGATCGTATTGAGTGACACTTGACACTCTTGACAGTATCTCATCAGCAGTGGGATACGACGCACGGTCGTGTTGGGGTGTATAACTTTTTGCAAAGAATTGCAACAACAATTCCTTAAGAAAAGTCAGTGACTTGCTCTTTTTTTAGTGGCATTTTTCCTAACGCATTGTAGTGAGGGTGCATCAGGCGCCACTGCTTTAGAAAAAGCTCTCCCATAAGCCCTGTACTGAAAATTTTTGTTGGACAGAGTATAGACTACCCTTATAATTTTATGATGAAAAACAGTGCGAGCGTTTAGGTATAGTGGAGAGGACTTAACAGCAGATGTCAATGCATATTGGTGTTATATTCTTTAACATCACAATGCGGGGAAAAATCGAAAAGGGCAAAGTATTCTACGCCCGAATATGGGCTCAAGGGTAAACTGATGGGCACTCATTATTGAACTGTAAGTATTACGGTTAAATTGCTTAAGGGAAGCAATGCAACTAGCTTATTCACTAGAACACGGCTTATAGAAATAACAGTAAAACAGTGAAATACAAAAAACATTGCTACGGTTCTTAAGAGATTCAAATATTTCTCTGTTCTATCACCTATCATTTCTAAAGCTCTCTTTTGAATTATATCCTAGAGATTCAAGTGAGTTAATAGAGCACCAGCCCAAAAACAAGAATTGTACTCGAGCTTCAGATGAATATCAGGCTAATAGATTACAACCAGATCAGAAGGGCGAGGAGAAGGGGAAAGTATTGTCGACAGCAAAACAATTTAATGGATTAGAAGTTTTAGAGAAAAGATCATTGGTATATCGGAAAAATAGTCGGAGCCCTGTGCTATACAAGCATTTGAGGAGCGTTTTTGCAAAACTCAACAAAACCCCAAAATCCGAAAATAAGATATGCACATCAAAATTTTTGGCATTCACAGGCGCATAAGATGATGAAAAAAAAAATTACTAAAATTTTTTAATTTAAAAAATAAAGTTTGAAATTTAGGTGTTTTTGCAATACTCAACAAATCACTTGAAGATTTTGCAAAACTCAACAAAATTTTAATGGTTTAGCAAAACTCAACAAATTTTTTCAGTTTTGCTAATCTCAACAAAATCTATCTAGTTTTGCAGAACTCAACACAACTGCACTTAAGTATTGCTTTGACGAATATCTGGTTGATGTTATTATAATAATTTTATTAAGTTAAAATCCTAGCCTTTTGGTTTCCTAGAAATTATTATTGTAGGTAGTTAAAAAAAAAGTGTGAGTACCAGGACTCACGGTTAAGATGTGTAAACATCAACGTTCGTCCGAGTGCCGAATTTTTGTTATAGAACGTACCCAATAAACATACAATGCAATCGTACCAGCTTGTGACTTTAGATATATTCAAATGAAAGCCACTATTTTTCCCACAATTTATCCCTTTCACTTATACTTAAATCCAAAAATATCTTTACATAGCTAAACATAACGCTTTCAATCTAAACACATGAATTTTTGCACCATGTCCTGTGAAAACGATTTGAAATAATCAACTATTTTGTTGTCTTTACTTATTAGTTATTACTAGTAAACTAATTATTTCGGAACGAGTCCAAACACATTTTTCTTGTTCATTTTCCATTATTACTTGTGTTTAGGATACTTTCAATGTAATGATCAAAATATTATTGAGTGAATCTAAGATTAATGGGATCAAAAACACTAGTTAACAACTAAAACCGAATAACAACATTCAACATAAAAAATTATGTCGACGAACTATTTCGGTCCTTTTTACACGCCATGTCGGCATACTACTTCGATTCCCAGAGTTCGCCGTATTAGTGAAAAAGTCACACATATAGATCGAATGTAGGCTTGAAGAAAAATCTAAATCTTTTCAATCTAGCGTACTGCATAGAAATATTGTATATATGCAAGATTGATGATTGATCATGAATTTATTGGTTCATTTGCGTCGTATAGTACGTTGAAGAGATGAGAACACAGCACAGCTAAGCACTGATTAAAATATTAAAAAAGCAAACGAAAATTGTATGATGAAATGGACAGACAAAATAGAATAAAATTACTCGGTTAAAATTACAAAAATCTCAAAGAAATTCGAAAAAACACAATTTTGCAGAAAAAAACAAACAAAGTTCAACGTCCTCTAGCCACTGAAATCGAACAATGTATATCTGCATTTGAACAATGTATATCTGGCTTAACGCCGCCAACAAATATACTTGTCATGCAGGGAAAAAGTCAAAACTTTTTTTTTTGACGAGCCACTAGATGGAGCGGTCACCTTATCAAAATCAAACCAATCCTTTAACTCTTTTTTTTAGATTTCTTTACTTTATCTTACTCCCTCTGTCAGAGATCTATAAACCGATTGACATCATTTTCACCTTGTAATGGAATTATAAGTGGCAAAAACTAATTTTCTTAATCCATTGAAGTCATAGTCATCATTTAGTTCATAGCTTGACAGATGCAGAACGATCGATCTATATTTTGATATAGTGAATGCTAAAAGTGTATTTTGATATAATAAAGAATATGTAATTTGATAATAAAAATAATTATATGATAAGGGACAAATTAAATTTTGACGTATCGAGAATATTTCGTTGCAGATGTCAACTGATGGCCCTGAACAACATTTTTTGGATTTTTAAAATTCAACTCTGAAAATGCATTTTTTGCGAGCATAAAATAAAATGTTATCGTCCATCACTAACGTGAAGTGGATTTTTTTAAGACATTAAATGAACCCGCTATGAAATTTTACACGAGTTAATTTGTCTTTCGTCTTTTTGACATATTGGTTGAGAGGTGAAGAAATGTTGAGAGATTGAATTAAGTTCTAGCCAGCAATGGAAAGTAATAAAATCTAGATTTCAGTACTCAAAGTTTCCAATGTTAACACGATATCGTAAGTACGCAATATTTCCAATGTAAACATGGCGTTAAATGCAATCGTCGGTAAGGTAGGTTGCTACACGGAACGTGTAACCGTAACGGGTTACACGGAACGTATAAGTTTTACACACGTTTTCGATTCACTCTACCGCCGGCAAAGATGTTTACACATAAAAAAATAACCCTTTTTGAGCAATTTTTTTAATTGCAGTGGTCACATAGGTACATATGATATAATATTCTAGGAATATGTAGTGCCTAATGAACTGTTGGAAATTACCTGCATACATATGCGTGTGTTTATATGTATGCTTTTTGAATAATTCAGGTCTAATTTGCCAATACTATGTATAATAATTCTGCAGTTTTTAATGTGTGCATACGTCAAGGACTACTTTCTATTCGTCAATATTATACATATTGCAAGAAGAAAAAATTATTTTCAAACTGCAAAGCATATGAATTAACAACTAAAGATTTGAGTAGTAAGTTTAAAGAAATATATTTGTATAGGTACAGTGTTTTAAAATTGAAATGTTGACAGTGTTTTCAGATGGTTTTAATGATCAATGTTATAGTAAAGTGAATGAAGTAGGATTCCTACTTAGATAAATATAAATCCTACCGTGTAAACGGGGAACTAGACACCTCCATAAAATTTGTTTCTTGTCTTGACAGATCCTTAGCTGTAAGGCACTAAATCCACTGTACCATTTCTCCGATGCATTGCCATAAACAAATGTACTATTTTCTTTTTATTATCTACCTTTTGAGTCGCTGCACAAAACAATATCCATTTTCAGATTCTATTGTAACAACCCAAAATAAATTTTTAGAGTCAAAACCCGAACACAAACCTATTGTTTCAAATATTGATACGGGTTAAAGCCTCAAAGGTCACCCCAACACATATTGTTGTTGTTAAAATTGTTATAATCATAACGAATTTTTAGAAACACGCTTCTTTGTTATACTTGTACATACATTTATACTCCTATGTATGTGTGTGCATATTTTTTCATCAATTTGCTTCCTGGAAGGGAGTTGCAAACTTTTTCATTGTTAGATTCCAGCTCGTTGCAATTCCAACCCAAATGGAATCAATGAATCGAGGGATAGGGTAGATGTTTGTCTTTTTCATTTTGCCCACCCACTGACTACCTATACGAAATACCTCCTCCACAGGATCCAGGATCGGAGTTGTGAAACACATAAAATTTGTTGTCGTGATAAATTTCACTGGGTGGAGGCGCGCACTTGTTGTCAACGCAGTAAAAACTGCCGATTATTGCAGATATCGTGTAACACGGCAATGAATTTTAATTAATTAATAGCCATATGTATTTGTCTGTGTATATTAAAGGTTCCGGACACTGCAATGCATTGTTGCTGGGCAAAAAAAATAGGGCGGCCTTAATTCGATTTCTCCTACTGTGTGTTAAATCAGGGCCGACAGAAAACGACCGGACCGGACTAGGCTGTTGATGTTGATGGACTCAATAATTGATTGACGGAAATTAAATGGGGGATTTACCTTCAGAGATGTGATTGGCAATTTTCGCAAGAGCATAAAGTTAATTTGTGTCCTCTTATGTTTGGTGTATATTTGTATATATATACATATATGCACATTTATGTACATGTATGTATGTATATACATAAATGTGTATTGTAAATGTATGTTAATGTGCATCCTGTTGGCTTGTGCCAATTTAATAATACTCCGAATTCGACCGGAATCTTCTTTTGGGAAATAAAGGATAACCTTATGGAAAAGGAAACAGCGACAAAAAATTACATTAATTAAGTATTCATTAATAAGGCCGGACTTAAATGTGTATTTTTCATATTGTGCGGATTTAATAAATTCATTCAAATAAGCCTTAATAAGAAGTTTAAAATCATTAATGGTTTCGATTCGGATATGCTTAAATGCAAAATAAGTTTTAAATATTGATATGCAGGTAACCTTTAGTAAATAAGCCTTAATGCAATAAGGATTCCCATACAACTCATATAATTAAAATATAATCTCATTATCGTCTTAGAATACAAGCTGAAAAATCCGTTAAAAAAAAACCTAAAACTTGGGTAAAATTAAAGAAGTGCAACCATAATGCACGATGTTAATTGTGAGTCACACCTAAACGTCAAGTTTTTTGCCCAACTTAACTTGACATTTCTGAATTCTGAATTCTCCACATTTGGGCAAATGAGAATCCACGAGTGATTGTTGAAAATCCGATGCATCCACGAAAAGTGACTGTTTGGTGCGGTTTATGTGCTGGCGGCGTCATCGGGCCGTACTTCTTCGAAAATGAAGTCGGCCAAGCAGTTACCGTGAATGGTGTTCGCTATCGCGAAATGATAACGGACTTCTTGTTCTTGTGGCCAGAGGATATGGACCTGGAAAATATGGGATTCCAACAGTATGGTGGCACTTGCCACACAGCCAACGAAACAGTGGTTCTTTTGCGCGAGAAATTCAATGGCCGTGTTATCTCACGTTGTGGCAATGTTAATTGGCCACGATCATGTGATTTGACACCGTTGGATTTTTTTCTTTGGGGATATTTAAAAGAAAAAGTGTACATCAATAAGCCAAGAACGATTCAAGAGCTAAAGGATGAGATAATTCGGCACCTTAACGACATTGAACCTCAATTATGTCTCAGAGTCATTGAAAATATGGACCATCGGATAGAGGTATGCCACTGAAGCTGTGGCGAGCATTTGGCCGATATGTATTTTGTTTTACACATAATTGAAATAGATCCTTGTATGACAATATAAAAATATTAAGGTAATTCTGTGAAAAACGTTTGTTTTATTTACAATTAACATCGTGCGTTTTCGTTGGACCACCTCTTATACATGTACAACCAGCAAACTTTTCCCGTTCAATTTACACCGTTCAACTCGGGTAACAAATTAAGTGAATCTATTTTTACCAAATCAATGCAAATGCCATTCAAGGATAATGGCATATTGTATTGAACGATCTAGAAGGTAGTTTCTAATCCAAAGAATAAGGGTTTCGTTGATGCCAAACGCACACATTTTTGATAAGAGAGCCTGGTGCCAAACTCCATCAAATGCCTTAGAAATATCAAGCGCAATAATCTTACTTTCTCCAAAACAATGTAAAGATCTGTTCCACTCTTGGGTGAGATATGCCATCAGATCACCAGTGGAACGACTGCTGCGAAAGCCGGGACGTAAGTGCGATTGGTCGATAGGACGAGGGGGAGAAAGGGTCGCAATTCTTAGGAACAAATACTGTTTTCCATCTTCTAGGGAAGATTCCAGAACAGTATAGGAGCGATGGAAAAGCTTAAGCAATGGTTTTGCCTCCTCCTCAGAAGGGGATTTGTTTCAAGATCTCGAAGGGCTCTTGCAACTGTACGAGTGCAGAAATATACCTGTCCCATTGAATCATTTACGTTCTCAAGTACATGGATGAGTGGCAATGTTGCTAACAGACAGGCAACGTAGAGCTAGCAGCAAAATGAGCTGCAAGTATTTTGACATCTCTAAAGAGCGAGTTATCGGGTTGTCATTGTATATAGATGAGCGTTGTAATCGAAGATGAAATTGAATTTTTCACGTTCTTGACAATTTACCAAAAATGTCTACTGACTTCGGGACATTGCAGGATTGCTTGCGTTAATTTCTGGTCATGTAGAATTTAGTTCTTTTTATAACAGCGTTGTATTGGTTTCTGACTTGTTTATACTCCATCTGATGTTCCTCAGTTGGGTTGGCTTTCAACCTGATAGCTTCTTTAAAGCTTGTATCGAACCAAGACTTCTTTGAATCTGTAAGGAATAAAAGTACGCGTCCCAAGAAAAATTACTTCTGTTATTATATCAGAACTGGCATCAACACGTCAGACGTCACTATCGAGAAAACGTAGGGACCAGTTGGCTTTGCCGTATTTCCAAACGGTCCTAGTGGGATGCTTCTTTTTAACTGGATGAATGGGACACGAGAAATATGGTTAATCTTCTTAACTTAAATACTCCATTAATTTAAGCAAAATAGCCAAGAGTTTAATTTTCACAAGAAAATTATTTTGTTAAATAACTTAGGTTTAATTATTGGATTTAAGCCCTTTACTCGGTTGAGGAAACAGTCTTGCAAATCGCGAAGTATAGCTTAGTTTCTCGATTAGTATAATGTAGTTACGTTTTTCAATTAAAGTAACATCCTTAGTTGTTTATTTTAAACAATTTCTTTTGATCAAGTTTATTATATCGGGTTTTCCAATTTGACAATTTTGAATTTAATTTGTGAACGCACCCTTTCGTCCGTAGCAAAAGATCTAAATCAGTCAATTCCACGGCGTTCTCAAGAATTAGGCATCGCTCAGATCATATTATGGCGTATTTTGCGTAAGGATCTTGGCTTACACCCATACAAGATCAAGCTGACTCAAGAATTGAAAGCGATGGACCATTTGAAGCGACGTACGTTCTCCGATTGGGCTCTGGAGAAGATGCGCCAAGATGATGAATTTCGTCGCAAAATCATCTTTAGTGACGAAGCTCATTTTTGGCTCAATGGGTTCGTCAATAAGCAAAATATGCGTTATTGGTCGGGTGAAAATCCACATTTGCTACGTGAGTCACTACTTCATCCACAAAAAATAACTGTTTGGTGCGGTTTGCCTGCCGGCGGCGTTATTGGGCCATATTTTTTCGTCGACGATAACGATCGTCACGTTACTGTGAATGGCCAGCGTTATCGCGCCATGATTACCGATTATTTTTGACCTGAATTTAAAGATATGGACTTGGACGACATGTGGTTTCAACAGGATGATGCCACAGGCCACACAGGACACCTTACAACCGATTTATTGAAGAGTAAGTTTGATGAGCGTGTTATCTCGTTCGTGCGAAAATAGTCTAGCGGTGTTAACCTCCAGAGTATTTTCTTTGGGGCTACGTTAAGTCATTGGCTTATGTCAACAAGCCGACAACGTTGGAAGAGCTCAGAGCCTACATTGAAAGCGAAATAGCGGCCGTTTCGGCCGAAATGTTTGGCCGAGTCATCGAAAATTGGGTCCAACGAATCGACCGCTGCAAACGTGCCTGCGGTGGCCATATGAACGAAGTCGAGTTCCATTCATAAATGTTTTGATTGTAAAGGGTGGTTAAGTTTTAAGGGCCGATGTTTATTTTGAGTAATACACAAATTATTCAGGAAATTATTGTCATTTCTTTTCATTATGATAATTTTGGTATGGTTCAATTATGTATGGAACAAAATATCGGCCAAATGGCCGCCGCGACCTCGGCGGCACACCTTCATCCGATGGTACAAATTTTGGATGACGCTGAGGCATAATTACGTTAATGTGCCGAATTATATCATGTTTTAGCTCTTGAATTGTTGCTGGCTTATCGGCGTACACCTTTTCTTTCAAATAACCCCAAAGAAAGAAGTCCAACGGTGTCAAATCACATGATCTTGGCGGCCAATTGACATCGCCACCACGTGAGATAACACGGCCATTGAATTTGTCGCACAAAAGAGCCATTAGGTGCGTTTTATTATTCACAAATCCATCTGGATCCGGATCTGGATTAAGTTTTAACATGTATTACAAAAACAATTTGGGATCCTGTTTTCTATCGGGATCTATTTCAATGATCCAAAAATTAGTTATTACACTGGCGAGTAGATATAGTGTAAAGAAAAAAGACAAGACATAATTTAAAATTTCCAAACCCAAGGATAAAAAGAGGCGGGTTTATATTTTATTTTTTTGGGAAGATCCCGATCCGGATCCAGATAGATTTGTGGATAGTAAAACGCACTTATTGTTTCGTTAGCTGTGTGCCAAGTGGCACCGTCCTGTTGAAACCACATATCGTCCACATCCATATCTTCCGATTCGGGCCAAAAATAGTTCGTTATCATCTCACGATAGCGAACACTGTTCACAGTAACTGCCTGCCCGGCCTCATTTTGAAAAAAAATACGGCCCGATGATGCCCCCAGCCCATAAACCGCACCAAACAGTCACTCTTTGTGCGTGCATTTGTTTTTCGACAATCACTCTTGGATTATCATTCGCCCAAATGCGGTAATTCTGCTGCCAATCCACTGAGGTGAAAATGTGCCTCATCACTGAAGATGATTTTCTTCGAAAATTGATCATCCACTGTTGCCATTTCTTGCCACCATTCTGACCATCGACGACGCTTGAAATGGTGAAGAGGCTTTAGTTCTTGAGTCAATTGCACCTTGTTAACGTGTAAATGCAAGTCTTTATGCATAATGTTCATCAACGACGAACGTGAGAGGTGCAATTGTTGGGCACGACGACGAGTTGAAGTGGACAGTTCTTTAGCCACACTATCGCGAACAGCAGCAATATTTTCTACAGTACGAGCTGTACGGCATGCACTGGTGTTTTCACATCTCCTACAGACCCGGTTGGCTCAAATTTTTGCACGAGTTTTTAGATTGTACGCACATTTGGACGTTTAAATTGACCGAAAAAATCACGAAGTGCATGATATGCATTTTGATTTGAACACCCATTTTCATAATAAGCCTGAATAACTTTAACGCGTTGCTCGATTGTGTATCTTTCTATGGTTAAAATTGAGTTAGTCTAAAATTGAGAAATGGCAAATGAAATGCAGAAAAAAACTTGACGTTTAGGTGTGGTTCACATTCAACATCGGCCCTTAAAATTTAACCACCCTTTATATACTTCAAGCCGATATTCGTAGTAAAGTGTCAAGTCCTTATTAGAAAATCCTAAACATGCACTACGTAGTTTGAAACAGGGACTACTTTGTTTTTAACAATTTTATTTTAACACACCAAAAAATGCTCTCGGTTAGATTTTACTTTCCTGCTTCCAATTGTGCATCACCATTTATTAACCATAAGGTTTTTTGAAACTTCTTACCAATTTTTGTTTTTTTTTTTTTTTTTTTCTTAGCTTGAAATTAAAAAACTAAGTTTTAAATCTAAACCTCCAAGTATAATTTTAATTCTTTACAAATCAAATTTGGATTTAAAAGCTTGCAGCTTAACTTTAATAGGTAAGCAATATTTAATATTATTAAAACCAGATAAATTATAATGTGTTATTCCAAAATTAAGAAAAAAACAACGTCTACAGGATTTACCGAGAAAGTTCTTTAAGAAAGTTACCTAAGGGGGCTTGAACTTGAACTTTTTTTGAAACATTTTTCTTTTCAACAGCCGAATTCTAAATAATCTCCAAAAATAATAACTCCCTGGGAGGGAGGAGGAGGGAGAAACGATCTTCTCCCACACCATTTTCGGCAGAAAAAAGGTCACTCCAGAAACGTTCTAGTTCAAGTTCTCTAAACAAATCTGTAAAGTTAAGTAGAGCTCAGATTCCAGATCCTCAATGCTAATGTTTAGTACAAGGTTTGGAAATAAAGAGATGGGTTCTACTAAACTTCCACCTACATTTCTTGGATTTAGTTTTTGTATTTTTATTAGGGTTTTATCGTTAAAATCGAATCTTTTTTTATACCCTGGAAAAGAGTTTTATAATAGTTTAGGCAAATCGATTTTATTTCAACAATTTGTATAATAGACATATTTTCTGCTTTTATTAACAGTTCCGCTTTAGGCCCTATATAGACGTCTTTAATACTTAACAGAAGATATCATCATTAAAATTTATGTTAAATGTTCGCGTTCAATAAAATTTGATAAAATGCTTTTGAAAAATCCCTTAACTGTGTCCTTCAACGTATGGATTCTGTGGTTTCAGCTTAAAACTCTTTATTTACTTCGTTAGTTTCAAAATAAAGGATAAGAAAGTTAAACATAGCTATATTATTTGTAGCATTTAGTTCAATACTAATATAATCTGCTTCAAACCCAATAAAAAAAGAAGTGTTTAAGAAGAACCCATCGTTCTAAGACTCTGTTGACAACACCTTCACGAGACAACCGTCTTGTGAAAGACAGGTTTAAAATTTTATGATTTTTATGGAAATACTCAAAAACTTTTAAGATCTGTTTGCCTTTTTGCACTATGATTAGGAAATAATAATGGAAATAAAGATGGGAAGGGAAACCTCTCTCAATCCGGTTTGCCTTCAAGCTAAAAAACCAAAATACGCAATTTAGTGCATTTTTTTTTTATTTTCACGCACATTTATGAGTTTTATGAGTTCCATTCAAAGAGTTTATTCAAGAAATGTTAAAACGGTTTATATGACGACAGAAACAGAAACAAAAACAAACGGAGAGAGAATAGAATAAATGGATCCGTATGGCTAATGGCTTGTCGTTTTTAATTTGATTTTTGGGTATGTTCGTAGAGAATAGTTTTTGAGTGAATTTAGATAGCAGCAGAGTAGTAATGAAAATTAATGCTTTGAAGATTTTGTATGGAAAAGTTGACGAGAAAAAAAGAAGTACTTCGTACGGCAGTACGGAGCTTCAAAAAGCAGTACAAATACTGCAATTGCAGTACTTCGACAGCCCTGAAGCCAATACAGGCAATCAAGTTTCTGAACTAGAACAAGACATGTGTAACAATTATTTCCCACGCTTCTTAGCAGAGTTTCGTGTAATTCAATTCCTGTGAACTCTCTCCGGTGAGAAATGCTACAGATGAATAAAGGCTCTCATCATCATTTGCAACGGCGTTTGGTCCAAATATTTTTACAGCATCAACTTTTAAGAATTCTATTCTCTCACTAAAATTGTATATAGATAGCTATGTCCTGTTAAAATTCGGAGTTTTTTGTTCTCTATTGGTTTGCATTCCGGAAAGTTCTAGATATTCTGGAAATAAAACCGATATTAAGCCTTCTTACACTTGCGGTTGGGCGCACTTATTCCTCACTTCTCTCATGTTCAAATTGAAGAACCAAAGAATTTTCATTTAGAAAAGTGCATCTATTTGATCCTCCAGCAATCTCATGTTGACTTAGTGAGTTCGTAGCACTCTCTATGGCGCTGCCAAAAAGTAGTTAGCATAATGATCAAAAACCATGAGTGTAATTGTGTCGGCGGCGCGGCGTATGTCGGTAAAAGAAGATTACACTGAGAAAAATATCAAACATATTTATATTTAAATCAAACTCAAACACATACGATTTGGCATGGAATCGATATCTATTTAATTTTAATAGAAACGTGTTTAGCCATGGTTAAGCATGATTTTGTTTAAATTAACCTCGCATTCTATTTGATTTAAACACGTTTATCTTTGTTTTAAATTACTTTATTTGATGTTGTTTCAAATAGAATCATATTAATTTTTTTTAATATTTCTCTGTTTGATTCAAATACGTATTTTGTTCAAAACAAATATGCTTAAGGTCAGATTTTTTAAACGTATAGCAGTTTTTCTAAACTTAAATCTATTTAGTTTCTTCGAAAACACCTTCGATTTAAATTGAAATTTTTCCTATTTATTATAATAGTAAAGTTTCCAATATTTTACATACTTACATATTAGGTGGTGCATATTTTGGAAATGTTTGTACTCGTATTTCTAGATCACTGTATGGGCAGGGCATACATAAGAATATTAAATTTGAAAACTAAAAAAAATTGTTTGCTTCAAATTTCATTTTATTGAAAATAAACACAAAGCACACAAAAAAATGCCGATGTGGAATTTTGGGATTATATTGAGGCTTGTATATACTAATATGTCTGAACAACCAAATAATACTTACCCGAACTTTAATAACAACTAAATCTAAAACTTTAATCACATACACACATATGAAGAAAAAACACATTCAGGTTACTTTCTATATAAAAATTTATTTCCATTCTTTATAGTATGAACCTGTAAAGAAGGGCTCGTAAAAAGAGACATATTTTTGTATATATAAATTAACGGGTGATTTTTTTGAGGTTAGGATTTTCATGCATTAGTATTTGACAGATCACGCTGGATTTCAGACATGGTCTCAAAGAGAAAGATGCTCAGTATGCTTTGACATTTCATCATGAATAGACTTACTAACGAGCAACGCTTGCAAATCATTGAATTTTATTACCAAAATCAGTTCCACAACGTCGAATTTTCAGTGAATGGGCCCTAGAAAAGTTGGCAGAAAATCCGCTTTTTTATCGACAAATTTTGTTCAGCGATGAGGCTCATTTCTGGTTGAATGGCTACGTAAATAAGCAAAATTGCCGCATTTGGAGTGAAGAGCAACCAGAAGCCGTTCAAGAACTGCCCATGCATCCCGAAAAATGCACTGTTTGGTGTGGTTTGTACGCTGGTGGAATCATTGGACCGTATTTTTTCAAAGATGCTGTTGGACGCAACGTTATGGTGAATGGCGATCGCTATCGTTCAATGCTAACAAACTTTTTGTTGCCAAAAATGGAAGAACTGAACTTGGTTGACATGTGGTTTCAACAAGATGGCGCTACATGCCACACAGCTCGCGATTCTATGGCCATTTTGAGGGAAAACTTCGGAGAACAATTCATCTCAAGGAATGGACCGGTAAGTTGGCCACCAAGATCATGCGATTTGACGCCTTTAGACTATTTTTTGTGGGGCTACGTCAAGTCTAAAGTCTACACAAATAAGCCAGCAACTATTCCAGCTTTGGAAGACAACATTTCCGAAGAAATTCGGGCTATTCCGGCCGAAATGCTCGAAAAAGTTACCCAAAATTGGACTTTCCGAATGGACCACCTAAGACGCAGCCGCGGTCAACATTTAAATGAAATTATCTTCAAAAAGTAAATGTCATGGACCAATCTAACGTTTCAAATAAAGAATCGATGAGATTTTGCAAATTTTATCCGTTTTTTTTTTAAAAAAGTTCTCAAGCTCTTAAAAAATCACCCGTTAGTTAAAAATAAAATAATCTTGTAAAATATAATGGCAGCATTTCAATAGGAAACAAGGATAAGTAAAGATATTGCTTATAAATTTTTCCTTTATATTCTTGAAGCAGATCTTCAGGTTCATGTATGTACTCGTAATCCGTATTTTGAGGCAATTTGTATCTGCGGATCCAAGCTATCTACGGTGTATGATGGTATAATTTCTTAATTTTCCTTTTATGTTTTTTATATTACTCACTTTATTTAATCACAAATCAAATATACTCGCGAAACACAAACCGATGTATGCAGGAAAGAACTCATTTGCAATAACTTCCGACTTTAAGAAAAATAAAAAAATTTAGTTGTCTATTTACTTCGTTTAAGTTCAATTCAAATTTGTGCGAGTTCAAATTTAACATGTATGTTTAATCTATTTGTTTCATAAATACTTCAACTCCGTTTATATCTAAAACAAACTCGTTCATGGTTATTTTGTGTTAAAATTTTGTAAGTGAGTAAAATAATTAAACTAGCATTTCAAAAATCAAACTCAAGCTAGTTTGAACACACAGACAAAATTACGTGTAGATTCTAATGCAATAATCAACAATGAATGAGTTTGATTTAACTATACTTTACTTTAAAATACTAGTAATTTCGAATGTAAACAGATTAGAGTTAAGTTATAACCGAATCCTATTTGAACTTATTTAAACATATAGTTAAACTTGCTTCTGTTTGAATAACTCATAGTTCAATTTTCTCAGTGTAGAGTTACTGAAATTGATGCTTTTAGAAATAAATGTTTCTTAGGCACTTAATGCGCTAAAGACTATAAAAAAAAAGTTAAAAACGTAGGCATCACCAAGAAGGTTATTCAGTGCTGTGTATTGCAATTAATTCCCTGCAAAGAAGAAGAATAAAAGACACTATATAAGGAGCTGTACGAAATTTAAAGTTCCATTAGCTAATTAGAAGATAGGAAGACTAGCAACAATTGCTGAGCCAAAAGGGTTGATGTCGCTGTACTAAATAAGGTAGCCCATCCATCCACTCAGGACTAGCAACAACTGCACTTTCTAAGTAGATATTTACAAAATAGTCGTGCTCGTCGTCGACATAGTTTCATCACAGTGCTCATGGTGGCTTAAGCAAAACTCAACAAAAGGCCAATTTAAAAGTTCCTCAAGTGTTTGTTTGCCTGGAAAGTGAGATAGAGTGACGCGCTACCAACTGCACAAGGTCCTCCTTCGAACTTTTTGTTTTGTTATAAGGTATAGCCGTATAGCACTAGTTGGTTCGGGGCACCCAGCCCAAACCCCCAAAAGCACTAAGTACAAAACTGTGCTTGAGCTACGAGGGTGAATAATCAGTAGCCCGTAAATATTGTTGCATGACTCCATTAACTTTACAGACGAACATTGCGGCTCATTCGGTGAAAATTCTTCATGCGAATTTCTCAAGAACTTCTCTTTTAATTTATTTATTTTTTTTTTTTTTTTTTTTCAAAAAAAAAAAGAGTTGCATTCTCGAGGACTAATGGAGAAGGCACTTTCTGTATTCCACTTAATTTTCCGACAATATTGGAATTAATTTTTCCTAATCGTGTTTGAGGCAAAAAAAGGGGTAAGCAAATCGTTAGTTTGAATGGTGTGACTATGTAAGCTTAACATTGAAAAATCGTACTTTTTACGTTGTTTTTGTAGATACTTTTTTGTTATTAAGGAACAGAGAAAGAGAGTTATACTAATGATTTCCCAGGTGAAACAAGTAAAAGTTTAAGTAGGTTAAGTGTGTCTGAAACAGAATTCAAGTCGAAAATGGTAATCCATAGAAGCATTGAATGAGTTTAATGGGTTTCAACACGTTAACCAACATTTTGTCGGAGTATAGAAAATATTCAACAGGAGATTGTGAAGTTTTCTAAAGGAAAGATGTACGAACAGTGTGAGTTTGATGAAATTGTAAGGCATTTTCATTCTCAACTCAACAAAGTAAATTAAACCACCATTAAGAAGCTAAAGTTTTTTGAGAGTATTTTCGTTTAAAAAGAGGTAAGACAAATTCAAAGTGAAATGTTTTTGTGGAACTTAAGGTTGGGAAAAATATTATTTGATGAGTTCACATATATGTAATATCAAAAAACTTTTTTAATGGCTCACAATGAAGAAGTGATTTCCCTAACCCAGGCATCGGGAAAAAAAAACGGAAAATCAGATACATATATATATATACATTATTTTTCTACCGCCTATCTAATACAATCTTAAATTATTTCCAGAACAAGATAGTGCTACGGAAATTTCCAATTTTACTGAGGAACAAAAAATGTCTTTTCCAAAATGGACTTAACACAAATTTCCTTCCAAAACGGCTTTTTCAGTAGTATTTATTAGACCTTTAATTTTGTGTCACTTTGACATTTCCCATTCATTAAAAAAAATAATTAATAAATACTTCATACAGTAGAATCTCGAAAACATGAACGGTTCTAAAACATTACAAATTCGGGAAGATGAACGCTTTTTTTTCACCATTGCAGTGTTCCAAAAGAATAACGGGTTGAAATCTGGGTACTCGAAAAGATGAACGCTTTATTTCTTATACGATTTTTTATGCCTTCCGTGATAGGTAGAGTTAAGTTTTTAAACTGCAAACAAAAGTGTGCTGTGTTAGATGACATAAAAAAAATATCTTATCGAAGCATTGCAACAAAATATGGAATCGCTATATCCACGAATAAAAAAAAAAAGAGAAAGGAGCGGAAAAACGCAAAACATTGCATAAATCAGAAATACCGAAAATGGAAGCGGCATTGTATAGATGGTTCCTGAAGCTACGAGACCGACATGTTCCCGTGTCAGGGATAATGATGAAAACCAAGGCCAAAAAATTGCACGCTTTTTTCAAGGAAACAAATTCATTTACGGCGAGTGATGGATTTATTAATAATTTCAAGGCTAGAATTGGAGTTCGGCTTCCAGCAATCAGTGGGGAAAAACTGAGCTCTAATGAAGATGCTGTCCTGCCATTTAAAGAGAAATTAAAGAAGACGATGGCCGCCTTCGTTATCAGCCGATAAAATAGTTGTATAATGCAGATGAAAGCGGTTTTTTTTGGCGAATGATCCTAAGCTAAATGTTTGTCCACTCTGGTGAAAGATCAGCTCCCGGAGAAAAAAAAATTAGCACTGAATATGCTACAAGAGGTTTTCCTGACGTAAGTCAACAGTTAATTTTTTATTTATTGAAACGATTGTCAACATTTAAATTTATTTAAAGGTTCCATGTTCTTGTAACAGCAGAGCAATGTGAGGCCAATGTATCGACACTTTTAAGTTTAAGAAATTTACGAGAGAAAGCAATAACATGACGAGACTTCTTTCCATTTTTAAAGAAACAGGTGTAAATAAGTCTATTTTGTTTAACTCTTATGCCAGATACACACGAGGCAACCGTAGCAGCAACGTGTTGCTATAACGTGTTTCGTTTGTTTTCTACACACGAGGCAACTGTTGCCGCAACCACAGTACTGTTGGAGCAACCGATCGAAAATATCAAAATTTTTTGATATTTCTAGCAACGGTTGGAGCAACACAAAATCAATGGGCAACACAGCTACACACGAAGCAACGGTTGCTTCAACATGGCTGTTTTGCTGCAACGCAACGGTTGCCTCGTGTGTATCTAGCATTATAAACAAACTTTTTTATTTTTGCTATTTTGTATGTTTTTTTAAAAATAAAATGAATGGTAATTTTGTTAGATGCAATGTTCTTATGTACAGCTATATGTTTTTCTTAAACTAACTCTCGATGCTTGGTAAGATAAACAATTCGAAAAGATGAACGGGGCCTGTTTTATATCTGTCATCGAGATTCTACTGTATATTTATTAATTTATTTGCTTATTTAATATCTATAAGCTTAGTACTTACATACAAGCTTATACATACATACATGCATAACTTAAAAAGGAAACAAAATATTGGTTTTGATTAACTTAATTCAATTATTCTGGAAATGATTTAAAATTTGATATAGTTAAGAACATATCATATTACACACATTGTATAATTTCCTATTAATCTTTTATTGCCATTTCGTGACTTTTATGCAAAAACAATAATTGATTTTTGCAAATCAAATAAGATATTATGTTTCATATTTTTCGATTACATAAAAGAATTTAACTTCGGTTCAATACTAGACATTACACATCTGTGATGAGATCATATCCGCTAATATGATTCGAAATTGGGAATATTTACAATATTGAATTGAAAGACTTTGAGCACTTGATCATTTTAAAATGATATTCTAAGTTAGCCTTAAGTTGATTCCGGTAGACAAAAGTCCTAATAAATTCCGATAGGTAATCTTTTTTAAAAACTAAAATAAAAACTATTTTATTTAACTATATACTACATGTATGGGGGAGCGAAAGGGAACAAATTAGAACAGTAAAGAGTTTGTCTAAGTTTAAATAGTTTTAATTCAACTTAATAGTTTATAGTTTATATTTTAAATGAAATTATAATTTAAACGTAATAGTTTAGATTTTTCAATTATAAAAAAATTTAGAAAAATATAATTTGGATTTGACATTAATTTGACATTGACTTAACTTTCTTAACTTGACTTTTCTTTGACTTTACTTTTCAGAATGCCTGTTCATTACGTTAACTTTTATCTCTATACCAAAGTTTGTTCGTAAAGTATGTACATTCGAAATGGAATGATTTGGAAATATGATTTTAGTTTAAATAGTATAAAAGTTAAATGTTTGATTTTAATTTATTACTTTTATTAAGTGAGGAAATATAGTCATCATAAATAGATTCTGTTAGAGAGGTTCATTGAATCCATAGTTAGTTCTATGATGATGCTGAACAAAAAATACTGTTGCAGAAGTGATCTTTCGGGAGAATAATATTCGAATCAAAGCTAGCAACTTTGGACACTTAATATGACAACATAAAATGTCTCTCACAAAATATTATGTCATGGGTTTTTCGATGGTATATGTCTATAAATATTTAAAAATAAGAATCTTTCTTCATAACTCAGTAAGAATCTCAACATCATTCTAGTTAAATTTCGGTAAATCTTCTTTGGATTTTTTCGAGGCGACTGAAAAACAGGGCACTAAAAATTACCACAGTATGCGCAAGGATTGATCTCACTAAAGCCAGATATTAAGATAAAAGATAATGGGTATCAGTAAACCCTTCTCTATTCTTTTACTAAATCCAACTGTACAATTTAATTTTGACGTAATATAATCAACATGATCTCTAAATGATAGATTCCGTTCGAAAATTATTTCAAGATCAACAATTTTTTCAAACATATATCAAAAGGACAGAATCTGTTGAGTTACAATATATAAAAAGCATCGAGGTTCTATAAAATGACACGACATTGCACTTTTTTATGTTAAGTAAAAGTTAATTTTTGTTGCACCATTATGATAAAAACTCAAAATATTTCTGCATACGAGGGCGGTCCGATAAGTACTTAGCCCTATATGGTACAGGTATCGGAAGAGAGATTTCCTATCGTCTAGTAACTACATTCTCTTAGACGGCTACTGTCAAAATTGGGAGCGTAACGGGATCCCATAATCCCGTTTTTTAAAACCCCGTTTTTATAATCCCGTTTTTTATAATCCTCGTTCTTATAATCCCGCTTTTTATAATCCCGCTTTTTAAAGTCCCGTCACTTATGATCCCGTTTTTTATAATCTCCTTTCTGATAACGACGTATAAAAAGTGCGGTATGTAGGCAACATGCCCCCCTACAACCACCCTACTTGGGCACACTATAGGATTTGGGGTAGGTGCGAGGTTTGGTGTATGCAAAGTTTCTTTAGCATTTAAAGAATCTGGAAAAATCAATAAGTTTTAGCTACGTATTCTAAAAAACGGGATAAGCGGTATAAGACGGGATTTTAAAAAGCGGGATTATAAAAGAACGGGATCTTGAATAAACGGTTTTTAAAAAAGCGGTATTTTAAAAAAACGGTATTATAGAGGACGGTATTTTAAAACTTTTTTTGCGGGACTTTTGAAAAGGGAAATACGTAGCTAAAACTTATTGATTTTATTTTGGTTATTTTCCAGATTATTTAAATGCTAAAGAAAATTTGCACACACTCAACCTCGCACTTACACCAAATCTTATAGTGTGCTCAAGCAGGGGGGTTGCAGTACCTGTAACCTTACATACCCCACTGTTTATACGTCGTAGTAAGAAACGGGATTATAAAAAAAAAACAGGATTTTAAAAAGCAAAATATCGTACCCAAACCTTACTAACTGTTCACGGTTTTTTTTTTTTTTTCAAAAATGATGCAATTCAGTCCAAAGGCTTTAAATGAAACCCAAACCGCCTTAATTTTTCTATAAGTATGATATGATTAAAAGGGTCGAAAGCCTTGCTGAAATCAGTGTATATGACATAAATTGCTTTCTTCTTTCAATAAAATTGATGACTGAGTATGAAAAAAATTGTACCTATGAAAAAAAAAACAAAAAATTGACTAAGTGAGCGGTAAATTTTTCATTTTTTTCCTTTACCCATAACCCACAGTTTGCTTTGGTTTCGTCGATTGAACTGATTCAACTAACGGAAAATCTGATAAATTGCTGTTATTTATTTTGGAATCCAGGAACGAATCAATAAATTTACTATTATCCCATAACACTGAAAGTAAATTGTATTGTGAAAAAATTTGGGGCCCAAATCCGATATCAGCATTATTTTATGTTTATGTTTGTGTTTTTGTGATGTTGAGTGAATTAAGAGCCGATTGATGCAACATTCGGGGGCTAAGAAAAAATGTCTGTGCTGTATTGTCCATATACTGTATAAAAAAACAGGCCAGCAGGTTTGGCCATTAGCAAAACACAGGTGGGTAAAAATTCCGATCACACGGAGTTAAGTCGGCCCGGTTATACATAGCTTAGCGCCTGTACTTACCATTGCCTCGCAATATATGTAGGATGACTACATTTCCCAACTTAATTAACATCCTAAATTAAAACCAAACATTTAGTATTTACACTATTTTAACTAATATCAGATTTCCAAATCATTCCATTTTGAATATAAATATGTAATTTAAGAACTAACTATAGTCTAGAGGTAAAACCTTACGTAATGAACATTCTGAAAAGTAAAGACAAGCGAAGTAAAAGTAAAGTAAAGTCAAGTTAAGAAAGTAAAGTCAAAGTCAAATTAAAGTCAAATTAAAGTCAAGTTAAAGTTATATTTTTTTCTATATTTTTTCATAATATCTAAATTATTGCATTATTGCATTTAAATTATAAACTTTTAAAACTTTTAAATGAATTAAAACTATTTAAAAATAGACAAACTCTATAGTTTTCTAATTTATTACCTTTCCCTCCCCCTACATATATGTATGTACGTAATGATTTTCCTTATCAACCTCAACCAAAATATGGCAATTATAATACAAAACTTTAATTCCATGTGGTTTAAATTCACAGTACTTATGCGCAACATTCAAGCTTTATTTATCGCAGTGCAAGTTTGGTTGGTAACTCGACTTCTTAAAAATTCGATGAACTGTCCGAATCTAACATTTTCGGCAGAGTGAGATTCGTATAGCGGACGATTTCAATGTTTAATATTCTTCGTAGCTGTGCTATTCTGATTAGACAAAACCCCAAGGAAAGTATGAGTTTAAACAACTTAACTCAGCTCGTTCGTCAGCCTACTCCAATTCCTGACGTTGCGTTGCAGGTCAATCCAGAACACTCTAGGCATACTTCTTATCTCTGACCCTGATAAATACATACACATATAAAAATATATACATACATAAATAAATACACTAATAAATACATCGCCTCTAGGCACATCAAACAATTGTGTCATATCTGCAAATTTTTCGCATCAGCAAAAGCCAGTTTGAGAAAAAATTCTTAAGAGAACCCTTTGGCAATACCAGAAAGCAAACTTTGGCGGTTTCAACGAGTACTTCAGAAACTTTAACTTCCTCGATATTATTTTCTGAATGACAAATTTTATCTCGAATAGTAAAAAATGTATCAAACTGAAAGAGTATTCACGAAACTGCGAAAACGGGAATAAGTTCAAACAAGCTATGTAGAAAGACCTGAAATAATCATATTCAAAAAAGCAAATTTATACATGACCAAAAATTAATGCAAAAAATAATAATTACAATGTACCAAACGTAATAAACATATTTGGTCATTTGTAAAAAAAAATGTAAGAAATATCTTAAAGAACTAAAGCTCCTCAATGACCGACAGTATGTCTTTCGTAGCAATGGGGCCACCGGTGATCTGATGGTATTTCTCACCAAAAAGTTCCTCAAATCTTTACATTGTTTTGGAGAAAATAAAATTATTGCACTTGATATTTCAAAAGCATTTGATAGAGTTTGGCATAAGGCTCTCTCATCGAAAATGCGTGCATTAAGTATTTATAGGTCCCTTCCTCTTTGGATTAAAAACAACCTTTCGAACCGCTCAATACAAGTTGTTGTGGAGGGTTTTAAGGTTTGAAGTTCATAAAATAAATGCTAGTATGCCACAGGGCTCCGTTTTGTCTCCGAGTTTCTTTTTCGTATTCATCAATCATCTTTTGTCTTAAACTTCTAATCCATTAAATTGTTTTGCTGACGACAGTACTCTCAACTTCTCATATTCGTCTCCAGATGCATGTCCGTGTTCTTCGTATATGGATCTAGAACGGCAGCGTATGATAAAGTTATTGGCGCAAGATTTTAAACATTTAAAACCATCTTTTATTTAGCTTTAAAATGGGAGTCGACTTTAAAATATAATTTTAAAATGAGAGTCGACTCTTTGTTAATTTTAAACGATATAAAGTATACTTTAACGTTAAAGAGATCGTCTAACTTTAAAACCAGCAAAACGCTTCTTTATTTTATTAAAGTATAGTTTTATCCAGTTGTCATTTGTCATTTTATGATAAAAATAATAAAAAAAATGTTTCCCGAGGAGCAAGATTTTGCCATCTTTGAAGATATTTAGAAAACGCCGAGTGTTCAAAACTCGAGCAAATCCTTTCGAAGATCTTGATGATCATGAATTTTATTCAAGATATCGTTTCGATAAGACAACGGTTCGGTTCTTGATTGAAAATCTTGACTTAAGGGAGCCAGTGACGAATCGCGGTCTTCCCATTTCTCCAGAGCTTCAAGTCCTGGTTACATTACATTTTTTTGGAAGGAATGTGCACCAAACCGATGTTGGTAAGTACATTTAAGATTTCAGACATGAAAAAAAGTATATTTTTTAATATTGAAGGAGCAATACATGGTATGGTGCAATCAACAGTAGGCAAAATCATAAAAAACGTATCGAAATGTATAGCGAGCCTTTTGCCTCATTTTATAAAGTTCCCGTCAACATCCGAAGAACTAAATAAAGTTAAATCGGGATTTTATAAGATAGCTAGATTTCCAATGGTTATTGGAGCAATCGATTGTACCCATGTACAAATAAAGCGACCAACTAAAATCGTAGGTCCCGTAATGGTGGGCCATTACATTAATCGAAAAGGTATTTTTTATTTACATTTTGAAATTAAAGGGGGTTTACTTCACCTCATACTATCTTGTATTAGAGAACTTACCTTTCAATTTTATAAAAAGATATAAAAAACTGGACATTTATTTTTCATCTGTTTTTTAAAGGTTATTATTCCCTAAATGTTCAAATTGTAACTGATGCCAATTGCAAGATAAGAGACATCGTTGCGAAATTACGTGGATCTCTTCACGATTCAAATATTTGGAACAACTGCCGATTAAAAAGCAAACTCGAAACCAGTACTTACCATCAGGGTATCTTACTCGGAGACGCAGGATACCCATGCTCTAATATTTTGCAAACCCCTATACGAAACCCAAATAGCCAAAAGGAGCAAAGATACAACAACTGTCATACCTCAACAAGAAGCCGTATTGAGTGCCTAAATGGCCAACTAAAATCAAAATTCAGATCGCTATTAGATCGGCTAAGAGTCGATTTAGATACCGCAAAAAATGTGATTGTTGCTGTTGCTGTACTGCACAACATTGCTAAAGAAAGAAATTCGTCTAGCCTCGAAGAAAATAGTGAAGTACCTATACTTCCGCCAACACCACAATTAAATGCTATGGGAAACGCTGTTCGAAGCCCCGATACTGGAAGAGCATTCAGAAATGCATTTATAAATAGGTATTTTTAGAAAAAAAAAAAAACAAAATTAATTTATTAATCCATGTAAAAAAACAAAACACTTAAAAATATAACTTAACACCTAGAACAAACAATTTTGATTTATGTAAGTATGTGAAGATTTATTTAGCTGCTTTATTTCAAGCTTAATTTTCTCAACCTTAAGTTGGTGAAGTTCATTCATGTGATCAATTTCCAGTTTTTGTTTTTTAATAATGTGAGCAATCTGCAAAATGTGACACTCGTTCTCATGGGATGTTTCGTTGTCGATTTGGATTTTACGCGCCTCCATCACTTCACATTTTGTTGTTGGTTTTTTCGCAAGTTGCCTCAACTTGCTTAGCAAATTTGTTGAAGAAGATGCAGCAGGTGTCTCAAAAACAATATTTGAATCCATAATTTCATCTTCACTTTCGTCAACGTAATTCCTTATGTCTACTTCTGCGTTTTCTAGGGAAGATTGACGTGAAGTTTGTGTTTCTGCAAGATGTTGGACATCACACACCTGAGAAAGACAAAATCGGCACTTGGAACAATGGTATCACTATCTATATAGATAGTGTCATCTTCCAGCTGTTCTTTTAACATCTCTATTACCAGTTCATCCAGGGGATCTATTTTAGCAATTTGAACCATGTTTTCAGTTGCTTTCAATGCTTTCTTTAACTCAGTATTGGTTTTTTTGGCTGAAATGTTCATTCTGGACCATTGCACTCGCAACTTTTCTGTATTCCTTTGATATCCAGAAGCAGCCATACCACATCTTATAGCCTCCCAAGCTGCCTTTTTACCCGCAATCTTTTTAAAATCGTTTCCCTTATCCTCAATCATTCGCAAGTGTTGATGTACCAATTCCCGAAAGATGCTTCTTTCCGTGCGATCCCAATTTTGCTCGCGATCGCGCTTTGACTAGAATAAAAAATAAAAACAAATTAAGCACAACCAACTAGTTTAATAATAATAAACTATTATACTTTTTGTCCTTCCATATTTTTGTTTTTTAATTTAAAAAAATGTCTTGATTTGTTTGTGGGTAGACGCTCGTATTTGAAAACAAATTTGAGATATGGAATAAGAACTACTATGAAATACCTATGAACCGTTATCAAATACATAAATACAAATAACATAACTGTGTAAGTTTTTTGTCTCATTTTCGTTAAGTTTGAAGACAAATCTTATGCATGCTCAACTAAGTTTTCGACACCATTCAGAGAACACCAACAGTGTGCATTTACATGCTGCTACGACTGTATCTACTCACGATAATAAAAGGATGCTTTCCATTTTTCTTCTTGTGTATTTTTGGTGAACCATTTCGGCCACTCTTGTTAAAGATTGGAAAAGAAAGAAAGAATATAATAAATTGCATTTTTCAAACATACATACATAGATTTGTATACATTTTACCTTTTCTGTGACCAAACTATCCCTTTGCTTTGAAGAATGAATTGAATGGCTTCCATTGATTTGGTATTCGAGGAAAATCTGTCCAAATTGTTAAAATATTTTTTTTATTCATCAGGATGGAATTAAAAACTGATTCATCAGTAACTCCATCATCGTCCTTCACCATCACCAGCCTTGAATAGACAAGAGACATCAAAAACGGCAGCTGTTTGAACAATTATTCATTTCCATTATTAGCTTGGACGCACAGCTTAAAAGTGTTCACTTTTCAAATAAAATAAATAGTTTCCCTCTTTTTTCTAGAATAAAATAAAATAAGATATAAATAATTACATTTTTATTAAGATATTTGATAAATTTTACCTTTTTCTGCGATAAATTTATCACTGCACTTACTACACTTTGTTTTGAACGTTTGACGTTTGCTGCTTTTTTTTTTAATTTTCGTTCTGTTTGATTAAAAATTAGACGTGTTTAGCAAATGTTTGCAGACTTTTTATTAAACAAGTTCTTTAGTTAGAAGAGTTCTTTAAAGTGTTTAAAATTAAGAAAATTTTAAACAAGTGTTCTTAACTAAAGGACTACTTTAACTAGAGTCGGTGTTATTGCTTAAACGAGCACTGTTTAAAATTTTGCGCCATTAAGTTTTGAAAAACTTTATCTAAGATGAATAACGGGCGAAAAGATAAACTTAAAATCTCATAAGCTCATTAAAATCTGATCTCGATGGTATTTTCAATTGGGGAGCCATAAGCCACGTAGAATTTAATGCATAACATACGTTTTTTCTGAAAATATTATCATTGAAAATTGACCTATAAGTTAAAATATTTTTTTTTTTTGAAAAATCTGCAAAGATTGTAAAATTTTATAATCGTGTATACCTAGCCTTAAGGTTGAAGTATCGCCTATCATGAAGTAATTCACATCTCTAAAACACTGCTTCTTTCTCAATTAGTTTATTCGTGATACCCATCAATTCACCCTCGAGTCTTTTTTGAACGTACCGTAAGATACATAGATTCGTTTTTTAGTTGCAGAACACCATTATGAAATAATTTACCATACCAGTCACGATCCTCCCTGGCCATTTCAATTTGCAAACATTCAATACCAATGTTCATCGACTGCTCTCCTTGAATCTATGTTCACGTTTAACATTATGAGGGTCTTAAGACATACATAAATCCCTTAAAAGGTGATGACTGGATGAAGAAAGGATTTGTTTGAAAATCCATAACTTATCCCGAAAGTTGTCTTTAAATGAAAATATTTTGTTACCTCAAAATAAAATCACAAATTGATTTAGAAATTGAAGTAACTTTTGCCCCTTCACTTATCAGATTAGTATACATATTTCGAAATCAACTTACAGTATCTGTTTGTTAAAATTTTTATAATTGAATTCTATAGTTTAACTTCTTACTTTCGCTACATTTCCAATGCACACTTTTCAATATTCATATGCTTTAACTAGAATGAATTCGATTTAATCATTCAAATGCCTTGATGTATGTATACAATACAATTTCAAAAACAGTATGGAAATAATTTTATCGAAATTAGATGTATTTTCTAGCCTGTTTCACACCCGCCTACTTCATTCAATTAAATTCCAGTGCCAACATAGGTGTTTACCAAGATACACAAGATACAATAAAATATCTAATGTTTTGGGAAATCAATTTAACCTTAAGCGATACTATCTGCAAAACATTTTCATGCAATTATCTTGCATCTGATATGATTGCGCTCTTTCCATTCTACTAGTATATTCTGCCGTATCTACCCACTTTTGGGTATTTCTATTCATTTCCCTTAAATTGAGCACACAATCTCTTGGCATTGTTCCAATAATTGTGGTCTACTACAATCATAAGGCAAAAGTTCAACTGCAGAAGAAAGCTCAAATGTAGGAGTCTATAAATCTATATCCTTTTGCTTGGTCTTCCTGTTCTGATGCTGATGCTGGTCTTCTTGTTCACTGACTATACCGATAGCCTTTCTAAGGTTATCACTGAACTTGAAACTAGAGATTATATGTGCATTTGTGAGATAATTTAATTAAATCTTAAATGCGGTGATGTTTAGATACATGGAATTCCTTTTAATGCTTAATTCAATGGAATAATGATCAATTTATTGAAAACAAACCTTTCTCAAGTAGGTTTTTCGCAATTGTTACCAGTTCAGTGAAGACTTTGGCATTTAAGCCCATGACTATGGATTCAATTTCAATAAACTTTAAGGGATTGAGTGCAAAGTTTTTTTTTTTTTTTTGAAAAACAAGAGTTTTTTCGAACATCTTTTGCAGTAACACTGATCACTGATACATGAATAGTGACACAAATTCTACCAAAAATATCATTTCATTATGTTCATTATAGGTAGTTCATGTAAATGTTCCAGGTTATCCCAAGTATCATGAAATTTAAGGGTTTTTATGGAACATGCTAGAGACTGGACATCTCAAGACCGTGATCAGATATCAAATTGGTTTGAACGCAAGAACAAAGGTTTATATTTTTTCTACAAATAAAAGTCTTAATGGGCAAATACCGTTAACATGGGTCACAGTATACCAAAGTAAACCATTTCTTAAATTCCCTATATATGGTACAAAAATTGGAGATAGGTTCTTACTGTAAAACGATTTTTTATAACAATAGGTATACCTACCCAAGAATCACGTCTTAAAATACTATATGCCCGAACTGAGGAACACCCTGTATATTATTATTTTTGTTTATATTATTAACTACATTTTAAACAACATAAACTTAAGCTTACAATAATTAGTGTAATGTAATTATGAAATATATAACAAATTTATAATACTCTTTATGTTATGTCAAATAGTAAGGAACATTCATTTACCAAAAGGAAAGAGTCGAATTCACCATTAAGTGAGAATACCCTTTTTTTAAAATATTAATGGGTATCAATATAAATTACATTAGCTTGTAGCTTATAAAATTAAAGCAACTATCAATAATTATAATTTAACAGAGGTAACTATTGTGTATGTGCAAAAATTTTGCAATGTAACAGTTTACTAAAAAGAGTAAGAGGAAGATAAGATTTTAAAATTGAGCATCTATGTATCCCCAATCACCCCCCACCCCACCTTAATTTCTTAATTTTTTTTGTTCGCAATACTTTATCTTATCCCTTAATTTTTAACAAAATCAATTACCAAACATTTATATTTAAAATAATATACTATTGTATTAATTATAAACATATAAGTTAATTTAGTTTAAATATCCTTATACGAGTAATTTTGTAAAATCTCAGCAGAAATCCTAGGGCGCTCCAGCCGATTTATTATTAATTTGTACATTTATGTAATTTTAATAAATAATAATAATAATAATAATAATAAAATTGAAGCAATAAATATGCAGTAAATCAAACTATTTTATCTATGTAAGAATTTATTTCATTATGATCAAGAGTAAATAGGAAGGATTTAAAGTTTTTTCAAGAATACCATTTTACGTCTCTCAGATCTCACTCTTAATGGTGCGAAGAAAAATGTGTTTATTTCACTGTGGCTACTGATATCAGATTTAGATTGTTCACGCGCAAATTGTATCAATCATATTGTCTCGATGCCGAATGCCCAGAATTTTCAAAAAATGTTTTTAAAACTCAATGAAAGTATAAATGCTTAAAAAATAAAATCTTTTTTTTTTTGTCTAACTACGGTATTCAAGTATGTTTCAAGTTAGCAGTATAGTCTTTTCAGTTAATTCAGTTAACACGGTCAATGTTAAAGCTGCCATTACAACAATTTTTTTCGAAACTACATAATGTACGAGTAGATATATGTATGTATTTGTTTCAAAAAATGATCACACAATTTTTTAAAATGAATCTTAGGACATGTTGGTGAATGATATCTCAGCACCATATCTCAACATTTAAAACCTGAAAGGTTGAAAATCATAAGTTTTGTTTTATTACTCTCATTTGAAAGAACAACTGCGGAAGTATTTCTAAGACTAAGGCAAACATAAGTATGATAAGGCTGTTGAGAAGCAAATACTGTAATATGCCATGGAAACTTTGAGCAAAGAGTGAATTCACAATCATTAAAAACAATATGGGGCCCAAAGCAGAAGCTTGTGGGACATCTAGATATACATTTTCACCGTGTTAAAAATATCAGGTACCTCTAATTTTTGTTTACTATTTTTAAGGTAAGAAGCGAACCACTCATATACACAAACCCCCGAAATTCCACCTTATAAAGCTTATTCAGTAGCAAAGTGTGGTCCACCCTATCGAAAGATTTTGTTATGTGAATGAATAAGGAAGCTGGAATATGACAAAGTTTAAATATAGCGTCCTCTGTTGACCTATTTTTACTTGCGACTTATAGGTACTATAAGGCAAGTTATGCATTCGTAAAAAAAATCGAACTCGAGATTTTGATCAAAGTGGACATTACGATGATAGCGAAGACTAAAAAAGTGGGTCTCGCAATTCTGTCTGTCTGTCTGTCTGTCTGTCTGTCTGTCTGTTCGACTACAGGCTAAACGACTCGGCCGATTTTTTTTAAACTTGGTAGATATCATTTTTAATTTTTTCCCCCCACACGTTTTTTTCTTTTTTTTTTAAGACCAAAAATAACGGTACCCCCCATACGAATTTTTTTCGAAATTTTATAAACATTTTTTTTCTCAAAAACTGTTCAATAGATTTTAAAAATAAAGATACAGAAAAATTTCATTTAATTAAATCTAGGTACATACTGGTTAAAAAAACTTTTCCGAAAAACGGTTATTGAGGGTACCCCCCATGGAACCATTTTTTTGTTTTTGATTTTCTCAAAAACGGTTCAACCGATTTTGATCATTTTTTTTTTGCTAAAGGTCCCCAAAAACATAAATAGAATTGTGTACTCAAATTTTCAAAAAAAAAATTTTTGGATTTTAAAAAAAAACTTCAAAAATTTTTTTTCAAAACTCAATATTTTGAAAACCCCAAGCTAGATTTTTTTTAAACTTGATAAATAAAAGTTTCTCAATATAATCTACAAAATGTGAAAATTTTTTTTTTATTTTACCTAAAAATAAAGGTACCTACCATACAAATGCTAAAAAATTAAAAAAAAAGGTTTTCAAAAATCGTATTTTTCTCGAAAACGGCAAAACCTAGAATTTTGATAAAATTTTTTTTCTTTCAATTAATTTTTACGATCTTTAATTTAATAAAAAAAATTTTGAAATTAAGATATTACAGCTTGTACCTACCATAGAACCATTTTTTCGAATTCTGAACTTCTCATTATCCACATAACGGATCTTAATGAAAATTTTTATAGAGAAGCTTCTAAAAAGTCTAAAACAAATTGCATTTCAAAACTTTAAAATAAATATTTTTTGAATTTTTGAAAAAAAAATCTATTTTTTTTCTTTTTTTTGAAAATTCGATATCTCCGAAACGGGTCAATATTTCTTTTCGTAAATTTCGTAATTTTTTCTTAAAAAGCTTTTAAAAAGTTTGTATATAAAAGCTTCTTTTAAAGAAACCACTACAAGGACTTATAATTTTTGTTAAAGACTAAAAAAGAATTTAAAAATTAATTTTATCCTTATGAACTTTTCTCTAATAACATTCGTTTTTAAAATTCCCAGTCGATTACATAGGAGCAAGTTCGTGCGACCCAGTCGTGCATTTTATTTTTTTTTTTCTAAAACCGAAAGCATTCTCGAGTTCAAACCGTTTAAAATTTTGTTTGAAAAGACGGCGAGCAGTGCAATAAGTCGGTTGTTGTTAAGATAAGTAGTTTGGTTGTAATGTTGAGATTAAATATGTAACTCAAAACATCCGAAACAAAAAATGAGAAATCATGATATAAAATGAGTTAGACATTTTGAGAGACATAATAATTTGGTGAATTTTCCAATGGGAAAAAACTTTCGGCATAAAACTTTTCTTCAAAAATAAAGCAATCTCTTAAAAGAGGAGGCAAATTAATATTTCGGGTTATTTTACAAAAATATTAATTAAATAAATAAGCACCAGCTGAGGGAATATTGATCTAGGAGTCTCCATTTTGTAAGAAAAATTTCAGCTTTTTGCATATTTTTATTCAAAATCTCACTAAAAACTTCTCATTCATTTTAGAGTTGGCCACATTGTGAAGGAGTTTATGCTTAAAATATTATCTCTGCAGAGAAGAATCTCAGTTTTAAGTTCTCTACAAAGGTTCTCAAAACGTTTTTTGAGCATAATGTTTTAAGAATGTTCTTTAACATAGACATTAGACATACATACTATAATTTATTCCTTTTTAACTATTTTTTTAAGTAGATGATATCCATCGTTTAAGGCTGCATAATTTTTTTATTATTATTATTAGCAACTTGACTAGAATTCGAAATTAATAATTGAAGTTTTTTTTAGAAACATCTCATAAGGAACAGATATAAACTTCATCACAAAATTCAAAAATCAAAGCTGTTTTTAATGCAGAAAAATTATATCCAAGCTCACGAACGGTTGTTTTTTAACATAAGTCATTATTCCTATGTAGCCTCATAGGGTCTTAGCAAGACGGATAGTCAGCCTTAGGTGAGCTTGACAAAATATCAATATAAAAGAGAAGTACATTTTTACCATTATGACTATCTTAAAACCCAGAGAATTCATCTGTTAAGGCATAAATGGTACAAAGATGTAATCACTTAACTTCAACAAAAAATAAAAATAAAATGCACGACTAGATCGCACGAACTGCTCTTAGAATTTAAAATACATTTTAAACTTAAGTATAAAACATGGATTTAATGAGATAAAAATATTCAAATGCATAAAATTGCCGTCTGATTTTCAGAAAAGTATTAATTTATCCAAACAAAGCTAAAAAATCGTTTTATTATTAAAGTAATTTTGTATATAAGAAATTTCTTTAAAATTTTTCAAGAACGAAATTTCAAAATTTGGGATGCCAATTTTAAGTATATAGTATTATAGATTTTAGGAAATAATTTCAAAAAATAATCGTTCACACGTTTTGAAGATATTGATTTTTGGATTTTTTTTTCAAAAAACTTTAAACTTAATTTCAATTTCTCCTCTAGTGAATCACTGAAGACCCTTAAGTACCGAGTTTGAAGAAAATAGCTCCAGTGGCTCAGGCTGTAGGGAAAGGTAAAGACATAATGAAACATGTTTTTTGTGTACTAAATTTTCCCTAAAATTTTTATAAACAAATTTGATATGGAAATTGTTAATATTTAATGATATACACTTTTGGACATAATAATAAAATTTGATCGTATATCCGTTTTCAAGATATTGAATTTTCAAAAAAAACTTTGCAGGTATTATTTTTTTAAAAATCCAAAAACTATTTTTTCGAAAAATTTTTACAGACCATATTTTTTCACATGCAGGGGAGCTTCTACAAATTTGGTTAATATCAAAATGGTAAGAGCCGTTTTCGAAATAAATAAAATTTTGCATTACGGGTGTATTGGGGCTTCCGTTATATTTTTCTAAATGCAGAACTTGCCTTATAGTACCTATCGCAAGTACTCGTATAAATAACGAATGCCAGATATTAAAAAAAGAAATTCACTTTGCATATTTATTGACGTTTCAACAGTTCAGCCTTATGAAGAAGAGATATAGTGAACGCATTGCGACAATAGTTTGTTGCGTTGTGGCACGCGTTATTTTTGTTGTCCCCCAATATATTCGCATGCAGTTTTATTTAGTTGTCCCTAAGATTTTGCATCAACATCTTTTTGTACGTAAGTGAAGTAACACTTCACGCATTCGAAGACGTTGTATCAGGAGAATTATTTAACATGGAAGCCACACAAGCGGTGTCTTCATGTAATTTTACATACCTAGAATTGTAATATACTGCAGATTTGGCAACGAATTTTCGGATCATTTCATTTTAGGTTATGAATTATTTTATTTAACTTCTTTATTTACTTAAGGTACTAGTACGGTCTAGAATGCCAAAAAAACGCACGAGTTTTGTGAATTTTTTTCTCGGAATCCTTATTAGGTAATGACAAAATTTTGACGTATGTATATGTGTTAATTGCTATGATCAGAAATAAAAAAAAATAATTATAAATTTTTTAAAGTACTAAATTTAATGTTTTTTGAAACACCACTTTTTAAACACTTTTTCAACTTTACATTGAGTAGAAAAAAAGTTTTTAAAAGTTGTCAAGCCAAACTGGACGGATAATGAATCCTTATATATCTCTTTATCTACAACCAAAAACTCAGCTGCATAAAGTTGCATAACACTGAGCTAGAAGAGATTTGATTTGAAAAAGTCAGTAGTTTCTTCTGAGTTTTTTTCAAGTGCAAGAAAAAAATCATTGAAAATATTATTTCTTTGTTTTGCAGGTATGAGTCTTGGTTTTAAATAAAATGGTTTTGTAATTTAGAAAGAAAACATATTTCATGCTTAGCTTTTTGAAACGGTTTCATAGCTTATTTTGTGTAACCCCCTAAGAGTGATGTGGTCAAGGGCTGCGATGGATCATCTGGACAAGGTGCGTACAAGCAAAAAATTAATACATCAGATGGTGAAACAGACGCAAACATGTTCATGTTCCACTCAGGCTCAATAGTGCAAATTGCGAACATTGGAGGAACCCTCGCCCATCATCAGCTCATTTTTGCCGACCCATAATGTTCCAATATGCTAAAGAAACTATTGGTGAAACACGAGTTCTTTTTAACTATGATTGACGGAAAGTTTTAAACGAATTAACAGAAATAAAGTCTACGCGGTCATGTCCGAAATGTAAAAGAACCCAAAAAAAACTTGAATAACCAGGATGAATTAAATAAAGACGAATATGATTACGGAATCTCTCCATTGCATGCTAGAATCAGGTGCATGGAATTTATTTTGAAACTTGCTTATACACTTCGACAAGAGGTAGAGGAATTTGATGAATCTATTGGGATCAAGGAGGCAGAAATACGAAGAAAACGAGAGATTCAAAGGCGTTTTCACGATGAGCTTGGACTCGATGTGGATAAACCAAAGCAAGGATTTGGAAATCGCAATGATGGAAACACTGCAAGGAGATTTTTTGAACCATCGGAAGCAACCACTCGAATAACTGGGGTCAATGAAGAGGTTATAACTAGAATGAAAATAATACTTAATGTTTTGAATTGCAGGGAAGAAGTGAATACAGTTAAATTTGGAGAGTACACCAAAAAACCGCAGAGTTATTGAAACAAAAGTACCCTGAAAAACTACTAACACCTACTCTTCATAAAATTTTGGTTCATAGTCAAAATATAATCGAATACCAATCTCTACCACTCAGAGAATTGCAAGAAGAGTCCAAAAATAAAGACTACAAGAAATACAGATATCAAAATACGTGCAAAGTTTCAAGAATTCGGCAGAATGAAGACTTATTTAACATGCTAGCAATCTCATCCGATCAACTTATTTCTTCCTTTAGGCATGTAAGAACCGAAAAAGATCTGAAAGCCCAATACTCACCAGAAATGATAAGTTTGTTACGCGTTTCCCTGGACTTAGATGATAGTTTCAAAGAAATTCAATGTTTGTATGTAAATTTTTGTTCCTTTTATTTTATTTTTCTACTTTTATAAATACTTATAAGTACCTACTCTTTTATAATAAAAAAAAATAAAAAATAAAATACAAAAGTCCATTAAAAAAAAAAAAGATTTTTTTCGCCACATTTTCACTCAATTTGGGTTGTTTTCTTTTTTTCCCCACTGTTTTACTTAAATTACACTCAAATTACTTCATAAATTGACTTTAAACCTTTTTAAAATTAAATACCAAATATGTTAACCACCTTAACTAAAACTTCTTATTTCTGCAGCAGATTCTGAAACACCCTGTAAATATTTTTTCTTTAAATTCTCAAACTTTATAGCCTTGGAAATTTCCTATAAAGAAAAAAAAAATGTGGTGATATCTGTATTCGTTTAAGAGATATGATTTTTAACCAAAAAAGTCAATTCGGGCCACTGTGCGTCTTTAAGACACGTTAGATCAAAAAAGAGCTGAAAAAGAGTTACTGCCCAGAACTAATAGGTCTATTAATTGTTGAAAATGATAACGATACCGATGAATTTTTTTCTGAAAATTAGATTTATAGTAGTTAATTGTAAACAAATATTTATAATGTATTCTTTTTTATTTTGTTAATATAAATTTTATATTCTATTTGATTTTTTTTCGTCCGTTTACTTTTTCTTACACTGTTTCATATAAAATATATCAGTCAAATAGTTTATAGAATAAACTGATGCCCCACAACATGAAAAAATACTGTTTTATAATACTCCTTAAAAAATATTTCTGAAATTGGTGCGTTAACTTTAAGCATCCACTGTTGTTATGAATTTACTTGAATAGTCAAAAACCTTTTTTTTTTAAGTTTTAAAAATTTAGGACTGTTGTTAAAAGGTTTACTTTCAGACTTTATTCTGTTAACTGCTTTTTCTAAGAAAATCTTACATCAACCAATTATTCTGAAACACCCTGTAAAGTAATTTTCTTAAAACTCACAATTTGTATAGCCTTGGAGGGAAAAAAAAATTGTTGTGATAGCTTCACGTGTTCAAAAGTTATGATTTTTGCAACGAAAAAAGTCATTTTGGACCACAGTGCGTCGACTCATCAAAAAATACATGGTCCCATGGCGGACGGTTAATCTCAGATTTGGCTGGACTGAAACAAAAAAAAAACAAAGTGGGTTATTTAAATGAAGGTTTTTTACGAGACAATTTACCACAATTTGTTTAAAATGTCAAAACAAAAAAAAATATAAAGCTTTTAAAAAAAATTTTTTTTTTTTGGAAATTTTTTTGCCCATTTTTGGGTCGCCATTTTTTTCATAATTTTTCGGTCAAATTGTGGTAAATTGTCTTAGAAATATAAAAACAATCAATTTACAACAAGTTTTTTGAAAATCGGTTCAGTAGACCAGGAGATTAACTGTCCGCCATGGGACCATGTATCTATTTTTTGATGAGTCGACGTTTGCGCCCTCTTTAATTCGGCTAAAATTCGAAAATTAAAAAAAAATTTGTTTGTACTCTTGACGCATGTATTCATTATTTCAAATAAAAAAAAATAATGTTATTACCTAATAAGGTTTCCGAGAAAAAAAAATCACAAAAATCGTGCGTTTTTTTGGCATTCTAGACCGTACTAGTAGGGTAAACCGACCAATCATTGGCACCTTAAGGTTACTCACCACTTATTCGGCCTATATAACTTATGGGAATTAAGAAACGACAGTTTTTTTTATTTTTTTTTATTTTTAATTGTATTTTTGTTTAGTGAAAAACATTAAATACTTTATTTTTTGTTAAAATTAATAAATAATTAATAAAAAGTAAAACAATGTCCTTTTACCAATGATTGGCACCATTTTCCAATCATTGGCACTGAACAAACCAATGATTGGCACATTGATTTTGTTTAATTTTTAAAGTTTATTAAAAAAAGTATAACTCTATTATATAATTTAATAAATAAAAGGTAATTTATTTTTATAATTATATTTAAGTCTTTTAAGTTACATTATGTTTACAGTAAGGCCGAGATTAGATTAGATTTTTATTGATTGATAAAAAAGTGTATTATCATTCTAAGGAAAATTGATACAAAATTGTGAAAATCTGTAACTTTTTCTTTACCAATGATTGGCACAGTGCCAATAGCCAATGATTGGCACGTTTTCTAATGATTGGCATGGCATCCAAGGATTGGCATAGTGCCAATCAACCCAGTGATTGGCACCTCATCCAATGATTGGCATATGCCAATAAATGGAAATTTGATGGATTTACATTCCTATAGTTGACACCCCTTATAAATGCTATATTCTTAATAAACTATTAAAATAAAAAGAACTAACCTCTTTGTTATAGTTAATTCTATTATAATAACTGCACTTGACAATGGTTTTCCTCTTAAATTTATTATTAAATTACACTACAATGTCACCACTTTCCTTAGGGTTTTCACAAGTTTCACAAAAAATTTGGCGCGAACTTGATTCTAAATTTTTAACAGCGTTTTTTTAATTGCTACTAACTTCAGAGGCCAAAAGAAATGATGCCAAATCATCAGAAATAGACCAAGGCTAATATTTTTAAAAAGATTTTATTAGAAAACTTTTAAATGTTATTAATACGAGTAATTTAAACTGTAAGTGCCAATCATTGGGGGGGTGCCAACAATTGGGCAGTTTACCCTACCTTGAAACAAAACAGTTTATTTAATGCGTCAACGTTATCTTAACATAATGGTGGTCTTCCTTAAAATCTCAAGCTACTGTATTTTCTATAGAAATACAGTAGTGAAAAAAAACTACACTACTATTTAAAAAAAAAACTTACTCTCTAATTCATTTCTGTGACAAGTGTATATAAAAAATTAATAAAATGCAAAAAATACAACTCAATATGTATCTTTGATTAGATAACATATTTTACTTCCTTGGGACACTTGTTTACCCTCGTTTATTATCCCTCTCTCCTCACAAAATGTATCTGATTTTAAGTAACACAGGCATCTAATTGAACAGAAATTAAAACCATTCTTCGTTTTTTGTTGTTTTGCAAACTTGAAAGTGAAAATTCGTGTTGAGTTACATCGTGATAATGTTAGATGGAATGTCATTTGAATACGCTATACGCCAGACATGACGTATGTATGAGACATTTCGAGGTAACATGTGATACTAGATGAGATTTTTAAAAGTAAAATTGATTAGTCAGAGTGTTTTCCTATTCTACTATCGAAAAATGAATGAAACGTATTTTATTTTATCTATCAAAACTTTGTCCCTGTTTTTTTTTTATTTTTGGAAAGTATTTAATTTAATCAGAGATACAACATCATTATTCAAGCTAGAGTCGCTACAAGATCAGCTGCTGAAATTTATGTCTCTTTGCGGCACGATGCTTACAATTCATTCACTTGAACTTGACTGCGGCAAGAATACCTTGAAGATGCAGATGTCAGATGTACCTTACCAAATTGTACGCTAGTCTGCACCTTTTGTTTCTGGCAATGGAGCATGAATCATAATGCAAAATGGAATGGGACTTGTACTTTCTGTTCTAGAGTTACAAGATGTGGTTTAACTTCGGTATTATGAAAGTATGTACATTAATGGAAATTGCAGACCTTGTAGGAAGTAGTACAAGATTAAGTTACGTAGGATTTCTTTGGTTAATGTTATATCTATGAAGTTCGAACGATGTTTACATTGGATGGTTTGGATGGTTTTTTTTCGCAGACGTTGTGTCTTAGTCTGGTGCACATAGACCAAACAAAGTATTCGATCGCAAAAGTTGGAGTATTCTGAACTTTTTTAATGAAAATTTTATTTTTTTTTAATTTTGTATTGACAAAAATTTTGTATAAAAATATATTTCTCATAAAGTATCTATTTTAAAATTTTTGTATTGTCAAAAAAAAAATTAAAGTATGCCTTTCCTCAAATACCTGTACCCTTATACCACGAATGAATGGTTCTTACTTTTTTTTTTTTTTATTTTTACTTGCGACTTATAGGTACTATAAGGCAAGTTATGCATTCGTAAAAAAAATCGAACTCGAGATTTTGATTATTTTTTTTTGCTAAGGCTCCCCAAAAACATAAATAGAATTGTGTACTCAAATTTTCAAAAAAAAATTGTTTGGACTTTAAAACAATATTATTCGAACAATAATAAAAACTTTAAATTGGCGTACCAAAATTTTTTCTTTAAAACCTTTTAAAAATTTTGTTAATAAAAGCTTTTTTTAAGAAACCACTAAAACGACTTATAATCTTTGTTTTTGCATAAATTCATATTTGCATAGCATTCTGTTTTCGTCTCTTACTATTAAAAGAATTTAAAAAATTAATTTTATCCTTATGAACAGTTTTTTCAAATAACATTCGTATTTAAAATTCCTAGTCTATTACATAGGAGCAAGTTCGTGCGACCCAGTCGTGCATTTTATTTATAATATACGAGAACCAATGTTCACATATGTTTTATATAATTTCTTAAATACATTTTCCATTTCAAAATTCATATATGTATTCTATTTAATGAACTTTCCTAAATAGTACAACACATTTTTGTGTCTACAATAATAACCATTAAGCTTTCTTATTATTCTACTAAAATTCACTACCTGAACGAAGATTAGAATTTTAAAAATTAATGAATGTTAATAAGCACATAAAGACTAAAACAGCTCTTTTAGTAGTTAGAGATAAAAACAGAATGCTATGTGTTTCTTAAGTAATTATGAATTTATTATATTTAAATCGTTCTAGAGGTTTCTTAAAAAAACAAATTAAGTTCTTAGATATAGATTTTTTTTTAATTTTAATGAATTTTAGCATGCCAACCTTAAGTATTTACTATTGTACACATTGAATTCAAAATTCAAAACAAAAATCTTTACCCATTTTTGAAATATTGAATTTTACAAAAAATAATGAATTTTTTTTTTCAAAAGCCAAAATAAAATACTTTTGTATTAAGTTTTGATATGTAATAATATTAAAAAAATTTAGGAACTTGTATATAAGAAAATTCCATAAAATCCGTTATTCCGGTGATAAAGTCAAAATTCGAAAAAATGGTTCCATGGTAATAAGGTACCTACAGTGAATAATGTCTTATTTTTTTTCAAACTACAGATTATAACAACTGAGCCGAAGAAAAAAATTCTAGGTGGCGTTTTCGATTAAAAAACTATTAGTTGTCAAAATTCAAAAAACTTTGTGGTGGTTTTTGAAATCTTGAGTTTCCAAAAAAAACTAATTTTCTTAAAATATCCAAACAATAATATTTTGAAAATACTATTCAAACTTGTAAGGAGCCTTAGCATTAATTGATCAAAATCAGTTGTATGGGGGGTTATGCATTCGTAAAAAAAATCGAACCCGAGATTTTAATCAAAGTTGACATCACGATGATAGTGAAGACGAACAAAGTGGGTATTGCAGATCTATTTGACTGTCTGTTTGTCTGTCTGTTCGACAACAGCCCACACGGATCGGTAGATTTTCTTAAAACTTTTTTTTTAACCAAAAACCAAAACCAAAACGAATATTTTTTGAAATTTTATAAATATTTTATTTTTCTCAAAAACTGTCCCACAGATTTAAAAAAATCAAAACATGTCATTAGATTAAAGCTAGGTAATGGTTGAAAAAAAAAAATCCAAAAAGTGGTTTTTTTTGGTACCCTCATTGGAACCAGGTTTTTTGTTGTTGATTTTCTTGAAAACGGTAAGACCGATTTTGACGATTTTTTTATACTAAAGCTCCCCAAACATTTGAATATTTTTGTGTATTCAAATTTTCAAAATATTTTTTTTTTAACTGAATATTTCGAAAACGTCGTACTCGATTTTTTCTAAGCTTGATAAATAAAATTTTCTCAATATAATCTACAAGACGTGAGAGAAAAAAATTATTTTATATAAAAATAAAGGTAGGTACCCAACATACAAACTAAAAAAAAGGTTTTCGAAGATCCTAATTTTCTCGAAAACGGTATCAATAATTTTGATAGTTTGTTTCTATAATTCATTCTATAAAAAAAACAAATTTTAAAATTAAGATGTTACTGACTGTACCTACCATAGAACCATTTTTCCAATTTTGAATTTCTCACTATCGGCAGAACGGATTTTAATGACATTTTGTACATAGAAGCTTCTAAAAAGTTTAAAAAACATTGCATTTGAAAACTTAAAATAAACATTTTTGAATTTTTGAAAAAAAATATGTTTTTCTTCGAAAATTCGATATCTCAAAAACTGTTCAATATTTTTTTTTGGAAATTAAATTTTCATTCGTACAATAATAAAAAATTTAAGTTGGCGAGCCAAATTTTTTTCTTAAAAATGTTTTAAAAATTTTGTATATAAAAGTTTTTTTTTCAGAAACCACTATTATAATTATTAGTATTACAAAATCTTTATTGAACTTCTCGATTTATTTATAAAACATTATTATATACTTTAGAACAATAGCATGGAAAATTTTGTATATAAAAGTTTTTTTTTTCAGAAACCACTATTATAATTATTAGTATTACAAAATCTTTATTGAACTTCTCGATTTATTTATAAAACATTATTATATACTTTAGAACAATAGCATGGAAAATTTTGTATATAAAAGTTTTTTTTTTCAGAAACCACTATTATAATTATTAGTATTACAAAATCTTTATTGAACTTCTCGATTTATTTATAAAACATTATTATATACTTTAGAACAATAGCATGGAAAATTTTGCCGTCTGCCTGAATTGACTTATTTCGAGTTTTTTTTATAGAAAGAAGTTAAAGTTTAAAATTACATTTAAAATTAGAGCAAAAGACATTATGAATTAAAAAACAAATATTAATTCAAAAAATTATAATTTACATATGTAAAGATAGGTACAAAAAAGTTTATTTCATTTATAAAATTAACTATTTTAATTAATCTCCAAAACTGCTTCGATAACCTAAGGCATGATTAATAAAGTAACAAAGATTTCTTCAACCTTAATTTCCATTTAAGATCTGCTTTGTATCTTCGAGTGTAAGAATCCTCTTTGAAAATAATTTTTGTTCTTGCATAAAATTATATTAGCTTGAATCACATGGCCTCCTTGTTTTACCTCCGACTGCAGAAGGAGTTGTTTTAGTCATTTTAAAAATTAATTTTATGCTTATGAACATTTTTCTCTAATAACATTCATTTTTGAAATTCTTGTCTTTAACATAATAGTAAGTTCGTGCAACCTAGTCGTGCACTCAGGAAGCCCAGGCCGTTGATTTATATATTAGACCACAACGCCGCACAGTGGAAAATGGGAGAACAACAGCTGATCATAAATGATTTTTACAAACGTTTTTTTACTTGCGATATAGGTACTATAGGGCAAGTTCTGCATTTGGAAAAAAAATCGAACTCGAGATTTTGATCAAAGTTGACATTACGATGATAGCGAAGACGAAAAAAGTGGGTCCGACAATTCCGTCTGTCTGTCTGTATGTCTGTATGTCTGTATATCTGTACCTCGAACTACAGCCTTAACTACCGGAGGTATTTTCTTCAAACTCGGTAGTTAAGGGTCTTCGGTGATTCCCTAGAGGAGAAATTGAAATTTTTTTTTTAGCTCCAAAACTAAGGGTACCCCCCGTACACCCGTAATACAAAATCTTATTTATCTCGAAAACGGCTCTAACGATTTTGATAAAAAAAAATAAGTGTGATATTATGGACTAGGACTATATTTTGGTGAAAAAAAAATTTGGGGGGAAATGTTATTAGGGGTACCTGTCATAGAACGGTTTTTTTGATTTTCGAATTTCTCACCAACGGCTCTAACGATTTTAACCAAAATTTTTATGCAGGAGCTGCTTTGCATTTGAAAAAATATAAACTAAAAATTTTTTCGAAAAAATAGTTTTTGTATTTTTAAAAAAATAATACAATTTTTTTTTTGAAAATTCAATATCTTGAAAACCGATACACGATTAAATTTTTAAATTACGTTTTAAAAAGTATTTTATTAAATACTAACAATTTGCATATCAATTTTTTTTATAAAAATTTTAAGGAAAATTTAGTACACAAAAAACATGTTTCAGTGTGTCTGTATGTCTGTACCTCTCACTACATCCTAAACCACTGGACCTATTTCTTTCAATCTCGGTAGTTAAGAGTCTTCGGTGATTCCCTAGAGGAAAAATTGAAATTTTTTTTTTAGCTCCAAAACTAAGGGTACCGCCCATACACCCGTAATGCAAAATCTTATTTATCTCGAAAACGGCTCTAACGATTTTGATAAAAAAAAATTAGGTGTGATATTATGGACTAGGACTATATTTTGGTGAAAAAAAAATTTGGGGGGAAATGTTATTAGGGGTACCTGTCATAGAACGGTTTTTTTGATTTTCGAATTTCTCACCAACGGCTCTAACGATTTTAACCAAAATTTTTATGCAGGAGCTGCTTTGCATGTGAAAAAATATAAACTAAAAATTTTTTCGAAAAACTAGTTTTTGGATTTTTAAAAAAATAATACAATTTTTTTTTTGAAAATTCAATATCTTGAAAACCGATACACGATTAAATTTTTAGATTACGTTTAAAAATGTATTTTATTAAATAATAACAATTTGCATATCATTTTTTTTTTATAAAAATTTTAAGGAAAATTTAGTACACAAAAAACATGTTTCAGTGTGTCTGTATGTCTGTACCTCTCACTACAGCCTAAACCACTGGACCTATTTCTTTCAATCTCGGTAGTTAAGGGCCTTCGGTGATTCCCTAGAGGAGAAATTGAAATTTTTTTTTTAGCTCCAAAACTAAGGGTACCCCCATACACCCGTAATGAAAAATCTTATTTATCTCGAAAACGGCTCTAACGATTTTGATAAAAAAATTAGGTGTGATATTATGGACATGGACTACATTTTGGTCAACAAAAATTTTGGGGCAAAATGTTGTTAGGGGTACCTGCCCTAGACCCGTTTTTTTGATTTTCGACTTTCTCATTAACGGCTCTAAGGATTTTAACCCAACATTTTTAGCAGGAGTCCCCTTAAGTTTAAAATAATATTGTATATTAAAATATTCTAAAAAATATTTTTTGGTTTAAAAAAAAAAATTTAATCAATATCTTCAAAACCTATGAACGATTATTTTTTGAAATTATTTCCTTAAACCAATATTATTAAATACTTAAAATTCGCATCCCACATTTTTTTCTTGTAAAATTTTAGAGAAATTTCTTATATAAAAAATTTATTTAATAATAAAATGATTTATTATCTCATTAAATAATCCATGTTTTATATTTAAAAAATGTATCTTAAATTCCAAAGTACTTTTACATAAGAGCAAGTTCGTGCGATCCAGTCGTGCATTTTATTAATTTTACATTTGAATTTTATCTGAAAGCTAAATAGTTAATCTTTACGAAAGTGCAAGAATTTTTTGAAATATATGTATGTATGAATCATTTTTTTAAAGCATTAATGTTTATTATTTTTTTAAATTTTCAATTCAAGGCCGTTTGGTTCATCACTTTGAAGTTTAGTTTTCTAAAAGACTTTGTAGGAATAGGTATAAAGTATTAAACATTTTTGAAAAGATTATTTTATGGAAATATTAAAACAATTTTACGTTTTTATAAATTTTGATTTATTTCACAAGTAATTAATTAAAATGTAAAATAAAATAAAAAAAATATTTTTCAAGTTCACAGAGACTTTTAGTAGTTAGCGATGCTTCGCAATGCTTTGCTTTTTATATTAATTAGTAGTTTAGTTTCTTATAAGCAAACATTTATAAAAATCAGCTGCGATAACGTGCGATTTTGGAAGTTATCAGTAAAATAATGATTAAAGCCAAAAAAATAAAAATCGCAACATGAGCCATTTTAAAAAATAGTAAAAAACAATGGCAAGACTTACAATTTCATATTATATCTTTTTTTAAAGCTAGAAATTATTTCTTTAATTTACTTTTCAAATCAAATTATTTTATTACACAGTTTCTGAGAAATTAATTTTCAAACTCAAAATCTTTAAAAAACAAACTAATATTTTTTTCTTCGAAGTGATTTTTTTTAAAAGTTTACATTATTAAGTCCTATTTTTGTTTTAAAAATTCAATACTTTTATAAATTTGGAATTAAAAACTGAAAACCAGATGGTCGTAGGACTTATACTTTTGAAGATATAAGCAAATATCAAAACCAACTTCATTATTTGACTTTTAGAATACAACTTACTGGCTGAACACAATGGAGACGGAGCTGCAACTGGAGTTGCAACTGGAATAGCTGTCAAAATATTCAATACACGTAAATTCAATGATACGAACACAACACAACGCAACTGCAGTCGGTGCTGCAGTCGGTGCTGCAAGAGTTGGCGAACTTTTAACTTTTTCGTGCAGCATTTTTGACATTTCAAATTTTATATATCTGTCTGTGATTTTAAGTGTTGTTTTGTTGTATTGTGATTTCGTGGTTAAATTTTAATTAAAATAATGGACGAAAATCTTCAATTTCAGTGTCCATTTTATAGTTTCAATTACTTAAAATATTTACAATTTACCAAAGATTCAACACCTGACCCAACAAATGACAACAACACATGAAAGCTGTACAGCCTCATTGTGGGCGCATAAAAAAAAGTACGTACGACAGTTTTTGACAGCTCTTCCAGTTGCAGCTGCAGCTCCAGTTGCAGCATTCTATTGTGTTCAGCCAGTTAATCGAGATGTTCCTTAAATCTTTTTTATTTGAATGGTTATTCATTGTGATAAGATCTTAAAAATATCCGACCAATTAAAACTTGTTGATTAGTTAGGCAAAGTGAAGAACTTACTTTTTGATTGCGGCCATGCATTTTGTTTAATCAGTTTTTTTTTTTCGATGAGTGTAAATAAATGTCATATCAATTATGCGTTTTTCCTTTTTATATCTGAGCAGAGTACTGTACATATATATAAACGATTATATATTGTTCAAAAGTGAGTAAGCACCTATGTAAATGATTTCTTTAATTACATGGAATTGAAACCAAAAAATAAACAAAAATTGAATTCCAGTTATACAAAATAAAATTTTTATTTAATAGCAATAAATCAAAACCAAAATAAAAATTCAAAAAACGAACTAATGGATTTTAACCCAATAAAAACTAAATAAACTTCATATATTACGCGTCAAAAGTGAGTAAACATCTGTTATATCTTAAAATTATTTATAAATATAGTACCTCAAGCAAAAAACTGGGTATTTCATTTGATCACCTTTAGACCTTATAACATCTCTCTTAGTCAGCGTGACATGGACATAACAATGTTATTTCGAACATCGGAGGATATTTGGGACAGTTCTACAATTAAACCCTTTTAAGATCATCTTTGTTCTTGATGACCCGTTTGTGAACTTTTCCGGTCCAAATGATCCCATAAATGTTGTATGTAGCTTAGGTGCGGCGATTGGGGAAGGTGGTGGAAAGTCCTATAAAATATTCAGTCTTTAAGAAACTGCGCGGTATGCTTAGGATCATTGTCTTGCTAAGAGATCCGATTGCTAAGCATCCCTAATTTTCGTAAGGTCGGTTGAAGGTTATTGGTTAGGATGTTTAGATAGTCTTGATTATTCATTGTACTTTCAATGAAAACAAGATTCCCGATCGAATATGCTGCCATACATCCCCACACCATCATGTTTTACTGTGCTCCTTATATTCTGTTTATGATGTTTTCTTACTTGTGACGCGTTAATATGGAGTATGTTTAGTTTCTATTAGGAAAAATTGTAGGAAGCTATATTTTGAATTTTTATTTATGTTTTGATTTATTTTTCTTGATTTTTATTATCAGAATTCATTGCTTATTTGTTTGATCGAATTCCATATAACTCCAGAAATTATATTGGTGTTTACTCACTTTTGACGCTCACTGTATGTTATTATAGTTATTTTTTCTACTTAAATATACGTGTAGGTACACAGACATTATTCCATGAAGTTTTTTTTATACATACATACATATGTATATGTATATTTTTTATTTAATCGGGATTTTATTTTAATTTTCTCATGTTTTAGAAATAATAGATCATCTGATTTGAAATTGATAACGGTATTGAAAAAATTAAATTTTCAAAACTTTCAGTTTGAAAATCAATTCTTCAAAAAATATTTGCTCAAATAAATCGATTTAAAAGACAAATTAAAGAATGGATTTCTGTCTTTCAAGAAAACTGCATGACATTGTAAGTATTTCTAAATAATTTTGTGTGTATTCCCCTCCCCGCTAAATTAGGGATAAAGACCCGCCTCTTAATCAATTTTTGTCTTGCCTCAACATAACCTACAAGTTCTAGCTTTTTGTCACACCTTATTTGCAATCACCCTTTACAATAAATTGTTCCATGGAGTTTTTATAGATTTTTAGTTTGTTTTTCTAAATATGCAAGTATTATTATCGTTATTCTTATATTAAAAGCAATTATTCATTAAGACAATACTTTGCTTTGTATTTGTGCAAAATTTCAATACTCTATCTTTAAAAACAAAAAAGTTATAGATTTTTGATCAGAAACATCCAATTATAAGAATAAAAGAACTTTAACTGCCCTCTTTCAAAATGTCGAAGAGTTGTTGAAAACTGTTTTCGACATCTTAAAGCAAGATTTTAGAAGACTTGATAATAGTATTAATAATTTTACTTTAATTATTAATATTTTAATATTTATAGATTTTTATTAAAATCTTTCAATTCTTCGATCAGATCCTTCAATAGAACCACTTTTTGCTGTTCTAATTGCAAATTTTGTTAATTTTATAGCATGAAACCATCTATTTTTGTATCAAGTTCACTGAGGAGTTCGATATTATTAATATTTTTTCTGTTTTTTTTTTTTCAGCCGCCTGGAAGAAGTTTCTCTTGAAGATTCAGCTGCGGGGCATTCCATAGATGCGGTGTCTCCGTCTCCAAAATTGGCATACCTCGACTCATCAGAACGTGGAACCGTATTCAATTATATGTCCCCTGAAAATTGAAATACATATGTACATATGTTTACATAATTATGTACTCGTAAATTGATATCTACATTTTATGGTTTAAATATTTTTTTAAAAAAACTTTACCTGTCCTACACAACGAAATCCAAAATGTGGATTCAGTGTTCACCGAGGACAGCATCTTCCGCCTAAAGGTCCTATCCACATTTTTTTCGTCCTCTAATAATAATGTAACAGGATTGAATGCATGTATGTAGCGTACTTACATATATACATTTTGCTGTCATTATATTCCACAGACCGCCATACATGGAAATTCTTGCGGATCAAACGAAGCTGGGGCTCCTTTTCGGTGCCTCGTCTACGGTCGTCCACAACTTCCAGTTTATTTGATTTTTTTGTTTTTTACCATTTCTAGCAATAAAAACGAATATGTCTTATCTATTTAATGGGGATCTGCATACCTATATTAATAATGCCACTTACCAGATTGCTAAGGGGAGGTACAAATCGTCCCCTTTCTGCGTTAACCTCGTATCTACAAAAACACAATTTTTCAGGAAACGAAAAAAACGTGTAGTTTCCGTCAATGGAACCTAATAACGATACTTTTTTTGTTTTCTATTTATATTTTACAGTTGTAAGTATTTCCTAGTTTTAATTTTGCTAGGACATCACAAAAGTACTTGTTTTAACTGTTTTTGTTACATACGAGTATCCGTCTCTTTTGTTTTTATTTACCGAAATGCAGATACGAGGTTCTTTTTCTTATTTAAAATAAATTCAAATAATTGAAAATTTAAACTCAAGGTTAGAAAAATAGCTGAAGCATAAAAAAATACACAGATTAAACTGAAATACTGTTGTTTTAATTCATATAAAATCTTATATCTAAAATACTCGTATATTAAATTTTAAAATTATTTGAAAAGCGAATTCAATGTTTGATGAAATGGTTTGTTAAATTAAATATCAAGATACAACTCAAAGGATATGTTATTTAAATACATATGCATGTTATTTATGTACATAATTTATAAGCATGTATTTACAAGTAACTTATGAACTAAAAAATATATTCAATAAAAGTACCTAACAGATTTTATTCTTAAAAAGGGAACAAAATTAAATCTCAAAATCTTTCTATTCTTTATTAGAATTAAATTTAAGGTTATCATAAAATCCGTGATAATCTTTTGGAAGTAGTTTCTTTAAACTCTGTAAGTCGTTATATTTTTTAACGGCAAAGGTTTGCAATTTTCATAAAGTGATTTTAAAATAGTTTTTGAAATATCTACTTTCGCTTTCCTTTGCGGAGATATTATCCAATCATTGTCGAAATCAAGTTTATAATACATACCCGTGGAATCATATCTTATGCATTTAACATCTGTTACATACCTGCGGATCACCCGTTTTAAAGCCTGGTCTAATGGATTTATAGAAACTAATTTTGGAAAAGTTTTAAAAAAAAGTATAGTCTAAGATGTCACTTTATAGGATTCGGGGAATCTTCTTGCCTCTGTTATGATTCTAACAAAATCAGCTGAAACGTACATTTCTTTTGACTTCTTTTTTATTTCGATGGTTGAATGGACAGAATCACATTCCATCTGGGTATGTCCAACCGTCAAATACTTTTGATAAATTGTCGTATTATGTTTTATCGCCACGAATTGTAGAAGATTAGCTAAGTTGACGTTTCGATTTTGTGCGCTACATCCATCGCTAAACAGGACTGTTGGAACACTAAGATCACAAACATTTTCCAAAACATGAAAAACACATGAAGAAAAAACATTAGAATCCATTCCACCTTTTCCTTCGTGCCATACGTATAGCAATGAACTTCTGATGTTTTCAAATTGAAAAAAGTAAACTGATGCACAGCGAGCTTTTGCTTAAAGTATGTAGCTGATGAAGCTATGAAAGGTACCGATTGGACAGCTTGAACGTCCAAAGTATAAGCATTTATTTCATTTTTTAACGCTTTTTCTTTGTCATTATCTTTTTCCAACCTTGCTTTAATTTTGTTGCTAACATGTTGACTATATCTGTCTTGGTCAATGTTTCCGTTCTTAAAACTATAGCATACATCACATTGATATTTTTTTGGCTTATACAATCCAATGTTAGAAGAATGTGCTGTCTTCAAAATGGATAAATACGATGATCTTTCATTATTTGGAATATTTGTATCCTTCGCAAACTTTTCATTCATTCTGTAAACATCTTTAAAAGATGTGTAGCTGAAATCAAAATATTGTTTGTCAGTTTTCTGCCTACAATAGTGAGATTCAAGCGTAGGTAGGCCCGCTAAAAAATCTTTGACATGTTCTTTTTTTTTAAGTTGATAGCGGATTCTTTCTTTTTCGACTTTTCTGTTTGAAAAGGAATTCCAAAGTCATTGGTTTCTAAAACCCAATTTCGTACCGTCCATTTTTTAAATGTATTTAAAAACATTGTTTTGCAGACTGGTAAAGCAATATTTTCAACTTTTAACTTATATTTTAAAGTTAAATTCCGTCTTGAATTATCACCACCTGTACGTGCCGTGGCACGATGGTTGTGTGCTCGCCTGTCAACCTCATGATCACAGGTTCGATCCCTGCCGTCGTCTATGTCGTTTTAATTCCATTAAAAACCTTCTAAGAATTGTCATCAATAGGTTGCTGGTTTACTCACTACATGTTGTTCAGGCATAACACTAACAACATGTAATTGAGTTAAACTAGTATGCCCATCAAGAATGAACACGAATAAAATAATGTGAATTATAAGCGACATAGAAATAAGACATGGCATTTCTCCGCTTTAGCTCAGCCGCCATGCCTGGAGATAAAAATATCTGATACAACCACCAACAGTCTCAGAACATCGTGCCACACATCTTTCCTATCCTTCTTTCTCTTCATTAACTTCACGCCCGCGCTGTGTTGAAACCTTTAAAGGGTACTCAAAATCCCTTGAGCGCGGGTAGATTATATAAAAAAAAAAAAATGTTTTTCCAAAAAGAGTTAAATAATTGTTTTCTTTGCGATTCAGGTATTTCATAACATTTAAAATGCTTGCTCATTTTACACTTAGCGGAATCACAACGAGGCTTGAGCCCACGTTTTTGTCTTTATTGTTTCCCGACTATCTTTCCTTTTTTTTTAACATTAGTATTGCTTTCCTTTTTGCGACTATATTCTTCTTCCATTTCTCCAGTCTACTCTGTCCTTTCTTCCTTCTTTTTTAGAAATAAGACCGAAATTTTCATCTACATCAAGGTTTCTGCGTTTAGACCTGTTATAATCAACAAAGGAAGATTTTGATGAGGCTTGATAAATCAGAAGTAATGGAATCTTGATTATCGTTTCTTTCAATAAATAGTCCGGTCTGATCATCAAGGATGAAGCCTTCGTGTTCGTAGTCTAATGTAGGAATATTGTCTTCGATTTCGCATTCAATAAACTTCAGTTCACCTTTTGCTTCATCTAACACCAAAACATGTTTATTTAAAATTGCTGGTTTAGAAGTGCCTGGTTCAGTAATATTATTATTGTTGTTAAATTCGCCATTCAACAGGTGCCTTAAAGTTTAAAATTCTTTGTTAAGGCTTTTAATTCAACACGATAACGAGAACATTTTGAAGAGTATTCATATAAAAAAAAGATTAATTTACATACATACAATCATACATATATTATTTACCGATCCATATTGTGTTTTTTATTTTATATTTTTATTAAATTTATAACCTTAATACTAAGCCAAATCCAATATATATATAAAACTGATGCTCAAAAAGCGCAACATATAAAGCTTAAATTCACTCCATAGGTACCTAATTAATAATAATATTATCTGCCTCAAGCTAAATCTGAATAACGGTACTTTTGACTTGTCGTTAACTGTGTAAAAAAGATTAACAATGAAGAAACTAAGGCCTCACCAAGTACATACGAGGTTCTCATCGAAACTTAACAACATGAGAGTAGTTACGAGGAAAAAGAATTAACGGTAAAATAGATTAGATGAATCATTTTAACATTCATACTTAGCTCTATTATTCTGTGAGCCCTAGACAGTGTTTTTATATAAAAAAACGAATTTGCCGAAAAATGTAGTTACGAGGTTAACGCAGAAAGGGGACGAAATATCGTTTTGGAATTTCTGTTGACAACATGCAGTCAGCTGTTTTTTGTTTCCTTTGAAATCATTCCATGAGGTTCATTTGGTAGGCACTGAATATTTCACTGAATATTTCAAAAGGTATGTTTGTTTAGCTTATTTCTGAATTTCAACTAGTGTTCGGTAGATTTTTATACAAGAATTCTGGCTTAAGAAAACATCTCGTTTTTACTTCAAAACCGATATTTCCGAAAAAAAAAACGCGTTTTGGGTTTGGTGTGAATAAGCTCTCACGTAATATACAGACAGACATACTACCATTTGTCGAGACACACAAAATATCAATTTCTCAATAAACATTGAGTCTCATATTTGAAGAAAATTAAACCACACTCCGCAATTCTAATCCAAAATTTTTAAAACCAATCAGTAAAAATAATAAAAAAAAAATTATTTCTTGCCACACCCTAATGAACATTATGTAGTTCGCTTTTATATTGATATATCACTAAATACCTGTAAAGGTTATTTTTTCTTCCATTTTCTAAAAATATATAAAATAAAAATATCTAATTTTGACAAGAAACACAAATATGGTAGAAATGGTAGATAAAATATCACAATGTACGTAAAACTCCAAAAATAAACATATCTCAGCCCTTGCCCACGATTCAGCAGCCTTCACATCAACGATTCTTTTTTTTAATCTTCCAACATCAGATATTTCGTATTACGACAAAAGAAAACCCATCATGCAGCCCTTTTGTACTTTCACACTTGTATGTACTTATGCAGGTAGGGTAAGTCTACATTCACTCACCTTGCTTGGTTTGCACGCATGCAGGGAAAATATATAAAAAAAATAATTCCAATCATGACCATGATGGTATAAAAGACGCACATTACGCTTTTGCAATTTGCATTTTGTTACCTGCATACGACAGAACCGTACGCATTCAATTATCTCCACAGTGGATTTCAATTTACTGGGACACCTCTTCCATCGTTCGTTGTTTTCATCGTAGTAGTCGTTTGGTGCACTTTTTCCACCTATAGATTTCCATTCCATGGAGATGAATACCCAAGAAGTGCACGCAAAACTGGTCCTAGTACTTCTTTCATTTTGGATACTCCTGTCCAACGCTATCGTAACCGGACAATATTCAAGCTATCTTCCGGAATCTTCTTATTCCTCGTCGTCATCAGCGTCCTCCTCGTCGACCCACTATGGTAATGAGAATCAAAAAAATTATTACGATAATCCCGAATCGAATACTGCCGATGAATATTCCAACGAACCATATCGGAGCCAGCAGTTCCGTTATGAGAGCGGCGATTCCGATGAACATGATTCTTATAACCAACCCCATGAATATCAACCACAAGCTAAATATCATCAGGACTATTTAAGTGAGGAAATGTACCCGCTCAGACAAAATCTGGTCCAGAGTAGTTACGGACGGCCTTATTCCAGTCATCAATATGCTGATTCAGGCCAAGACTCATCTGCTGCATCTATGGCGTCATTCGATAATATTGGTTCAAACGGATCCGAAACAAAGAACTATCAAGCAGCCGATGAAGATACGAGTAAATATCCGTATCTGGACTCTGAGACATACCAAATCCAACACCAGAATCACCGTCATCACCATTCTCCGACCAAGCAGCAGCATCAACGTGGAGCTAATTACATGTCAACACACAATTACATGAATGCGTTTTCGCCATATAGGGATGATGATGACGAAAAATTGCCTCTAACTTCCAAAGATAACACACCCTACTCAAACAAGGAAGCACTAATCATGCTGCTCAACAAGAGCATTTCAGCTTCAACGCCCGCACTAGCTCGAACCCTTCAGCAGGCAAGCTTACCTCATCACAAGAACGTCAGAACCTACCTCCAGAGCGAGGAACCACAAGAGTACCAACACCAATACAGTATTGGCAGGGAAAGTCAAGTCGACCCGCATTTTGAATCTCCAATCGGCAACAACACATCTTCCTTGAGCCAAACATTCTACGTTGGCGATGATAGTGATCTTCCCAACAACTACCATCAGGGAGAACAGCAATCACAGCTACAGTTTGACCCTCAAACACTATCGCTGCTCCAGAAATATCTTGCCCAACATCAGCATGTGTCATCGCCACAGCTTTTGCCAGCACCCTTTCCAATAGGCAACCCGATTCCCATCAGCAAACATGTCGAAATAACGAAACACGTCCCAGTGCCCGTTTACAGGCAAGTCCATGTCCCGTTCCGAAAGACTGTTCGCATCGAGATACCCCGTCCAGTGATATCAACCGTTCCTCGGCCATATCCCATCAAGATACCAACCGTCACGAAGACCGTTGCAGTTCCAATGGTGAGAGAGGTAAAAATTCCAATCGAGAAGGTAGTACCTTATCCGGTAGCTAACAGGGTGCCCTACATAGTCCAGAAACGGGTACCATTTGAAGTCGAAAAGCAAATAGCTGTACCGAAATATTATCCTTTTCCGGTGAAGGTACCGATGGTAAGGACAATCATGCACAAAAAGAAGCCCCTCTTGATGCAACATCACCCATCCCTCATGGAGTACTATCCCAAGTATCACATCTAGGGGCATTAGTGATAGTTGGTTGGGGGTGTGGGTCAGTAAAAAGAAGAAAAAAAAACCTACAGTGCACAATACAGAATTGTGTTGTGTTTCTACTCTCCCTTCCTCTTCGTATTTGCTTTTAGCTCTGTTCCCTATAAACTTAGGTACACACCGGAAATGAATGAATGAAGTTGGTGACAGTTGTCCGTATCGTCCCGGATTGACTAAAATTGAAGTTGACTGGCAGCGCATTCGTATATTGTGTGTAGAAAACTGCTACAAAGTTTTTTATTGCCCAATTTAGAGATGAACGTGTTTACATAAGAAGTCATGTTTGTTAGTGCCGTACAAGTTCAATATTTACTTTAAGATCTTTTAAGCTAAGATTGTTACTTGTTATATATATTTTCTTTATTAAAAGAAGCAATAAAATGCATGTTGGAAAAACTTTATTTTAAAGCTTTTGTGGAAACAGGAATAGAAATTGAATTGTCGAATAAAGTTGAATTTATTTTCATAGTGAATCAATGTGGTTTGACTTTTACTTCTCATATTATTAGGTACTGCTTAAATATATGACAAGTATAAATTCGTAGAAAATCAAATTCCATATTTAAATCAGACTTGACCTAACGATGATAGGAAAGACTTCACAATTTTGGATGTGCGCCGCGCCGCACAGTCAGTGGGGCCATTTCTATGGGAGAGCGGAAAAAAGTCCTAACCACTTAACCGATTTGGATGAAATTTTCAGAAATGAAAGCAGCTTCGGAAAGGAAACACCACAAATAATTTCCACTCACTTCCTTGCCCATTAGCAAAAAAATCGTCAAAATTGATAAAAATACAGGTTTTGTTCCAAGTCAAAGCTAAGGATTGTGCTTTTTTGAAGGAAGTTGGCAATTCAAATTTTCCACACCCTCTTTTTGGGCGGTTTTTAATCTTTTTTCTTACTTTCTTGTAATATGTACATATTTTGTATGTAGACAGGTTTTGTTATTGCGATAAAATCGGAACCACACAACTGATTTAAATAATAATTTCAAATATTTTAAAGGATAGTTTTAGAAATGTCAACAAACTATTTCCACCCACTGACACGCCCACACAAAAACTTGTCTAAGTTCCATAGTTGGTAAGCTAAATTTTGAGTAATTAGAAAAATATATTTTCGCGAAAAAAAAATCAAATAAAATGTTTGATAAATGCAGTCATTATGTATTTGTCGGTTCAGACGTTCAGTCTTCAGTGTTCTTATGATATAGATAATAGAAAAAAGCGATGTTGTACTTATTTTCTGAGAATAATTATTAAAAATTGTTATAGCAAAAGTGCTGGATACAAAGAAGTAACTTTTTATGTGGTGGCAAATCATAAAAATAATATAATAATTAAAAGCTGACAAGTGTAAATTTACAAACGGATAGTCAAACATTCCTGAATGCATCAAGCCAGCAACACTTTTTATGTTAAGTGTTCACTACTGAAACTTGCATCAAATAATGCGTAAACTTCAAAGCAGAATCAAAATAACAACGCACAAATTGCTTAAGATATTTTTTTCAAAAAAAAAGAAATAAAATGCACGACTGGATCGCACGAACTTGCTCTTATGTAAAAGTACTTTGGAATTTAAGATACATTTTATAAATATAAAACATGGATTTAATGAGATAATAATGTTCAAATGCATAAAATTGCCGTCTGGTTTCCAGAAAAGTATGAATTTATGCAAATAAACTTTAAAAAAATGTTTTATTATTAAATAAATTTTTTATATAAGAAATTTCTCTAAAATTTTTCAAGAAAAAAATGTGGGATGCGAATTTTAAGAATTAAATAATATTGATTTTAGGAAATAATTTCAAAAATTATCGTTCATAGGTTTTGAAGATATTGATTTAAAAATTTTTTTTTTTTTTTCAAAAAAACCCAACAAATATTTTTTCGAATATTTTTATATACAATATTATTTTAAACTTAAGGGGACTCCTGCTGAAAATTTTGGGTTAAAATCCTTAGAGCCGTTAATGAGAAAGTCGAAAATAAATAAAAACGGGTCTATGGCAGGTACCCCTAATAACATTTTGCTCCAAAATTTTGTTTCACCAAAATGTAGCTTATGTTCATAATATCACACCTAATTTTTTTTTTTATCAAAATCGTTAGAGCCGTTTTCGAGATAAATAAGATTTTGCATTACGGGTGTATGGGGGGTACCGTTAGTTTTAGAGCTAAAATAAATTTCAATTTCTCCTCTAGGGAATCACCGAAGACCCTTAACTACCGAGTTTGAAGAAAATACCTCCGGTAGTTAAGGCTGTAGTTCGAGGTACAGATATACAGACAGACAGACGGAATTATCGGACCCACTTTTTTCGTCTTCGCTATCATCGTAATGTCAACTTTGATCAAAATCTCGAGTTTGATTTTTTTTTCAAATGCAGAACTTGCCCTATAGTACCTATATCGCAACACTGATAACTTCCCATTTGTGGTCTTGAAAACTTTATATTTAGTTTTTTTCAAATAACCAAATTTTCAGCGAAACAAACTTTAGCGGTAAAATTCAAACGAGCATTATTTTAAGATTGAAAAGCATTTTAAGCAGTAGATGGAAGATCGAAGTAGATGGTTTCATAGTGTAATTGTTGTTGCGGTTTTTCCGGATTGAAAGGCTGTGATCTGCACTGGATATACATACAATGACTTCTGTTTTAAAAATCGATGATGCTTGTGGCATTCTATGATATTAGGAAATTTGCTTTGTTTTGTTGATGATGAAAATATGTTTAACTAATTTTAAACTTTTTTATTTAAAATGTTAAATTTCTTGTAATAATTACGAATTATAGATTTCCGTGTTTTTTAATATATCTGTGTTCCTACCTTGAGTAGAATTTTACATCTTTTTCATGGACAAAAAGATAAAAACATATTGTGACCTTTTCTTCAATTTTACCATAGCTATTAATGGAATTTGAATATGTGGGACTTGGGTACAACTGAACAACCTTATTCATATACGTATGTACAGTACATACATTCTTCTAAAAACTAAGTTGATAATAAAATTATAAAATTTTGTATTATATTATAGAAATTACTTTATTATTTCGGTTCCAAACATTTTAATTGAAAAAAATTTAAAAACGAAATATTCAAATATAAAGGATATGGTTTGGTTATTGATGGAAGGGTACTTACAAAATATATCCGCTCTAAAACTAGATATATGTCAAATATAAACCATTCGTTAGAAATTGTATTATGTACTTATAAAATTAAATAATGGCAAAGTCAATATCATTGCTCGTTCTCAAGATATTCTAGTCGAAAAACAAATATTACCACTTTTTAGTAGATTTTTTTTATATTTTTGTTAAAACTGTCAATTCGATACTTGTCAAAATTTAACCATATGTTAATAATTTATTGCATTATGTCGATACCTTCCCGTAAGAATGTACTAAGCGACACTTTTTTCAAAAAAATGACTTTTTGATGAGGAAATATACTTACTATATGTTAAGGGCCACGTTTTGGCCTGGGTTTCGCCAACCTATTATGCATGAAAAGGAAACTAGAGTACAAATAAAAAAATTTATCAACTGCCATGTTTTCTCATTAAAATAATGTTGCTCCTAAAATTTGTATTATCCGCCAAAAAAATTATGCTAAGCGACATTAACCCATTAGCCGCCACTGTACTCAATTGAGTACAGTAATTTATAAGATTTAAACATTTTTTTTTTTTTTTAAGTAGGCTTTGATTTAAATTTCTTTGCATTTTAAATCAATCATAGACATGTGCCTTGTCACTTGAAAAAAAATTGTGGATCTTGAGAGATAATTTCCTGGTTATTCATTAACTTTTGTGTTCATTACTTTTCGAATTTAGCAGATTTGTGTGATACCAAAACTAAAAGGTTTGTTAAAGTTTAAATATTTGCCTAACGTGTAAATTATCGATTGATTTTATTAGATAAAATATAGAACAAAAAGATTCCAAGCGATTTAAAAAAAAAATACAATTTTTGCCCACGGTAAGTAGAATTTAAAGAAGGTGTACTCAATTGAGTACACTGGCCAAAACCGTTATAAATATTCGTCATTATTGAATTTTTAGAAAAATGGATTTTCCAACAATAAACTGCACCAGCTTTTATGGTAGACGCTATCCAAACCTCTACATGGCTGTCGATGATATCCAAGATAACGGGAATGAAGTCGACATTGTAGTTATTCCACCGGATGTGGATATCCAAACGGATGAGGAAGACATATGTGAGGATGATTTATTTGATTCTACTATTCCGGTTGACATCCCAGGAGCGGTAGAAATTGAAGTCAACGATGGCTTTGAAAGCGAAGACGACATTCCACTTGATAATTTAACGATAGGCATTAGAAATAGGGGTGAGTCACAATGTACAACTCCAAAATGGTCAAATCATGTGTTGTATTCCACTGAAATGAATGCAACATTTCATTATTTGGAAAATTTGGCAAAACTGAAAGAACAGTTGGAATTGGAAGATGAAGTTCAAATCTTTGAACATTTTTTTGATGACGCAGTGACGAATTTGATTATACAGCAAAGTCAAATATACGCACTCGGACAAAACTGTCACACATTCGCCCTTACGAAAGAAGACCTTAAAAAGTTTGTTGGCATAATGCTTTTCTCTGGCTATCACACGTTGCCCCGGGAATCACTATATTGGTGTTTAGACGAAGATACCAGAATTCCCTTATTAGCTAACGCCATGTCCCGTAATCGCTTCAAAGAAATTAAACGTTTTATTCATTTGGCCAACAATTCTCATCTTGACAAAACCGATAAAATGGCAAAAGTTCGGCCATTGATGAAAATGGTTTGCCATAACTATCAGCAATGGAACTTTTTCCACGAGAAACTGTCTATTGACGAGGCTATGGTTAAGTATTTTGGTCATCACTCCGCAAAGCAATTTATCCGAGGAAAACCTGTTCGGTTTGGATATAAGGAGTGGATGCTTTGCAGTAGCGACGGATATTGCTATAATTTTGATGTGTATTGTGGAGCCAAGAATGTCAATCCATCAAATAAATGTCTCCCCCTTGGATCTCGTGTGGTGCTTGATTTGCTGGAGGTTGTAAGAACGCCTACGGACCACACCGTGTTTTTTGATAATTATTTTACCAGCCATGACCTTATGGTTAATTTACGTGGTGCGATGGATGTGTGCTCGCCTGTGAACCTCATGATCACAGGTTCGATCCCTGCCGTCGTCTATGTCGTTTTAATTCCATTAAAAACCTTTTAAAATTGTCATCAATGGGTTGCTGGCTTACTCATTACATGTTGTTCAGGCATTACACTAACAACATGTAATTGAGTTAAACTAGTATGCCCAACAAGGATGAACACGAATAAAATAATGTGAATTATAAGCGACATAGAAATAAGACACGGCATTCTCCGCTTTAGTTCAGCCACCATCCCTGGAGATAAAATATCTGAGACAACAACCTTCAGTCTCAGAACATCGTGCCACACATCTTTCCTATCCTTCTTTCTCTTCCTTAACTTCACGCCCGCGCTGTGTTCAAACATTTAAAGGGTAATCATAATCCCTTGAGCGCGTGTAAATTATAAAAAAAAAAAAAAAAAAAAACGTGGAAAAGGATTTCGAGCGACTGGTACGGTTCGTGGTAATCGAAAAAGAAAATGTCCACTGAAATCATTGAAGACGGTAATGAAGGCAAAGCGTGGTTACTTCCACCACAAATTTGACAAAAGCAACAATATTTTGTTTGCGAGATGGAAAGACAATGCTGTTGTAACCGTTGCAACTAATTATGACATTTTGAAACCACTGGGTAAAGTGAAGAGATGGTCAACAACCGAAAAAGAAAAAGTTTCCATTCCCCAGCCTAAGCCATTAGTTGCCTACAACAAAGGCATGGGTGGCGTCGATCTTCATGACCAGTTTGTAAACAATTACAGAATTAAAATCAAGGGCAAGAAATGGTGGTGGCCATTATTCACACATATGATCAACTCAATGGTGGTGAATGCATGGAGACTCCATTGTTTGAAAACAAGCGAAAATCGCGATCTACTCAACTTTATAAGAACAATTGTTAGAACTTATTTACGGTCGGGGCCTGCAATAAAAGCACCAAACAAACCAACAGTTCCCAAATCTGTGATAAGCAGTGAGGGTGGGCACTTCCCCAAAAAAATAAAAAATCAGCTATGATGCAGAATTTGTCACAACAGAGCAAGATGGACTTGTGAGAAATGCCACACAACGCTGTGCATCGAAAAGGATTGTTTCAAAATTTTTCACAAATAAGAACATTGTGTACATGTACATACATCTAGCCAGTGTACTCATTTGGGTACACCCCTGTAAAACCCAAAGTTGAAAAAAAAATTTTTTAAACTTTGAATTTTTCGCTTAATATACATATCAATAAACATTATTTAAAAGGATTTTCCGTTATTTTAATTTTTGAGGAGGTCGGTCTTTAATGGGTTAATAAAGATCTCATTGTCGTGAGCAACAAAAAATTTTGTTAGATGTCACTTAGTTTAACCAAGATTGTCTCTTAACACACTATGATTCAACTAGAACTTTCTTCGTTTTTTTCGTTTCCTGAACAATTTTAAAAATGTCGCTTAGAATACATTCTTACGGGAAGGTATCGATGTATAAAACAACATACTTTAGAAGGCACTATCGGTGTTCATTCCCAAGAAATTCGACTTGAAATACAATTTTACTAATTTTCACTAGAATTTTTAATAGTTTTTTTATTTAAAAAAAAACTATTAATACAATATTTGTCAACATTTTACGAATTGTACAAAATTATACATACTCAGCCGTATTTATTAGAATTCGCTAAACGCGTGAATAGTTATGCAATGCATAAGGACTTATTCATCCACTATGCAAATTCATATTTATAAAACATTTGCCTACCCTGCATAGTTATAATGAGCTTGTGTCAAATAAAGTACCAAAAAGTAAGAATCTATTACATTTAGCCTTCATAACACTCAGCTGTTTGTCAAAAAGAAAAAAAAAACATCTTGTCTGTCTATCAAATTTAATAAACAAAAACGAAACTACCAAAAGCTAAAAGAATTCGAACAATTTACTTTGATTCATCAGGTAAAGTATGTTATTATCTCTAGCACAATACTGGAAATCAAATTGTTATTCATTTCATCCTAGCTGGATTACTCCCCAGACAAGTTCTTGAGGATAAAATTCAATAATGCAAAATAAAAATTACAATACCAATACACCGGATGAAGCAGGATGCGTGGAGAGAGATCACCAACAAGTATATTTATCTATTTAATTCTAAAAAAATTTCAATTCAATTTGTTTTTAATATATTAGTATTACATTTTTGTTTCAATAAATAAAAATAACACAAAGTTTTGCTTTCAATATCAAGTCAAAGGCATTTTATTTTGTTGATAATCTTTATAATTCAATGTGATTTCAAAGTGAATGTGACAGTTCAATACTAAAATGTCCTTATGTAGGCACTATTCAACCTCCAAACGCGTTTAGCTTATAATGCCTCTATTCAACGTCACATAAGTTTTATAAATAACGATTTTGCGTTTAGAGGCATTATAAGGGTTGCATAGCCTTATGTACTCCCTATAATGAGTTTATAAATATGGCTGACTATGTATAAAATAAACTAAATTACAAGTCAATATCACTACTAGTTCTCGAGAAATTTGAGTCGAAAACAATTTTTACCAATTTTCAATAGAATTTTATATAGTTTTTTATTTTTTGTAAAACAACTGTAAACTGATTTTTTTTGAAATTTTCACCAGTTGTCAAACACATTTTTTTTCGTAAAATAAAATTATTTTGAGTTTCAAATTGTTTTCCGTTCTTAGAATATCTGGGTTATGAAATTTTTTTTCAGTTTTTTTTATTTAAAAAAATAACGGTATGTACATTTTTTTCCAAATTCATACCAAATCTGTATGACCTTATAATGAGTAGGTACATTAAATTTTATTTGAAATCAATAGCATTATTTTTTCGTGAGATATTTGAAACTAACCAAAATTTTTACTTTTTTTTTAAACCGTTATAGTGAAAAAACTACTCACTGAATTTTAATAAACGCCCTTTCAAAAAAAAAATATCTTTACTCGTTCTTGAGATATCGACGACGAAAAATGGTACCAGAACGTACGGACGTACGCACGTACGAACGTACGAACGTACGTACACACACACACACAGACAATTTAATACAATCTCTCTAAAAATGATTGATATAGCCTCTAGGGACCTTGAAACGTCGAGAAATGTCAAAAATTCTAATTTGACAAATCGGACCGATTACAATAACTCCCTATGGGAAGTTAACAATACCATTTTTTCGAAATTTTAAACATTTTTCTTACCTCAAAAACATTTTCACAGATTTCTTAAAAAATCAAATAACTTCCAGTAGAAAGCTAACAAATGGTAGAAGATTTTTTTTTTTTTTTCAAAAAATGCTTATTATTGGTACCTCCCATGGTACCAATATTTTTGCTTTCAATTTTCTCAAAAAACGGAATAACTGATTTTGAAAAAATTTCCTATGCTAAGGATAATAGTTTGATTAGTATTGTGTTATAAGTACGCTGACCATCCGTCCCGTATTTCCCGGGACAGTCCCGTATTTTACTCGTTTGTCCTGGCTAAATTTTAAGGAAACCCGGGACGTACAACTGTCCCGTATTTGATTTTTTGTCACGGGTTTGTCCCGTATTTTCATATATTTTTATTATTCGAATAACGTTCAAAATTTTAAAACAGTCTTGTTTATTTTAGCTGAGCTGTTAGATGCTTTTCAAAATGTGTATTCACAAAAAAAACAATGCACAAATTTGAAATATATAAATCATCATTTTTTAAAATATAAGCTTATGTATCTACTTCTACCGAACTAAGGAAAAAAATTGAGCATAAACTGGTTCAAAAAATGGAATTTGGTTCTCTTAATTATTTACAATAAATTTACAAATTTGTAAAATAACTCCAAAGAAAAAATGTGAATTAAACGATGATCTTCAGAAGAAATTTTTCTTCATACAAAGAAAAAAAAAATGGAAAAACCCAATATAGGTAGCAATTTTTTCAATTCAATTTTCAATTTTGTTTTATTGAACATACTATTTACAATTTGGCTTACAACTAATAAGATACTACATACATATGCATGAAAATTTACATTTGTTGGCTCATAGGGGGCCTAACTATATACAGTGACTTAAGTTTAATTATTTTTATATAAAATTTACATGACAAAAAAAAAATTAAATTTAAAATGTTGGTTGACTGTATTGTCCTCAGTGTGTTCATTCCTGGTTGTCAGTGGTGATTTTTGTGGGTTGTGGGCAGGGATGTCGTTTTAGCCGCGGTGGTAGGCTGACCCAATGTCAGCGTAGAACGAGACTACATCCTCGTTGTCCATGATTACGTTGTCATCCAGAGTTTCCATTACACTGAGGTACCTCGGCTCGGGATGTCGTTGTTCTGTGGTCATCCTTCTCATAAGCTGATTCGGGTGGTCGATGATGTTCCTCATTAATTTCTTCGTTGAATGAACTAGATATTTGTCCAGTGGGATTAAATTCGCTTCTGTGTAGAGATGCTCGTTCCTGTAGTGCTTTTGTCGTTGACGGTCGAAGTAGAGTCCAGTGCAGATCCTCAGTATCTTCCTTTCGAATAGTTGAAGTTCCTTCATAGCTGTCTTCGAGATGGAAAACCAGACTGGGAAGGAATAGCTAATCACTGGTCGCAGGAGCTGTTTGTAGATTAATATCTTTGTCGGTTGGCTAAGACCTGATCTTCTTTTCAGCAATGGGTGCAAACGGCTGAAGGCCCAGCTGGCCTTTTTCAGAACATTTCTTGAGTGCAGGTTAAACCTTAGCAACTCGTTGAAGTGCACTCCCAGGTACTTGACACTTGGTTTTGCCACTATGGAGGATCCGTCAGGGAGTTTTAGGGCCAGATTTCTGCAAATTGTTGCGGTGCGAAGGCCTCTACCAGTTGAAGGTCTCCTAAAGCAGACAAGTTCCGATTTGGAAGTATTGATTCGGATGCCCCATTTCTGGTAGAATTGGAAGAGTCTGTTAATGTGGGTTTCTACTTTTTGGACAGCGATTAGAGGTGACATTGATGTGGCATAGGTGAGCGAGTCATCAGCATACAGGAGGTTCTCGCATCCAATTGGTGAAGGTTGGTCTGAAGTCATCAAGTTGTAGAGGAAGGGGCCTAGTTTTGAGCCTTGGGCGACTCCAGCTCTGATGGTCTTCATGTTTGACTTGCAGTTATCTACTTGAACAAAAAATTTCCTGCAAGATAGGAAAGAAAAGAGAATTTTTATTAATGGCGGAGGTACTTGCATAAGATGAAGTTTGTGGATTAGACCGTCTATCCACACGCTATCAAATGCTTTCTCGACATCCAGAAAGCATCCGACGGTGACACGATTACTGTTGAGGGCTGTGGTAATATCGTGTTGGAATTTAACCAGTGGATGCAAGGTTGAGTGTTTTTCTCGAAAGCCGAATTGCATGTCAGGGATGATTGAATTTTCACAGCAGAATTTCTTCAGTCTTCGTAAGATTAATTCTTCCAGTAATTTGCTGATATTGTTGAGAAGTGATATTGGTCTGTAGTTGGAAACTAAGTTGGAAGCACCTTTCTTCGGAATTGGCACAATCTTCGCTGTTTTCCACTTCTGGGGGAAGTAACAGTTGTTGATGCAGTTGTTTAAAATGATTGTGAGGAAAATCATTACCGCCTGTGGCAGCCTTTTCAGGATGTAGTAGGAGACACCATCTGGTCCAGCAGACTTTTTTGGCTTAGAATTGCCGATGATTTCAACAACCTCCTCTAGATTGCATAAATGTGGACTATCGGTGGGATCATTTGCTGGATTGATAATATTAAAATTTATTCTATCCGGATTTGGTTGCAGTGTTTGTTGAACTGTTGCCTCAACTTCTTGTAAGAAAGTTGGGTCAGTAGGTGGGCTCGGTGTGAAGTTTCCTTCGAAGTAGTCGGCGAACGCTTCCACCTTGTCTTGGGCCGAGGTAGCCTGAGTATCATTGCTGATGATGGTTTCCGGTATTTGTGGCTGTTTTCCAATGATCCTATTGATGTTTTTGAAAGCATCTGGTCCTGGCTTGATTGCTTGTAATCTTTTCTGATATTGGATATTATTGTGGTATTGAATAGAGTTCCGGAGCATGATGTTGACTTGCTGTAGCTCATTCCAAACTATCTGGTAGTTTCTGTTTGTTGTATTCAGATCACTTTGATGGATCCGCTGGAGACGTTTTCTTAAACGTTGTCTGTGAGCATACAGATTTTGAACGTACTCGGGAAGGTGCTGGTACCTATCTTTTGACGTTTTAGACTGTTTTTGCTTGTCCAGGGCATCAGATACGGCATGTTCAAAGTTGACAATTGCTGCATCGATTTCGATATCCAGAAGATTCTTGTCTGAAGGTGGGAGAGTTAAGCTGTCTTCTATGTCTCTGTGAAGTCTATCAATATCCAGCCGTCTGAAATTAATGAAATTCTCAGGAGCTTCTGTTGTAAGGAGTATGGGTTGGTTGAGGTTAATCGATAGTTGAACAGCTTCATGGTCCGAGTCACTATGCAATAATGTACAGACATAATTCCGGATTTCCGGAAGAGTATGCACCAGGTTCGAGGAAGCCAGGAAGAAGTCCAGCGTTGATGGTGTTCTGGGAAAGGTGGGTTTGTGTTGTGAAACAACCACTAAGGAGTGCTGGTCGTTGTTGGCGTCCAGCCAGTCAACAATCGCCTTGCCCTCAGGTGAAATCGTAGTATCCAGCCACATGTGATGCCTGGCATTGAAATCACCGCCGATGAGTCCATATGTGCTTCTCACGAGGACACCGTTGAGAATTTGGAGGTCATTGTGAATATCTCTCATGCTGGATTGGCACTTGAAATAGACACTGATGACGATAAGAGTTTCATTTCTTCCAAGTTTAATGGTGACGGCAGTGGCTTCACTGGTTCTGAGACCTGTGATAACGGTTTCGGCGGTGTTGGGGCAAATCTTCTTTTTTACGTAGATTGCCGTCCCTCTACGGCCCTCATCTTTTCAATATAGGTAGCAACCTGTTCAAAAATCGCTTATACGTTTTCAATACGCAGTGTTGATATTGAACAGCACTTAAAAGCAAAACAAAAAAAAACACAAAGAATCCGACATTGCTGCCGCTTCAAGCGAAAGTTTACAATGATTTTTTAGTTCATCAAATTTTAATGGACCTGGAAAGAAGAATGCAATTATTGAAAGCACCTGGGCTTAACACACAATATAACATAACCACTCATTCAGGTTTAATTATTGCGCATCGAAACTTATAAAAAGTAGTTTTGATCAAATGTATTTCCTTACACTCACAAAATGTGATCTTTTGTGCAATGTTGTTGCACCTAATTCCATCGAAGAAATTAAAACTTCTCTATGCAAAGCAAGGTCAAATTCCTAAACGCAAGATTTGCAAAGCAAAACACATGCAAAGCAGATAAATAGCAAATCAGAATACGCATATTTGTTAGAGAATTGCGCAAGAAATGTTTGACATTTGCACAAATGCCTGTGCATTTGCGCAAGAATGTAGCCTTTTGGGACACTCTGCTTAGCAGAGATTTTTGTATTTGCATTTTGGAACAGTTTGCTTAGCAGAATTTGCGCAAAATATGCGTTTAGGAATTTGTCCTAAGTTTTGTAACCGTTTTTTTTTTTTCTGATTGTTCCAATCATGGCTGTACAAAACTGTGTCCGCTCTTAATTCGTTATTTTACCACCACAACAAGGTATCGTTGTAAAGATTTTAGATTTTGAAAATCTTCCAGGGGAACCATCTGGCATCATTTTAAAAAATATGGCAACATAAACTGTAAACAAACTGGAGTTGAATGTTTTCCAATAGATATAAAAGTTGTCATCATCAAAATCCACACTGTTCGCGTAGAAAAATTTAAAAAAAATTTGCGAAAAAAAGACTGAATACCTTACTCTCAATAGCTAAGCTAGTAAAATAATAATAAAACTTTATAATCCCTTAAAAGAATTTGCATTTTACAATTTGCAAGAAATTTGCATTTCTAAAGTTGAAGAAGAAAAATATTAAATTGATGAAGGAAAAAGTCAAACAAAAATTAATTACTCAAAACGAATGTAAAGCAAATATTCAACAATTTTACATAACGTGTTAAGAATACCTACTTAAACCAGTGGGATGTATTTTTCAAAGAACTTGAAGTTTTTAGTTGGGTATATTTTCAAAACTTTACTAACTGGCCAGAAATAGAATCTTGGTTATCTTTTGTCAACCAAAAGCTGATAGGGATACAACTATTAATGATTAAAACTTGTTTGACGAATTTGTTTGTCTAAAATCATTCTTAACCTAATAAATTATAACAAAATGGACAGAAAACAAAACTACTGTTGCCCCAAAAATGGAGAGAAATTTTAGAGCAATTTCGTAAACAAAATATAAACTTCAAAAATCTTTTATTTATTGAAGAGTTCGACTTGTGTCTTCCAGGTTCAAATGATCCAACCGAAAGAGTCTTTTCCATAATGAACAATATTTGAACAAATGAAAAAACGCAACTGAGTGTTGGAACTTCCATAGCCATGTTAATGGTAAAATTAAATTATAATTTAATCTACCAGGAATTTAAAAAAATATTTTAAAGAAAATGGAAATATCATCTAAAAAATTTGTTAGGCAAAAAAACAAACAATAATCCCTTGGACAATGTGTGATTAATGTATATTTTTCAAAGTCTTGGTAAAGAAAGACTGAATATTTAAAAAAAATGAAGGTTTTGTTTAGTTCTAAGCATTTTGTGCTGGGATTTAGTATTCTTTTGTTTTTGAGATTTTTGTTGATTTCTTACAAAATAAAAGTAAAAAAAAGCATGTCCCGGGTTTTGCTTTGGAAAATATGGTCACCGTAGTTATAAGATAAGATTAACACTATCTGCAAGATGTAGGAAAACATTGTTCATTTAATCTAAAAATTACGGTTCCCACAATACAGCCGTGAGGAAAAATCTTATTAATTTCGAAAATGGTTCTAACTAATTTGACCAAAAAAATTATGTCTATTTTGTGTGTCGTCTAAATTTTGCCCAAAAAAATATTAACAAAAAATATTTTTAACTGCACCTCTCATAGAACCGTTTTTTGATTTTTGACTTTCTCATTAACGGCTCTACCGATTTGGATCAAAATTTTTGTATGGGAGTGTAGTATCTGGCAGCACTTTAAGTCTAAATTGGTGACCCTGGCAATACCGACCTAAATAAAGAAAAGGAATATTAAAGAATAAAAAGAAGGAAGAAACAAAGGAAAAGACAGACACTTTAAAGTGAGCCAGCAACACGAACAGTCGCATTACGAATAGGAGGGCTTCTACATTGGCGACGAGGATAAAAAAAAAATATATAATTATAACTAACGCGCAATGTCTGGTAAGTAGAAATACTTCACTTTAATATTATTGTCTATTTGAAATAGGGATGGCACACTATTGGGCAATTATTTTGTAAAACTGGTTGAATCAAGAAGTCTATACATAAGTGAAAAAGAAAAATAAAGGAGGTTGATTCATTTTTTATCAGACTTGAGCAATACGGCGACAGGGAAAAAAAAAGTAAATTTACAGTTGTAGCAATTCGGAGTAAGAATATTCGTATTACCACTGCCAGTTCTTTTTCCTGTCATGTATTTATTTTGTCTCGCTTCTTTCAATGCTTTGGGTGCAACTTAAATGTTTGCAAATCGGCAAAGGTAAAAGAGAGAGCAACTTAAATGTTTGCCAGTGAGCAACTTAAATGATTGCCAACAGCCGAAAAAAAAAAAGAATAGTGCGACTTCAATGATTGCAAGAAAGAGAATGCTACTTAAATGATGGTGAAATATCTTGTGGTGAGACTTCAATGATCTAATCTATCCGCCATTAAATATTGTGCTTAGGAAAACTTAGACGGGAAATATACAACTGGTGTGCAAGTCTGGCGAAGAGGGGAAATATATATTCCTTCATAATAGTACTTTAATATTGTGTTTAAGTGCATATAATTGCATTTGTCATGAAGAGACACCACTATTAGCACAAACAATATTTCTCCGAATAGAAAAAAAGTACTTATTTTTTTGTTTTGTTTGTTGTCGTTTTTTTTCTCTAGATAACTTTGCATCAAAATATTTAGAACTACCGCCGTTCGACTACACTCTATATGAAGAAAATTGTGGTTTAGAGTGGAGAAATTGGCTCCGTTCATTTGAGTGGTACCTTAAAGCAACTCACATCGAAGACGATTCTGAAAAGTTCGTAAAACTGCTACACTTGGCTGGGCGAAAGGCTCAAGAGTTGTATGAAGCTCTACCAACACCAGCAAGTCTTGCTGAAGTTGCTCGTGGACCACTTGCCATCGGTTGTAGCCCACATCCAACAGATTATGGCATCGCGTTATGCAAGTTAAACGAATTTTTCGAACCGAAAAGAAATGCCACATACGAACGACACGTTTTTCGTCTCATTAAACAAGAAAAAAGCGAACAATTCGGTATATTCGTCATGAGACTTCGCATACAATCTGAAAAATGCGATTTTGGCGAGGCCGCCGAAGATAATGTCAAGGATCAGATTATCGAAAAATGTTTTTCGGCGAAACTTCGGCGGGAGCTGCTTAAGTTGGGTGACTGCAAGCTGGACAACATTTTGAGATCGGCAAAAGTATTCGAAGCAATTGAGGAACAATGTAAGACTTTCGACTCAAGTGTAAACACAAACAACCAACTATCAGAAAACGTCAATACAATCGACTCCAAAGCTATCTTCAAAACGAATAGGGCCAATGACAACAAAATTGAGTGCACCCGATGTGGATATGCTGGGCGACGAAAAATGCCCAGCAAGAGGCAAGCTTTGCAACAAATGCGGTGGCAAGGATCATTTTATTAGGAAGTGTCGCAGCAAAAAGCGAATCCATTCATACAACACTGCAATTACAAAAGAACCGGATTTCAAACAAAGAATGAAGCGTGAATCTGAAGACCGCCAAACAAAAAAATTCAAAGCAACTGAATCCGAAACTATTAAACTGCTTGACAGCACAACAAAACTCGATGAATACATTTTCTGCATTGGTGACAGTAAGGCCAATGAAATTAGTTGCAAAATTGGTGGAGTGACAATCACAGTAGTTGTGGATTCAGGTTCAAAATACAATATAATCGACGGCAGCAACTGGGATTTTCTTAAGGCAAACAAAGTTAAAGTCTCCAAGCAACGGAAGGATGCTGATGGTCTTGAGTTTAAAGCGTATGGTGGACATCCATTAACTACTATTGGAATATTTGAAGCAACGGTTGAGACTACATCCAAGAGCTGTGTGGCTGATTTTTATGTTGTTAAAGACTATGGAAAAGCTTTGATTGGCTATGAGACTGGTATTCCACTAGGTGTTATGAAAATCGGGGAAAATATCAATCAAGTCGAACAACAGAGCAGCGTGAGCAAAATAAAAGGGTTTGTTGTTGACATACCTTTAAAGGAAAACGTCAAACCAGTAGCACAACCATATCGCCGAGTACCAGTGCCACTAGAAGAAGCCGTTGACAAAAAAATTGATGAGCTACTTGAACAGGGTATCATAGAAAAAGTTAATGAGCCTTCTCAATGGATTTCGCTAGTAGTACCAGTTCCAAAAGGTGATGATGTTCGAGTCTGCATCGATATGCGTCGGGCCAACGAGGCTGTACAAAGAGAGAACCACCCACTTCCAACCATGGAAGATTTTCTTCCCCACATCGGAAAAGGACAATTTTTTACCAAGTTGGACGTGAAAAATGCTTTCCACCAGATGTGAAAAAAAAAATTCTACTTATACTAAGTATACTATTGAATAACAAAACTATGAAATCAAATATATTATATTCTTTCGTTTTCTCCAATTTAACTTAACTTGTTATATTTTTCTTAACTTTAAAGTTGAATATATATATGTATATTCTTGTTCCGAAGAGTGAAATAAATAAGAAATTCAGGTATCACAGAGTTATGTTACTTTTTCGTTCACGAAATTTAAAAGGAGAGTTTCACAAATCTAAGTTTCAGAATTAGTCTATTTAAATTTTGTTATGAAACGTTTTTGTTTTTTGTAAACATGAAAAAACAACAAAAGTATTCAAAGAATTGAATGCACTTGAATCGTTTACCGTTGAAATGGACAAATTTTAATAATTAATATAATATACATATTTAAAAAAAAAAAAACGAATTTTTACTTTTCCTTGTCTATGTATGTAGAAAAATATATCTAACAACAGTACCGAAAAGTTTAGGATAGCTAATGTCTGTATTATGGCTGTTGAGCATTTCATTTAGTTAATTGATTGTCATAGATTGATTGTATGCGATTCAGTTTTCTTCTCAAAAAAAAAAAAATTTTATAAATTACTTCAAAATAAAATAAATAAAAAACAAATATAACGGGTGATTTTTTAAGAGCTTGAGAACTTTTTAAAAAAAAAAAACGGATAAAATTTGCAAAATCTCATCGATTCTTTATTTGAAACGTTAGATTGGTCCATGACATTTACTTTTTGAAGATAATTTCATTTAAATGTTGACCGCGGCTGCGTCTTAGGTGGTCCATTCGGAAAGTCCAATTTTGGGTAACTTTTTCGAGCATTTCGGCCGGAATAGCCCGAATTTCTTCGGAAATGTTGTCTTCCAAAGCTGGAATAGTTGCTGGCTTATTTGTGTAGACTTTAGACTTGACGTAGAGCCCCACAAAAAATAGTCTAAAGGCGTCAAATCGCATGATCTTGGTGGCCAACTTACCGGTCCATTCCTTGAGATGAATTGTTCTCCGAAGTTTTCCCTCAAAATGGCCATAGAATCGCGAGCTGTGTGGCATGTAGCGCCATCTTGTTGAAACCACATGTCAACCAAGTTCAGTTCTTCCATTTTTGGCAACAAAAAGTTTGTTAGCATTGAACGATAGCGATCGCCATTCACCGTAACGTTGCGTCCAACAGCATCTTTGAAAAAATACGGTCCAATGATTCCACCAGCGTACAAACCACACCAAACAGTGCATTTTTCGGGATGCATGGGCAGTTCTTGAATGGCTTCTGGTTGCTCTTCACTCCAAATGCGGCAATTTTGCTTATTTACGTAGCCATTCAACCAGAAATGAGCCTCATCGCTGAACAAAATTTGTCGATAAAAAAGCGGATTTTCTGCCAACTTTTCTAGGGCCCATTCACTGAAAATTCGAAGTTGTCTAAGTTGTAAGTCTATTCATGATGAAATGTCAAAGCATACTGAGCATCTTTCTCTTTGACACCATGTCTGAAATCCCGCGTGATCTGTCAAATACTAATGCATGAAAATCCTAACCTCAAAAAAATCACCCGTTATAAAAGAAAGAAAGTAAATGTAGTATCTGGCAGCACTTTAAGTCTAAATTGGTGACCCTGGCAATACCGACCTAAATAAAGAAAAGGAATATTAAAGAATAAAAAGAAGGAAGAAACAAAGGAAAAGACAGACACTTTAAAGTGAGCCAGCAACACGAACAGTCGCATTACGAATAGGAGGGCTTCTACATTGGCGACGAGGATAAAAAAAAAATATATAATTATAACTAACGCGCAATGTCTGGTAAGTAGAAATACTTCACTTTAATATTATTGTCTATTTGAAATAGGGATGGCACACTATTGGGCAATTATTTTGTAAAACTGGTTGAATCAAGAAGTCTATACATAAGTGAAAAAGAAAAATAAAGGAGGTTGATTCATTTTTTATCAGACTTGAGCAATACGGCGACAGGGAAAAAAAAAGTAAATTTACAGTTGTAGCAATTCGGAGTAAGAATATTCGTATTACCACTGCCAGTTCTTTTTCCTGTCATGTATTTATTTTGTCTCGCTTCTTTCAATGCTTTGGGTGCAACTTAAATGTTTGCAAATCGGCAAAGGTAAAAGAGAGAGCAACTTAAATGTTTGCCAGTGAGCAACTTAAATGATTGCCAACAGCCGAAAAAAAAAAAGAATAGTGCGACTTCAATGATTGCAAGAAAGAGAATGCTACTTAAATGATGGTGAAATATCTTGTGGTGAGACTTCAATGATCTAATCTATCCGCCATTAAATATTGTGCTTAGGAAAACTTAGACGGGAAATATACAACTGGTGTGCAAGTCTGGCGAAGAGGGGAAATATATATTCCTTCATAATAGTACTTTAATATTGTGTTTAAGTGCATATAATTGCATTTGTCATGAAGAGACACCACTATTAGCACAAACAATATTTCTCCGAATAGAAAAAAAGTACTTATTTTTTTGTTTTGTTTGTTGTCGTTTTTTTTCTCTAGATAACTTTGCATCAAAATATTTAGAACTACCGCCGTTCGACTACACTCTATATGAAGAAAATTGTGGTTTAGAGTGGAGAAATTGGCTCCGTTCATTTGAGTGGTACCTTAAAGCAACTCACATCGAAGACGATTCTGAAAAGTTCGTAAAACTGCTACACTTGGCTGGGCGAAAGGCTCAAGAGTTGTATGAAGCTCTACCAACACCAGCAAGTCTTGCTGAAGTTGCTCGTGGACCACTTGCCATCGGTTGTAGCCCACATCCAACAGATTATGGCATCGCGTTATGCAAGTTAAACGAATTTTTCGAACCGAAAAGAAATGCCACATACGAACGACACGTTTTTCGTCTCATTAAACAAGAAAAAAGCGAACAATTCGGTATATTCGTCATGAGACTTCGCATACAATCTGAAAAATGCGATTTTGGCGAGGCCGCCGAAGATAATGTCAAGGATCAGATTATCGAAAAATGTTTTTCGGCGAAACTTCGGCGGGAGCTGCTTAAGTTGGGTGACTGCAAGCTGGACAACATTTTGAGATCGGCAAAAGTATTCGAAGCAATTGAGGAACAATGTAAGACTTTCGACTCAAGTGTAAACACAAACAACCAACTATCAGAAAACGTCAATACAATCGACTCCAAAGCTATCTTCAAAACGAATAGGGCCAATGACAACAAAATTGAGTGCACCCGATGTGGATATGCTGGGCATAGGGCTTTCGACGAAAAATGCCCAGCAAGAGGCAAGCTTTGCAACAAATGCGGTGGCAAGGATCATTTTATTAGGAAGTGTCGCAGCAAAAAGCGAATCCATTCATACAACACTGCAATTACAAAAGAACCGGATTTCAAACAAAGAATGAAGCGTGAATCTGAAGACCGCCAAACAAAAAAATTCAAAGCAACTGAATCCGAAACTATTAAACTGCTTGACAGCACAACAAAACTCGATGAATACATTTTCTGCATTGGTGACAGTAAGGCCAATGAAATTAGTTGCAAAATTGGTGGAGTGACAATCACAGTAGTTGTGGATTCAGGTTCAAAATACAATATAATCGACGGCAGCAACTGGGATTTTCTTAAGGCAAACAAAGTTAAAGTCTCCAAGCAACGGAAGGATGCTGATGGTCTTGAGTTTAAAGCGTATGGTGGACATCCATTAACTACTATTGGAATATTTGAAGCAACGGTTGAGACTACATCCAAGAGCTGTGTGGCTGATTTTTATGTTGTTAAAGACTATGGAAAAGCTTTGATTGGCTATGAGACTGGTATTCCACTAGGTGTTATGAAAATCGGGGAAAATATCAATCAAGTCGAACAACAGAGCAGCGTGAGCAAAATAAAAGGGTTTGTTGTTGACATACCTTTAAAGGAAAACGTCAAACCAGTAGCACAACCATATCGCCGAGTACCAGTGCCACTAGAAGAAGCCGTTGACAAAAAAATTGATGAGCTACTTGAACAGGGTATCATAGAAAAAGTTAATGAGCCTTCTCAATGGATTTCGCTAGTAGTACCAGTTCCAAAAGGTGATGATGTTCGAGTCTGCATCGATATGCGTCGGGCCAACGAGGCTGTACAAAGAGAGAACCACCCACTTCCAACCATGGAAGATTTTCTTCCCCACATCGGAAAAGGACAATTTTTTACCAAGTTGGACGTGAAAAATGCTTTCCACCAGGTGTGAAAAAAAAATTCTACTTATACTAAGTATACTATTGAATAACAAAACTATGAAATCAAATATATTATATTCTTTCGTTTTCTCCAATTTAACTTAACTTGTTATATTTTTCTTAACTTTAAAGTTGAATATATATATGTATATTCTTGTTCCGAAGAGTGAAATAAATAAGAAATTCAGGTATCACAGAGTTATGTTACTTTTTCGTTCACGAAATTTAAAAGGAGAGTTTCACAAATCTAAGTTTCAGAATTAGTCTATTTAAATTTTGTTATGAAACGTTTTTGTTTTTTGTAAACATGAAAAAACAACAAAAGTATTCAAAGAATTGAATGCACTTGAATCGTTTACCGTTGAAATGGACAAATTTTAATAATTAATATAATATACATATTTAAAAAAAAAAAAAACGAATTTTTACTTTTCCTTGTCTATGTATGTAGAAAAATATATCTAACAACAGTACCGAAAAGTTTAGGATAGCTAATGTCTGTATTATGGCTGTTGAGCATTTCATTTAGTTAATTGATTGTCATAGATTGATTGTATGCGATTCAGTTTTCTTCTCAAAAAAAAAAAAATTTTATAAATTACTTCAAAATAAAATAAATAAAAAACAAATATATAAAAGAAAGAAAGTAAATGTAGTATCTGGCAGCACTTTAAGTCTAAATTGGTGACCCTGGCAATACCGACCTAAATAAAGAAAAGGAATATTAAAGAATAAAAAGAAGGAAGAAACAAAGGAAAAGACAGACACTTTAAAGTGAGCCAGCAACACGAACAGTCGCATTACGAATAGGAGGGCTTCTACAGGGAGCATCTTCAATTTTTAAATACCATGATATTTAAAATTAAAAAAAAATTTAGATTTTTGAAAAATAAATCTAAAATTTGATAATTTGAAAACGAGTAAAAGATTATTTTTGAATGTATCTATATTATTAAATACTTGAAATTGGCATACGAGTTTTTTTAGAACAAATTTAAAGAAATCTCGTATATAAAATTAAATTTATCATTATAAGGATTTTTTTAAATTTTGTTTCCATATTTTTTCCAGAAATATTATTCTCTAATTGTACTCGTATCCTAGGTTTTTAACTACATAGTATATGCTTTTTTCAAATTCAAAAGTACTTGTGCACAGGGTTGCGAATTTTCGAATTAAAAACACATTAAGTCATAGGTCTGTAGATGACTTGTGAATTAGAAACATTTAATTCATAAGCTACTAATTGACGTATGAATTAAAAAAAATTAAGTCATGAGCAAGTTAGTGACTTAAAAATTAAATTTAAATTAATTCACAACCTAGAAACTGACTCATGAATTAAAAAAAAAAATAATTCATAAGCTAGTTGATAAATTGGAAATGTTTAAGATTGTTTTGACTACATAATAATTTAATTATTAACGAAAGTAGATTTCAAGCTTTTGTGTGTCATAAAATTATCATGTTAGTTTATAAATTTTCCAATTAATAATTTTTTAATCAGAATACATCCATTAGCTTATGAATTAAATTTTTTTTAATTCATAAGTCACTTAGTAGGTTGTGAATTATTTTTTTTAATTCATAAGTCACTTACTTGCTGATGACTTTAATTTTTTTAATTGAATTTAATTTAAATAAGTTAGTAACTAGCTCCTGAATTACATTTTTTTCAATTCATAAGTCACCCACTAGCTTGTGAATTAAAGCCAAGTTTAAGCTAAAAAGTGACTTAGGCTTTTGCAACCCTGCTTGTGCATAAGAGTAAGTACGATTCAGTCGAGCATTTTATTTTCAATAGAAGCATAATTAATTAAATTTTTCAATAAATTAAGTCGTTAGTATGACAAGGTTTTATAGCATTTGCACATAGAATCATAACGTTGAATTTCGAGCAGTTAAGATTTTAGCTTTTTCACACTCCAAATCTAGATTTTGAGCAAAAATCCAAAAATGTCATAAAATGTACATAAAAACAAGTTATTAAATCATCAGAGAAGAGATTTTGTTATACGTATATGTATTTAAGTTTCGTATAAGTTTCAGTTATTTTCCGGATATTATTAGGTCTTGCTGCTTGAAATCTAGATTTTGAATCGGAGTGAAAACGCTTCTGGACTGCTTTTTCGAAATCCTGATTTTCAAATTATCCAAAATCCACCGATTCAAACATTTTTTTTTTAATTTTTTATTGAAAACCCCATGTTCGATTTTTTTTAAAGTTTCAATACAGTTCACAAAGTGTGGGAAAAAAATTTATTTTTTTTATCTAAAAATAACGGTGCAATACAAATGCTAAAAAACATTGCATTCTAAAACATTAAATTTATTTATGTTTTCTTATTTTAAAATTCGATATCTCAAAAACGGGTTCATTCTATATATTTTCTTGGAAATTCAATTTTATTCTTACAACAATAAAGTCTTTAAGTTGGCGTATCAACATTATTTCCTAAAAATGTATTAAGAATTTTGTATATAAAAGCTTTTTTTAAGAAACCGCAACAACGACTTATAATTTTTGTTCTTCCATAAACTAATGCTTGGTTGAGAAATCAATTTCATCGTGTTTTTAGCTGCAACTATACTAAAGGAGATGTTTTAGTCATATAAAAAATTAATTTTAAGGTTATGAAAAATTTTCTCTATACTCTGTCCAACAAAAATTGTCAGTACAGGGAAGATAGGACGTTTGTCTCTCATTCTAGTTGCATTGCCATGCATAAGTGTGTCGCCTTTTAAGGCTCTCACAGGGATTCTGTAGTTTACATTATAAATCGCCGCAAATGAGAGTAAAAAAACGCGTAGGGCTACCGTCTGCCGATTCAAAACGACTGAAAACAATATTCAATTTACCTTTTCCCACAATGCCAAGCGGTAAGGTAATAGGCGCGTTTTTTTTTTAAGTTGAAAAGCAATACGACAACACTCAACATACTCATCTTCTTAAAATGTGTTCTCAAAAGCTTCAAATCCCAAAAGCTCCTTAATAAAAACCACTGAAAAATCTCCTTGCTTGCAATTGAGAATGCCAATGGTAACTCTGTTTTAATGTAGATAAAGAGCGCACGATCGTATTGAGTGACACTCTTGATCTTGACAGTATCTCATCAGCAGTGAGCAGTGGGATACGACGGTCGTGTTGGTGTTGGGGTGTACAACTTTTTGGAAAGAATTACAACAACAATTCCTTAAGAAAAGTCAGTGGCTTGCTCTTTTTTTAGTGGCATTTTTTCTAACGCATTGTAGTGAGGGTGCATCAGGCGCCACTGCTTTAGAAAAAGCTCTCCCATAGGGCCTGTACTGACAATTTTTGTTGGACAGAGTATAGTAACGTTCATTTCAAATGTTTTTAGTTTTATACAGAAGAGCAAGTTCGTGCGACCCAGTTGTTCATTTTATTGTTTTTTTTTTTATTATACATTTATAAAATAAAATGTACGACTGGGTAGCACGAACTTGCTCCTATATTTTTAAGTAAAATAAAATTTTTTTCTCAAATCTTGTAGATCATATTGAGAAACTTTTATGTATTAAGTTTAAAAAAAAATCTAGCATGGAATTTTCGAAATATTGAGTTTTGAAAAAAAAAATAATATTTTTTTTAAATCCAAAAATTAGTTTTTTGAAAATTGGCATACACACTACTCTTCAAATTTTTGGGGAGCTTTACCAAACAAAAAGATCAAAAACGGTTGCATTGTTTTTGATAAAATCAAAAACAAAAAAAAAAAAATGTTACATGAGGGGTACCCTCAATAACCATTTTTCGGAATTTTTTTCAAACATTACCTAGCTTAACAAAATGAAAGTTTTTTTATTTTTTAAATTTGTAGGACAGTTTTGAGGAAAAAAAAAATATTTATAAAATTTCGAAAAAAATTCGTATGCAGGTACCTACCGTTATTTTTGGTCTTAAAAAAAAAAGAAAAAATAGTGTGGGGGGAAAAATTATAAATGATATCTACACAGTTTAAAGAAAATCTGCCACGCCGTTTAGGCTGTAGTCGAACAGACACACAGACAGAACTGCGAGACCCACTTTTTTAGTCTTCGCTATCATCGTAATGTCAACTTTGATCAAAATCTTTAGTTCTATTTTTTTCCGAATGCATAACTTGCCTTATAGTGACTATAAGTCGCAAGTAAAAAGTTAAAATCATAACTAGAACTAGTTAAAACGCTACTTTAAAACATATCGATACCTTCCCGTAAGAATGTATTAAGCGACAATTTTTTCGAAAATGACTTTTTGATGTGGAACTATACTAGAAGTTAAGCGCCACATTTTGGCCTGGGTTTCACTGCCCTATCATGTATGCAAAAGAAACTAGAGAGAAAATAAAATTGTAGTAACCGCCAAGTTTTCTCACTGGAATAATGGTGCTCCATGAAATTTGTATTATCCGCCAGTAAAATTATGCTTAGCGACATTTTTAAATATATTATTGTCTTAAGCAACCAAACGTCCACAAAAAAAGTTTGTTAGATATCGCATAGTTTAACCGAAATTGTCGCTTAGCACACTCATCCAAATAGAACTTGATCCATTTTTGTCGCTTATAATACTCCAGATATGGTTGTCTTTGCTTTTAAATATTTGTCTATCAAGTAGGCTACTACTTTTTTCCCATTTATTTTGTGTTTTTTTTTGTTGTTGTCATCATAAGCGCCATTTAACATTGTATCAAGCGCCAATGCTTTGACCACGAAAATGTACTTAGCGACAAAAACTTGTTATCTGATTAAAATTTCGATTTTGCAATGTCAAGTTTTGTATTGTAAAAATCCCTCTCCAAATCTGTTTCTTCCAATAAAATACAAGAAAAATAACTAAATTAGACGTTTTTTTCGTTTCCTGAACAATTTTTAAAATGTCGCTTAATATATTCTTGCGGGAAGGTATCGATATGTATATATAAATACATATATGTATTTATATATAAAAAAAAATTTTCTTGTGCCGCCTTGATTGTGCCTAATTAATATTAACTTTAAATCTATATACAAGACATACAAGTCATAGTCAACTTTCGCCATCATTCAACAACCATCAGAACTGATCCTTCTTTCTCACCCTGTCCCTCCTTAACGATAGCACATAGTCCTACTGCTCCACTTTGTGCGAGGATGTTTTGACAATACAGGGGCCGACTATCCATACCCATAGTTCTACGGCTGATGAGATAGATTAGAATATTCGCCATTTTACCTGTACCAGCCCTCGACTGTCTATTTTGAGGAATACATCGGGCAAGATGAAGAAGCTTAGACGCAGACTATCATAATACTCACCGTTAGATCCTTTGTTATGTTTGAACTCAATTCATAATTACCCATATAAATTTCATCCTCAAGCACACACGAATTATGGTATCAAAAGAGAACACTTCAGCGCTAATTTTTCTACAGGGCTAGACTGCCAGTGGTCGTCATTTTTACACCCCTGCCTTAACATATGCGTCCGCAGTTTTAGAGCAACTCTCTAGTACTTCTGTAGTTTTTTACTTGAAAATTTTGAAAAATACAAAAATTTTCAATGGTAGTCTGGTCCTGATGCAATAAAGGGTCCTGTCATATTCTATATTCGATATTTTTACCCTGAAAAAGTCCTTCTTCTTTACAAACAATATTAATTGGGCTTAATGATCGCTTGAATATGTTATTTTATTACTGTATAGAAACAATTTAATTTTGACACTGAAACTTTAAACATTAACAAATTAACAAGATTTAATTTTAGACAAAACAAAGATTGTCAACAAAATATCTGAGATTATGGTTTCAATATATATAAAATACTTTTTATCTATAATCTGAAGGGGTGAAAGGGGACCAAACTGAATTAAATGTGGCTTGTAAGCGATTGAAATGCAACAGAGTAGGGCTTGAAGAAAACCTTCGTGGGTAAGAAGTCATTTCTGGAAGGATTTTTGGAAATGCTAAACAAATTGTAGGAACGTGTGTGGGTAGCTCCAGTATTCTGTTTTATGAGTAAATTCAATTTACAGAAACTTGTCACTGAAATTCGAGAAGTGCTCGATTATGAGGACGTAGTGCAATATACCAATTGCACTTACATCCCATCTTTCCAATCATGAAATCGCTGATCAATCCTCCGCTCAAGAAATATCTCGAAGACCGAAGATTCTTAATGAGCGGCAATACGACTTTCACAGCAATCATTCCACTGATGATCTGATGGCATACCTCACCGAAGAGTGGAACAGATCTCTTTCAATTGTTTTGGACAAAGTAAGATTATTGTGCTTGTTATTTCTAAGGTATTTGATAAAGTTTGGCACTAGGCGCTGTTATCGAAAATGCATGCGTTTTGTTTTTTTTTCAATGGAACCCTTATTCTAGATCGTGTTTTGAACGGTATTAAGTCTGATCTTCAAAAAATAAATGTTGGTGTTCCCCAAGGCTCCGTTTTGTCTACGACTCTCTTCCTCGTTTTTATCATCATCATCATCGGCTCGACAACCGGGTTCCGGTCCTGGCCCCTTTCAACAAGTCTCTCCACCTATCCCGGTCTCTAGCCGACGCCATCCAGTTGCGCACCCCAAGGCTTCGGGCGTCCTGGTCTACGCCATCTCTCCAGCGCAAGCATGGTCTACCACGCTGTCGTCTACCATAGAATGTACCACAAAGAACTTTCCGAGCAGGTTCCTCTTCGCTCATGCGAGCTAGGTGCCCTGCCCACCGGAGTCTACCGAGCTTAATTTTTGTCACGATATCTGCTTCTAGGTAGATTGCGTACAATTCATGATTGTACCGTCTCCGGAATCGTCCTTCCTCACATACGGGGCCAACAATTCTCCTTAAGACTTTTCTCTCGAACGCAGCTAAGAGGTCGGAGTGCCTTTTGCTAAGCACCCAAGTCTCGGATCCATATGTAAGTACTGGCAGGACCATGGTCCTGTACAGCAGCAGTTTTGAAGTTATGGTGAGATTTCTGGATTTGAAAAGCTTTGACAGACTATAGTAGGCTCTGTTGGATTTGAGAAGCCGCCCGCGTATTTCTTCTTCTATATTGTTATCGGCTGCTACTATTGACCCAAGGTATTTAAAGGATTGCACCACTTCAAATTCGTGCTCCGCAACCTGCATTGTTTGACCAACTGTTCCTCTCGCATTCGACGCCACCATGTACTTTGTTTTAACTTCACTAATGTGCAGCCCCAGATTTTGTGCCGCCTGCTCGATCTGGATGAAGGAATCGTGTACAGCTTGTTCGGTTCTTCCGATGATGTCAATGTCGTCTGCGTAAGCTAGTAACTGGCTGGACCTGTTGACGATGGTCCCTCTTGTTGCCGTGCCAGAGTCACGGATTGCTTTCTCCAACGCCAGGTTGAAGAGGAGGCAGGCCAAACCGTCCCCTTGTCGGAGTCCATTAAAGATTTTGATTGGTCTGGATAGCAATCCGGTTATTTTTACTTGGCTTGTTACGTTGGTCATGGTCAACCTACATAGTCGTGTCAATTTATTTGGGATGCCGAATTCTCTCATGGCTTTGCAAAGTTCTACCCTGGCTATGCTATCATAGGCGGCCTTAAAGTCTATAAACAGATGGTATGTTGGAATGTTAAATTCTAGACATTTTTCCATCGCCTGCCTAAGGGTAAAGATCTGATCAGTTGTTGATTTGCCTGGAATGAAACCACACTGATATTATCCGATGACGGTTTTAGCGTATGGGGTTATCCGGTCTTGTAGGATAGAGGAGAGTATCTTATAGGCGGTACTCAACAACGTGATACCTCTATAATTGCTGCACGTTGTGACATCTCCCTTCTTATGTATGGGGCATATTATGCCTTTTCGCCAGTCTTCTGGCATTTCTTCCTGCTCCCATACGTGCACTATAATATCATGAATTGCTTGACGTAAGGCTAGCCCGCCGTGATGAAATAATTCGGCTGGTATGCCATCGGCTCCCAGGGATTTGTTCTGTTTAAGCCAGCCTATAGCCTTCTCAACCTCTTCTATGCTTGGTGGCGGCAACATAGGGTATTCTTCTTGAAGTAGTGGAGCCTCCACTTCTGCAGTGAGCTGACCATTTAGCAATTCATTGAAGTACACTTCCCATCGCTCCAGTATGCTTTCAGGATCGGTGATCAGATTTCCCTCTCCGTCCTTGCAGTATGTGCAGCGTGGTGTGTACTGCGTCATGTTTCGGACGGATTGGTAGAACTTCCGCGCCTGGTGCGGACCTCGCTCTCGGCTGTTTTCTATTTCACAGATTATGTTCTTCTTCCAGGCTGATTTCTTTTGTCTGTGAAGCCGTTTTTCTGTTCTTCTGAGCTCTTTATATTCCTCTTCGCGTGCCCGCATTCTATGAGATTGTTGCATTGCTCGGTACGCAACATTCTTACGTTCAGTCGCTAGCTTGCATTCATCATCAAACCAGTCGTTCCGATTTTTACGACTGCTGCCTAAGATGGAGTTGGCAGTACTAATGACAGTATTTTTAAGACGTGTCCACTTTTCATTTACGCCCAGCATACTGGCTCCAGGACTTACTCTCCCTAAGTCAGGTGTTTCTAGGGCGAGTCCTAACGCATTACCAAAGGTATTACTGGTGTTTTCATTGCGTAGGGCAGCCGTGTTGATTCGAACCTGATCGGCGGATGCAATGCGTCTTCGCAAGGCAATCCGCCCTCGGAAAACCATACCAACAAGATAGTGATCCGAGTCGATATTGGCACCTCGGTACGTTCGTACCGTCATCAAGTTCGAGTAGTGGCGACGGTCTATCAACACGTGGTCTATTTGGTTACGAGTGACTCCATCAGGTGATACCCAGGTGGCTTTGTAGATATCTTTACGCGGGAACCTGGTACTCGCAACGACCATGTTTTTCGATGCTGCCAATTCTAAGACTCGAAGTCCATTGTCATTAGTGTTCTCATGCAAACTATGGGTGCCTGCGTAATGCCTGAATACCGGCTCCCGACCTATTTTTGCGTTCAAATCCCCAAGGATGATTTTAACATCATACCTTGGACAGGCATTGAGGGCCCTCTCGACTTGTTCGTAGTAAGTCTCTTTTTCTTCGTCTGAGGACTCCTCCGTAGGTCCATGAACGTTAATGAGGCTGATGTTCGTAAATTTGCCTCGCACGCGAAGGGTGCATAGCCTTTCGCTTATAGCGTTAAAGCCGATGATAGTAGACTTCATTTTTTCGCTGACTAGGAAGCCTACCCCGAGCACATGGTGTTTTGTATGACAGCTGTAGTATATGTCATATTCTTTCTTCTGTAAAACACCATTCCCTGTCCATCTGATTTCTTGAAGAGCTGTTATGTCAGCTTTATACTTTGACAGGGCATCGGCTAGCTGCTGAGCAGCTCGAGCTCTATAGAGCGATCGTACGTTCCATAAGAAAATTCGTAAATCGTTTGTCCTTTTTCTTTGCGTGGGTTGTCGTCGTGAGATCAGTCCGTTTCCGAGGCTTGTTGTCGGTCTCGTAATTCTTTTAGTTTTACGGGACAGGGAATTAACCTGTCGCCAACCTGAGGAACCAGCCTGATCATATTAGCCAAACCTTTTTTCAAAAGGCTTGTTTCTAGCGGCCGCCGCAGAGAGGCTATGATCACACTTCCACCAGTCCCGAATAGTTACGGCACGTGCATGTTTTCGTATGCTACATGTTGTTCCCCCTATTCGTCTTATGGCTGACCGCCCTCGTTTTTATAAATGATCTCTTATCTGAAACTTAACCATATCGTATGATAAGCTCATTAAACTCCGCTCTAGGAAATCGTGTATAGTTAAATGCTTCGAAAACTCAGTGCTGTCTATTGTCGATACAACAAATTGTACCTCTTGTATGTCATTGTCCTTGAAGGTGTCAACGACGACCACATTCTCGAGACCGAGAATGCTGCTAAATATTAAGGATTTTCTGTTATTTATTAAGCGTTTATACGCCCATAACTTGAGTATAACTCACATCTTTGGGCTCGTGCAGCACAAACTTCTCTCAACTTATTGGATAGAATTCAGAACAGAGCGTTAAAACTTTCCGTCTCTTGAATACCTCCTGAATGTTTCATGTCTTTTCTTGTTTTATCGCCAGTGGTGTTTTCCACTCAATCAGATCACCCGTGGCTGTGATACCCATTTCTAGGAATGTTCGAGCCTGATTTCCAACGGATTCTGAAAGTAAAGTGTACAATAATAAATTTTCACTTTCAAATGTTTGTTCCGACTTGGCTATACGGTTGCTTTTATGTTGTCAAATATTAAGACTTGTATCAGAATTGCGTGTGTTATTAGTGTTTCCGAGCTTTCTTGTGTTCTGTCTTTTAAGCGAAGTGCTCCGAACGCTGACAGATATTCTTGTCCGAGTCCAAGCAAGGGACGACTAAGGGAATTTTCAACCTTTTCATAGAAATATTAATTTTAATTTGACTCAACCGGCTTAAATAAACATGCTATATAATATTTAACTATTGTATTGTCTATTGTCATATATGTACATTTAATTAAATCAGTGACATTTCAGGATGCTTTCAATATAAGGTTGCGCACGGTGTGAAGGTATTTCTGGATAGTTAAATAGAGAATGGAATCCCTTTATATGTAGGTAGGTATACCAAATATATTGGAATGAATAACAAGGACCCAGCATGACATTATGTGTTTGGTTTTAGGGTGAGGTGACAAAGTAATCATAAAGTTCTGATGATGAGAAACAGCTTGAATGTATAAGGACATGTCCTGCAAGTGTACATACCAACACGTAACACACATTATGATCGCCCGGCAATTTATGCCTTTATTTGGGCAAGAACATAATTGTAAAATTCCTAAGCCTCCTGCGGTGAAACAATTAACATGCAATAATTAAAAATGACCCAAGAGCCGAGATTATTATCTGATCCGCACAATAGGGCCGATATGTGCAATGTGCTTCTCGTTGCACCAGGACATCATTTTGCAGCCAAGTTTGTTCGGGATGAGCTCCTGGTTTCGAGGTAACAATGAATTTGTCCACACCATCGTAACAACCGACGCGACGCGCATTGGTTTGGTCAACGTCACCACCAATACTTTCCTCCAACATTCTGGCATACATGTGGGGGCGTTGATGCGAATCACGTTTGGGGGTTTTGTGGTGTTGCACATGGAAATTGGAAATTGAAAACGAGTTTTTGCTGGTTCGCAATATGTCAACAGCAGCTGATTTATCATGAATGTAAGCTGAACAGACAACTGAAACGAGTGCAAATTATGCTTTCCCGAATTATCACCAATAGATAGGTATAGGTGAACTTTGTGTAATAATCCAATGGACCTTCCAACATACTACGAGTAATGAGTTTTAAGAATTTATTTGTTAAACACCTACGCCATTGCAGACTGTTGGCAGAGTTGTAAAATTAACTCAGAATCCAAAATTCTGTAGTAAATTTTAAAAGAAACACATCTTTTAATATTAACGGAATTTTGGAAGGAATAATTCGGAAAACAAATAAATATTGGTTTTCCGTTAAGCCGAAACGACAATTATTTCATGCAGTGTGTTGTAGTGTGTCGCTTTATCGTTCATATACATTGACGTAGAACCGTTTTTTTTTTCTGACGTAAGGTCACGCTGTGTCGCAAATATTTTCAACTCTGATCTGTAAGGAGCGTAAGTAAATAATAGGGGTGTTTTATTATCAACAAATCTATCTGGATCCGGATCTGGATCATCCCTTGAAAATAAAACGATACGGATCTTACTGACAGCAGTGTTATAAGCCCGTCACTTTTTATCCTTGGGTTTGGAAATTTTAAATTATGTCTTGTCTTTTTTCTTTACACTATAGCTTACACTACCTTACCATAAAAAGCCATCTACTCGCCAGTGTAATAACTAATTTTTGGATATTTGAAATAGATCCCGATAGAAAAGAGGATCCCTAATTGTTTTTGTAATACATGTTAAAACTTAATCCAGATCCGGATCCAGATAGATTTGTGAATAATAAAACGCAACTAATGACTAGTTACAACACGACAAGTTCAAATAGAGTGCACTGTCGAAGAGAACGCAAACAGAGATTACTGTGATTCTGGATTTACTGCTGAAATTAACTTTATTTTAAATTTGCACAAAAGATTTTTTTTTCAAAATTTATCTTTGGCAGCTCGTTGCATTTCTGAATTTGTTATACGTTCGTATCCCAGATTAATACTTCATAAAACAAACCTTACTAGTTTAAGCTAGACAAAAGAATACCTACCAGGAGTGATTTATTAGGCAAATTTGAATTAATATAACAAAAACCTTTAAGCGAATTCAACTGAAATGAGGATGAGAGAAAACGGGGATCTGACAGATCAGGGTTGCGTTCAATTAAACTTCGACCTTACTGGTTCATTCAGCGATGGGTGGCCTCGTTTTATAGGGAATTTTATTGACCTGCGTTCGATTAATAAAATGTTAAAAAAAGGGAATCAATAAAAAAATATTAAACGATGGGAAGTACAGGGGCTTACTTTTACTCACTATGGACGCCAGGAAGTTTTTTTATCCTCGGTGAAAACTTGTCAAAACCTAAGTGAATCAAAAGACAATTCCAAGCTGAATTGATAAAATTATATTTTATTTCCAAACAGTAGAAAATCCTACATTTGTTTCAACAAAAAAAAAAACAATAATAATAATATGGTGGAAAGGGATCTCGTCAATATGTAAGAAGGCCTCCAAACACATAATATAATCCACGCTTCTCAGCTGGGACAATTAAACACGGAGGATCCAGCATAATAGTTTGGGCATACTTTTCCTTCCATGGTATTGTTCCCATATACCGGATTAAAGGCATTATGGATCAGGATCTTTATGTGAAGATCATGGAGGAAGTTATGTTCAAATATGCTGAAGATGAAATGCCACTGAAATGGGCCTTTCAACAAGACTAACGACCAGGGTTCGGACTTTACTTCGATCGAAGTAGATCTACTTCGATTTTGAGAAAAAAATTTAATCTACTTCCCTACTTCTCTTTTTTATGATCTACTTCTCTTTGAAATTCTAAACTAACATATTTAAAGACAGCGCTGATTACTCTGTATTACATAAAAAACAAGTTTAGGAATCATTTTAACGTAAGCACTGTGGAAAATTTAATGTTTTTGAGATCACTTACAGAAAAACGTAAAGATATTTATGAGCCACAAGTTCGTTGATGGAAAATTTACTTTAAAATAGTTACATTTAATTAAAATTTTTTTAAAAGTCTGAAATCAGAATTTACTTATATATGTTATGTTTATATAATTTAATTTTCTAAAACTACTTCGAAAATTTTAGATCTACTTCAGTTTTTTTCCGTATCTACTTCGAAAATTTAAAACCTAAGTCCGAACCCTGCTAACGACCCAAAGCTTATAAGTAAACTTGCGAAAAAGTGGTTCGAAGAAAAGAGGGTTAATGTCGGAGTGGCCTGAGCAGTCAACAAACCTCAACCCTATAGAAAATCTTTGCGATGTGAAGAAGTATGTTGCTAGTCGTAAGCCAACTACTTACACAGCCCTTTGGGAAGCTCTACAGCAGTTTTGGAGGTCCATACCTGTAGAAAGATGTGAAAATCTTATTAATTCGCTATAACGTCGTTGTGCTGCTGTTATTTCTTGCAAGGGAAATGCAACTAAATATTAACACCCGACTATCACTTATGGTAGAAACTCTCTATTAACTTTCCCTTTCGTAATATTTAAAGGTGGATCTTGAATGCGCTACTATTTTTTTGACCGCTGTTTTTCGATATGACTTGGATATATTTGAAATTACCAACTAATTTATTGAATTTGAAATGATTTTTTTCTGAAACTAAAAGCCTATGTAAAAAAACATTAATTTGAAAATCAGATGACTATTTATTAGTAGATTAATTTATTTTATTTTTTTTGTTGTGTCAAAATCTACTATTATTTTGACCGCAACTATAAATGTACTATATGAAATGAAATAGCGAATATAAATAAAGGAACAATGGAATGTCAGAAAGAAAACAAAAACATTGTGAAAGGTCCCGAACAAGCAACGGAATTCAAAACAGTCACGAGTCCCGCAATTTCAGGAAACAAAAATCCAAGCGAAGGCCTAACGGGGAAGTTTTTGCCAATTCTTCAGGCCACACAATTTGGTGAAAATGACACTTTATAAACACATTTTGCACAGTACAATAATTAATACTTACCTTCAAAATTCAGATCCTGACTCCACTAATCTTCGCCATGGCTCTATATATCTCCTCTGGCAGAAATGTTTTCGTCACACTCTTGTTTTGTCCCAAACTCTACAATCTGGAGCAAAACGATTTTTACTTTCTGTTCCCAAAACTCAAAACTTAAAATTCGGATTTCCAAATAATAATTCTCAACTCTACTCTTTCGCAGCTTTTTACAAAAGAACCCTTGTAATGGTGGGCTTGGTTAGCCCAGGCCGTCACTTATTATCTTTACATCTCTTTCAGATTACCCGTGCGTGTGGTATTCGGTCTCAGTCTCACTAGAACACCTTGCCCATCGCGATGCATCGCCAGAGGTGCGCGCTGTAGCCGAACCAAGCCACGCATGTGATTTGTACGCAAAGCCCCCAGCACAAACTGGCCCATATCATAACTTTAGAAGAAAACATTTTGTCAAAAGGGACCGCCGCGATTTTCGAAATATAATGATGTATCCGATGAATCACGGGAAAGTTTAATTACTCTTAACCGTAGAGCCTCGTGTAGACTTTTAGGTGATAGGAACACACGTATAGCAAAGTGATTTTCCTTATGATTTTGATCAACAAAACTCAGGGACTACATTTTTATCAAAAAAATTTTTAGAAAAACATTATTACGTGCCTATCAGAGAACCTTTTTTTAGATACTCGACTTTCTCATTAAGCGGCTCTAATGATTTTTACCAACATCTTTATAAAAGAGCTCTTCCAAATTCAAAAAAAAATATTGTATACATGAAAATTTTCAAAAACAAATATTTTATTGAATAAAAAAAAGCAATATTTTAAAAACGATTGAACGATTAGATTTTGAAATCATTTCTTAAAATGTATGTCATCAAATACTTAAAATTAACATCCCAAATCGTTTAAAAAAATAAAGTCTTATATAAAAAAATGTATTTAATAATAAAACGGCTTTCCTCCCCTCAAAAAATTCAACTGTAATATACCCACACTTCTAGGCAGGCTCATCAGTTTACCATTGAGCCCAATTTCGAACGTACCACCAATTGCAGAGTTTCATTTTTAAGCCGCACTACACGAATGTGGAATGCTTTACCAGGCTCAGACAGACATTCAAAACGAATGTGGATCGGTGTCTCCTTTCTAATCCTATACTACTTTCATAATTGCTCGTACTGTGTTTAAAATTATTGGGGCATTCATAACCCCTTGAGTACGCGTATAATATAACAAAAAAACAGCACAATCTCAACTGTCAACCATTCAACAATTTAAGCTCATTTTATTTTGACTCTTCACTCTGATTGCTGACCTAAATTGTATTCACTTTTAGTGTTTTTAACCTGGCTAATATCTCAATTTAAAATTGTTTAATACTGAATGATAGATCGTACTTATATGTACATACATTCAGGGGCGTATTTACCCTAGGGCTAAAAGGGCTACAGCCCGGGGCGGCAAGGCTGCTAGGGGCGGCTTGCGCTTGGCCAATTTATAATATTTTTTTTTGAAGCGATTGAACTTTAAAAACATACAAGCAAAAGGGCGCATACCGCCCATAACAATTGTCTAATTTACAATATTTTTGAAAGATAAACAAAAAATACAAAGATTTAAAAAAAGTGCGATTTTTTGAGTTTTTCAAGCATGGCAATTTTTTCAGTGCCGTGATTGTCCGGCTGTGAGAAGGTTCACTGTAACATGTCACTCACTTTTTTCACCATTTACTTTTCTTATTCTTTATAAACGATTTTTTATAATGAAAATTCATAGTAAAAATATTTACAGACATGTACCTCTTCTTTGGAACAAATTCTAATGAAACGAAAACATTATATAAAAAAAAAAACACTTGTTGCTATATAGCACTACAAAAATGGGCTAGAACGGATCTTAATTTTTTTTTCTAAGCCATCTACAAAAAGTCCCTTATTATTAAAAAAAAAATATAAAAATCCATCAAACCGGATTCTATAAGGTCACACACAAATTTTTAATCTTTAGGTATACACCTATAGCAAATCATGCCTCAATTTTTTTTAGTTTGGCTGATAGTCCAGTCATTTTAGGCATTTTAAACCCCAATCTGCGGAAAAATTCCTAGTGAGCTGAATTTTTGTATACACCTTTATTACGGCATTGTAATGAAGATGTGAAAAATCGACATTAATATCGTGCCGGCTAAAAAAGTTATAGGGGTCAAAAGGTCACAAAAATCAGTTTTTCGCAAATATCTCGCGATCTATTGCTCAGAGGTCAATAAAGATCATTATAAAAATTGTTTATCGTGAAATTGTCTACAAAAAATGTCTCTTGCATTTTTCTGTAAAATTAACCGTTTTCGGAGTAGAGCGCTGAGAAAGCGAATATATCGAGGTAGAATGCAGGGCGCGTTTTTTTACATGTTTTCCCCCGTAGGCATAATCCATGATATGTAATCAGAGGTTTTTTTTATTTACGAGTGAATAATTTTTTATTTGAATACAGAAAAATACAGAAAAATTAACTTTAGTATATAATTTTTTTTATCATTCATTGTCGATATCTTCAGTTTCTGTGTCATTAACAATATTCTTCACTAATATTCTTCGTAGTAGCATTGCGTTTGGGTATTTACCAAGTATATGGAGAATAGGAAATCTAATATTTATTCCAAAAATATAGAAAAAAGATAGAATATTAGATGCGTTCTTAGACATAGAGGGAGCCTTCGACAACACATCCCACGAGGCTGTAGGCACAACTTTTGTTAGAAAATGCGTACCCATCACCATAACTAGAGGGAAATGTTAGGCACTAAAATACTGTCACAAAAAGGACAAAATGTAAAAAAAAGTAATCACAACAAGAGGCTGTCCTCAGGGTGGTGTATTATCACCCTTGTTGAAGAGTCTTGTAGTGGATAAATTGTTAGAAAATCTTACCTCCCAAGGTATATTCTCCATTGGATTTGCTAATGATGTTGCTATCATAGCCGTAGGTAGTCCAAAGAGGACTAACAATTACACGGAAATGGTGTCTATCTGTATGATTATCAATAAACCCCTCCAAGACGACAATCATACCATTAACAAGGAATAACTTCTGCCACATATGAAACCTATCCATCTAGCTGGTGAAGTGATTGAAACGCAGAGAGGGGTAAAATATCTAGGAATTCTACCAGATAGTAGACTCCTTTTGAACAAACACTTAAGAGCTATAGTCGTGAAAGCCACAAAAGCCCTAATAATTTGCAAGAGACTTGCAGGCAAGTCATGCAGATGCAAACCGAACATCCTTAGCTGGATATACACTATGATGGTAAGACCAATCATTACATATGGGGCGGTTGCATGGCACAAGAGAACCGAATTATCAAGAATAAGAAAAGCTCTAGAAAAAGTCTAAGGGCTCGCGTGTATCTGTATTACAGGAGCAATGAGAACCTGCCCTATTGCAGCTATAGAGGTTCTCCTCTATCTATCCCCTCTACACGAGGCCATCAGAAGTGCGGCAATGGGAGTTGTCTTGAGATCCTCGAAACAAATATCATCAAGTGGCACACTGATGGATCGAGTCATAAGCAGAATAGTTTCAGATTTCTGAAACTGACTTCCCTATCATCGCAATATCACTGAATCTTGTTGAATTCACAGTGCAAAAGAATTCTGATGACCTCGACTTTGGGAGCTGTTCTGTACACTATTAGGTCGACGGCATACACAATTGCCCGAGTTAAACTACCTATTAGATCGCTGGTGTAAATGCTGAATAGAATCAGCAAGTTAACACAGCTGAAGACCATTTTTAATATCGAAGATTGCGGTATGCAATTGTTAATGGAACAGAAACTGAAGATATCGACAATGAATGATAAAAAAAATTATATACTAAAGTTAATTTTTCTGTATTTTTCTGTATTCAAATAAAAAATTATTAACTTGTTAATAAAAAAAAACTCTGATTACATATCATGGATTATGCCTACGGGGGAAAACATGTAAAAAAAACGCGCCCTGCATTCTACCTCGAAGGTGGCATCGTCATAATATATTCGCTTTCTTAGCGCTCTACTCCGAAAACGGTTAATTTTACAGAAAAATGTAAGAGACATTTTTTGTAGACAATTTCACGACAAACAATTTTTATAATGACCTTTATTGACCTTTGAGCAATAGATCGCGAGATATTTGCGAAAAACTGATTTTTGTGACCTTTTGACCCCTATAACTTTTTTAGCCGGCACGATATCAATGTCGATTTTTCACATCTTCATTACAATGCCGTAATAAAGGTGTATACAAAAATTCAGCTCACTAGGAATTTTTCCGCAGATAAAACCTAAAATGACTGGACTATGACTCGTGTCCCTATATAAAAATATCCCTCCCGAGAATGCTTTGATGTTTTTGAAGAGATGGAAAAAAACAAAATATCTGAAAATTACAAAACGGACCAAAAAAGAATCGTCAAGAGGAAAAAACGAGAAGATGAGTGTCGCGAAGGAAGGTTCTTTTTTGTGGTCGTGAAAACTTCAAAATAAATACATTCATTCCTGTTTGCGACCAATTTATTATTGAGTGCGCTGAAGAGAAGAAATTCATCCTATGAAGCAAAAACAAATGGTTTTATTTTTGTATCTAAGCTTGATCACATGAGTGAAGAAGCAATTCGAAAAAATGCAACCACTCTTCAGAAATTATAACCGGTTGATCTTGGGGAAGATTTTCAAGAAGAGTGTGTCTTACTTAAACATTTTCTGGAGCAAAACAACTCTGAAAATATGAGTTTAAGACAGCTTAACCTTCATATAAGAGACAAAAATTGAAGGAAGCATTTTTACATGCTGAGGTTGCTTTAAGAATAAACTTATGCACTGCAGTGTAGAGCTGTGTAAATCGTTCATTTCAAATGATCAAATCTTTCAACAATCGATAACGAAAATGATTCATTATTTGAATCGATCGATCATTCGATCATTTTCATTTCACTCAAATGGTTCAATACTGTTCCGAATTGATTTTCATTTCGATTTCTTTGTAAGATTAAGTTGAGGCTTTCACAAAATACTCTATATTGTAAGCCATAAGTTGCCAAATGACATCGAATGATGGCTACTATGTCCATTGATTAAAAAGATAATGAGATTTCATTTGTTGCTCCTTAAAAGATCAATTTTAGGACTAATAACGGGTGATTTTTTTGAGGTTAGGATTTTCATGCATTAGTATTTGACAGATCACGCTCAGTATGCTTTGACATTTCATCATGAATAGACTTACAACTTAGACAACGTCGAATTTTCAGTGAATGGGCCCTAGAAAAGTTGGCAGAAAATCCGCTTTTTTATCGACAAATTTTGTTCAGCGATGAGACTCATTTCTGGTTGAATGGCTACGTAAATAAGCAAAATTGCCGCATTTGGAGTGAAGAGCAACCAGAAGCCGTTCAAGAACTGCCCATGCATCCCGAAAAATGCACTGTTTGGTGTGGTTTGTACGCTGGTGGAATCATTGGACCGTATTTTTTCAAAGATGCTGTTGGACGCAACGTTACGGTGAATGGCGATCGCTATCGTTCAATGCTAACAAACTTTTTGTTGCCAAAAATGGAAGAACTGAACTTGGTTGACATGTGGTTTCAACAAGATGGCGCTACATGCCACACAGCTCGCGATTCTATGGCCATTTTGAGGGAAAACTTCGGAGAACAATTCATCTCAAGGAATGGACCGGTAAGTTGGCCACCAAGATCATGCGATTTGACGCCTTTAGACTATTTTTTGTGGG